>OW386566.1:16215000-17415000 GCA_936435175.1 Glyphotaelius pellucidus | reverse complement strand
TAGCGAACCACTTGGGGTGACCTATGGCGGTTCCATGCCAACTGGGAATAATGTCAACTCAACACCTCCTTGAAAAGTCATTAAAATCTATGAAAAAAATAATTCTAAATTAGCCGATAACCCTAACCTAACATACCTAACATAACCATAAACTATTTAACCAATTTTTAAAATATATTTTTTTATCACTCTAAATGACTTATCTGAGATGGTTCTGAGTTGGTTTCATTCCGATTTGGCCGGTCACCACCTATGGCAGAGCTGTTGGTTAAACAATGTACCCATTCCCGCCTCCCGCTTTATTATCACGAAAAATGAGTATTAATTTGCGTCGGGGAGACGCAAAAATATGTAAAAAATATGCACGTTACATTTTAATTTGGTTAAAATTAATTAATTTACGTGGTATACAAACTTCGCTACGCAATATTTATGTGTATCATTTTAATATTACATTTCATTGACAATCAATCAATGCTGCCTATCAAAGAAAAAATATTATTGCCATTTTAAACGATAATTTATTCATGTTGATTTATTTAATACTAGCTTTTCCCCGCAGCTTCGCTCGCATGGTATTACGGGAAATGACTATAGCGGTTCAACTTATCAATTATCCCCCTCCTCCCCCCCCACCCCCTCATGCATTCCATACATTCATTCCCTTACATTCAGTTTTCAAACATCTTGCCTGCCACCTAAATTTCATAAAGCTATAGCTCAAAGAAAAAAAGAATTATCCAATTTTATTCATTCGTTCGGAATTTAGGCGCTTACAAACATTTCGGATTTTTATTTTTAATTAAATATTTGGAAGTTTGTTAATATAATAAAAAATTACACTATTTATTATTCAGTCTTTATAATCGTTACGAATTATGTTTTTAATATATCTTTATCTGACATTTATTCCAAAACAGAAGCTTGTCCATAAAAAACAAAACATATTCTAATATTTGAATTTTATGGAGCAGTAGCTGACCAGGGGGCTGAGTACCTACCATCTAAGAGCCCAGAAATATATCAACATCGTTTCCATGGAAACGATTTTTTTCTGACGTTAGAAATAACTCGCTTTTGTTAGCGACAGAAAACGTATAACAAAATATAATATATTAATATTTATAATTTCATAATTAATTCAGGAAAATAATTTCCCTCAGGGCCTATGTCATTCTTGGGGATGCTGTGTGGAGGGTTTTTTTTAAGGAAAAGGGGGAAAGGAGAGTTCTGGGAAGGAAAAGGGTTGGGGTGGGTAGGAATCTGGGGTTAAGTGTGTCCTGGTCATCCGCCTCCAAGACCTAGACAAACCTCACCCCATTAACCCGGGCTTGCCGTCATATACCGACTGTAGTCTTCGCATATAATTTAGCTTTCTTTTGGTGAATGAATTTTCAAAGTCTTTTTATTGGTTAATGCGTGAAAGCGTCATAAACGAACTCTAGCAGTTTCGCATTTATAATATTAGTATGGATTAACGGTATATATATACCATAAACACAGATTACCTATCACAAAATCGTACTTAAATAATGAAATAACAAAAAGAGTGCAACAGTTAGTTGTGGCTTTTGATTAAGAAATGACAAATAAAATTGAAATGACGTTTAAATCTAGCTGTTTGAATAAGAAATATATCGTACTAATCGAGTAACGGAGTAAGACAAAAAATTAATAAAATTCGTTATACATACAAAACAAACGCAAATGGCACTTTTTTCAGAACTTTTCCATCAATGCACGGCATTTTTATATTTTAAACTGTAAACTTTTAAACTTTAAAACTATAATTATTGTTTATCGCACTGTTCACAACAAAACAAGTGACTCAATGAACTAATCGGGTGAAGTTACTATCTTGCTTTTATGTAACATTACCATAATATATCTACAGATACCTCCACGGTATTATAATTTATAATCAATGATGTTACAATACATCTAGAGGTGATTCTGTCTCACAAACTCTATGAAGACATGCTAAATAATGCAAAATCATACAAAATCACATGTTTTTGTTTTGAAAATTTGATCGTTTAGAAATAATATAGAAGCTTCAATTAAATACTGTGTGTAGAACATATCTTGGCCCTTAAAAATATCGGTAATTTTTTTTATAAGTCTTTTAATAAGCCTAGAAAAAATAAAGTATTAGGTCTATAAAAGATGCTTTCAAGTGCAAACTCTCCTACGTGTAAATGCCTTTTCGGATATGGTTTTATTGTATAATGTGGCAAATTCAGTTTCTTTTATGATAATCGTAAAAAAAATTTACATTTACCTCAGAACTTCACAAAATAAAATAAAATATGCATTTTCACGTTGTTATTTCACAATACGGCCGGCAGTCGACGAATTTGGTTTTTCAAAGTGAACCCTATACCGTCCACCGAAGAACTACTGACTAACCCCCACCCATTTTCTGTCATTCTGCCCTCGGCCGGAGCGAGGGATAGACGTGTAGACTCGCGTCGCTTGGTTCCGTGAAATCAATTTTAAATTTCCGTTTTATTACAATAAACAATGCGTAAAAAGGGAGTTAATATTTTTTTCATGCCTTTACGAAATTAACCTGTAATAAAAAATTCTCAAATACTTTTTCCAACCTTTCCAAAAGCTTTTTCTCAAGTAATTTTAAACTCTTCCCGTAAAGGGGCGTGAATTCCGATTTCAATTTTTTTCCTGAACTATTGGATCGCCTTAAATGTGGCATGAAAGAAACAGTGACCAGACAACTCAGAATCAATTCAACTCAACACCTCCGTTGGTCATTAAAAATGATGAAAAAATGCATTACAAATTGGTATCATAGGATACATTAAGTTAAGCCTCGATGACATTGAGCGAGTTTACTAGCTACTATCTGGGAAATTCACCATCTGTTACTAAACTCGTTCAATGTCATCGTATTACTTGCTAACTAGCAGATTGTGGATAATCTACGAAAAAAGTTGAAAGGTGGTCAACTTTACTCGCTACTCGCTCATGGTGGCGGCCTACCAACAGCTGATTTCGTAACTGTCAGAATTAGTTCGCGCGGGGGCCGTAATTCTCGCTACTGGCTAGCGTGTGGCGCTAGCTGCGAGCTTTTTTTACAAAATGTCGACCGAATTGGTTTGCGCTAGAGTCGTTATTTTAGCTGCTACTGTCGAGTAGACAGTTTGGTGCGACATCATGACAATGTTACTCGCAGATTCACCTGCTTTTAAACTTACCGGCTAGTAGCTTGTAAACTCGCTCAATGTAATCGAGGATTTAAGTTAAAAAAAAAATTTTAATGACTCTTCAAAGAGATGTCGTGTTGAGTTAATTCTGAATTGTCATTTTTTTATGTGAATACCTCACAAGAGTCACAGTTGCTCTCATCTGGAGGCAGTGAGACTATGGCATCCAAAATTGGGGTATGTTGTGAAGGGAAGGAGATAAGGAAGATGAAGGTGGGGAAGTACCTGGCTATTCAGATCTGGCTTGGCTAAAGCCATTTCAAGCAAGGTTTCAATTCTGAACGGTGGTCTTACACCAGAAAGGCTATTCCCTAAAATTTGAGATAAGAGATCGTTCTCCCGCGAGAAGTGCTGTCAGATTTGTGTGATTTTTTTACGGCTTTGTCATTTTTTTTGCTTTTTCTAACGGCTGATGTCAAAATTTCAGCTGTGCGCTGTCACGTATTTTAGTTTGGGTCGTTTTAAACACGAATTCCTGCAAGTATGCATGATTATTTATTCATTTAACAGCTGTAGAAAATCACACAAATCTGACAGCACTTCTCGCGGGAGAACGATCTCTTAACCCAAATTTTAGGGAATAGCCTTTCAGGGCGATATTGATAGTATCTTTTGGAACGCTAGTTACGCTTCTACCTTCCTCTTCTCCATCTTCTTCCCCACCCCACTACCATCAACCTCACAACATAACCCAATTAGGAATGCCATAGTCTCATAGTCTCCAGACGGCGGTTGGGACTGGGGATGGTTGGGACTTTTGTGGTACCATTTGTCGTAAACCAATTAAACGTCATTCAAATGAGGCATGTTGCCTACTAACTAATTTCTCATTTTTTCAATTTGGCAGGCGGGTATGGGTATCGGGAACCATTTATTGGATAACAACACCGTAGATCACCCCAAATGGTTCTCTACGTTTTGCGACTTTTGCGAAATTTTTTTCCAAACCCCTCTTCCCCTTTCGAGCCTCACGCGATTAATGGACGATCCCTTTCCTTAAAAGAACCTCCAGCATCCCCAAAGATGACATACACCCTGAGGAGAATTACCCACTTACTTAGATATGAAAAAAGTTAATGCAATTGAACTCTCTAAAGTCGGGTACCTACCTACGTTTTGAAAAAGGCTTCGTATTTCATCACAACGCATCATTTTTTCAAAACCCTCAGCTTCACATTTCAATAATGCTCTTAATCTCGATAAAAAAAATGACTGACAAGTTTCATATTATTTTCAAAAAACATTTCACAGCTCCGTTGTCAAACAAAGGTTTTTTTCGTTTAACATTTTTTCAGTCACTCAAAACCTTTTTTCAAAAACGTATTCACAAATTCAAACGCACAAGTGATTGCGACTTATATCGTTACTCTAAAACAGAAAATCTATAAGTATACACCAAACAGTATAAATTCAACAATTGGTGAGCTCTGGAAGAATGAATTTTGAACAGCTTTTGCCAATCTGCAATAAATTCTCAGTCAACGCAAACAATTTTGAATTAGGTATGGATTTATTATTTTTTTTTATTAGTCATAAAAAGATACATATATTACAAATAAATTGTATACAGTAATTAATTACATAATAGATGTATTTGACGCACCCCCATACATAAGCAGGGGTTGTATGGGAGGGTGTTATCACATTGGTTTTATTTGATATGATTCAGTTCAAGTTTTCAGTATAATTTTAAGGTTAGTTTTAAATTATTTTACGTTAGTATTCATGTTTCTAATTTTTCTGGTAATGAATTAACAAACTCAATTCCAAGATATTCATGATTTAACTGTACGATTGTTTTATTTAAATTTTGGAGTAGGAAGTATTGACGTACGTCTAAGATTTCTGTTATTTTTAAAGGATGCAACTTAATTTGGAATATTATCTTTATTAATTTATAATGTTGCGTGGTAGAAGTGTTTAATTGGCGTTTAATTTTCTGACCTCAAATTGTTTGAATAAAAGTTCTAACGAATATGAATAGGGTTTTTTAATTGTTTATATTATTACTAGAAGTCAGGATTTATTTCAGTGCAGAAATTCTGGGACTAACAACCATATGTATTCCTCTTCGCCCAGAATACTAATGGAGGGACACAATTATACCAAGTCAGTGGACATCTTCAATTTATCTTTGAATAAATATAAAAAAAATTGTTATTGAGGCAGTTCAGTTATGTACAATAAATATGTAATTTTCTAACTATGCTATATATGTAAAAGCCCCGAAAAAGGGCGTTTATTAATAAATAAATAAATTATTGGTTTTTGTGGTATGTAAATTGTATTGATTTGATAAAATAGACTTTGTCGTCATTACGAAACAACATGATTATAAAAATCGCCTAGATAAATTAGCGAAGAATTACAAAAAATTATTACCAAAAAAAAAAAAATCCATCGCGTGCAAAAGGTTGCGCTCCCCTGCAAATAAAATTCCTTTGTAGAAATGGAGATTCTATTGATAGATATGTAACCATTCTACTAATGTAGAAATCGAAGAACATTATTTGGGGTATCAGAGCATAATCTTTTAGGGGTGGAAAAAAGGCGATGAGAATGGAATTTAAAGATCTGTCCACAATGTGACATCGTTTAGTGGTTTATAACCACCGAACAGTTAAGCCGAAAGAACTGTATTATGGGTGTGACGGTGTGTCCGAAGTAAGTCCAATTAACTTGAATCAACTCAAAACAATTTACAATGCACTATGTCAATATTTAATGAGAAGCAAACGCTTCCGCCATTGATCCATTTTTAAGGCGGCGCTTCCCGGCTCAAAAAGAAGAAGATGGAGATATGTGATAACAAATGTTGGACAGAGCGCGCTTATATTTTAAATGATAAAATTGAAACGAAAATTGTGAAAATGCTTATTAAAACATGACTCGTTAATAGAGCAAAAATCTCGTGGAAGGTATCTTAAGTATCATTTAGAAACATTGTGAATTTTTTCACAAATATAACTTGTAAAATAATAGAAATAGAATTGTTTTTAATAATTTTCGGAGCATACTTTGCGATTTTTTTCTATCGAGGGAATTTCATATAATTGGCGTTTCGGCGTGGAAAGTATCTAGATATTATCTTAAAAAATAACACATTTTTTAAGTGCTTAAAAACTTCAAATGTTTAAAGGAGGTATGTAAGAAATCGGTAGAAATTCGGAACAACTAACACTAAAATCTTTAATGGCCTGTATCTTATAATTTAAAGCAAATATAAATAATTTTGCTCACATCCGTACTAGATATTTGATATACCTTATGATTACAAAACTAATTTTTCAGTTTGGTTGAGTATTTTGATCTCAAATCCAAATTTAAGATTTGTATGAAACTGGCCGAAATGCGCCGCGCAATGGTCGTGTTAACGTAGCTATTATCAGATCACAGATTCATTTCGTTGATAAGCTATGAAGCTTTGAAAATATGGCATAATTGTCAAAAAAAATATGGCAATGAGATACAATAGATTATTTATCAGAGAGATTATCTACATTTTTTGAGTATTCAGCAAACAGACCTACTCTCCAATTTCCTCTCCGGATTTTGAGACTAATGCAAATATATTTTAATATAATATAGATATTGACCACTAGCGTGTCGGTACGTTTTGCTTTATTTGAGAAGTCACTTCTTAGATGAGTTAGAATCCCCCAAAAATCATTTAAATTGGCTGGTTTGGTTCGCCATCAACAGATGTTAGTGTATAAACAATCAATCAATCATTGAATATGGAATAATCGCATGGGAAGGTGCAACACTATCAGCTATAGATTCATTATCGAAGGCACAAAAATTAATTATGAAAGTTATTCTTAAAGTTCCCATAATAACAAGTACTGTAGATATATTCAACAAATTCCATGTATTAGATATTCGACAAATTTACACAAAAACTCTCTTAACTCATCTGTTTAAAAATAAAACATACATTTTATGAAAATACCCAAAATATTGTAAACACGCGGCACAAAACCAAATAACTCATACAAACACCTAAAACAAACACAAAATTCGGTCAAAGAAATTTCAAATACATTGCGTCTAAAATATACAATAACCTACCTGACAAAACAAGACAATCGAATAATATTAACATATACGAAATCCTGATCAAACAATAGATCATCGAAAAAGGTTGTGCAATAATTAGTCACCTCACCTCAAAAATTGTTTGTCAAATATTTTAGTTTTAATGAAAAATGTACCCTAATAATACCTATAAAATATTTGTAAAATAGTCTGTCTCGACACAGGATTTCCTAGTGAGACAGGCAAGGACAAAAAATATATGTAAAAAAAATTATATAGATTTACATAATAAATAAAAAAATAAACCTGACATTGCACTTTTTTTTTAAACGCAAAATATAACACTGTTAAAAAGAATCTACCCACAACTTACAATGGTAGCAAACAATAATTATTAATAAGTAGGTATAGGCTAATAATGACTGAGTTAAATAGGCTGTTATTGTTCTTTGTAGAAATATTGTTTTAACAATACATCTTTACTTCTATGAATAGAGAAAGGAGAGATGATCTCAACTGAAAGAACCTGGCTCAATAACTTAAGTAATACAGCCTCCGTTCAATACAGGAAGTTATTTAGCAGAACCATTTTACTAGAACAATGGTGGAAGAATACCCATGTTACTTGTAAATTAATTATAAAACCTTTTTAGAAATCTCATTATATCTCCAAATTTGTGTCTCTCAGTATCGTCCTGGTGAAATATCAACATTCAGAATTGAAATGATGCTTGAAATTTGAAAGATTTGAACAGATAAATGGTTTCCAACCTTCCTTTTTCTCTTGGCCTTGGCCTTCAGACTCACGACTCACAATACGGGATAACGTGTCGAGGGTATATTTTTGGTGAAGGAGTTTTGGAGGTAGGAGTAAACATGGGTCTTGAAGAGACCCATTTTATAAGAGGGAGGAAACACAGTGGCTGGCAAGTAGTTACACAGCCGAGCTGTTGAACTCAAAAACGTAAGCCGAGTCGTAGAAGCGACCCGTTTTCACGAAACAAATCGCTTGCTGAGGATTGGTTTGTACTATGTCCACAAAAACTAATATTGAGAAATAAAAGTTATGCAGTTTAAAAAAAATATGTTTTTGTTTCCTTTATTTCAAACACATTTTTATAAATATTTTTAAAAAATATGAGGGTTAGTTAATCTATCTATAAATAAAAGAACAACATATTTGGTTGACTTTTGAACGAACTAGCATTTACTGCATTCACAGTTAAAAAAAAAAAAATACAGGAGTGCAAACCAATCATCAGCAAGCGAAATGTCAACGGTGTGTTGGGCGCTTGTTTGGCGTGTTTCACGACTATGCACCGTTGCCGAAGGGATCAATGACGCTGGCTCCTCGGAGCATATTCCATTGTATTACCGGAAAAACAAGGACAGCATACCTATCTGACGCCTCTCCTCCCTGATAGGAGAATCTTATGCCCGTTTATGCAAAGAGCCAAGCGTATTTTCAGGTATTTTGGGGCTCCAGATTAGAGGTGGCTGCCAAATTCAAAAGTGGGGCGCACTTGTGATTTGTACAGGGTTAGCAGTTGTGTAGGTACTATCTGCAGTATCTGCGGGCTCTGTACAGTGCGCCCAGCTTCTGAGAGGCTAACTTAACTCTGGCTTCGATGGAGCCCCCATGCCTGAGCTGGTCACTTAGAGTTCAAGCATATCAATGGAAGACATGTTTGGAAGATTGCTTCTGTTGAATTCCGGAGATGGCAGAGTCCCAAAAATAACGAATACATTTTTAAAATATCCAAGAACTTAGTCATGGCATTATTTATTTAAAAAAAAAACACGAAATCATGAATCACTTTTTCAAAATAATATTAAATTTGTCTTCTCAGCATAAATCAATCGTTAAATTTGAATCGCTTATTACCGAAACACACTCAGCGCTAATTCCAGCAATTTATAATAAAACTAAACCTTTCACTTTCATTTGCATAAAGTGGTAAAAATAACACGACAGATTCACATTTTAGGTTCATAATTCCTAAGCGACGATGGATTAAAAATTCGAAAAAATACATTTTTTTTTAAGATGGTGAATCATGAATTTTGAGCAATCGATAATGTCGGCTTCGTATTATATGTTCAGAAGGAAATCTATGAGATTGGAATGAATTATAGACAAATTTTAACATATTAATTACATTGGATTAACACACAGTAGCGTTATAAAACGCAGCGAGAGAGAGGGGGTAGGGGAAGGACGGCCAAAGTGGACACCTTAACATTTGGCGGGCTATGGGAAGGGAGCCGATACAGATAGAAAAAAAAATAATGACTGAGTTTGAAATAGTATTTATTAAATTTTTTTATATAATCTTCCGAACAGACCCTCCATTGATATGCTTGGTGTAACTCTAAGTGTCAGGTACGGGGGCTCCATCGAAGCCAAAGTTAAGTTAGCCTCCCAAAAACTAGGTGTACTGTACAGGGCCCGCAGATATTGCAGATAGTAGACAACTGCTAACCCTGTACAAATCGCAAGTGCGCCCCACGGTTGAATTTGGCAGCCACTCCGGTCTGGAGCTCCAGAATACGTGAAAAATGCCCTCGACCCTGTGCAGAAACGGGCGGTCCGTTTGATTGATTCTCGCACCTTAACGAACGGATTGCAATCTTTAGAGCACAGGCGTCGGGTGGGAATGCTATCACTGTTCTAGCGGTATTTCAATGGAAGATTCTCTGAGGAACTAGCGTCATTGACCCCTCCGGCACCGGTGCATAGTCGGGAGACACGCCAAACGCGCGCCCTACATATGTACACGGTTGACATTTGTCACATGAGAACAGGTCGTTTTTTCGACTCGTTCTTGAGTTCAACAGTTCGGCTGTGGAACGATTTGCCGGCCTCTGTGTTTCTTCCCTCCTACAACACGAGTCTCTTAAAGACCGATGTTCATTACTTCCTCTCCTCAAAAAGACCCTCCCCACAGCATCCCAGATGACAGGTCCTGAGGGAAATGATTTTCCTCAGTGTTAAAAAAAAAATTCAACAAAAATTACAAATAAAACTCAAATAAATTGAATATTTCTGAAAAACATCCGAAAACTAAAAACTGTTTTAGAAAGGTGATGAAACACTCATTCAAATTTTAAAATTCGAAATAAACGTATAATTTTTTAAAATAAGATTTTTGAATGTAATAGATTCTAAACTGAGTGTTATGAGTTACGACTTATGACCTTAAATCCATAAGGTACGTGTGGATCAGGCTGTATTGCTTAGGCTGTGTATGTGAATAAGGCTCTACGTGTAAGGTAGTATGGGTGTGACTACTGGTTTTGAGAGAAGAATACGTCCAAATGACTCGGCGTTTTATTCGATTATTGTTGAATTATTACAACACACGTCTGCGAGGGGGCGAGACTCCCGGTTTGAGGACGATTAATTAATTAATTTCATATATATTATAATTTATGCACCACGTGTTTTTCTAAACAACATTTTGAGAAGTGACACCAGTTATTTTAGGTTATCCAGGCAAAGGATAAAAATAAATAGGAAGGTACCAGGCGCGGTCCCTCCATACATACTACATGCCTTGATGCGGCGCTTCCCTTCCTTTCTAGGCGAATAATTAATGTAATAATAATTGTTATTTATTTAAGGCTAGAAAAAAAAGCCAAAAGCTTTTTTTAATGCGGATTGAACAGTAAAATACTGCAATTTAACGACACCGTCCCAAACTCAGTGGCCAAAAACAACAAAACGCGACGCGCTGACCGGACCGAAATACATAATAACAACACCATTCTCGATGCTAAAGTGTTGAATGTCGAGTAAACGCTTCAATACCAATAACAGTGGATTCTCAGCTCCATTCCGCATCCACGATGTTAGAAAAAGTATATATTTGCGCATGCGATATGCGATATTTGCGCATGCGCGTTTAGTTTTGCCTGCCAATTTTGCCTAAAGCAATATACGCATTCGATGGGAGCATCCAACGCACAGAAAACGACTTTAATGCGCGTAGGCGTAGTGCACAGAATAGCATAACAAAACGCGTGGATTAATTCGGTACGTTTTAGAGAATTTGTTCGTGCGACCATTTTGACCATTAATTAATTTTAGAACTGTGATAATTGATAGAAGCATCAAATATTTGTACAGCTAATTTGACATACTATGTCAGTAATCGAATCTTGTTCGTGGGCTAGTCTATAGATATTTATATTTGATATTAGGTGGGTATATACTTCAGCATCTCTTTTACAAAAAGTCACTGCTATTCACAACTCCGGAACGTGCCGTGAATTAATCAAATAATATTTTTATGTAGTTTTAAATAATTTATATTTTCATTTAGTAGCTCTCAGATGAGGTATGAAACAGTTAAAATTGGTGTAAGTTGATATGGCCGAATTAGCTCAGTGATCATAGCACTTCTCCGGCAAGGAAGAGTCCCTGGATTCAATTCCTGGATGCGACTAACTCATTTTCTATCTCTTCTATTTCACAATTTTCGTCTGAGAGTCGTTAACGTAGTCGTCAAGGATCAAATAAAATTCGGAATTTGAACCCGCGACATCCAGAATCATAGCCGAAAAGCATTACCGATCAACCACGGAGGCCATCAAAGGTAACTTAACCTAACCTAAGCGATTTTTTAAAATATTTAATTAAAATTTTCAATTTGGGAGGCGGGAATGGGTACCGCCGCCCCGGGAACCTTGATTGGATAACCAACACTCTGCCATAGGTCACCCCAAGTGGTTCGCTACGTATGGTGATTTAGCAGGGGTGCCCGGCTTCATGGGGTGAGATTTGTCTAGGTCTTGGAGGCGAATGACCAGGATACACTGAACCCTAGATTCCTACCCACCCTTTAAACCCTTTTCCTTCCCAGAACTCTCCTCCCTTTCCTTTCCTTTAAAAAACTCCACACAGCATCCCCAAAGATAGCATAAGCCCTGAGGGAAATTATTTTCATCAGGGCCTCCTAGCCTCCTTTCAGGGCAAACGCGCTTGCCCTGAAAGCGAGAGGTCCTGGGTTCGAGTCCCAGAGGTGCCAATATCTTTTCCTGATTTTTCTGTTTTCAGATTTTCGATTGAGTATCGCTTATATTGTCTTCATTTAATTAAATATTACAATTTGAGGTTTTACTCACTAAGTTAAAATAAAAATAAAATTTAAATGCCACTTTTTTTAAATCTACATTTATTTTTGTCCGTAATGCGTTTCGTCCCCCGTTCTTTACACGTCTTCAAACGCATACAAAGCCTTGTATAAAACTACTGACTTGCTCTTTGCTTTGTGGCCTAACGGGTTACGTTTTAACTTCTCAACAACGCGGTCCCGGGTTCGATAATTAGCCAGGTGTAAACACAGTCCACGTATGGTGTATCTCCAAGTATTCTCGGCTTCTGTGCGGCGTTGAATTAAGTTGAGTTATGTTGAATTGGGTTGAGATGAGTTCAATTGGGTTGAGTTGAATTGGGTTTGAGGAATCATTTATTAGTTGAAGATGGTAGAATGATTGTAGATTGTTTGTTTTGAGTGGGTTGAACTCTATACGAAGCGTAATGGGCTAGTAGCTATTTTCGGAATTATATTTATAGAAGTTCGTTTATAGTAATGTATAGAGAAATATTTTTAATGGTGATTTTGGCAAGGAGATTTTCGTCCAAACAAATTCTGGCATCTTCGAATTCAAAATAATTATCATTGCAAAAAATGTATTTATAAATTGCTTTTCTCCGTAAGAATTTTTACATTTTTTAACCCACCTACGCCGACGTGGTCGAGGGGCAAGGCTCTCATCTAGCAATTCGGAGCAAGGCTCTCATCTAGCTCTCATCTAGCACGGTTTCAAAATCCGAAGTGCGCAAGTAAATTTAATTAGTGTTTTTATTTAACAAATTTATTAATTTTTAAACAATAGCGGTAGGTAACTATATCGATAGGTATTTTGACCAAAACAATTTTAAAAACCCTCGACTCTGTGCAGAAATGGACGTTCTTTTTGATAGATTCTCCAAAAGCCTCGATTACATTGAGCGAATTTACAAGCTACAAGCCGGCGAATTCACTATCTGCTAGTAAATTCGCTCAGTGTAATTGTATAAACTAGCTAAGTAGCAGATTTTAACTGAACAAGTTTACTAGCAGATAGTGAATTCGCCGGCTAGTAGCTTGTAAACTCGCTCAATGTAATCGGGGCTTTACATAACAAACGGATTGCAATCTTTAGAGCACATACGTTGGGTGGGAATGCTGTCTTTGTTCTAACAGTATTTTAATGGAAGATGCTCCGAGAAACTCGGCTCATTGATCCCCTCGGTACCGGTGCATATTCGGGAAACACGCCAAAAACGCGCCCAACATTTGTACACGGTTGACATTTGTCACATGAGAACGGGTTGTTTCTACGACTCGTTCTTGAGTTCAATAGTTCGAGTTCGATTTTCCGACCTCCTTCCTACAACATGGGTTTCGTCAAGAGTCAAGACTCCACTCGTTCCAAGACGTTCACTCCTTCCTCTCCTCTAAAAAAACCCCCCGAAAAGCGTCCACAAAGATGACGTAGGCCCAGAGGGAAGTTATTTTCCTCAAGGCCTTAAGGAAAATGAGGCGCGTTCTAGAGCGGAAGATACTCTTAATAACGCCCTGGTGTAAGACAACCGTACAGAATTAAAACGTTGATTGAAATGGTTTTAGCCGTGTTTGGTGACCGATCTGAACTTCCCCGCCTTTCTCCTGTCTTCATTTTCCCCTCCCCACTGCCTTCAACCTCACAACATACCCCAATTTGGGATGCCATATTCTCACTGGCTCCAGGTGGTTGGGAGCAGTTGGGACTCTTGTGCGGTATTCAATCTTCGGACATCATAATATGAGCTGTTCCTAGTTTATTAACCGAGAATTGTTGTAAAGGTTAAATTATTGATGGATAAATCCAATAAAAAATTGTAGTAATTATGAAATCTACCCATAGATGTCACCTTTGTGTCAACCGATCGAAAAATAATTGAATAAAATGGTAGAAATCTGCATTATCTTCATCGCGATTCAGAAGTTAGTGGATGATCAACCTTCCTATTCGACCTTCTGGTTAACGGCCGGAGGAAACCTGGCCATTTTATAAAAGTGCCTAGTCACTGATGATGTGGGAAGAATGATGAATTGGCGCCAATTAAGGATGACTGAATGAGTGAGTTATTTTATTGTAACATTTCTCGCAGTCACAGGTGTAAATGTAAACGAATTAGAGACTTTAACATATTTATTTTAGATTGAAGGTCAGCCTAGTCGGGTCGAATCCCAGCGTGCGCAAGTAAATATTTATTAGATTAATTTGTGCTTCTTCAAAATTAAATTATTTATATTTGTTGTTTTATTGGAAACTAGCTTTTCCCCGCGGCTTCGCTCGCATGGTATTACGGGAAATTACTGTAGCGGTTGAACTTATCAATTATACCCCCTCCTCCCGACCCCCACCCCCTCCCGAATTCCATACATTCATTCCCTTACATTCAGTTTTCAAACATCTCGCCTGCCACCTAAATTTCATAAAGCTATAGCTCAAAGAAAAAAAGAATTATCCAATTTTGTTCATTCGTTCGGAATTTATGCGCTTACAAACATTTCGGGTGTTTATTTTTAATTAAATATTTGAAAGTTTGTGAATATAATAAGAAATTACAGTATTTATTCAGTTCATTTATTCAGTCTTTATAATCGTTACGAATTATATTTTTAATGTAGGAACTGACATTTATTCCAAAATAGAAGCTTGTCCAAAAAAATAAAACATATTCTAATATTTGAATTTTCTGAAGCAGTAGCAATCGTTTCCATGGAAACGATTTTTTTCTGACGTTAGCAAAAATTTGCTTTAGTTAGCGACAGAAAACGTATAACAGATATAATATATTAATATTTATAATTTCATTACGCCAGAGCTTACCATCATATACAAAATATAGTCTGCGCATATAATTTAGCTTTCTATTGGTGAATGAATTTTTAAAGTCTTTATATTGTGTTATGCGTGAAAAGGTCATAAACAAACTCGAGCAGTTTCGCATTTATAATATTAGTATGGATAAGGTTTGTTTCCTAGCGTGTAATATATTTTACTTATTATTTACCTACCATTAAACGTTTTCAACCTACCTTAAGTTATTTGCATATATATCATATTTAAATATATTTTTTCATTGTTGCAATATTGTAATATTTAAATATACAACCTCACTTGGGCTTTTTCATGTTGTTGCTATACCTTATCTATGTTATTATGTAAAAGCCGAATGGCGTTAATTTTATAAATAAATATTTTTACTGCACGTTCCAGAGGGTAAACTCGCTCCTAGATACATTGGACCCCGGATTCCTACCCACCCATCATATGTTTTTCTTCACCACCACTTACTTTCCTTAATTTTCCTAAAAACACCCTCTACGCAGTATACCCAAAGATGACGCATAGGCCCCGAGGGAAACTATTTTCCTCGGGGCTTCCTGTGTGGAGCTAATGTAAAAAAACAAATATAACTAATTTTTATCTAATTCTTTGCTTTTTTCATGACTTTTCAAAGGGGGTGTTGAGTTGAGTTATTTCTAAGTTGTCTGGTGACCGTACTAACAAGCCGGCAAGCATCGCCCAAAGTAATTATATCTACCTATCTACAGTTATTTTGTTTTATTTCACGCCCAGCTGGGATTTTATATGTTTATATATTTGACACAAGTACCTACCTACATATAGAATAACATCACAAAACCAAAAATTTTCACCAACAAGATGGATATATAGTAAATTAGGAAATATAGCCTATTACGGCAGGCGTAGGCTAGCGGTAATAAGGCTCTTGACTCGCGATTCCGAATTCGCGGAATCGAATCCCGGGTAGCAAATAAATTTTATTTGATTAATTTGTGTTATTTCACAATTTATTCATTTTAAATAATATTTAGTAGGTACCTAGGTATATTTGCGACACGTTCCAGAGTGGAAGATACTCTCGGCATCGCCCAGGTGTAAGATCACAATTCAGAATTGAAACGTTGCTTGAAATGGCGTTAGCCGTGTTTGGTGACCAGATCTGAATAGCCAGGTACTTCCCCACCCTCCTCTCCTGCATCTCCTTCCCCTCCCCACTACCTTCAGCTCACAACATACTGAACATACCTACCCCAATGCCATAGTCTCACTGGCTCCAGACGGGAGCAGTTGGGAATCTTGTGCGGTATTCATTAAAAAAAATAGTTACAAAACACGTATAAGTAAAGTCATTTCAAACAATGTTTAAACTCTGAATGGCGGTCTTTCTAAAGGCGATACTAAAAGTAGCAGTGGTGGTCCGTGAGTTTTCAGTCAGCTAAAGAAAGATTGAAATGAGTTAAGATTTAAAAATTCGACGTTGTTGATGTTATTTTACCTGAAAATGATTTTTTTGTTCAAAATTACAATATAAGCACTATGGCTGACCGAAACCTTATGGACCGCATTGAAGTGTAGGTACATTTAGGTATATGTTATTATTTTAGATACCTAAATAAAATGCGAAATAAAATATTAAAATTTACTTGCGCACACCGCGATTTGAATCCGCGACCTCCGGATTCCTAACCAAGATCCTAACCGCTCAACCACGGAGGCCGTCATATGTATTACAAATAAAAACATACTTCATAACATTTAATTTTTGTATCCACCTAAAGAATATTACGGTTTTATGTTAAATTGAAGATCCCAGCTAAAGCATGTCACGAACCCGAACGAAGTTAAAAGCGAGACCACACCAAACGAAAAATCGTAAAATAAAACTCTTCCATCAAAAATAAATTATTATTTTATGACAAAATCGATTCGCTCCTCTGTTACGCTGAGGGCAGGTCGAGTCGGGCGGGCCGCCGGCCTCTGATTGGCTGAAGTTCCGGGGGCGGAGCTTATCCGGCCAATCAGGCTTCTCAGAATTGAATTTGGAAGGGGAGGGGATAATAGTCTGACAGCAGGCTCGCGCATACATTAAAGCGATGCAATTTATAGTATATTAAATTATTTATCGTTGAATATATTTTACGCGTATAATGTCGGTTGTTTATTGTAGCGGACGGGGATTTTAGAGCGTGAGTGGATAGTTCCCATGGTATATTCAGTATATATTCTACTGCAGAACAAAAACGCGACTAGAGTAGGTACCTACCTACTCGTTTGTTTTGTTTCGAGCGAATTATTAGTTTATTTTATAACCAACAGAGATTGGTATCAAAACATGCTTCGTGTGATTTTTTCTCCATTTTAAATACTTATAAAGAACGGAATAATATGGCTTTGTTTAATTTTTTCACGGTTTAACGTGTATTTCAAAGCTCTGTATCTCGTGATGAAAATGACGTTGCGACCTGAAAATAAGTGCGTTGGTCTGGATATATTGTACAAAACATGCTGTACAAATTTCATGACGCTAGATCACAGTGTTCCGTGGAGTTTACTGCTTTATACAAACCATGAAATATTTTGCTTAAGTAATAAGTATGATGCAGATTCGCTTTAGTTTCACTTTAAGAGCTGGCAACGTTGCATTTCAGTAGACTGACCACTTGAAATTCTCGTCGTGAAGAAGTGAGGTTATTTCGGACACATTTTTTTAATTGACTGTTACTGCGTGGCTTTAACAAGAAATAAATTAAATTTTTTTTATGAAATACTTCACAATAAACATAAAATGTTTTTTTGTATTGTTCTCTGGGAATTATAACATATTTTTTTATTGTAGAAACGAGATAAATAAAAGTGAGGTGACAATTTTCTTCGAGATTCTTAAAATAAACGTTTAAAATTAAAATTATAATTTTAAAATGTCATATTTTCACAATTTTTGGCCGTTTGGAGTACCTATCTACCTAATCTTTCATGTTTAAAACTAAAATGTTTCAGATAGGTACCTACGTTTAAGATTTTCACGGCCAAAAGTATTTTCGTTATTTGTTTTTGGGGTGTTATGCAGTGTTGCGCTACCTCCTTATTTAGACAACGTTTCGGACAGCGTTACAGCGTCCATCAGGGCAGATGTGTAATTGATGATGATAGACACTGTAACGCTGTCCGAAACGTTAAAGAAGGAGGTAGCGCAACACGGCATAACACCCCAAAAACAAATAACAAAAATAAAATGTTTCAATTTAAAAATACTAAAGTATAGTTCAAATAGATACCTACAGTACCTACTCTAATAGGAAATTTTATCTAGTTCCTAAAAATGGTAGGTATTTGTTTTTGCATCTTAAAAAAGGAGAAATATATAGCACATTTAAAATAGGTACCTACCTAGGTACCTTTTGCAAAATTCTATAAGTAATTTTCAGTTTATGCAACAGAAAAGCAACCCTCTTTAAACAACGTCTGTAGGTATCATTCCATGAACTATTTTACGTCAGTTTTCAGTAAGTTTATCAAAAACACGGTTGTTTATCAATTCTAAAAAATTTAACTACGTTTATCAGTAAGCAGCGACGCAGCGTAGGGGGCGGAGGGGGAGGGCCGCCCCAGACGGCACTTTTTGGGGGCGGAAAAATTTCACAATAAATATAATAATATCTTGTAAAAATTTGAACCAACTCATTTCATATTTTTGTCGCACCTATGATTCGGACCGATTGAAATGAGTACGGAATTTTTCATTACTTATTCTGTGACGAAACCGGGGAATCCAATTTCTTTGATAGAATGTATAATAATGACATCTTGCTCATTGTAGCGACTGGCAACACCGTCTGTACTTAATTCCAGGAATTCCCCTATTTTATTTTGTGCTTGGATTGTTCAAGACTTACGACTAATATTCAGCGAGAATGACTTACGGGAAGTGAGGTAAGTGAGTAATGTTTTGACGTGTAAGAATTTTTGTAACAAATGTGATTATTATATTGTAAAACATATATATGACTTTTTTATTTGTAACCTTTACAAAACACAATAATGATGCATGGTTCTTTCCGGAAAATTCTTTAAAATTTCTATATATTTAAGTTTTTAAAATTGAAGTACCTAAATGAGGGGGCGGCGAATTTTTTTTGTCGCCCCCCTGCAGCTGACACCCACGCTACGCCACTGTCAGTAAGACTGTTAGTATTTAATGTTTCCATAAAAGTAAAATTTCAAAAATATAAAACGATTTCGTAATTAACTTACCTATAAACATTTCGTTTTCACTTACAAGTTGAAAATCAGTAGCAATGCATGCTCGACATAAAATCTACATTCTTGATAAAGGTAACAGGTTTTTTCAAGGCATCAAAATAGCTTGTCATAGATACCCACGCTCTGCGTTTACAGATTTATGAGTGGTTTAAGTGGACGCGGCGCCACACGCGCTGAATTGATTTATGAATTAACTTTTCGACAGTTCTGAAGTCGTTTTAATCAAATTCATCAAGATTAACAGATGCCCGAAATAAAAATGCAAATATTTTATGAATAAATGAGTTATTCTTACATAAGATCACACCATTTTGAGCTAATATTTTAATTAATACCAATATTTTTTTATACAGGTCATCAGAGTGGATCTACGAGTCTCAATAGGTAAATAGTTTGGTGTAATGTGAATTGTGTACGTACCTACCCAATCTTATTTTTTTTTTACATGAACTCCACAAATTGAGGCCCTGAGGAAAATAATTTCCCTCAGGGCCTATGTCATCTTTGGGGATGCTGTGTGGAGGGTATTTTTAAAGGAAAGGAAGGAGAGGAGAGTTCTGGGAAGGAAAAGAGTTTAAGGGGTGGGTAGGAATCTAGGGTTAAGTGTGTCCTGGTCATCTGCCTCCAAGACCTAGACAAACCTCACCCCATGAACCCGGGCACCCCTGCTAAATCACCAAACGTAGCGAACCACTTGGGGTGACCTATAGCAGAAGTGTTGGTTATCCAATAAAGGTTCCCGGGGCGGCGGTATCCATTACCGCCTCCCAAATTGAAAGTCTAATAATATATTTTTTATTTTACATGAACTCCACAAATTGAGGCCCTGAGGAAAATAATTTCCCTCCGGGCCTATGTGATCTTTGGGGATGCTGTGTGGAAGGTTTTTTTAAAGGAAAGGAAGGAGAGCAGAGTTCTGGAAAGGAAAGGGATTTAAGGGGTGGGTAGGAATCTGGAGTTCAGTGTGTCCTGAACCCCAGATACAAACCTCACCCCATGAACCCATAGAAATAGAAATAGAAATATTTAGCAGAAAGGTGACATAGACGTTAAAGTTATGGGTAAAAGAGTTTACACATCGAAGTTAAGGAAATTGATGAAATGTGAAATGCTAAGTTCTAAATGATTTTAAATATTAGATATAGAACCAACACTGGCAACACTCAAAATTGGTTATCCAAAAAATGGTTCCCGGATTACGTGCCTCAGGTCATACGTACATCGGTAATCCCTACATAATTACAGAAAGCATTCATTAAAACACCTGTAGATATTTACCTATTCCAACTTTGAATAATACGATATTATTATTGATGAATGTAGATTGGGTACCTACCTAGGTGCCTTATCATTAAATTTTGGAACTAGTCTAGCTTTATTTGTTTAACATTTGATATAGAGAAGCTGTGAATTAGTGATAGGTAGATTAACGCATCAAATATATTTTGAAAAGAGATTTAGATTAGAAAAGAATTTAGATAACATTGGCAAGAAGGCATCGAGTGAAAAATATTAACGTTATCATTTTTATAATAGTTTATAAAGGTCTTAAGATAGTTTTCTAAATACAACGTTAAATTTTCTATCAAGATAACAGACCATAGTTAGGTAATTTTAAAAATGAAGTTAATTAAATTCGAAATATGATTAGGTAATTCAACTGACTGGCAAATCGCACTTGCCTCGGTTATACGATATTTTGAAGCTTGATGGTCCAGGAAAAAATCGAAATCGAAATCAAAATTCACGCCCCTTCTTGGGAGGAGTTTAAAAATACTTGAGAAAAAGCTTTTGGAAAGGTTGGAAGAGGTATTTGAGAATTTTTTTTTACAGGTTGATTTCGTAAAAGCCTGTAAAAATATTAATTCCTTTTTTACGCATTGTTTATTGTAATAACAAGTAAATTTAAAATTGGTATCACGGAATCAAGCGACCCGGCGCCTATACGTCTATTCCCCGCTCCGGCCGGGGCCGAACCGATGCATTATGGGTGTGGCAACTCAGTAGTCCTTGGGTGGACGACATAAGGCTCATTTCGAAAATCAAAATTCGGCGACTGCCGGCCGTATTGTGAAATAACAACGCGAATATGCATGTTTTATTTTATTTTGTAAATATTGTGCGTAAATATATTTTTTTTGCGATTATCATAAAAGAAACTAAATTTGCTACAGTAAACAATAAAACCATTTCCGAAAAGGGGTTTTTAAGTGGGAGAGTTTGCACTTGAAAGTGTTTTTTTATAGACCTAATACTTTATTTTTTTCTCGGCTTATTAAAAGACTTATAAAAAAAATTACCGATATTTTTAAGGGCCAAGATATGTTCTACACACAGTATTTAATTGAAGCACCTATAATACTTCTAAGCTATCAAATTTTTAAAACAAAAATACATGATTTTGTATGATCTTACGTTATTACGTATGGCTTCATCTTAATGTCAAATGTCGTATTAGATAGGTAGGTAGGGGCCTAGGTACTTACCGTATTCATTAAAAATTCATAGTTTGCCAAAATACCCATTATCAGTATCAAAAATAGAAATATTCAACAGAAAATCATCATCAATGATAATAATTGTCGATTTTTCAGAATTTAAACAACGAATTGCCTTATCTAATCTGTGCCACCAATAAATGGAGAAATACCAACTAGGTAAAACGAGTTTAATGTCTGGATTACAATTGTTAATTGATTAAACTCCTTGTAATCCGCTGGTCTTGGCAATTTATAGTTTAGATATGACCGTATCAATCTATCACTGATAAACTATATTTTAAGCATTACGCAACTCAAAATGCTAATGTTTTAATTTCATAAATCTTAAACACGTGTTGTTATCAGTTACCCACGACTAACTATTGGCCGGTGATCTGACATTTGCTCCCCCGACAGTTGGTCCCTGAAATTATGATTGCTACAAAAATCGACTTAACATCGTGCATAAATACATTTAACTTCATGCATAAATATAATTTTTTTGCGATATTTTGGCAGAATGACGGAAAATGGGCGAGGTTAGTCAGTAGTTCTTCGGTGGACGGTATAAGGTTCACTTTGAAAGTCCAAATTCGTCGACTGCCGGCCGTATTGTGAAATAGCAACGTGAAAATGCATATTTTATTTTATTTTGTGAAGTTCTGGCTTAAATATATTTTTTTTTTACGATTATCATAAAAGAAACTGAATTTGCCACATTATACAATAAAACCATATCAGAAAAGTGGTTTATAAGTAGGAGAGTTTGCACTTGAAAGTGTTTTTTATAGTCCCAATTCTTTTTTTTTTCTAGGCTTATTAAAAGACTTGTACAAAAAATTACCGATTTTTTCAAAGGCCAAGATATGTTTTACACATACTATTTAATTGAAGTAACTGTAATACTTCTAAGCGATCAAATTTTCAAAACAAAAATACACAACTGCTAATAGTAAGTACACAACTGCTAACCCTGTACAAATCGCAAGTGCGCCCCACGGTTGAATTTGGCAGCCACCTCCGGTCTGGAGCCCCAAAATACTTGATAAATACCCTCGACTCTGTGCAGAAATGGGCGTTCCGTTTGATAGATTTTCCCACCTTAACGAACGGATTGCAATCTTTAGAGCACAGGCGTCGGGTGGGAATGCCATCCCTGTTCTACCGGTATTTCAATGGAAGATGCTCCGAGGAACTAGCGTCATTGATCCCTTCGGCACCGGTGCATAGTCGGGAGACACGCCAAACGCGCGCCCAACATATGTACATGGTTGACATTTGTCACATGAGAACGGGTAGTTTTTACGACTCGTTCTTGAGTTCAACAGCTCGGCTGTGGAACGATTTGCCGGCCTCTGTGTTTCCTCCCTCCAACAACATGGGTCTCTTTAAGACCCATGATCACTCCTTCCTCTCCTCAAAAACACCCTCCACACAACATCTTCAAAGATGACATAGGTCCTGAGGGAAATCATTTTCCTCAGGGCCTCCTGTGTGGAGTTAATGTAAAAAAAAAATGGCGTGTACTAAATCTGATTAGCCAGGAACTTCCCCACCTCCTTGCCCTCCCTACTACCTTTCCCCAATTGGGCATGCCATAGTCTCACCGGCTCCAGGCGTTTGAGAGCAGTCCGGACTCTTGTACAATATTATACAAAAAATACGAGTGTGCTTTAGATCACACGACTGAAGTAAAACTTCTATGAAAGGAAGAGAGAAAGAAAATGTGCGCGCGCACTGCTCTCTTGCTCCTACAGTGTGATACAGACAAAAGGCCTGCACTGTGTCTTAGATATACGAATTATAACTGGCTATGAGAGAAAGAGAGAAATAAAATGTGTGCTTGCAACCCCTCTCTCTTGCCCCTACAGTTATATACGAAACGTAACTCTCTCTCTCTTTCTATCTTCAATAACTTATATCTCCCTCTCAACTTCCGTTCGCCTCGTTTTCGTAACGCTCTCGTCACGCATTCACACTTTTCGTAGTTTTACTAAGTTTTACCTCAAAAATAACACAGAATTCTCGCGGAAGGAATAAAATGCATTAGTATCGTGTAAAAACATGTTCTAAGAAACAATTAATGCGTAGACAAAATCAGGCTGTTGAAAAGCAAAAGATGCATAAGTACGAATGAAGGTAATATACAAGATACTGTTTGTTAGTTCCTACAGGTGTTTGTAAAGGGATACTAATCCTTCCTAATTGCTATTTGCCGGCACTTAAGGGATGGGAAATCCCACCCTCACAATGGGAGCTTCTGTTATAATACCACTTTCTTTATTTTTTGTTATTGGCCAAGGATTAGTAAATATGTAAGCATTTTAAAATAAGGACATAAAGTAGGTATACATATACCTAAAGGTAGCAAGTTATAAAAATGAATAATTTATAAGCAGGTCCTGTTTTAAATCTACAGTTTTGCATTTAATCCGTCTGAATTTGTACGTAGGGATTCCATCTACTCCTTTTCCTAACCATGGTCGCCCGCAGGGGGGTATTTCCCCCCCCCCCTGGATTGATTGAAAATAGTTATATTACCATAAAGATATTTGTTTCTTAACTTGTATTCATTTTAATTTCTACCAGGCCTATGGAGACTGGTTGGGTTTTAGTTTAAATTTTCTTCTTTTTTGTGTCAGGTAGGTACCTACCTAAGCCTTACTAGTTTTCGAGTGCATGTTGACGCTACGTCGTACGTTGTTACGCTTATGAGTGCTGCTGTAGAATATTTTGTCGTGTTGTTATTGTGGGTGTTTGTAAGCTTATGAGTTGCGGGAATTCACAACAGTCGAATTTAGAGTTAAGTATTTTTACCACAAACACGTCTTAGGGTTCTCATTTCTACAGCATTCAGCCTACTTCCATCCTCCCTCGCAAGTTCTGTGCCTCGATGTATGAATGGGAAATTCATAGGTAATTGTAAATGATTATAATTGTAATTAGGTACGCAGGTATTTGACCTCTGCCACCTGCAAATTTATCTCCCTATAGATAACAATAATTTATTATCATTTAGCATTGTCCAGTTGATTTGATAATAACTTCTAACTATAGACAAATATCAAAATTAAACAAAATAAGAAATAATACTAGGTACTTCCATTGATTTGCTTGGTGTAATTCTAATTGACCAGCTCAGGTGTGGGGGCTCCATCGAAGCCAGAGTCAAGTTAGCCTCTCAGAAAATGGCACACTGTGCCCGCAGATAAGCCTCGATGACATAGAGCGAGTTTACAATCTACTATCTGGGAAATTCACTCATCTGTTAGTAAACTCGCTCAGTGTCAGTGTCGTATTACTTGCTAACTAGCAGATAGTGGACAATCTACGAAAAAAGTTGAAAGGTGGTCAACTTTACTCGCTACTCGCTCAAGATGGCGGCCCACCAACAGCTGATCAACAACTGTCAAAAGTAGTTCGCGCGGGAGCCGTAATTCTCGCTACTGGCTAGAGTGTGGCACTAGCTGCGAACTCAAGTTATTTACAAAATTTCGACCGAATTGATTCGCACGAGAGTCGTTATTTTAGCTGCTACTGTCGCACTAGCTAATGAGCTACCTAGTAGACAGTTTTGTGTGTCATCATGACAATGTTGCTCGCCGATTTACCCGCTTTTAAACATACCGGCTAGTAGCTTGTTAACTCGCTCAATGTAATCGAGGCTATTATTTCAATAATAATACTTTTGAAATTGATTAATACCTATGATTTTGGAATATGTAGCAAATGCATCTGTGTTAGCATTAAAATATCACTGATATAGTATATTTTATAATAACGAGTGCAGAACCGTGAAAAATCGCGGGATAATTGATAATTTATTGTATAGGTATATACAGAAAAGCGCAAAGCCTTGAAAAATAACAACATTTGACTTTTCTTAACCCTAAGAAATTTAAAAAAAAAATATCATCTAGTATACAGAATTAAAATAAATTTCTTGTAAAAAAGATCATATTAGGTAAAATAGGTAGGTACTTTACTAATGTGAAATTTAATTATGAATTCTTGACCCATCAGTTCCAATTTTGAAAATGAAACGCACTGGGAGGGATGTAATCATACGTCCTGGAAATACTGACCCCCAGATTCCTACACACCCCTAATACCCTATTCCTTCGCAAAACTTACTCTCCTTCCTTTCCTAAAAAGACCTTCCGTACAGCATCCTCAAAGATGACATAGACCCTGAGGACAATTGTTTTCCTCAGGGCCTTCTGTGTGGAGCAAATGAAAAAAAAAAAAGAATGCAAGGCGGCACTATCTGAATTTCTACCGATTTCTTGCATATCTATCTCCCTCGAAAATCTGAAGTTTTTAAGCTCTTAAAAAAATAAATGTTATTTTTGAAGATAATATCTAGATACGTTCCACGCCGAAACGAAAAATTATATGAAATTCCCTCGATAGAAAAAAATCGCTAAGTATGCTCCGAAAATTATTTAAAACAACTTTATTTCTTTTATTTTACAGGTTATATTTGTGAAAAAAAATCACAGTGTTTCTTTAAATGATACTTAAGATAGGTACCTTCCAGGAGATTTTTGCTCTATTCTAAACGAGTCATATTTTATTAAGCATTTTCACAATTTAGCGCGCTCTCTCCAACATTCGTAATTACATATCTCTCCATCTTCTTCTTTTCGAACTCGGGTACGGGGCCTTAATAATTAACTTTAAAATAAATATGCATTTACATGGAAGAAAAAAACACCAATAAAAACTCAAAACGGAAAACTTTTTCAGTTGTGGGTACTTCAATAATCAACAATCATACAATGAGATCATCAATTTATTGAGGTATTTTAAAATCGTATCTCTAATGAAAATTTTTCAAGGCGAATTTTTTATATGTCAGGAAGTTTGTACGACGAAACATTTTTTCGAAATATTCGATTGTACACAATAAATTTGTTATCGGTACTTAATTTTATTTCAACAAACAACACACTTGAAAACTCTGATAAGATACGAATTTATCATTGGAAAAGGTACCTACACTAAACGTGGACAGAATTAATTTTAGCTGTTATTTAAAAAAAAAGTAACCTACAGTCCAAATTACATTTATTTCAAGAGGTGAGATTAATATTAATTAATTTTTATTTATTTATTTATTTATTCACGCCTTGAAGGCTTTTACATGTAAACGTTTTTATAGTTATTTAACATTGTATTAAAAAAATATTAGCAGAATTAAAAAGAAATGACAATATCAGAATAATAATAATAAAATTTATGTCAGAATTTTAAAAATTTCTGATATAAATTTTGGTAAAGAATAAATGAAAATATCAACGGAACTGAATTTATTTCCAATCCTATGTAGTCTTTGGATTGGGGAGTTAATGAAATAATTATTTTTTGGCGGATAAACAAAGAACAGTTCTGGAAGTCTCGTGTCACGATTTGGTACTCGGAATGTTATTAGTTTTGTTAAGTCAGGTGCGTCAAGTGATCCTTAATAATTAACTAATTTGAATAAAAGTACCAGATCGCTCTTGGTTATAGAGAGTTTGAAATTAATGAATCTTAAAAATTTATGTTGAACTCTCTCAATTTTTAATTGATGTGTTTTATAGTATGGGGACCAAATAGTTAAATTGTATTCTAAATTACTTCTAACTAAAGCAGTTACTATTCATTGTTGATTTTATGGATATACCTGTGTAGGTAGGTTTATACAACGTTTTCCATGCTCATACCGGGAAACTTTTGTGGTTATCGTCATAAAAAAAATATGAAAAAGTTGTGATAAATTTCTTATTTTATTTTAAATTTCTTGTTGTTCGTATGAAATTATTTATTTGTACTGGGTTTTACAGATATTCGCACTTATGTGAGAACAATCCAGTAATAAAAACTTAGTTATTACACAAATACAAAAATCTACAATTAAGCCGCCGCTATCCGAATTTCGACGATTTCTTTCATATCTACCTTAAACATTTGAAGTTTTTAAGCTCTTAAAAAAATATATGTTATTTTGAAGATAATATCTACACAATCCCCATGCCAAAACGCAAATTATATGAAATTCCCTCGATAGAAAAAAATCGCAAAGTATGCTCCGAAAATTATATATAAAACAAGTCTATTTCTATTATTTTACAAGTTATATTTGTGAAAAAATTCACAATGTTTCTTTAAATGATACTTAAGATACCTTCCACGAGATTTTTGCTCTATTTTAAACGAGTCATGTTTTATTAAGCATTTTCGCAATTATCGCTTCAATTTCATCACTTAAAATATTAGCGCGCTCTGTCCAACATTCGTAATAACATAAGTATCTCTCCATCATCTTCTTTTTGAGCCGGGAAGCGCCGGCTTCATTGACGGTCGGCCTAGACCAGCGATAAGGCTCTTGACTGGCATTCCGAAGGTCGCGGGATGGAATCCCGGCGTGGCAAATACATTTTATTTGATTAATTTGACAATTTATTCATTTAAAATAATATATAATATATTTGCGGCACGTTCCAGAGTGGAAGATACTCTCAGTATCGACCAACATTCAGAATTGAAACGTTGCTTGAAATGGCTAAAGCCGTGTTTGGTGACCAGATCTGAATAGCCAGGTACTTCCCACCTTCCTCTATGCCATCTCCTTCCCCTCCCCGCTACCTTCAGCCTCACAACATACCCCAATTGGTGATGCCATAATCTCACTGGCTCCAGAGGGGAGCAGTTGGGACTCTTGTGCGGTATTCATATAAAAAAGAACTCACGATCACATTCGAACCATTCCTACCCACATTCTCATTTATCTTTTCCTTCCTCTCATTCCTTTCCCAAAAAGAGCCTCTACACAGCATCCCCAAGGATGACGTAGACCCGACGTATTTTTGAAGTGAAAACTTCTTTATCACTGATTCGAAACTCAATAAAACGAAAAAGCGACACTGTTAAGAGACAAACACAAAGGTACATCCATAGAGTTTAGCTTGCGAGAGAATGAAATTAAATAATCGGTCTCCTCTTTGTGCGGTGCTTCTTAGATTCCCCACTCTTATCTACATTAGTTTTCTGAAGCTTTTACTTCTACGACGAGTGAACTGCACACATGATTTTTTTTTCTTAGGACCTGATGTAGATAATTTTAAAAATATCGATTTTCTTTATTTTTAATCATATTTAAAAATGAGTCAAATAAAGATTTTCTTCTAGCAATGTTCGCATGTGTTCATCCAACTGATAAAAACGCTTTGATGATTGCAATCATTAGAATAATCTTGTTCTAGGTGCAATAATTATACGTGTTTTGATCAAAGATAGCTGCATAATTAATGCTGTCAATTTTTATTGATTTACTTTAATCGAAATATATATTTAAGTCATTTCATTTGCAAATACTTATTATATCAAAAAAATTATTATTAATACACATGAAGATGTTTCTAGTATCTGGCAATTACACCACGTCGATTTAATCTAATCCAGTCAATATGGAATTATTGGATGGGGGGGGGTCATACAACAATATTCTGACCCCGATCAAAGTGATCCAGAAGCTAATAATTAAAGTAATCCTAAAGAAACCCTCCACATATCCAACAGAAACGCTTTTCGCAGTTTTCGAGGTACCTCGAGTAGAGAATATCTTCAAGAAAAATGCATTTATCCAAATTTACAAAGATAATATCATCAAAAAATTTGAAACCCACCAATCAAAAAGATATCAAGACAACATCAAAATACCAAAATTTAAAACTAATGCAAAACAATTATATTTATTTAGGAACAAAGTATTTCAACAATCTTCCGATTGAAATAAAAGAAAATCAAAGACATCAATAAACTGAAACTCAAACTGAAGCTACACTTCATCAGGAATAATTAATTAATTAATTACCTGTTTTTCAATTTCTTTCTATTTATTATCAATTCATCTCTATTTTATAAAGATTTTTCAAATTTCTCTAAAGTGCACAATATTTTAGTATGTAACCATATCCTATGTTTGTACATCTTCACATATAGATGATCCAGAAGTTTCAATTGTTCCCATTATATACTTACCTACTGCATAATGTTATTCTATTTCTGTTATAATTAGTGTAACTCGCTCATCAAGCACAAGAACTAGCTTCTTCTTTGGTGAGAAAGCAATTTTAAATAATTTATGTACCAATATGTAATTTATATAACACCACTGTACAATTATATATAGCTATATTAAATAAATAAAAATAAAATAAAAAAAACTTAGACATGTCTTAAAAAACAGTCGAAGACCCCAATATACCTCTGATAACTATCTATCGGGTGTTGATTTTCCCCATATTTATCTATGGTGTAGAAACATTTCACATAAATAGGTTTTACACCATCTTTTTCAGCCCGATTCCCGTACAGAGACCAAAGACAAAAAATTTCGCTTTACGCGATCGCTTCAGATTTGTACCTCTAATAATCCGCATATATATTTTTTTTACATTAAGGCCGCACTCTTGAAACGCACAGCGCTGAAAAAGAAGAAGATGGAGAGATATGTAATTACGAATGTTGGACAGAGCGCGCTAATATGTTTAGTTGTAGAATAGCAGCGAAAATTGCGAAAAAGCTTAATAAAACATGACTCGTTTAAAATAGAGCAAAAATCTCGTGGAACGTATCTTAAGTATCATTTAAAGAAACATTATGAACTTTTTCACAAATATAACTTGTAAAATAAAAGAAATAGACTTGTTTAAAATAATTTTCGGAGCATACTTAGCGATTTTTTTCTATCGAGGGAATTTCATATAATTTGCGTTTCGGCGTGGAACGTATCTAGATATTATCTTCAAAAATAACATATTTTTTTAAGAGCTTAAAAACTTCAAATGTTTTAGGGAGATATGTAAGAAATCGGTCGAAATACGAATAGTAGACCCTTAACACCACAAGGGAGGCCCTGAGGAAAATAATTTCCCTCAGGGCCTATGTCATCTGGGATGCTGTGTGGAGGGTCTTTTTGAGGAGAGAAAGGAATGAACATTGGTCTTGAAGAGACCTATGTTGTAGGAAGGAGGAAACACAGAGGCCCGCAAATCATTCCACAACGAGCTGTTGAACATAAGAACAAGTCGAAGAAGCGACCCGTTCTCATGTGACAAATGTCAACGACTATGCACCAGTGCTGAAGGGATCAATGACGTAAGTTCCTAGGAGCATCTTCCACTGAAATACCGGTAGAACAAGGATAGTATTCCCGCCCGACGCCTGTGCTCCAAAAATTGCGAACCGTTTGTTAAGTTAGGAGATTCTATCAAACGGTCCGCCCGGTCGAGGGTTCTTCAGGTATTTTGGGGCTCCAGACCAGAGGTGGCTGCCAAATTCAACCGTGGGGCGAACTTGCGATTTGTACAGGGTTAGCAGTTGTGTACTGTTAAAATATATGCGGGCCCTGTACAGTACGCCCAGTTTTGCGGATGTAAAAATTTTGGCATTCGTAACGAACCTGCAGTGTATACCAGCGTATAACTACAAACATCGACACTGTGTATAAATTCATTTAATATTCATATTATATTAAAGACATAGGGTATTTTTTTAAGTCGATTTAACAAAATGCACAAACAATTATAATTTTACACTCAAAACGCTATACATATCTAACACTAGTCCGAAGCATTCTTGAATATAATTCCTCCCTCTGGTCGCCTTTATATAATATACATTCACATAAAATTGAAAGAGTACTACTGCATAGATTTTTAAGGCATATATATTATGAATTAAGCATTCCAATAGAAAATTTTAATTATAAATATTTAATGCAATTACTTAAACTACCTGAATTATTTAAAATTATCAGCGGATATTTGAACTAGTGAATATAATAACTTATCAGGTACCGAATATTTACAACACTAGACTCCATGCTCCATTTAATATAGTTGCTTCTCGCATTAATTTTATGTTCAACTCTTGTCTTCAGAGATTACATAGCGTGGGCAATGAAACTTGCTCTGTTGACATATTTTTTTTATAAAAAACGTAAATGTATGCAGATATTATGCAACAATTCTTAAACATCAAATTTTTAACAGTAACAAATTCACTGAGTTCACTTCAAATTCACTAACAAAAATTAAAGGTGTTTCGAAGGTGTCTCAAATAAAACTTTAAAATCCCATAAATAAGTCAAACAGCCCAAGTGCACTCCCAAAATTTCAAACGGGGAAGAACGTTCTTCGCCGTTTGAAATTTTGAGAGCGCACTTGGTACCTTTCTGTTTGACTATAACAGTGGATTTAATCACAGTTTGAAAATGATCTTGTAAACCGAAACAGCTGTAACAAAAATACATACTAAAATACTTGCAGAACTTGATAATAAAACTATCAAATTTAATTTAAACCAAATATAAAAAAAATCAATAAAGTGACTTCAAGCGAAGTATTTTATTTTTATAAACAAAATTATAGCCTGATACTGTACTATAATTGTCACAGCTGCAATAATATACATAAAACACATTTTTGCCGAACATCATATTTCATATCAAAAAAATACTTCTTTAACAACCTACCTATAGAAATCAGAATCATTAATGACAAAATACAATTATCGAACTCCATCAAAAATCATTTTAAAGAAATCAGCAACGGGAAGACTGTTTCCCCTATTTCTACATGAATGTAACATTACAAATTATACTTGTTTTTACTCGTACGGAAAACATGGATGTCTTTTAGTTAAGGGGTCTTGATTGCGATGTGTTTGTATTAACTGTACTAATTGCTATGTGAAACACGTGACTGTTTAAATGTATAAATAAAATGTAAACTCTTCTTCCATCCACAAGCAAATGCTTTTAATGGAAGACCAGTACTAATATAATATGTACCATTTTTAAGATAAACAAATAAATAATATAAAATAAAAAGTAACCTTGATCTAATGGTAGGAATATGAATTAAATTTTGTGTAGATTTGTAGTAAAAATATAATCAGTTTTGATTTTAAAGTGGACACCTAGGTATCTACTAGCTGACTAGATTTTGATAAACCGACAGGAAATTAAACATGATTAAATATTAATATCATAATAGAGAGATAAGACGACTAATGTTGACGATTTTCAAAGAAAACGTTGAAAATTTTACAACTATGGAGTGTGTCCGGAAACTCGTACCTAATACAAGCAGGAGTCGAATTTGAGCTATACAATTTGTTTCGATCTTTTCTTTTCGATTAAATCAAGCTCGAAGTCAAATTTAACAAAAAAATCGGTCGCTTTTCTGTTTTTTATCACCATTGGCTGGAGCAATTATGGTCGAAAAATTGACCACTTTTATTTTTCTGCTATTGATAGCGGTCAAAAATTGGTCCGCATTTTCCTACCATTCGTAAAACATTTATTGTAATTATTTAAAACATTTCTATTGCCAGCCATTTATTTTAAAACGAAGCTATTGGAATGATTTATCTATTATGACCATAGATGTCGCAAATCCGAACTTCGTAGACTATTTTAGAACAATGTTAAAAATAAATTTTTAAAATATTTTTTCACGCAGAATTTATGATCAGCTGTTTACAGTTAAAATTAAGTCCCTTTTTCCAAATACATGCACCTTTCATTTTCAAATATACCACAGAAAGCATACAGAAATCGAAAATATTCTATGTTGACTCGAATAAGTACCCCTCACGGAGTTTCAAAGTAAAAAACATGCAGGGTTCGCGCGGTTATAAGCTTTACGATTTTTTTTATAAATCCTACAAATATGATATAAACAGTAACATACAGGTTAATTCATGGGCTATATGGCACTATAATAAGTTTTTATGTCTCCGTGTTAAAATTCGAATGTATGATTTTTTAAATTTTAACGAAAAATTTTAAAAATGATCTGAAAATCTCGAGCAAACGGATAAAAAGGTCTTAAAATGCGCTGCTGCTCCAAGATCAAACGTGGGAGCTACAAATATTACCAAAAAAATAGTCAAATCAAGACATAAATTGCCTTTTTTATCCGAAATGCAATCGGAGACATATAAAATGGCGCCAATATAATTTGGCAAAAATCGCTCCAGTGGAGACGACAGTAAGAATTATAATTTATTTTTTGCATTATTTACCAATTTCAAACCTAAAATGAACTTTAAAAATAACTGTAATAATATGTTGGAATGGATATCTATTTTTCGTACTTTAAACGCTGGTATATACAGTATAGAGACATATATTTAACCCTTGATGCATTTGAAAGAAAATATATTTAATACTTTTGTTATTCGGCGGAATATCATCTCTGCACACCTCTTCGAGGACACCTAATTATAATATTTATTGAATTAGGTATACCGTATTTTCCCTAAACCGACTGCATATTGTGTATAAGCGTGCTGCGGGACCAACTGTCGGAGGAACCAGATAAAACACATTTCAAATGCTGTTTTTCTTGGATCTACAATCAGATAGATTGATGTAAGTTAATTTAAATATTGTAGTTAGGTAAGTACTTCTTGGGTTAGGTTTCGAAATAAAGTTTAACAATGGTCCTATCGAAGCGATAGTATTAGAATCATTACGAAAGCAACGATCAATCATATTTTAGACATCTCCTAAATATCCACTAGTTTTTTATCTAACAAAGAATTAGATACCAAACTAAACAATGTTCAGCCGAGTCGTATCTTTAAAATACAGGTAGCAAATACATGACTTAAAAAATATACCTACAAAGATAACATTGATCTATTTAGATAGGTAAGTACCAGAAAAATTGGGTTACAATTATAGATAGGAGATTTCAAAATACATTATTTTTTTAAACTATCGAATTTCTTTAACTATCGTCATTATTTTTATTTATTTATTTAGTTAACGCCCAGAGGGCTTTTACATTACTTGTAGCATAATTTTAATTTGAAAATTACTTTGAAAACTTAGTAAATAATAAAATTAAAATTACATTTGATAAAAGTCATACAAACAAAGAAAAATACAGCTATTTTATAGGTTTACAAGATCTGTTTAGTAATAGTGTTGAAACAAATGTTTTAGAAGATCCACAAAACTCGCCAAGTTGATATTGAATATGTCTACATCACCCAAGTACTGGTTTCCCATGGTGTGAAGCCGTTGTATCGGAGAGTGGGCAATGTAGTTACGCTTATGAGTGCTGCTGTAGAATATTGTATTTTTTCGTGTTGTTACTGTGGGTGTTCGTAAGTTAATGAGTTGCAGGAGTTCATAACAATCGAATTTAGAGGTAAGTATTTTGAATAAAAAATTTAAATCGTTTATTTTACGTCTGTCTTCTAATGTGTGTATTTTTAGAGTATTTAATAAGAAATCGTTCTTTAAGTCTTCTACTGGGATATTTAATTATATTGGTAACATGTTGCTTGTGCAGTGATGTAGGACTGAGTTATAATATTTATTTCAAACTAAATACGACAAAAACCGTAATAAAATTGAATCCGCTTAGGTAATTATTAGTGTTGTTTCAAAATAGCCATTTATTAGTCATAAAATCAAAATAAAACAAAATTTGATTAGGCGCTTTTAATTTTCTCACGATTGCGGAATCGCGACGGTGCAAAAAAGGCAATAAACGTACGTTCTTTATCACGATAATGCTGCAGTTCTTTCTAACATATTAAATAATGGTGAGACAAAAGATGAGACACACAATGAACGTAAGTCTGTTTCCTCTAAAACAGACGACCTTTCATAATAACTACCTAGCTGGTTCCCGGGATGCGTTCAAATCCATATTCAATGCAATGAATTTCGTGTCCGTGCATCCGTGTTCCCCTCCAACCTTCTCCACCTTCCCTCTCCCGCTCCTCCCTCCCGCTTTCCATATATTCAATCCCATTACATTCAGTTTTCAAACGGCTCGCATTGCACCTACTACAATTTTTACCTATTTCATTTTTCATATATTACGAATATTCATTTTTGTATATGATATAAGAACAATCAAACAAATTTGGTACCTAACATAGGTACATATTTAAAATATCTATAATTCTTAAATAGATTCTAATAATTATGTAAGTACTTAAAATGAATTCGGTAATTTATTGAGTTTTGAAAATTGAATTCTGATCTGACAAACACTGTTTTGCAAAATGTCATTCTCAAATTCCGCAACAATTTTTCTCATGATTGAAAAAATTTTCAGATGTATTGTCGTGGTTGAAATAATCCAAAAACCTTCGCGGGAGTTTTAAGAAGCTGTTTTGAAAGTTTAAAACATTTCCTATGCTTAATATAGCAATACTTATCACTGATCCCCAAACAAATTTTGATTTTTATATATAATTCCTAGATAAATCGAAAAACGTAGGACTAGGCGGTAAACAAGCGAATCGAAATGACAAATTTCACACCCAGATTCATGGAACTCCTGCGAACATCCCAATTAATTAATTAAAAAAAGTACCTATCTACTTGTACATAGAAAATTTAAAGTCGTTTTCAAAAATAAATCACATTACACAAACAAATAAACGACCTGTTGCTTGGGGTTGCAAATACTTTGGGATTTCCCATAGATAAGGGTTTAAAATTGTCATCGGGAATTCCAAAATACCTTTGCCTAATGTTCTTCAACTAAAATGTAATTGAAGGTCAGGTAGTTAGTTAGGTACCAGAGGGCCCTCCATTGTAATTTAATGCCCTATACCAGCCCTTATTCGCTTAAAACTTAACGTGCGGAAAAACCGACAAAATAATTATTATTTTGAAGGTATGTAGATTAGTTCAAACGACATTTTACAAGTTTTTAATGTCTGAAACTTCTCTTATTGAAACCTTTATTTATATTTAATTAACAGAAAAAAAAGTTGATAAATTAATAAATTAAAGTGCATTTGAATACCTACCCATCCGTGAAAAATCATGGGATATTTTAAGTAAAAAAAAAAACACACACATTTAAAATGTATTTCTACATTAATAATACATTGTATATGGATATATGGATGTGAGACATGGACCTTGAAAGTAAATACCATGAACAGGTTAGAGGCTTTTGAAATGTGGCTTCACCGGAGAATGCTCAAGTTTCCATGGACCGACATGATCACCAACACAGAAATTCTCAGGCGGGCTAAAGCAGATAGAGAACTGCTCACATTAATAAAAGTCAGGAAAATTTCATATCTGGGTCACGTACTTCGAGGGGAAAAGTATCACTTGTTCCAATTAATATTGAAAGGCAACATAGAAGGTCGCCGAGGGTCTGGTAGGAGACAAATGTCTTGGCTGCGAAATATACGAGAGTGGGCCGGCATTAGAAGTGCGGAGGAGCTATTCCGGGTAGCACAATATAGAGAGACATTTTCCAGAGTGATCGTCGACGTCGGGGGGACCTGATAGGGCAAACGAAGAAGAAGAGGGTAGGTACTCACTTTATCGCTTATATGTATAGATTTAAAAGCAAATTTGAGTTCATTGAACCTAGGGTTACTCAGAACACTCACAACACAACCGAAAGGTATATTGTAAGAACGGGTAGTTTCAAATAATTTTAACAATTTATTAAACTTCGAAGTCAATTTTTAAGTTCGGTGAAAGTTTTATTCAAGTTCTGTTCTTATTTCAGTTTTATGAAGCTACTGGCCTATAATTATATATTGACAGAACTTATTAAAATTAAAATTAATTTTGAAATTCGATGAATAGTTCATTTTCCAAAATTGGTTGAAATATTTTCAATTGTCTTCGAAATTGTTTTGAGGTGATTTCTTTCAATTCGGTTTAAATAAAATTTCTAAGATACATCTTTCAATGGTTGTATGAGAATTTGAATCTAGAAATTTTAGGCGCAAATTCCGTTTCTATGCAAAAAAAAAAATTTATAATGGATTCCTAGGTAGGTACCTACCTAATATTCAATTATTTACTTTCTTATGTGTGTTGCGATTCTGTCGTATTGACAACCATTATAATGACAGTAAAATAACATAAATTTTCATCTGCATAACACCGCGGATCCGTGCTTTTACAAGGTCGATTTAAACAGTTTAGAAAGGTAGTCCTACCTATGAGTGGTGGTCCGTGAGTTTTCAGTGAGTTAGATTGAAAAATACGACTTTATTGATGTTGTTGTAGCTGAAAATTATTGTTTTTGACGTCATAACGTCTTATAAATCGATGAACGCTGGCTGCACTCACGAAAAAGCATGACTCATTGTCACGTTCCGCCTGAGCCGAGCGTGTAAGTGAGAGCGCGGAATAAGAGTTCGGCTTGTGCCGCATCTCTCTTCCACTCCATCGTTAGTATGTGACGTTATCACGTAAAATTATCGTCCTTAAACCGACTTTACAGACAACCAATTTTTTCAAAATTTCGATATTTTGTATGCAGATTTTCAGGATGTACTGAAATGTGGATACGCCGCATCCACATTCAGTATATATTCATACAAATTGATGATATTTTGAAAAAATATAATAATATTCGTTTTCAGCTAGGTAGAACAACATCAATAACGTCTTTTTTTCGTTATTAGTTTTCGGGGTGTTATGCCGTGTTGCGCTACCTCATTCTTTAGCCAACGTTTCGGACAGCGTTACAGTGTCGATCATCAGGGCAGATGTGTATGTGTGCTAAAGAAAGAAGGTAGCGCTACACGGCATAACACCCCAAAAACTAATAACGAAAATACTTTTGGCCGTTAAAATCTAAAAATGTATCAATAAGGTCGTATTTTTCAATCTTAACGTGCCCCACTGGTACCTACCTATGTACCCATCAATCTATTTTTTACATCGGTAGGAACTAGATGTTACCAGTATAAAATCACGGGATGAAACTTTGCTATTTTCTTTCTATTGAATCAAAATCCATTGCAAATTTCAAATTCTGAAGTCCAGTATCCACGGTTGTTCATGCTCGATTGAACATGTCTCAACGTGTATACTGTCTCGCTCGATGCTTTGATGCTTCTGATTCAAGTCTGTAATTTTTGAGCGTGTGAACGCAACAACGAGTTCCAAGTCAACATGTTCGATCGAGCCAAACCATTGAGCATGAGTATGCGTGTGCACACAGCTTTATAGATTTTAGTAACAGAACAGACCCGTGGAAAATCAAGGGACCTCCTAAATAGATAGGTACTTGACAACTCAGTTCAAATTTTAAGTGAAGAATTTTATATCGTTGATAGGTAGGTACCTACTTGGTTGAGTAGTTCCAAATTTGATTATAACACTTAAATTCAAAGCATTTTAGTTAATTGGAACAGATTTCACACGGGACTGACAGACGCACAGAGAACCGAAATAAGTAGGTAGGTACCTACCTATAATTATATTATGTCCAATGATATTTTGATAGTTTTATAAATCTTAACATATAGGTACGTACGTATGTATATCAGTTCCTATTTTTAAAATGTCACAACGATAATTAGTTATTATATTGTTAATATTTTTGTTAGCAGGTAGGTACTAACCTACTTAAAGAAAATTAAGTTTAAATTGCTTTATTCTTAGATAGAAGGTTACATTGATGTTAATAATATACATGTAATGTTTTTTTTGGTTTAATATTTCAGGAAGCAGCATTGGGAAATTATGCAAAACATAATTACGGTGTTTTGTTAGACTCTCGACGCAATTCAAGAGAAAATTTGCATACGATTTCGTAGAAAAAACATTATAATTACATAAAAAAGCTGTAAAAACTGAATGTAAGTCAGTAAAACCAAAGTTCAAAAGATTTAAATATACAAAAAAAGCAAATTACCTTATAATTTTTCCTTTTTGCAAACTTTTTCAACACTTTAAATAAGACGAACACTTTCACAATAAAAAATCACTGAATAAAAATGATTCGACTAATAAAAAACCATTGTCAACATGCAATGTCACCAAAAAACCTGAGCGTACGCTTAAAAAACTGTCAAAACTTTAAAATAATACTTAAATGTTACTAAAAAAAATTAGAATTTTATAGTTTTTCGTTGTTGAAATTATTAAAACTTCAAAAACATGTCGAATTTGTGAGACAACATGAGATTAACACTCTTTTTAGTCCAGTTTTATTGCGCGGAGCGACGGAAAACAGTTGAAAATTCACAAAAAACAGTCGAAAACACACCCTCCATCTCTCTGTAACAGTCAAAAGTTTTAAAACGCACTTTAATTGTATTAAACACGTTTAAAAATTGGTTTAAAATCGAGGTTTATCGCAAAAACAACAAAAATTTAAAATGTTGACGTCACTTTAAATCGCTCTAAAAACTGTTTAAAGTCAGAAAAAAGAGATTTTTTTTTTTGTAATGTATTAGAAAAATGTTTTCCACTTGAGTTTGTATATTTGTTTTGTTATTTTTCACTGTGTAAGCCGTGTGTAACGAGTGCTAAAGGTGATATTAGTGCGGCAGATCGCGCAGCTGTACATATGCGACCCGTTCGGAAGCAAACCAAGTACTGAATTTGGTTGGGGCCAGAATCGACGCGCGCATTCATTGGAGGAAAATTGTATGAGGGAGACAAAATGAGATCGGTTGGAGGAGGTAGAGGTCTTTCGGTTGGAATTTAATATTTAAAATTATTTTGCATATTTTTAATTACTTACGTTTCAGGTTGATTTAACATAACGAAATTATTAAAAACAATATTGGAAGGAACGGATTGCAATCTTTAGAGCACAGGCGTCGGGTGGGAATGCTATCACTGTTCTACAGGTATTTCAATGGAAGATGCTTGAAGGAATTAGCGTCATTGACCTCTTCGGCACCGATGCATAGTTGGGAGACATGCCAAACGCGCGCCCAACATAAGTACACGGTTGATATTTGTCACATGAGAACGGGTCCTTTTCTCGACTCGCTCTTGAGTTCAAAAGCTCGGGTATGGAACTATTTGCCGGCCTCTGTATTTCCTCCCTCCTACAACATGGGTCTCTTCAAGACCAATGTTGATTCCTTCTTCTCCTCAAAAAGACCCTCCACACAGCATCCCAGATTAAATAGGCCCTGAGGGAAATTATTTTCCTAAGGGCCTCCTGTGTGGAGTTAATGTCAAGGTATTAATATTAAAAAATAATGTTTTGATCATTTTTATAGCGCCGATTTCTTCAGAAAATCACCTCAAGGGCGTTTTAGAACTTAATGTATACGTTTAACCTATTTTGTTGGAGGCGGGTATGGATACCGCCGCTCCGGGAACCATTTATTCAATAACCAACACCTTTTTCTGTATTTCTAAGGGCATTAACTATGTAACAGTTTTGAGACATTTTGTTTTCAAGAGTTTTAATTTTCAATGTATATTTGTTACTTTAAATTTTCCGCTACCGGTTTTGACACATCCGTGTCATTCACACGGTTTTAAATTTGCTATTGAAAGACACGGGTGCGTATAGAAACCGTTAGCAGAAAATTTAAAATTTGAAGTAACAAATGTACATTGAAAATTAACTCTCTTCAAAAGAAAATGGATAACCAACGCCCCTGCCGTAAGTGACCCCAAGTGGTTCGCTATATTTCGTGATTTTGCAGGGGTGCCCTGGTTCATGGGGTGAGGTTTGTCTTGACGGCGAATGCGTTTGCCTTGCTACTTACTGCGTGGCGGGCCGGATCGGGAGAGACTGGTTGAGGGATACCTAAACTAGACCTTTCCAGCTGGACTCCCTTGATCCATCGGCTTACGCCGCAGTCTTCCCCAATTGGAGTTTGTTGCAGTGGGGAGGGGAATGAGACGTGAAAGAGCAAGATGGGGAAGGACTATTCAAATCTAGTCACCAAACAAGACTAAAGCCATTACAAGCATTGTTTCAATTCTTTTGTGTGGTCTTACACAAGGGTGATACTGAGAGTATATTTCACCCTGAAACATGCGGCAAATTTAAAAAGATATATATTTTCAGAAATTATTTGACAATATAATGAATTTCACAGTATAATTTGACGGCCAGCCGTAAGGCTTTTGACTCGCAATCCGAAGGTCGCGAGATTGAACCCCGGCGTGGAAAATTTATTTTATTTGATTAATTTGTGTTATTTCACAATCAATTCATTTAAAATAATATATAGTATATTTGCGGCACGCTCCACAGTGGAAGATACTATCAGTATCGCCCTGGTGTAAGATCACCATTCAGAATTGAAAAGTTGCTTGAAATGGCTTTAGCCGTGGTGGTGACCAGATCTGAATAGCCAGGCACTTCCCCACCTTCCTCTTTCCTATCTCCTTCCCTTCCCCACTACCTTCAGCCTCATAACATACCCCAATTGGGGATGCCGTAGTATCGCTGGCTCCAGACGGGAGCAGTTGGGACTCTTGGGCGGTATTCACATAAAAAAAAAAAAATTTTATAATGTTGACCTCACACGTGGGTTACCCGTACTGAGGCCCCCATTTTATAATACAAAAAAATAATATTATAATAATATGATAAAATATATAAAGTTGGTAGAGAAAAAAAAAATTAAAATATGTCTCCTATTACCTTTAAATGATTTAATTATGAAATAAAACAAATCAATCAAATAAAATTTACTTGCGCACGCCGGGAGCTGAACTCGCAACATCAGGATCGCAAGTCGAGAGCCTTACCGCACGACCACGGAGGCCGTCAATAAATATTTTTATTTACAGATTGCTTGTAGACTTGCATTACACCTTGAAAATTATTTCCGACACAACACATCACAGCTGCAAGCTTTCCACCGGCAATCATTTTATTATCAAAAACTTCTGTTTTGAGGTAAAGAAATCGTTTTTTAGAAAAGCAATAAATTATTTCAAAAACTAACTTCCTATTTTGTCGCAAACTAAAAAAAAACTATTATACTAGCATTCTTTTTTACGCAACTCAAAAAAATACAAAATTCACCAAAAAACCCCAAGAAAAAGTCATATATTTTAGCTAGTAAATTTTTTTCTTAGTAACCAATGTACAACTACTTGTTTTTATTATAAATAATTCATTGTGAAATGTTTTTAACGATTTTATATTAAATTATCATATTTTATGTAAAAATATTATTTGGATAGGCTACTTGTAGAAAAACAATGATTCCGTGACAGTTGATCCTCAACAGTCGGCAGCTTTCCGAAGGTCGCGGGATCGAATCCCGGCGTGGCAAATAAATTTTATTTGATTAATTTGTGTTATTTCACAATTTATTTATTTAAAATTATATATAGTTTATTTGCGGCACGTTCCAGAGTGGAAGATACTATTAGTATCGCCCTGGTGTATGACCACCATTCAGAATTGAAACGTCACTTTTTTTTTTTTTTACAGTTAATACCGCACAAGAGTCCCAACTGCTCCCGTCTGGAGCCAGTGAGACTATGGCATGCCCAATCGGGGTATGTTGTGAGGCTGAAGGTAGTGGGGAGGGGAAGGAGATAGGGGACAGAAGGTGGGGAAGTACCTGGCTATTCAGATCTGGTCACTAAACACGGCTAAAGCCATTTCAAGCAACGTTTCAATTCTGAATGGTGGTCTTACACCAGGGCGATACTGATAGTATCTTCCACTCTGGAACGTGCCGCAAATATACTATATATTATTTTAAATGAATAAATTGTGAAATAACACAAATTAATCAAATAAAATTTATTTGCGCACGCCGGGTTCGAACCCGCGACCTTCGGATTGTGAGTCGAGAGTCTTGCCTCGGGACCACGGAGGCCGTCGAAAATCCGCTTGAAATGGCTTTTACCGTGTTTAGTGACCAGATCTGAATAGCCAGGTACTTCCCACCTTCCTCTTCCCCATCTCCTTCCCCACTCCACTACCTTCAGCCTCACAACATACCCCGATTGGGGATGCCATAGTCACACAGGCTCCAGACGGGAACAGTTGGGACTCTTGTGCGGTATTCAAATTAAAAAAAAAAAATTGCCCCGGGGCACATTAATGAACAATATGAAGTCGGTTTAGGAAAAGTACGGTATACCTACTTATATAAAATATAACTGAATATCCCCGAACAGGTATGCAGAGAGGATGTACCGCCGAATAACAAAAGGATAAAACTACTTATCTATATACTGTGTATACCAGCGAATAGGTTCAAAAAATTGCCATAGTAAATGAATTAAATGTATTTCTGAAGTCGATTTTAGGTAGAAAATTAGTAAATAATCACAAAAAATTAAAAGTTTGAACATGTAGAGCGAATGATATATGACGCGACTGTGAATAGTAGAAGAAGTCGGGGACGACCGAGGAAGACACGGCACGATCAAGCGAATCAAATACTTGAACCGAGCCTTGTCAAAGTCCGAATAACAGAAGACTGTGATTGAAGGGGTGACCGGACAACTCGGAATGAAACCAACTCAGAACCATCTCAGATAAGTGATTTAGAGTGATAAACAATATATACCAAAAATTGGTTAAATAGGTTATGTTAGGTTAGGCTTATTGGCGAATTTATAATAATTTTTTTCATAGCTTTTAATGACTTTTCAAGAAGGTGTTGAGTTGACTTTATTCTCAGTTGGCATGGAACCTAAAATCATACATGGTTCTACCACACAAACGCTTCAGGCATCTCATTTTTACAGCATTCAGTCTACTTTCATCCTTTCTCTGGCAGTTTTATGCCTCACTACTGTACATCAGGGTAGGTACCAGCACACCTTTGTGAACTGCTAGCTTCGCTTCTTTAGGCGGTTTTTTGTTAGCGACAACGGCATTCAGTCCTCCACCAATGAAGTTACCTCCATTTACTCTTCTGTCAATATTTCTATCAGCCTACCCATCTCTCGTAAATTATCCGATTATTATTTTGTATAGTTATTTATTATTACTTCATAATAATGTAACATTGTTGTAAGCAGCGGAATGCTTTGGTATCTAAAATTCAAATTATCAGTACGTATTAATTAGTAAAATAACTAATTGTCGAATAATAATGTGTGGGAAAAACAAATTGACAATTGGGGTCTACCTGCTACAGGTCTACAGGTGTATCCTTCCTGTCCAATACCAAGTACCGACTTCCTAATTATCTTCGGGCCCTCGTTGTGTCTATTCTTTGCTAAACGGCGGGGAAATCCAGTGAATATAATAATAATTCGAAATACCTACATATTTATATTAATTTCATTTTCATTTTGGCATTAAAATCTTTTTGACAGGCTTCCATTGATATGCTTGGTGTAACTCTAAGTGACCAGCTCAGGTATGGGGGCTCCGTTGAAGCCAGAGTTAAGTTAGTCTCTCAGAAACTGGGCATATTGTACAGGGCCCGCAGATACTGCAGATATTACCTACATAACTGCTGACCCTGTACAAAACGCAAGTGCGCCTCACTGTTGAATTTGGCAGCCACCTTTGGTCTGGAGCCACAAAATATCTGATAAAAAACCCCGACTCTGTGCAGAAACGGGCGTTGCGTTTGATAGATTCTCCGACCTTAACGAACGGATTGCAATCTTTAGGGCACAGGCGTCGGGTGGGAATGCATTCCCTCTTCTACCGGTATTTCAGTGGAAGATGCTCTGAGGAACTAGCGTCACTGATCCCTTCGGCACTGGTGCATAGTCGGGAGACACACCAAACGCGCGCCCAACATATGTACACGGTTGACATTTGTCACATGAGAATGAGTCCTTTTTTCGACTCGTTCTTGAGTTCAACAGCTCAGCTATGGAACGATTTTCCGGCCTCTGTGTTTCCTCCCTCCTACAACATGGGTCTCTTGTCCAATGTTCATTCCTTCCTCTCCTCAAAAAGACCCTCCACAAAGCGTACCAAATGACGTAGGCCCTGAGGGAAATTATTTTCCTGAGGGCATCCTGTGTGGAGTTAATGTAAAAAAAAACTAATAATTAAATTAAATTCAATTGTTTACTTCGTCTGAACCGGCTCGTACTTTTTATTGCTAAATATTGTTTTCAGCAACTGCTGGTCTTTCATACCAATTTTATGAAACTCTTCACATGATGTGTTCTTCATATTGAACTGTGTCAAGTAGAGCCTTAACAGAAGCTATGGACAGCATATGTCTCTACACAATCCTAATTCAACCCAAGTTCGTAACTATAATAACTTTTTACTCCAACTAATACCTGGATATATAAGTTCTTTATATTTAAAATTAATAAAAACAATACCTTACCATTAATATATTTTACGTACAACGATTTTAAAACTTTATAACCCGCTTTTCAACTATGAACTAGTGGTAAGCACCAGATTTTATTTTTCTAGACGATGAATTAATAACTTCGGGAGGGATTTATTTCGAAACATCTAAAATATTTGTTTCTTCAAATTTTGCAAATTCACTTTGTGGCACCATTTTATTAATGAAATAATTAAAAACACTTTGTTTTTACCACAATAAACTTTATTTAAAAGTCAAAATGTTTCAAGAACGATATTCTCTTCATCAGGACATAAAATGTACTAAAACTAAATGATCGAACATAGAACAGCGTGGGTAGAAATGGAAATATTTTAAATAACAAGGACAAAGACCAAAAAATGAAAAAATCTGGAGTTTACCAATTGAATTGTAATGACTGCAATCATTTTTACGTAGGTAAAACTTGCAGAAATTTTGAAACGAGGATTAAGGAACATTTGAGATGTCTAAATAGCAATAATTATTCGGAATTTGCTAACCATCTAATTGAATTTAACCATTCATTTGATATAAATACTGGTTTTAAAATTTTACACACTAATGTTAGTGGTTTTCACTTAGATCTTTTAGAAATATTAGAAATTAGGAAAAATGTCAATAGAAATTTAAATATTATTAACAATCAAATTAATTTTGTGAGTAACCCTATCTTAAACATATTTCCATTGTAATTTTTGTCTTTGTTCTTCTAAGCACCCCCTTTCCCCCCCCCCCCCCCCCCTCCCCCTTGTTGATCTTCTAAGCACCTCCCATTTCCACCTCTCTCCTCCCCCACTACTTCCATTTCTACCCACGCCGTTCTATGTTCGATCATTTAGTTTTAGTACATTTTATGTCCTGATGAAGAGAACATCGTTCTTGAAACATGTTGACTTTTAAATAAAGTTTATTGTGGTAAAAACAAAGTGTTTTTAATTATTTAATTAATGAAATATTTGTAACACGTTCTTCAGAATTAATCAAAATGAACGTGGTGGAAAGGTCAAATCTCCAGGCCTGTTACGGCGAATTCGACCGTACGTTCGTCTAATAAGCCGTGCCGCGGGCGTATTTTTGTTTACACGCTTTCTTCACTTACGTTCCCACATTTGTCTTCTTCTTCTTTTCTTTGATAGGGCAAATTCGACAGTAGGTCCGTCCAATATACGGGTCACGATTCGCAAAGCCTCAGGCTTCTGATTTTGAATATATTTTAGTGTATATTGTCGTCTTAATGAGAACACTCGTTCAACGTCGCATTTTGTGCTTGAATTTCAAACAAAAACGGAAAATTTGTTCAATTCTGCCAGTCTTTCACAGCCACAGATTTTAAAATCATTTCCCAATGTTTAACGGGCTCCATTTCAAGAAAGTAATTTAATGCAGTAATTTCATCAAAAAGTTTAACGTCATTTAAACACACCGTTTATAAAATTAGATTTAAAAAGTTAAAATTAATTAAAGTTTGTGTACGACTAAGATCAATTGTAAGCAGATTGTATAAACTAAAAAAAATTGTTGCTGTCTGCACACTTTGAATAATTTATTTTTCTCTAACTGAATCTGTTATAAGGTATGGAGTAACAGCTTGGGGATTTTCCTGTAAAACAAATATTGAACATATTCAATCAGTGCAAAATTCATTGTTTAAATTATTAGCTGAAAAAAAATATACAAGGAAAGGCTCAAAGAGTCTCAAAATTCTTTCAGTGAGAGCAATTCTGTGCTACAAAATTATATTTCAGCACATAAATAACCCTTTATATAAAAACAGGCTGGAACACAACCATAATACTCGCATGAACTTTATTAAAGGACTAATTGTACCTAGGCATACAAATACATATGGACGAAGAACGTTAAATTACACTGTTCATCAGCCCATGACTATCACGTATGCTTTGATTGGTGACCGGACAACTCAGAATGATGTAACTTCAACACCTACTTTGAAAAGTCATTATGAGTGATGAAAAAAATTGGTTCAATAGGTTACGTTAGGTTAGGTTATGGGCTATTTTTAAATAACTTTTAATGACTTGGCAAATGGGCGTTGAAATTGCATGATTCAGTCGTCTTGGAACCGCTTGCATATGGCCAGAAGTTTTCTCAATACCGATGGGGCTAGTATGACCATATTTTTTTTTTATATTAGCTCCATAAAGGAGGCCCCGAAGAAAATAATTCCCCTCAGGGCCTATGTCATGTTTGGGATGCTGTGTGGAGGGTATTTTTAGAAAAGGAAGCAGATGATGTTCTGGGAAGGAAAAGGCACAGGAGAAGGTAGGAATCTGGGGGTCGGAGTGTCCAGGAGTGACGGACAAATGAATCCATCTCTCCTACTGTGGTGTAAGGTGATGTCCCAATAGAGCCTTGCTGGAGAGATCAAAAGGTGTCTCTCTCGATCCGCAGTTGGTGGTCAGACACATCCGCCACATCCGGGTCTTGACCCGGACCAACCTCACCTGATGAGCCCAGACACCCCTGATAAGTCGTCAAACGCAGCGAACCACTTGGGGCGACTTATATCCGGGCGGCCTCCCAAATTATAGTATAATATTGTTCATACAAACTCCTGCAATAAGGCATCCGACGCAAAATCTCGGGCAAAACCGGGTAATAAGTAGTAACTATGACTACCAGCATTATTCAAATAAAAGTTCATTAATAAATGTAATGGCGTTACCTCAACATTCCTACCTTTTTTTCTTCCTACGTTCGCATACCTTCCACAAGAAGAAAGAAATCAGAAGAATTGAAAAGGTCGCTTCAAGAAGCAACCAAGTCGCTTTAACAAACTGCCTACTAACATCTATTACCAAAAGGTGCCGTGACAATAATTCATACACGATTTCAATGACGCCGACACGGGACAGGGACAGGGACAGGCACAGGGACAGGCACAAGACGCTACCAGAAGCTACCGGATCGAAAAAGCAAATCAGGTTTTTTTACATTTGTTGCGAAGGGTGTAAGGGATTCGAATCGAAATGTTTCGATACCAACCAGTGGCGTTCCTGAAACAAAGCCATCAAATGGGGTGAAAGATTAACATTCAATTTGGGAGACGGGTATGGGTATCGCCGCCCCAGCAACCATTTATTAGATAACCAACACTTCTGCCATAGTTCACCCCAATCGCTATATTTGGTTTAGAAGGGGTGCCAGGTTCATGGGGTGTGGTTTAGTTGGGTCTTGATGGTGAATGCGTATGCCTACTGCATCTACCGCGTTGCAGGCCGGAGAGAATGGTTGAGGGAGTCCCTTTGACTTCACCAGCCGTACTCTCTCGGAACATCGCCTTGCGCCGAGTAAATCCCGGAGCAGAACCGCCTCGCATTTTTTATACGGTTTGAATAAATTCGGAAGGATTGGTTGGTTCAAAAAGTTCTAGTTTATTTTCTGTATTCGGAGCTTTTTAAAAAAAAAAATTACCGACATTTTTCAGCTAGATTCTTTCCAATGTTTGCGAAGAAATCATTAAATGTATTTGCTCCTTTTTCTGGTTCCAGAACCAGAACAGTTTATTATTTTATTGTTTTGTGTTATTGCTGTTTATGGTATTGTTTTTAGTTTTCTGTTTATTTCCTAAGATTTCATTTCTTATTGTCCAAACTCTCTTACAATCGTTTCCAGAGTCATCAAGTTTACCTTTATAATATTTTTCTTTTGTATTTTTTTTTTAAGAGAAGCCATTTTATTTTTGTATTCTTTAAAATGGTTATTTAAATATATGTCTAATGGTTTAATGCTATAATGTTTTCATAAATTTTGTTTTACGTAATTTTTCGTTTGATATAATTCTTTGGTTTTATTACTATTTCATACAATACTACTGAAGATAATAGATTAAATTAAAATCGATGGTCTCTTCATGTTCACAATAAAAACAAAATTTAATACTTATGTATGCAAAGATTACCTAAGTATTATTATTTATTATTTTAACTTTATGAGTAAAACCTCAAACTGTAATATTTAATTAAATGAAGACACCATCTAGATTGCATTTAGTTCGAGTTGAATCTTGCAATCATTCATAAAGATGGCAGCCAATAAAAATATGCGTTAAGAAAAATGAAGATAATATGGGTGGTTCTTAGTCGAAGTATGGTACAGTTAAAAGTGACCGAATTGGATATCGACACCTTAGCTCAGTGGATAAGAGCGCCCAACCCGGAAAGTAGGGAGGTCCTGGGTTCGAGTCCCAGAGGTGCCAATATCTTTTTCTGATTTTTCTGTTTCCAGATTTTCGATTGAGTTTCGCTCATAATGTCTTCATTTAATTAAAGATTACCTAAGTTCTTACCTTTTTATCCTCTCTCTCTTTTGTATTAATATTATCTTGTACTTTTTGTACCATAATTTGTACTATTTTTTACTATCACACTATACACTTGTTGAACTCATCTGTATAACTTTTCAAGATATTACAACTCATGTATTTTTTATTTATTTTTTTCTATGTGTAGGTACTATTTATCGCTGCGTTAATTTTGCTGAATTCTTGAAAAACTTGCTTTCGAACAATTTATTCATGATCAAGTTAATAATAAAATCAACATAGTAAATACCTACACGTTCCTCAATAACTACTTTTAAAGTATCTTAAGCACTCTTCTGTTTTACCATTATTACACTATGTAACTTTTTAACTCCTTTGTACAATTTTAACGATAACGAAACTACATACCTATGTTCATATTATACCTGTTTGTATCCTTAAATTACAGTTTATAATGTTATATACTTGCTTACAATTATACTCCTGAATAACATGTGTAACTTTAATAATGTGATTCTGTAAAAGCCCTCAAGGCGTGTATGAATAAATAAAATAAAACATCTGAAACATTACTTCGTTTAAAAAAATGCGCCAAGTATACTACCTCACACGTGGTGTGGAAATGTGTGCGTATTATATAAAATATTGGCAGCTTTACTTCAGCTTGGTGCGTAGCATTCTCGAGAGTGGATCTCAGATATGGGGACCTGAGGACATCGTCTATGTACTAATGGTTGAGAAAATACAAAAAAAAATTTCACGATACCTCTATATGAGAGAGTTCGGTTTTTACCCATGGCTGTTTCCAACAGCATTTATCTCGGGAATGTTGGGTATCTGCAGCCTTAGTTCCAGAAGAGATGTCGCATTACTGCTGATGGCATATAAGCTTCTAAATGGTTTTATATCGGTACCAGATATTCTGACTGAAATAGGATTCTATGTCCCGGATAATTTCACGCGAGGTCGCCATCACAGGCCTTTGATTCTTCCCAGGTGCAGAACTAACTTACCAATGGTGTTGCCCCTGGGAAGACTTACTAGGTTAATTAACTGCCTTGCAGGAATTAACAGGTTAATTAACTGCCTTGTGGATATTTTCCACATTTCCTGCAATGATTTTAAGCGTGAAATAGCACTTATTAAATAAATGTTTTAACTGTATACGTAATGATTGTGTATCTTGTATAACCGTTTTTGCAATATATTGGTGTAATGCTATTTTTGCTAATAAATAAATAAATAAATAAAATGTAACTCCTTCAACCTTTAGAATCGCTGTATCTCAGAAATGGTGATTCTTAGGTAAAATTAGTAAATGAAAATATTAGTAGATAATTTTATGACCTACAATTTTTGTCTAAGTTATTTTTTGATATAACTTACCGTTTACGAGAAAAATTCAGAAAACCAAAAATTTTGACCTTTGACCTTAAATAACCTTTTTAGCAGGTATGTAATCGATGAGGATATTTGGTATTTTATTAGTAATGGTGTACTCAAGGTCTCTACCAAAGCTCTGTCAGAATTTGTGCTATTTGAAATGTTTATATTGACCGCACTATATGTAATTTTTGGCTTCATATAAATTTAATTATTTCTTATTCTTTATTATGCTGTCTAATCGGAGGTAAAGTTACAAGAAGGAAATCCATATTTGGTATTATTTTGGCTATATTTGACATGCACAAACTGAAAAACTGTAAACTGTCGATTTCCCGAAAATTAATAAATAAATAAATAAATAATGGAATTGTACATCGAATTGTCATTTTAAAAATATAAATATGTCACGTGATCGCTAAAAAAATAAGTTGTAGATTGAAATTTAATCCAGTTACGCCACTGCTGCGTACAAGCATAAATAACAATTTTAGTTCTTTTAAAAGTTGTCCCAAAGCACCTCTCGAGCAGTGGCACATCTCAATAAGGTGTTTTTATGCCCTGGAGACGGGCCCAATTTAGATTTTGGATTTGCCATCACCGAGTGCGGTAGCGCACATTAACGTGCTGACGTTGATTAAACAGTTTTTTTAATCTCCCTGAACCAGTTTCCACCCGATCTAACGAGTGATAGTAAACCACTCTCGTTCAATGATTTCTCTGCTTTTGACAGTGATATAAAATCGACTAGATGAAATTGTGGTGGTATGGTGTTGACCACACCTTTGCACATTTGAGTGTTCTAATGGAAATGATAAACACTCGCAGCCTTACTTATAACAAAACGCATTAATGATTGTTAAACGGCATATCTGTTGCTTGCACGTTGAACGGCATTTTTCCACTTTACTAATAACAATATCACACCTTTTATGATTTTATGTTGGTCGCATTGATTTTCCCTAAATCTGCGCAGGCGCCTAGAAGTATTATGGATGCTTCAATTAAATACTGCGTATAGAACATATCTTTTCCCTTAAAAATATCGGTCATTTTAAGCCTAGAAAAAAAAAATTAAAAAACGTATTAGGTCTATAAAAAACACTCAAGTGCAAACTCTCCTACTTATAAACACCTTTTCGGATATGGTTTTATTGTTTAATGTAGCAAATTCAGTTTCTTTTATGATAATCGCAAAAAAATATATATTTACGCCGGAACTTCACAAAATGAAATAAAATATGCATTTTCGCGTTGTTATTTCACAATGCGGCTGACAGTCGACAAATTTGGATTTTCAAAGTGAACCTTATGAGGCGACCACCCAAGGACCACTGATTTGCCACACCCAATTTGTATCAGTTCAGCCCCGGCCGGAGCGGGGAATAGACGTATAGGCTCCGCGTCGCTTGGTTCCGTGAAACTAATTTTAAATTTCCTTGTTATTACAATAAACGATGCGTAAAAAAGGAGTTAATGTTTTTTACGGGACATTACGAAATCAACCCGTAAAAAAAATTCTCAAATACCTTTTCCAACCTTTCCAAAAGCTTTTTCTCACGTATTTTTAAACTCCTCCCAAAAATGGGCGAGAATTCCGATTTTTTCCTGGACTATTGAATCACCTAATGTAGTTACTTACATTTACCATTCTTTTTATATTTCTTTCAGCCACTCCATCCTCTCGTATATTATCAAATTATTATTTTGTTCTTATGTATTATTACGTAATAATAAAAATGTTAAAGATTGCTTACAGCGGAATACCTTTGGTATCTAAAGTTCAAATAATCAGTAGATTGCATTCTTAAACAATCTTCTAGCTTAAGTAATATCAATGGTTTCTGCTAATTAAAAATTGACAAAGATTATGGCCTGTTTTTGATCGAGAACTCAAGGATTCAATTTCCCAGGCGATCAAAAAGTGTTATTGATTAATACAGATTGAATTCTTTTTATCTTTGCCGAATTTTTCGAAAATAATAAGATTAAAATATTAAATTCATAATCCACCTCATTTTCATTTCTGTTCTACATTTTTTAATGTTTGAAATAATGTTGCTTTACGATATTCTTTATTTCTTAATCAATTTTAATGATTTTTTTACGTAGAATTAAAAATTTACATCGGTTTTTATGGAAGTTCTCATCGACTATAAAGCGTAAAATGTGTTTGAGCGATGTGTGAATCAGAATAAACTGTCGAGCGGTGAGTTCTGACGTCATGAAATTGTGGTCATCACATTTCGTCACGATGATTTTTAACACGGAGCAAAAATACAATTAAAAATTAATATGTATTAGCAGTTAAAAACCCACTCCGCAGACGTTGTCTTCTAGGCCCTGCGGGCGGCTTTTGGTTCGGCTTCGCCTAGTGAGTGTTTGACCATTTTATAAATCCAATAGGAACTGGTTTCAAAAATAGCCTGTTCCTCGGATACACTGTCATCGAATGATAGTCACCGGTACAAATTAACCGAGACAGGCAATGACGTCGTATGTATCTAATATATAGCCGCTTGATACGACTATGTATTACCGACAATCTTTCCATAACCGGAGAGATACTACACGTTAACAAATTCGTAGCAGTTATACCTAGGGTGGGCAAGTTTCCATCCGATCTGATCAAAAAAAGTTTCGACATCTTGTTTATTTATTTATTTATTTACGCCTTTTATGGGGGCTTTTATACATGAATAATAAGAAATATACAGTATTTATTGTACATAATTGAATTGCCTCAGTAACAATATTTTAAATTTGTTTAAGGATAAATTGAAGATGTCCACTGCCTTGGTATAATTATTTCCCTCCATTAGTATTCTGGGCAAAGAGGAATACATATGGTAGTTAGTCCCAGAATTTCTGGTATTACGTTGTGGTATCCGGAAGCTTATCAGTTCAAGCAATACCGGACTATCAACTAAATCATTTAGAATTTTATATAAAAATACCAAGTCAGTGAAAATTCTTCTGTCTGATAATTTGAGCATATTCATATCATTTAACATGGTATTATAGTTCAAAATAATTTGCCGGAATACCCAATTTAAAATTTAGAAAACGTAAGAATTTGTTTTGTATTCTTTCAACAGCTTGTATATGAGTATTATAATGTGGATTCCAGATGGGAGAATGTACTCCAGCTGACTTCTAACATAAGCAAAATATAATAGTTTAAGATAAAGCCATGCGTAATAACGCAAAATTATGCAAAATCATGTATGTTGACTCGAATAAGTACATACCTCTCACGGCAGTTTCAAAGTAACAAACACGCAGGATTCGCGCGGTTATAAACTCAACAATTTTTCAATACTTTTTTTATAAATCCTACAAATGTAAGATAAACGGTAAAATACAGGTTAATTCATTGGCTACAAAGCAATATAATGTTTTTATGTCTTTATGTTAAAATTTGAAGGTATGATTTTTTTTATGTTGGCGAAAATTTTTGAAAATGATCTTATGAATTTCTCGAGCAAACGAAGAAAAAAGTTTTAAAATGGGTTGTCGCTTCAGTGGATAATAAGTTAAATTGAGAGTGGTTTTAGGCGTTTAGTTTTTGTGTAGCCGTAAAGTTCCGGATTCCAAAAACAATTATTAAGCCCCGTCGTCTCTAGTAAATACTAATCATGGATTTCAATTGCCTCTGTAATTAGGTGTGCTCGATGCTTTTCAGGTCTTCCCAGAACTTCAGGAATAAACCAAAAAATTAATCACGATAATTCTTATGACCGTGGAATCATCAAATCTTTTCCAAAATCTTGTTTAATGGGGATATCGAAGCGTCCCTTTCTATGTCTTATTCGTTGACTTTTAGTTTAATCATTACGTAATACATAGCCGATGGTTTAATAAAATATAGATATTAATTTAAGAACTAAACGGGCGGCAGCTTAGAAATCAGAACAGATAATTTATTAAAGAGACATTAAATTTTTAATACTGATGGAAGAACTGTAGAAAATATGTGACACTGATCCAATAAGGAACTCCAGTGAAAAATATTATGGCTCTAAAAAATATTTTCATATAGACCAATAAACGCTGATTCTGAGTATATAAGTTTTATTAAATAATATTTGACGTAGAGTTTTAAAAAAATTATTAAAAAGTTCACTTTAATACGCGTCATTAAAACACCCTGTCAAGTTGGTATTATTGGATTTTTGAGGCGTGACGTCACCGCGTCCATAATTCTCCAGTCACCTGGTATATTTGTATTGAAAATTATGACAAGCCATACAACATTCCGTGTTATTAGATTATAGAGATTTAGACATAGTTGATGTTTTAATTGAAACAATATTTAGGCCTAAATAATTCAGTATCAAAAATAGAGTATCTCTATTAGTTTATCTATATTATTTAAAATATTCAAAAATTTTAACTGTTCAAAAACATCCTGTAATGCCTATCGCAACGCTCCAATTCCGAATTCCAAAATGGCGGGCGACAAACAACTTCGATTCGTAAAGCTAAAAAAATAATAATTTCAAACAAATTTTATACCACTCTCCAGTAATAATATTAAAAATATTATAAATAATCATAATATAATAAATAAATAATTCCACCTAAATAATGTTTTACTTATTGAATAGTTTCATAGCTTCTTCCATACAAAATGACAACACCTGTTGAAAATAAATAAAGCTTTTGGTCATGATGACGTCACACAATACACACTAGATACGGTGGTTTACGGGGCATCTTGAAAAATTAAAACTTTGACAATTACTTAAACTATTAAAACCAACTTAAAAATAAAATAAAAGATGCAGTTATTTAAATTAAAAGGTCATTATTCATTAAAAAAAATTGGACTGGATTTCCTTATAGTTGCCATTGGAACTATCTATAATTTATTATTTATTAGCTTTTTACCCACGGCTTCGCTCGCAAGGGGGAAATTATTAGGGAGAAATAACTGTAGCGCTTGCACTTATTGATTATCCCCCTCCCCAACATTCGAATATGGAACAGCTTAGGTAAAAAAATCTGATTAATTTTAATTGAACCGTTTATTAAGTATTACACATTGAAATCTTTGAAAATATATTTACGGAACTTAAAATGTTAACAAAATATTAAAATAAACACACAAATGTCTTCATTTTAAGAATTAAAAAAAAAAAACAATATTAAAAATAGGATTTATGGGATACACTGATTTTTTAAATTTTGCTTGCAAAAAATCACAAAAAAATCAAAATTATCGGCTCCCGAACACTCAAAAAGGTACCAATGGCCGCAGGCTATACATTAAATCTACACTATTCTATCCCTCTCCTCTCCCTCTAGCCTCTGATATCCCAAGGTCTTCGATTTTACAGCATCCATGACTTTTATCATGTTTTCTGTGTCCCACGTCTTCCGCTGTTTCTTCTACGACATTTTGACGTTTTTCCTGCTGGAATAGAAAAAAATAAATTTAGTACTACTAAAATTCCATTTTGGAAACTTTTTTCCTAATATGAGATAGTATTCCATATTAGGGTCATCAAGAAATTCCATTTTAAGATCAATATAAACAAATATATTCGTAGAATAAAATCTACTGCAAATCAATATGAAAACATAAAATTTAAATAATAGTATTGTCTTTCAGTGAAAGATTGACTATTTCGTGAAGAAAAAATGTTGAGAAAAAAAAGTGAAACTTACGTAAATATCAAATCGGTGAGGAGCAAAAATAGAATCACTCTCTCAGGTGAATGTGGTGTGATCGGTGTCCGGATGAGTGCTGACATGACCAAGACGGTCGGTGGGGAATCGGGAACGCTGGGTTACAGAGGCTGCTCTCACTTAAATAGAACAACGAGTATCCAGCAGAAATCAGAAGGAGAATCACAGCAGCCAACAAAACATACTTCTCTTTGCTCCCAGTGTTTAAGTCAGGTAGCGTCCACAAAAAAAACTGAAATGGCTGAAATGTTAGATACTTTTGAAAGAAAAGTGCTGAGAAGAATATGTGGACCCGTGAAAGAGGGGGAACAGTGGCGCATCCGGCACATCAAAGAACTGTACGATATATGTCAGGCCCCTATCATCTCAGCCCACATGAGACTCCTCAGGTTGAGATTGTCTGGACATGTACAGAGAATGCCGGATACACGCGTCCCAAAAAGAATTTTGACTGGACATCCAGGTGGAAAGAGAAAAGTGGGAAGACCCAGACTGAGGTGGGAAGACGAGGTAAGAAGGGATGCAGCACAGCTTCTCCAGATAACAAACTGGAAGTCAGCCGCTGAGGAAAGGAGGAGTTGAAGTCGAATGTTGCAGGAGGCCAAGGCTCGATATGGGCTGTAGCGCCATCGGAGAGAGAGAGAGTTCTCACATAAATTTTGAGAAACACCACCAACTCATATTAGGGACGTATGCCATATCGATACATCTCTTCAAACATTTAATCATTGAAAACAATATTAGCGACTCCCAAACGAAAATTTTGAAAAAGAAAAATCAGAAAAAAGATACATAAATCAACATAGACCACACTTCTGGATCTGTTAGTATAAAAATCTAACATGAAAACCACATAGCATTTCTTTGTCCTCTACAGTTAAACTTTTTTTTAAATCTTCGTAAAAATATTAATAATAATAAAAATACTAAAAAAAGGTAATTTGAAAAAAGAATTTAAACACGGTAGCCTGATCCGCGCGGGGAGCTAGCTGCCTGTCAGTATCACCCCGGCAAATTAAGGTCACCAAGTAAATTATGTATTTGATATAAAAAAAAACAACGTGGAAAAAATACGTTCAAAAGCCGAACGATTTGGTCAAGAAATGTTGTTGGGTGAAGTCAGTTATTAGTTGAAACATTATTTATAAAATTAAACAAAAAAATATGAACCATTCATTTCTTTAAATTTGTTCACCGACCGGTTTCGCTTAGCTCAAGCTTCATGAAGGTAAATTTTTAAATTTGTCTTTGGTCTTGAGAAAAATTAAGTCAAAAAATGGATTTTCTTGGGCGTTTTTTTCTCGTTAAGACAATTCCATCATGCGCTATAGATGCATGAAACATGTAGTTAACTGTGATTATTTTTGTTTGTATTAATTCCATCATCTTTGGGGATGCTGTGTGGAGGGTATTTTTGAGGAGAGGAAGGAGTGAACATGTCTGAACGAGTCTTGACTAAAGCCATATTGAAGGTGGGAGAAAGCACGATGTTCAACAAATCGTTCCATAGCTGAGCTTTTAAACTGAAGAGCGAGTCGTGGAAACGACCCGTTCTCATGTCATAATATCAACCGTGCAAGGGCGCTTTTGGCGTGTTTTACGACTATGCACTGGTGCCGAAGGTATCAATGACGCTTGTTCCTCAGAGCATCTTCCATTAAAATACTGGTAGAACCTCGAAAAGTAAATCACCGACGAAACCGGATAGCAAAGACATCAATAATAATTATTTGTAACACTAGTTTCCTATTTGAAATCAAATTAAAATTTTTTTATTATTTTTTTAATCTAATCTAAGTATAGTAAATTACAGTGAAATATTTCTGAGGTATTATGCCGTGTTGGGCTACCTTTTATTTAGCCAACGTTTCGGACGGCGTTACAGTGTCCATCATCAGGGCAGATGTTTTTTTTGGGAAGCGGGAATGGGTACCGCCGCCCCGGGAACCTTTATTGAATAACCAACACTTCTGCCATAGGTCACACCGAGTGATTTGCTGCGTTTGGTGATTTAGCAGGGGTGCCCGGGTTCATGGGGTGAGGTTTGTCTAGGTCTTGGAGGTGGATGACCAGGACCCACTGAACCCCAGATTCCTACCCACCCCTTAAACCCTTTTCCTTCCCAGAACTCTCCTCTCCTTTTCCTTAAAAAAAAACCCTCCACACAGCATCCCCAAGGATGACAGGGAAATTATTTTTCTCAGGACCTCCTGTGTGGAGCTCATGTAAAAAAAATGTATGAAATACATATCTAAAATCAAAATCCGGAAATTGTAAATGTCTAAATTTAATAGCATTTTCGGTATTTGTTTTTGGGGTGTTATGCCATGTTGCGCTACCTCCTTCTTTAGGCTGTCCGAAACCTTGGCTAAAGAAGGAGGTAGCGCAACATGGCATGACACCTCCAAAACAAATAAAGAAAATACTTTTGGCCGCGAAAATCTAAAAACTTATAACATTTGTTCAAAAACTGACTGCACCCAATCGGTTCCATTTTCAAACTCGCTATCAAAACATTCCATATTTAAATGAGTGTCGCCGAACCGGTGACCAGCCGGCTTCCTAATTTACCACTCGATCTTCTGTCATGTAAGAATAGGGGTCATTTTTCTCCAGCAATGTCATTGAGCCACTTTCACGCTAAAACCACCCTTGTACAAAACGGAATAAGGATCACAATTGCGTGGCAATACGCGGTGGCAGATTTGAAGAAATATGAATATTTCATGCTAATTTGGCCTTTATTATGGTTCGTAATAAATGTTTTTTGGAGATTTGACACGGCTAGCTTAATAAAAAATTTAATATTTTTTTGATATGAAATGTATTTTTAATTCATCTAAAACGTGATTTTTGTGTAAAAAAGTTAATTAATCTAAGTTTATTGGTTTTGAATCTTCATCAATTTTAACCACTCAGGCCAGTTTGTTCAGTTTTCGGAACAACTCTTATAGGTCTCAAATCGTTGTATCTCCCTTACTATCATGATTAGAAATGTGATCTAAACGGTGTTAGGAAGAGAAAACACAACGCTTTGTGTAAAATCTAAAAGATAACAGCAAAAAAAAAAAAAATCACAGGCGACCATATTTGTCCGGTTTCCCATAGGTCTCATAGAAATCGTTGTGTCTCCCTTTTTTTTCTTTTTATATGAACACCGCACAAGAGTCCCAACTGCTCCCGTCTGGAGCCATTGAGACTATGGCTTCCCTAATATACTAATACTAGCTGGTAGCCAGTCTGCGTTGCTATTACATTTAATAAAGAAATTGTTTCTACCTGCGTGTCCTTTCCCATTCGTTCCATTCCCCTTTCACCTGCCCTTCCCCTCTCGCGTTCCCTCTCCCCACTCCACTCCCCCCCCTTCCACCGTCCGGCAAACCCCTCTTCCGATTTCCCCTCCCCCCCTCCCGCATTCCATACAATCCCGGTACATTTAGTTTTCAAACAGCTAGCGTGCCACCTGTTGCAAATTTCATAATGCCAGAGCTCACCAGTAGTTTTATACAAAATAAAGAACACAAAAAAAACTATCCAATTTGGTACAGTCGTTCAGAAGTTATGCGCGTACATACATTTCGGCGATTCATGTTGTGAGGCTGAAGGTAGTGGGGAGGGGAAAGAGATGGGGAAGAGGAAGGTGACACGACAGATGACAGGTTGAAAACAACACGCTTTATATTCTAAAAGATTCAGGACGCGTTCAGAAATATTCCATTTGTTTGGATTTTATTGCAAATAAGAAATATTTTGACCATCTGACAAAACAGGCTCGAGGGGTTAATTAATTAATTTGTTACATAATATCTTGTTTCTAACTGAATAATTATCATGCATATTCTCCTCAGGGGAATGCAGATAGGTTTTTCGGCTTCTGTAAATGATTGGTTACGATCCTTGCCTACAAATCCGGAGGTCGCGGATTAAAATTCTGAGGTGCGAAGTAAATTTTATTAAATTATTTTGTGTTTTTTCACAATTTGGGAGGTGGGTACGGTTACCGCCGCCCCGGGTACCATTTATTGGATAATCAACACCTTAGGTCACCCCAAGTGGTTCGCTACTCTTGGTGACTTGGCTGCGTGGATCGGGAGAGACTGGCTAAAAGAGATCTTTTGATCTCTCCAGCAGAACTCCCTCGGAACATCGCCTTGCAATCGCAGTGGACGGTATCGATTCATACGACCGTCATGGAGACACTGATCCCAGATACCTTCCCTCATACCTTTTTACTTCTTAATCTTAATTTCATTTCTTTCCTTCTACACAGCATCCCCAAAGATGACATAACCCCTGAAGGAAATTATTTTCCTCGGTGCAAATATAAAAAATAAAAATAAATTTATTAGGTCGTTCTTCTTTTTAACCTACATACATTGTTTCCACCAGTTAGTGGAGAACAATTCAACAGAATTACCAATATTATTATTTTATAATTACTTTAAAGTCTACTGTACTAAAACGTAACGACTGTGCGTTTTAAAAAAATATGTGTTTACATTTTTGTAGTCAAAATTACGTTACAGAGATGTAACTCCTCGTGATAAAAGTGTATTTCATACATATCACAGTTGTCTTCTGCCACCTCGACTTGCGCATATTCTATAATGTTTCAAAAAAATGATATGACGACATAAAATATAAAACTATTTTTAAACTCCAAAAGGTATATATAACCTATCAAGTAACAGCGATTATTATTTTTAATGATGTTTAATAAAATATTTTTAAAAATCTCAAAAACTTGTCTTCTACAACTTTCATGTCGTACAATTCTGTCAAGTGGGTTGTCATTCGAAATAGGTATACACGCAGCTCGTGTTTGTCACCCCCAATAGGCATTTTAGGCCTCCTTCCCCCTTGCTACAATTTCACATCTGAGATCCAGAGAGAATTCATTTATAGTAACAAAAAATGTGACAGAGTGGTTGAAATGTGACAGAGTGGTAAAAGTTATGTAGGTTAAAAAGTAGAACAACCCACCTATCTAGATTATATTAGCGGTTACAAAGTGCTAATTTTCAGTATCGCCCTGGTTAAAACCGTTTTTGGTGACCACATCTGAAATGCAAGGTACTTTGCCACCTCCCTCTTTTCCATCTATTTCCTCTCTCCACTACTTCAGCCTCACAACACACCCCAACTGGAGTTGCCATAGTCTCACTGGCTCCAGGCGGTTGGGAGCAGTTTGGACTCTTACGCAGAATCATTAAAATAAATTAAAGAAGAAAGTCTTTACCGAACGTCTATTGATGGCTTTCAACATAGGGAAATTTAAATTTTTTTAGAGGGTCCTAACTCCTATAAGAAATAACTTCTCAAAAAAGCAAAATCTTGGGTACATGCTAGATGTATTGTTTCAAAACAATGTATACTTTTTAAAGCTTTTTTTTCAAAAACCAGAGAGGAAAAATGGGAATACAGTCGTACGGACAAAATGCCTCCCGGATCCCTTTTTTACCTCTAGCCCCAGATTCCTACACACCACTTTTATTTTACATGAGCTCCACACGGGAGGCCCTGGGGAAAATAATTTTCCTCGGTGCCTATGTCATCTTTGGGGATGCTGTGTGGAGGGTTTTTTTTAGGAAAGGAAGGAGAAGAGAGTTCTGGAAAGGAAAATAGTTTAAGGGGTGGGTTCATCTGGGGTTCAGTGTGTCCTGGTCATCCGCCTCCAAGACCTAGACAAACCTCACCCCATGAACCCTGGCACCCCTGCTAAATCACCAAACGTAGCGAACCACTTGGGGTGACCTATGGCAGAGGTGTTGGTTATTCAATAAAGGTTCCCGGGGCAGCGGTACCCATTTCCGCCTCCCATTAGAAAATTGTATGAGGGGTGAGTAGGAATCTGTGAAATTAGTGTGTCCAGGAGTAACGGACGTTTGATTCCAACCCTCCCACTGCGGTGCAAGGCGATGTTGCGAGAGAGTCCTACTGGAGAGGTCAAAAGGTCTCCCTCAACGAGTCTCTCCCGAACCGGCCTGCCACGCAGTTGCATCTGCCGCCAAGACCCGGACAAACATCACCCCATTAACCCCATGAGTAGCCCTGCTAAGTCACCAAACGTGACGTACCACTTGGGGTGATCTGTGGCAGAGATATTGGTTATCCAATAAATGTTTCCCGGAGCGGCGGTACCCATAACCGCCTCCCAAATTAAAAATTCATCTTAACGACCTTATTTACAATTATCTCAAATCGTCGGATTTAGATATTAAATTAAACAAATTAATCAAGCAAAAAGAAAACTTAATCCTTGTAAGTAATACATAATTCGTTATTACACCGCCGTGACCCCTGCAGCGGGAAACCTGGCCAGTTTGTCGCTAGTCACTAGTCGCTGACACGGTAGCCGGCTATAACTCGCCCGATGATGACGTCAGCAGTCGGCAGCCGGCCCGGTCAGCAGTGGGTAGCTACCTAGCCACTATACACTCGACCTCTCGCACACACAAATGCAATTTATCATGTTACACTCCGACACAACCTAGTGCGTTTGATTCTATCAAATATCAACCCGCGTATATCGGACACTTCTTGGAATGATTTTAGTAGTCGAGTTTGGTCACGTGCCCAAGCGCCCGCGTCCCTTAGCCGGTTTTCCAAGAGTACCCTTGAAGAAGTGTTTGTGGAGGAGGGGGGGAGATTCTCCCAAAGACCCTGGGGAATGAAGTGAGCCTCGGATCACCGGAGGCAGGACGGAAGGGAACCAGACTCGCGTCTCTTCAAGACCCGTGTTCACTCTTTCCCCTCCTCAAAAACACCCTCCACACAGCATCTTCAAAGATGACATAGGCCCTGAGGGAAATTATTTTCCTCAGGGCCTCCTGTGTGTAGTTAATGTAAAAAAAAACAATAACACGGCATTACACCCCAAAAATAAATCACTTTAAAAAAAAATTTCGTTATAAGTCGTAATTTGTACAAAAAAGGTGTCGTTATATCCGTTAAAAGTATCATTTACATATAAATATGTATCTTTTTCATTCGCTTCCTTTTACTGACCTTTGAAATCTTTCGTCTTGGGGTGGTTCAAATTTAATCATACCTATTTATTATATTGCTAGTAAGTTACCATCTTACTTTATTTTTACATTTTACGATTTGGCAGCTATGGGTACCGCCGCCCCGGGAACCCTTTAGTGGATAATTTGCCACTATTGTGCAAAATAAAATATATTATGACAAGAGGAATTAAAATATTGTTAGGGTATTCAATTTGGGAGGCTGATAGACCTTTGCCGTAGGTCACCCTTAATGTGTTCATTTTGTGAGGTTTGTACGGGTCTTGGCGGAGGATGCGTCTATCCATCACCTGCGTGGCAGGCTGGATCGGAAGAGACTGGTTGCGGGAGACGTTTCGACCTCTCCAGAAGGGCTCTCTCGGAACATCACCTTGCACCGCAGTGAGAGGGATGGATCCGTCACTCCTGGACACACTCAATTTGAGAGGCGGGAATGGGTACCGTCGCCCCGGGAACCTTTATTGGATAACCAACACCTCTGCCATAGGTCACCTCAAGTGGTTCGCTACGTTTGGTGATTTAGCAGGGGTGCCCGGGTTTATGGGGTGAGGTTTGTCTAGGTCTTGAAGGTGGATGACCAGGACAAACTAAACCCCAGATTCCTACCCACCTCTTAAACCTTTTCCTTTCCAGAACTCTCATCTCCTTTCTTTCCTTAAAAAAAACCCTTCACACAGCATCCCCAAAGATGACATAGACCCTTTGGGAAATTATTTTCCTCAGGGCCTCCTGTGTGGAGCCCATGTAAAAAAAAAGAAAAATTAGACAAGCCAGATTCCTACCTACTTCTCATAACTTATTTCTTCCGAAAACTTCCTCTCCTCCCTTTCCTTTAATTAATTTATTTTTTAATAATTTAAGAATTCGTAATTGAACCACCCAGTATAATAATAATTGAAGAATTGGTTGGTCACCAACTGTCACCCACACATGCGCATTGCGTACAATCTTACATGCGCAGTGGAGGACCAAACGGAGCGATACCGCGCACGCTTTGCTACTACTGTGCTGCCTCTGTCTGATAGGCACCTCTAATACCACCTAATGCTAGGTGATTATAATCTAACTCACCCAAATTAAATTTCAAACCAATTTTCAATATTTTCAGCCGAGTGCATTGCAATAACTGAACCTCTCAAATATATAATCAAAAGTAGTTTTGAATTTTTGTTCTCTCCGACTATTTCAGTTACCTCCAGTCCTCTTCTTCATCCTGATGATCACTTTATATGCCTTATTCGAGTGCTGATAGCCTCCACTCAAAGTGCTGCATGGAAAAGCTGTAACCCTATTCCTGGACATGTTGGCATAGTGGGTAACGATATTGCGGATTCCTTGGCAAAACAAGTAGCATCCAACCCTGTTGTTACCATCCTAAACCATATTCCCCTATCTGACATTTTAGAATCCTCAAAGATATCTCCGCAATGTTTGGGCAGAGTATTGGCACATTGTTATCAATCTAGGGGAGCCTGCTATTCCTCAATACAAAAGACTATCCTATTAAAACCGTGGTTTCCACAATTTCCTCATTTTTGAATTGGACATTGTTCCGTTCCTGATCACATTTTTTTAAATTCACGTCCTTTATTCCCCAGATTGTACATTATGTGTTCTAGAAGTGGTAATCTTAGATCAAATATTTTTTGGTTGTCCCTCTCTAAGCAAATACGCTCTTTTCTTGCAAGCCTTGTCTAAAATTTCCTCTCCTCATTCAACATCTCATCTCTTCTAAGTCTGAACTCGACTCCATCTTCCACATAATACAGAAATTTTCCCTTTTGAATAAAATTAATATCTAAATTCACATTTCCTCCCTTCTTTCTAATTTGAAATTATGGCCTAGAACACCCTTGAAGGGTGAAAGCCAGAAAAAATTTAGAAAAAAATTCTCGTCATGTCTGGGCGGAGTATTGGAAAACTGCTAGTCAATCTAAAGGTCTGATTCCACACTTATTCGAATAAGAATTGGACATTGTTCCGTTCCTTCTTAACTTTTAAAAAGTCGCGTCCTTGATTTCCCAGATTGTACATTCTATGGTTTAGAAGTGTGAACTTTAGATCACATATATTTTGGTTGACCCTCTCTCAAAAAATATACTCTCTTCTATTAAACCTTATCTAAAATTGCCTCTCCCCGTCCAACGTGTCATCTCTTCTAAGTCTGAAGTAGACTCCAAATCTTCCATATAATTTTGAGATTTGCGCATTTCAATAAAATTAATATCTAAATGCACCTTTCTTCTCTCATTTCCTTTCTCTCCTATCATTCCAATTTGAAATTATATCCTAGAACAACCTTGAAGGGTGAACGCCAAAAAAAGGCCTTTTCCATGCTCGGACAGTGCATTGGCACACGGCTAGTCAATCTAAAGCCTCAAGTACATTGAGCGAGTTTACAAGCTACTAGCCGGTAAGTTTAAAAGCGGGTGAATTTGAGCGCCCGAAAAAGGCTTTTTCCATGCCCGGACAGTGCATTGGCACAATGCCAGTCAATCTAAAGCCTCAATTACATTGAGCGAGTTTACAAGCTACTAGCCGGTAAGTTTAAAAGCGGGTGAATTTGAGCGCCCGAAAAAGGCTTTTTCCATGCCCGGACAGTGCATTGGCACAATGCCAGTCAATCTAAAGCCTCAATTACATTGAGCGAGTTTACAAGCTACTAGCCGGTAAGTTTAAAAGCGGGTGAATTTGAGCGCCAGAAAAAGGCTTTTTCCATGCCCGGACAGTGCATTGGCACAATGCTAGTCAATCTAAAGCCTCAATTACATTGAGCGAGTTTACAAGCTACTAGCCGGTAAGTTTAAAAGCGGGTGAATTTGAGCGCCAGAAAAAGGCTTTTTCCATGCCCGGACAGTGCATTGGCACAATGCCAGTCAATCTAAAGCCTCAATTACATTGGGCGAGTTTACAAGCTACTAGCCGGTAAGCTTAAAAGCGGGTGAATTTGACATGACACATAAAACCGTCTACTCGCTCAGTAGCGACAGTAGCAGCTAAAATAACGATTGTCGCGCGAACCAATTCGGTCAACATTTTGTAAAAAACTTGAGCTCGCGAATATCATCGAGACTTAAGGGAGTCTTCTTACCTCAATACAAAGGACTATCCCATCAAATCCGTGGTTCAACAATTCGCCAATTTTTCCAAAAAAGAAATTTCCTCACTTATTCGAATGAGAATTGGACATGTTCGTTCCTTCTCACATTTTTAAAATCAAGTCCTCGATTCCCCAGATTGTACATTCTGTGATCTAGAAGTAGGAACTTTCGATCACACACTTTTTGGTTGTTGAAAATAGTCAGTTAAAAGGTTTTTTAGGTCCCCTGTACTCAAAAACCCATACGTTTGAAGATAGCATCCACTCATCTGGTCTCATTATATTATTTGTGTAATTTATGTCCCAAAAGGAATGCGTTGCCGGCCTTGCATTATTTATTATTTATAAGTTTTTTTATGACCACTTTGTGTACCCACGGGCCGACGGTCTACGGCCGCCGACTTCTTTTATATATTTCACGATGTGCCGTAAAAAAATAGAGAACCGTTCATTTCAAGCAATCCCCCCCCCCCTGTAGGTACACTAATAGTGACGGACTAATTCGAAATGTTTAATTATTAGGATGATAACGAAATGTTTAATGTATTAATTGACGGCCTCCGTGATCGAGGGGTAAGGCTTTTGACTAGCAATCCGGGTACGAAGAAGATGGAGAGATATGTAATTACGAATGTTGGAGAGAGCGCGCTAATATTTCTAACGATAAAATTGAAGCGAAAATTGTGAAAATGTCTAATAAAACACGACTCGTTTAGAATAGAGCAAACATCTCGTGTGGGTTGTCTTAAACAAAGTTCAAAGAAACACTGAATTTTTTCATACATATAACTTGTTAAATAATAGAGACAGGCTTGAAAATAAAAAATTTCGGAGCATACTTTGCGATTTTTTTCTATCGAGGGAATTTCATATAATTTGCGTTTCGGCGTAGGGTTGTGTAGATATTATCTTAAAAAATAACACATATTTTTTAAGAGCTTAAAAATTTTAAATGTTCAAGGGAGATATGCAAGAAATCGGTAGAAATTCGGGTAATAAAGGAAAATAAAAATAGGCTTCCTTTTTTAATATTAAATCCCACACAAAATACTTTCCCTCCGGGCCTATGTTATCTAGGATGCTGTGTAGAGGGTCTTTTTGAGGAGAGGAAGGAATGAATATTGATCTTGAAGAGACCCATGTTGTAGGATGGAGGAAACACAAAGGCCGGCAAATCGTTCCACAACCGAGCTGTTGAACACAAGAACCAGTCGAAGAAGCGACCCGTTCTCGTGTGACAAATGTCAACCATGTACATATGTAGGGCACGCGTTTGGCGTGTTTCCCGACTGTGCCCCGGTGCCGAAGGGATCAATGACGCTAGTTTCTCAGAGCATCTTCCATTGAAATACCGGTAGAACAAGGATAGCATTCCTACCCAACGCCTGTGCTCTAAAAATTGCAATCCGTTTGTAAAGTTAGGACCACCCGTTTTTACACAAGGTCGAGGATACTTTTCAGGTATTTTGGGGCTCCAGACCAAAGGTGGCTGCCAAATTCAACCATGGGGCGCACTTGCGATTTGTACAGGGTTAGCAGTTGTGTAGGTACTATTAGCCATGTTCGATGGCGTCGTAAGAAGTAAACTGGAGTACGCTAGTGATGTGTGGACTCCGCACCAAACTAAATATATATTAATATGCTGGAACAAATCCAGAAAAAAATCCTTATGTATGTCTTTATGCGAATGTATGGAATTTATCCGAGGTTCATGCACCATATAGAGTTACTTGAGGCAACAAATAGATTTAGCTTAGAAACTAGACGTTACGCAAATCTTGCTATTCTTAGTTTTAACATAATCCATAACGACTTTTTCAATATACCATACGGCAGAACAGATATTCTAGCACTAGATATATATAATTCTTCTTTAGAGAGCCTTAAGATTTTTTTATATAATAATCATCTTCCTGATTTGGTGTTAAGATTGTCAAAATGAGAAAATTGTATTGGATAATTAATCTTTTGTAAAAAAAATATCTGCGGGCCCTGTACAGTACGCCCAGTTTTTCTTCATCATAAAGAGACAAAGCTCTTGTTTTGGTGAGGGAATTTTAGCTCAATTTTATGAAATCATGTAAGTATGTAAATAATAAAATATTGTAAATAACAACAAAAATATAAGTAGACAAAACGCAAGATAAACCTATCTACAATTTTTTTAATATTTATTTAAAAAAAATAATAGATATGGACTTAAAGGCCCAGTTGTTTCGCGAAAATTCAGCGCCATTTGTTTTTATTTTACATTCGAGAGATTCCCCTTAAAAGCTGATTCTAGGTGCGTTTCAGCTTTCTATGAAATTGTATGAAGCTGACAAACATGATAGCAGTTGCGTTTCAGAAGGGAGATTATTATAGTTTTCTATGGCTTTGTAAATATAATGGTTTTGCATTTGAATTGTTTTAAAATTAAGAGTTATAAATTGATTTCCATTTTTCATTAGTTAGTAAAATTCTTGATATTCTTTGTTATTTTTTCTTTACACATTTTTATAATGGAAGCTTGCTTGATATGTCATCGACATTTGGTACTGGAAACAATTTAAAAAGGAAACAAAAAAATATATTATCGTACGTTCTACCCCAGCCAATAATACCATTTTGGTGAAGATATATTGCTTGTGCAATGATGGAGAATTTATGCTAACAGAGGATTGAACCCGTGACTTCTGGGACTTTGGACATCTCGAATAACAAACCAATCTATAGAACACATGTTTCAAATTTAAACAAAAATATTTTTTGAATCTGCCTATTTTAAAACTTTGAAATAAACGGAACCACTTTGAAACATGGTTTTTCCGCTTTTTGCCAATACTTCTAAGAAAATTCATTTTGACAAGTTGTTTAAAAGGAGATGCATTGTTTTTAATACAATAAAATATACAGGTAACAGACTGCCTAACAATAGGTGCGCCTAATTCAGAAGATTCGAGGCAACTCAATAGGAAACAGATTTACCTCTGAATGGAATAAAATGTTAATTGTTTTTGGATATACTTCCTCTTTCTTCAGTCAACATATCGGACAGCTTCCAGTGTACATCCTCAGGTCAGATGTGATGACTATAGAAAAATGTGTGACTAATCTCGTTTTTAATTATAAATAAATAATTATCATAAACCTTCTTTTTTCACATTGCGACGAAGCAAGCCTCAATACTAAATAACTATTTTTTTATGAATCTTTATTACAAATCGGTTAACATTATGAATACTAAAAAATATAATTTAGATAAAATTAAGCTTCTTCTATCGTTTCCCTTGAATAAATTTAAAATAAATTTGTTTATTACTTCTTAAAAAAATTTAATCGAAAACTAAACTTAAGAAATGTTTTTTTCATTGGAAATTTACGAACTCATATAAGAAACAATTTTAAATTCGTGGTTGATATAGGTAAGGCACATTAAGAATAGATAATACACATTTTTTTTATTATAGCTTCCTTTAATTTCATATGTTATCTTTTGGGGAAGGTGTGTAGAGGGTCTTTTTAAGGAAAGGAAGTTTTGGGAACGAAGAGGAGGGATGGGTGGGAATCTGGGGGTCCAGGTATGTACTATTGTGTCCAGGAGTGACGAATGAATCCCACTGCGGTGCGAGGCTGGTTGATTCGGCCAGCAACCAAGACCTAGACTAACCTCATCCCATGAACCAGAGCACTTATGCTAACTCTCCAAACGTAGCGAACCACTTGGGGTGACCTATGGCTTAGGTGTTGTAATACCAATAAATAGTTTCCAGGACAGCGGTACCCATACCCGCCTCACAAATCCACTGCATACTCAACTATCACCCTTCTTAAATAGCAAGAAAGGTAGCGATTTTATCGTGACAGGTAGCTGTAGGGCAGAACATCCCCTGCCTACCCTCCCCCCCGAGGGTAGTTGACCGAGAGGTTATTTATAGCGACGTGACAATCGACCGGAAACGCTTTGTGATTGGCCGACGCGACCGGATGTGCGCAGACAAAATATTTATTATTCCTTCCCGCCTAGTTCATTTTTGATATATTGGCGGGTAAATTATTAAATTAATGGCGCAGGTTGTGATATGAATTGAATTCGTTTTTTAGATTTTCTCACACAAAATTTAAGACATTCTTAGTTGTAAAGATTCTTGGATCAATTTTATTTATTTAGTCGTTGGTTCAAAACTCTAAGGCTAGGGGGGCTCCATCGAAGACAGAGTAATTTAGTCTGTTATAAGCCTGTATACTTTATATTTGGTACGATTTATGCCTGAACTTCACAAAATAAAATAAAATATGCATTTTCGCGTTGTTATTTTTAACATCAATCAAGACGGCCGGCACTCAATGAATTTGGATTTTTAAAGTGAACCTTATGCCATCGACGTAAGAACTATGCACTTGCCACACCCATTTTGTATCAGTTCCGCCCCGTCTGCGATGGGGAACAGACGTCCCTAGTCCATAGACTCCGCGTCGCTTGGTTCCGTGAAATAAATTTTAAAAATTCTTGTTATTACAATAAACAATGCGTAAGAAAGGAGTTAATGTTTTTTACGGTCCTTTACGAAATCAACCTGTAAAAACAACTCTCAAATACCTTTTCCAACCTTTCCAAAAGCTTTTTCTCAAAGCCTGTCAAGTATTTTTAAATCCCGCCCAAAAAGAGGCGTAGATTCCGATTTCAATTGAGCCATTAACCAGCGGCCGAGAATTTAAATTTCGTCGAACGATGATCTTGCGATCGTTTCCTTGCAACGGTACAGGGCGGTTCCGATGAGAAAGATTAATTATTCTCCATACCAACATTTTAACATAATAACTCAATATCGATTTTAAATCATTCCAAATTTGCTTTAATAAATACCCTCATTCAAAATTGCTCAAAATCGTGATGATAAAACTATTAAAATTATGTACTTTTTGTATTTATTTTTTGATAATAAGTATTTATAATTTTTCAATAATGTCTAAGCAAAATAAGAATGCATTTTTTTAAAATATATTAGTTTGTAAATAGACAAACTGAAGAATTTTCGTCACTAAAGAAGGGTGCGGATCTTTAATTTGAACTAAAATTAAAATTCTGAATAACAGCTTTCCCAAATAATTTATTGAATTATTTTACTGCATGATTATATGATTTGGAATGTATGTTGCATAATACAAAATTTTGTTTGAAAAATTAACAAATCTGCCAACGACCTACGGTAAAACCTTATTGTACTAAAAATAAACATATTTTCTCAAATTTTAAAAATTGCTTTACTAGATAAAATAATAGTTTTTCGAAATCAATTTATAACTTTTTGTGGAAAAGAGTCAATACGTTTAAATTTGATATAAAAATGACATATTTTAGGTTTTGTCTGGTTTTTCCCTCTTAACGCAATTGGCAGATTTATTTATTTATTTATTGATCACGCCCTTTTTCAGTGCTTTTACATATGAATGATAATAAATACAATATTTATTGTACATAACTGAACTGCCTCAGTAACAATATTTTATATTTGTTTAAAGATAAACTGAAGATATCCACGGACTTGGTGTAATTGTTTCCTTCCATTAGTATTCTGGGTAGAGGAATACATGTGGAAGTTAGTCCCAGAATTTCTGCACTGAAATAAATCCTGACTTCTTGTATTACGTTGTGGAATCCGGAAGCTTATCAATTCAAGCAATACCGGACTATCAACTAAATCACGTAGAATTTTATTTAGAAATACCAAGTCAGTGAAAACTCTTCTGTCTGACAATTTGAGCATATTCATATTATTTAACAGTGTGTTCAACATAATTGCTGGAATACCAACATAAGAATTTATTTTGTATTCTTTCAACAGCTTGTACATGTATATTATAATGTGGATTCCAGACGCGAGAATTGTACTCATGTTGACCTCCAACATACGCAAAATATAACAGTTTAATACACTTTATATTGTTAAATTTTTTTAGTTAGCCTAGTTATAAATCCCAACATTTTTAAGCCCTTATTACAGATTTCTGTTATGTGGTTAACAAATGAAAGATTTTATTGGAAAATGATGCCTAAGTCTTTAATTTGTGTTAGTGTCTCAAGAGCATTGTCATCAATGTAGTAATTAAAGATCATTGGATTGTTTATTCGAGAAAATCTAACTATTTGACATTTTGAGATATTTAAATAAAGTCTATTTTCCTTACACCAAATTAACAATTTGTTGGAACATTGAACATGGAACATTGTTTTCCCAGGGGCACAATTTGTAGCAACGTGGCTAATAGTAATACATTTTTAAAATAACTAATAGGGGTGCAAGTCACTAACTTGCCTCTCTATCATCTTGGAGCGTGAATTTCTTCAACTATGAATGGACACAATAGACAGGAAAGGAACCCAAAGAACTGACACCCTCTACACATTATTTATTCGTTTTTTCCACCCCTGGTAGCATTTTTTCACTTTTTTGTATTTTATAATTTAGTGCTAATAGTGTGACGATTCACCCCATTTTATCATCAATTATTACCCCAATTTACCGGCGATAAATATTATTTTATTAGGTGTCATTTTACGACAAAAAGCACGAATTTTTGGGACTTTGGTAATAAAGAGTCTACGGCTGCGCGGCCCGTTTCGTACGCAACTTCATTTTGGATTTTAGGTTAAAATGCTTAAACACGTTGAATAATTATTTTTTAATCAAAATTTATATCAAATATCTATTACGGACACTAGCGAGTTCTCGGCATGCGTTGAAATACCACAATAAAGAAATTGTTTCTCACAGCGTGTCCTTTCCCATTTGTCTCAATCCCCTTCCGCTTCCGTCTCTCCCACTCCCTCGTCCAGCGGACCCCCTTCCGCTTTCGCCTACCCCCCTCTCGCGTTCCATATATTCAATCCCGGTACATTCAGTTTTCAAGCAGCTCGCGTGCCACATATTTTTTTTAAATGTTTTAATAGGTTACGTTAGGTTAGGGTTGTGGGCTATTTTAAAATCATTTTTTTCATAGCTTTTAATGATTTTTCAAAGAGGTGTTGAGTTGACTATTCTCAGTTGAAATAGGAAGGACCTGGCCATTAAGATCTGGTAACGAAGTACAGGAAGTTCTTGGAACGAAAAGGTATTAGGGGTGGTTAGGAATCTGGGGGTTAATGTGTCCAGGAATGACGGACGCACGAATCGACCCCTCCCAGTGCGGTGCAAGATGATGGGTCGAGAGATTCCGGCTGGAGAGGCTAGGTTAGGTCTACATCAACCAATCTCTCCCGATCCAGCGCGCCACGCAGCAGGCGGGCAAACGCGTTCCCTACCAAGATCCAGACAAACCTTACCCTATGAACCCGAGCACCTCTGCTAAGTCACCAAACGTACCGGACTACTTGGAGTGACCTATGGTAGGGGTGTTGGTTATTCAATAAATGGGGTGACGGTACCCATAGCAGCCTCCCAAAATATAAAATAACACAATCTTGTATATCTAAATATATATCTTCATATAGGTATACAAAAATCAATATTAGTTTGTTCGTTTTTTACGCACTGCCATACCGTTCATCCGATTACCATGAAACTTTGGTGATTTGTTATGCGTACGCCCGCCCATTTATAGGCTATATTTATTTATTTTTATTTATTTATCTACGCCTATTTAGGCTTTTACATATACATAACAATATTTACAAAATTATACTCGTAAATAGTGCAGGAAACTACTATTTAAAACACTAACACAAAAATAAATATAAAGTAAGAATATAATTGAATTTGATCCACACAATATATAGATACAGTTTTTTTTTTCTTTCAGCAGACAAAATAATTTTATTTTTATTCTATTTTATTTTTTACGCCTTGAAAGCTTTTACATGAAAATGTGTTAAAATGTGTTATCAATTTAATGGTTATGAAATTTATTTTAAAAAAATACTACAGGTGGTGCGCGAGTGGCTTGAAAATGTGTGTATTTCATATATTTTAGAGGCAGGAGGGAAGGTAACGAAGGAGGCGGGGTTCGCGGGAGTGGTGACGAGGAGAGGGAAGGCGGGGATGGTGAACGCGGGAGGGGAAGGAGACGGGGATTGGGAACGTGGACGCATGGGAAAGGACATGCAAAGGAAATGCAGGGAGAAACAATTTATTTCTTTGAATGGCATTGCTACGCCTGCCGAGTACCATCTAGTTTCAAATAAAATTTTCTTGTGCACGTTGGGTCTTAAATCCGCGACCTCCGTATTCGTAGCCGAGAACCTTACCCTGCTCTAATCTGGTCAATTTTACACGAACTAAGGTAAACGAACACGCCACAAAGACTTTCGTCGGTATGAGCACTATAAAACTGGTTTAACGTCCATTCAAAATAACACAAAAATTCCATTAAGAACGAGCCGCACTTTTTTTATATTTCTTATTAAAACTTTTATAATGTGTCCACTATGAATGAATATGCTCGTGGCGGTCTGTCTGGGGTGAGCTGCTCTCTGCCTAACCCGGCCGCAACCTTCGTCATGCGTTGTCTCTCTCACGACACCTCGCTTGTCAACTGTCAAACTGACAGCTGTCAAGGTGACAGCTGTCAAACGCAGGTTGGAATTTTCGGTCAACCTTACGACTGCGAAGATATTTTAATTTAAAACTAACAAAATATTTATGAATAACTTTTATATTTTTTATTGTTGCCTTCGACCTATGCTTGTTGCACCTAATATAATACCTTATTTTTATGTGAAAGAGTAACAAATGTCCCAACTGTTCCAATCGTCTGAGCCAGTCATAGTGGGACTATGGCATCCACGATTGAGATATGATTTGAGGCTGAAAATAGTGGCGATGTGAAAGAGTAAGGTGGTGAAGAACCTGGCTATTCAGATCTGGAAAGAAATTTCATTAATTTAACAATTGTTAACACTCTGTAAATGTTTTAAACAATACATAAATTTCAGTGCGAGAAAATTAGAAATTTATTTTTTTGAACATGATGCCTCATGTTCAACTATTAGTTTTAATCTTATAAAACATTATCTTTGCACATAAATTTGGGAGGCGGGTATGGGTACCGCCGCCACAGGAACCACTTATCGGATAATCAACACCCCTACCATAGGTCACCCCAAGTGGTTCGCTGCGTTTGGTAACTTAGTGGTGAGGTTTGTCTAGGTCCTGGTGTCGAATGCGTTTACCAATTGGCGGGCTGGATCGAGAGAGACTGGTTGAGGGAGACCTAACCTGACCTCTCCAGCCAGACTCTCTCGATCTATCATCGCCTTGTATCACAGTGGAAAGAATGAATTCCTACACAACCCTCATGCTTCGAATTTAATTTACACATTCGGCGGCCTTTTGTTGGCCTCCGTGATCGAGGGGTAAGGCTCTTAACTACGAATTCAGATGTCGCCGATTTGATTATGTTTCAAAGACCCAATCATGTCTGAATACGTCTAAAAGGGGATCGAAATGACAATCTAGTCCCCTTCAGCGGAAGCAATCTTCCGAACAGGCCCTCCATTGAAATGCTTGGTGTAACTCTAAGTGACCAGCTCAGGTACGGAGGCTCCATCGAAGCCAGAGTAAAGTTAGCCTCTCAAAAACTGGGCGTACTGTACAGGACCCGCAGATGCACAACTGTTAATCCTGTAAAATCACAAGTGCGCCCCACGGTTGAATTTGGCAGCCACATCTGTTCTGGAGCCTCAAAATACCTAAAAAAAAAACATCGACGTGCAGAAACACGCGGTCCTTTTGATAGATTCTCCTAACTTGACAAACGGATTGCAATATTTAGAGCACAGGCGTCAGGTGGGAATACTGTCCTTGTTCTACCGGTATTACAATGGAAGATGCTCCGAGGAACTGGCATCATTGATCCCCTCGGCCGGGAAACACGCGCCCAACATATGTACACGGTTGACATGGCCCCCTATCCGAGCTCGAAAAGAAGAAGATGGAGAGATATGTAATAACGAATGTTGGAGAGAGCGCGCTAATACTTCAGACGATAAAATTGAAGCGAAAATTGTGAAAATGTTTAATAAAACACGACTCGTTTAGAATAGAGCAAAAATCTCGTGGGGGTTGTCTAAAACAACGTTCAAAGAAACACTGTGATTTTTTTCATACATATAACTTGTTAAATAATAGAGACAGGCTTGAAAATAAAAATTTTCGGAGCATACTTTACGATTTTTTTCTATCGAGGGAATTTCATATAGTTTGGGTTTCAGTATGGGGAATGTATACATTATCATCAAAAATAACATATATTTTTTTAAGAGCTTTAAAACGTCAAATGTTCAAGGGAGATATGCAAGAAATCGGTAGAAATTCGATATTCTGTTAAAAGTTCAACGTCGTCCTCAGTAAGGGAGAGGTTAAGCGACATAAAAGTCAAGAATGAATGTAGATACATTTAAAATGCTCTAACTTTTTGAATGGCTATATGGAACAGTGCCCGATTACGATCTCGGGATGCGGATGGTCGAATTAGTCGGTGGCGATGATGTCTGATATAAACAAATAATTTAATATAGGTATTATATAGATAGGTACCTGTCGTTCAACTGGCTGAATTCTAGTTTTTATCAACCTTTCTGAGGGAGCCACAATCAAGCCAAAAATGTATGTATTCTTAAAAGGGACGCATGCGTGGCCCATTTCAGCTAGTTTCATACAAATCTTGAATTTGGATTTGAAATCAAAATACCCAACCAAACTGAAAAATTATTTTTGCAATCAAAAGGTATATTAAATACTAGCTTTTCCCCGCGGCTTCGCTCGCATGGTATTATGGGAAATTACTGTAGAGCTTGCAATTATCAATTATCCCCCCTCCCTCCCCCACAACCCCCTCCCGCATTCCATACATTAATTCCCTTAAATTCAGTGTTCAAACATCTCGCCTGCCACCTAAATTTCATAAACCTATAGCTCAAAGAAAAAAAGAATTATCCAATTTCGTTCATTCATTCGGAATCTATGCGCTTACAAACATTTCGGATGTTTATTTTTAATTAAATATTTGGAAGTTTGTTAATATAATAAAAAAATTACACTATTTATTATTCAGTCTTTATAATCGTTACGAATTATATTTTTAATGTAGGAACTCTTATCTGACATTTATTCCAAAACAGAAGCTTGTCCAAAAAAACAAAACATATTCTAATATTTGAATTTTCTGGAGCAGCAGCTGACCAGGGGGCTGAGTACCTACCAGCTTAGAGCCCACAAATATATCAACATCGTTTCCATGGAAACGATTTTTTTCTGACGTTAGAAATAACTCGCTTTTGTTAGCGACAGAAAACGTATAACAAATATAAAAAAGAATGTGAATATGCTTAAATTGTCAGACAGAAGAATTTTCACTGACTTGGTATTTTTATATAAAATTCTAAATGATTTAGTTGATAGTCCGGTATTACTTGAATTGATAAGCTTCCGAATTCCACTTCGTAATACTAGAAGTCAGGATTTATTTCAGTGCAGAAATTCTGGGACTAACTACCATATGTATAATGTAGATGTTTGATTCCTTAATTTAATCGATAAATAAAACACTTGTGTTGCTAAGTTGTGTAACGAAGAAACGACATTTATGTTTATTATATCACTTTCTTTTTATGGTTTCTTCTAACAAACTGACACTTTACAATAAAATCATATAATAACAAAACAAGTGACAATTCTCAATCTAACCGACACCACAACAATACTTTTTCTTTACATCTCCCCCCCTCGGGAAAGAAAATTATTGCAAAATTTTCTCATCTTCGATGTCCTCTTCATCCAATGTTTGAACTGGAATTAGTTTTGGGATGTGGAATAGGGTTGATTCTGGTTTTTTATGACCCGTATCTATCCTGTATATGGAGTTTGAAATTTTTTCAATTATCTCATATGGTCCAATTTTCAGTTCATCCAATTTCTTCCTGTTCAGCTTGTTTCCATTTTCCACAAACACCATATCCCCTACGTTAAACTCGAAGTGTTTTCGCTTTTTATCGAATAATGTTTTATTGTAGTTATGTGATCTTATTGTGTTTTCAAGTGCTATTTTCCTGTTTCTGGTCCAGTCACTATTTGATTCTCGTTGTTTTAGTTCATTCGGTAAAATCGTGCTGTCCGTACCATATAAAAGGTAACTCGGTGCAAAGTTAGTGACTGAGTGAATAGTTTCATTATATTTTCTTGTACATTCTTGAGCTATTGCTGTCCAGGCTGTAAATTTCCATGTTCGTCTACATATGTTTTTTTCAGTTCTTCTGTCATGGTAATCCAGACTCTCCTAACCTGGTACCTTTTTCCCAAACTATTTTTCACTTTACTAAAAGCAGCAGTTTTCATTATTTCCTTGTGATGGCTGGCTGATTGTAGCGATTCTGGTATTGCGTACACTTTATCATCACTTGTAACTATTGAGGTAATGCTACAAACGTTTGACTTGCCTTCACTTCCAGGTAGCAGAGTGAATTCAAACTGAAGTTTCTCCATTTTTTGGGTTTTTAACGAAAAATGTCGTTTTATAATGTAGATGTTTGATTCCTTAATTTAATCGATAAATAAAACACTTGTGTTGCTAAGTTGTGTAACGAAGAAACGACATTTATATTTATTATATCACTTTCTTTTTATGGTTTCTTCTAACAAACTGACACTTTACAATAAAATCATATAATAACAAAACAAGTGACAATTCTCAATCTAACCGACACCACAACAATACTTTTTCTTTACATATGTATTCCTCTTTGCCCAGAATACTAATGGAGGGAAACAATTATACCAAGTCAGTGGACATCTTCAATTTATCTTTGAATAAATATAAAATATTGTTATTGAGGCAGTTCAGTTATGTACAATAAAATGTTTTTTCTATGCTATATATGTAAAAGCCCCGAAAAAGGGCGTTTATTTATAAATAAATAAATAATATATTAATATTTATAATTTCATAACGCCAGAGCTTACCATCATATACAGAATATAGTCTTCGCATATAATTTAGCTTTCTATTGGTGACTCAATTTACAAAGAAAAAGTAGATCATGAACATGGCACTAGATTTAGTAAAAATGAGGGTTTGTCCGTTCCGAAAATTATAAATAAATACGGCCAACGGACATTCACTTATCTTGTCCCCACCATATTTAATAAGATGCCGATGAATTTCAAAATCGAATCCAATTGCCCCACTGATCTCAAAAGAAAAATTAAAAAATGGCTAATGGGTCAAAACTTTTTGTACTGATATTGTTTGTAATCTTATGTATAAATACTATCTATAATTAATTTAATCTATCAGTAATTTACCTGTGTTATATCTGTCTGTCTGTATATTTTATGCTTTTGTATTGTAGGTACTTATAAGTTATTCTTCTGGAACTATTTTGCTATTGTGTTTTCTTATAATATTTTATGTTTTAGTGTTTTATTAATATTGTCAAACTGAACTGCTGACAAACTGCCTTGGCAGTTTAGCGGGTGATTAAAATGAAGAATAAAAAAAAATAAAAAATAAATAAATAAATAATGAATTTTTAAAGTCTTTTTATTGGTTAATGCGTGAAAGCGTCATAAACAAACTCGAGCAGTTTCGCATTTATAATATTAGTATGGATCTAGTACGGTTGTGAGCTACTTTATTTATTTTTGCTTTAAATTATAAGATAAAGGCCATTACAAATTTTAGTGTTTCACGATTTTAGAGGCAAACTGAGAAAATATTTGTGAGTAAATGAAAAACATAAAAACAATAATTTTACTATATGTATTTTAAAAATATGATGAAAAATAAAATATCTGAAGGGATATGTAACTGGGATTCCAGACTTGAGAGGATCTCTTTTCCAAAGAACTGCGAATATACGCGAAATACATCATTTTCAATGGTATTTCGTTTTTTTAATCTTCACAGATTCTAGGTACGAAGCCAAGATGAAATTATTATTGTAAACCTTTCAGAAATTTACACAGCCAAACAAGTTTTACAAAATTCAATACACCTAGGTCAACACTTAGGTAATAAAAAGTTATAGTTTATGGAAACCATAGAAAAATCTCCCATAGCAAAATTTTTATAGAGAATGAATTCATTTTGAACTCTTTCAATTTGTGAACGCGTCATTTGATTGTGTTTGCATTGTGCAAGTTTTCCTGAAAATTTAATATTTTCCCTTAAGGAAAAAGTTTGGAGCACGTGTTTTAAAAACTTCAAATAATTTGAGTAAATAGATCTGTTTTCAGAATGTCACTCTTTGTCTGTGAATACCACATAAGAGTCCCAACTTCTCTCTACCGTCTGGAGCCAGTAATCCTCATACTTAAAATTGCGTTATAAATATTAATTTTCTCAAATATCATTGAAGAAGAAGACAACATAATTTAAATGATATATTATGTTGATGGGAATAACCTTTAAAAGTGATAAAAAGAGAGTTTTTTCTTATAAAAAAATGAATATTAATTTTCTCAGGTAAGTTTTTAGATTTTCACGGCTAAAAGTATTTTCGTTATTTGTTTTTGGGGTGTTAGGCCGTGTTGCGCTGCCTCCTTCTTTAGCCAACGTTTCGGACAGCGTTACAGTGTCCATCATCAGGGCAGATGTGTATTTGTGCACTTGTTAGTGGTGAAATGTGTGCTAATGTACTTAATAAATACACATTTCATCACTAACAAGTACACAATTACACATCTGCCCTGATGATGGACACTGTGACGCTGTCCGTAACGTCGGCTAAAGAAGGAGGTAGCGCAACACGGCATAACACCCCAAAAACAAATAACGAAAATTACTTTTCTCTATTATTATCACAGCGTAGGCATATTTAAACCGGGCTTGCGCACTTGAGGTGATTTTTCCCAGAATTTACTCTTTTTCCTTTCCCTAAAATGATCTTCCTCATAGCGTCCTAGAAGATGACATAGAACCTGAAGGTTTTTTTTGTTCTTAGGGCTTCCTGTGTTTTTTTTTGTAGTTTTTAGCCCATGATGCTGTATGGATGATATTTTTAGGGAAAGGAAGTTCTGGGAAGGAAAAGGGTATGAGGGGTGGGTAGGTATATGGGGGTAAATATGTTCAGGAGTGATGGAAGTATGAATCCATCCCTCCTACTGCGGTGAAAGGTGATCGGTCGAGAGAATCCGACTAGAGAGGTCTGAGTTAGGTCTCCTTCAAGCGGTCTCCCCCAATCCGGCCCGTCACGCAATAGGTGGACAAAACACATTGACAAACCTCATTCCATGAGCCCGGGCACCCCTGCTAGGTCACCAAACGTAGCGAACCCTTGGCAGGGGTGTTGAGTTAGCCAATAAATGGTTCCCAAATAATGTCAGGAATCACTGGTTAAGCCGCCGCAACTCGAATTTCTACCGATTTCTTACATATCTCTCTTAAACATGTGAAGTTTTTAAGTTCTAAAAAAATATATGTTATTTTTTAAGATAATACCTAGACGCGTTCCACGCCGAAACGCAAATTATATGAAATTCCCTCGATAGAAAAAAATCGCAAAGTATGCTCCGAAAATTATTAAAAACATTCTATTATTTTACAAGTTGTGGTTGTGAAAAAATTCACAATGTTTCTTTAAATGATACTTAAGATGCCATCCACGAGATTTTTGGTCTATTACGACTCATGTTTTATTAAACATTTTCACAATTTTCGCTTCAATTTTATCATTTAAAATATTAGCGTGCTCTGTCCAACATTCGTAATTACATATCTCTCCATCTTCTTCTTTTTAAGCGCGGATGCGGGGCCTTAAAACGGAAATCCTTCTTTTTTTATGTGAGGCTGAAGGTATTGGGGAGGGGAAGGAGATGAAGAAAAGGAAGGTCGGGATGTACCGGCTAATCAGATCTGGTCTCAAAGCCGTTTCAAGCAACGTTTCAATTCTGAACGGTGGTTTTACACCAGGCGAAGTATGTTGCTGAGAGCACCTTCCACTCTGGAAATGCCGCAAACATACTATATATTATTTTAAATGAATTAATTGTGAAATAACACAAACTAGTGGTCGCCCAATGGTCGAAATTCGACCATAATTGTAATGTTTTTTTAATTGATTTAATGTAATTTTTATGCATTATTTTTAAAAATATAAGCATTCTGCACTCCTTCTTTATAATATAAACTATAAGTGTGCGAAATTTCAAACTCCTCCGTCCGCACAATTTTCGTAAAAAGGGGTACAAAGTTTTTGCTTCACGTATTAATATACTGATTAATCAAATAACATTGATTTGCGCACGATTTTTTTTTGGCTGCACACAGGAGGCATCTTTGGGGATGCTGTGTGGGGGTTTTTTTAAGGAAAGGAAGGGGAGGAGATTTCTGGGAAGGAAAAAGGTTTAAGGGGTGGAAAGGAATCTGGGATCCAGTGTGTCCTGGTCCTCCGGCCCCAAGACCTAGACAAACCTCACCCCATGAACCCGGGCAACCCTGCTAAACCACCAAACGTAGCGAACCACTTGGGGTGACCTATGGCAGAGGGTTGGTTATCCAATAAAGTTTCGCGGGGCGGCGGTATCCATTCCCGTCTCCCAAATTGAAATTGGATTCTGTGTAGGAGGTGTTAGTTATCCACTAAAGGTTCCCGGGGCGGCGGTACCCATTCCCGTCTCCCAAATTGAAATTGGATTCTGTGGGGGATGCAGTGTGGAGGGTTTAAGGAAGGGAAGGGAGGAGAGTTCTGGGAAGGAAAAAGTTTTAAGGGGTGGGTAGGAATCTGGGGTTCAGTGTGTCCTGGTCATCCGCCTTCAAGACATGGACAAACTTCACCCCATGAACCCGGGCACCCCTGCTAAACCACCAAACGTAGCGAACCACTCGGTGTGACCTATGGCAGAGGTGTTGGTTATCCAATAAAGGTTCCCGGGGCGGCGATACGCATTACCGCCTCCCAAATTGAATTTTTTTTTTACATTAACTCCACACTAACGGAATATAACTAACCCCAGGGCCTATGTCGTCTTTGAAAATGTTGTGTGGAGGGTGTTTTTGAGGAGAGGAAATCATTCCACATCCGAGCTATTGAACTCAAGAACGAACCGTTCTCATGTGACAAATAATGTCAACCGCGTTCATATGCTTGGCGTGCATTTGGCATGTCTCCCGATTATGCACCGGTGCCGAAGGGATCAATGACGCTAGTTCCTCAGAGCATCTTCCATTGAAACACCGGTAGAACAGGAATAGCATTCCCATCTGACGCCTGGGCTCTAAATAATGCAATCCTTTGTTAAGTTAGGAGAATCTATCAAACGAACCGCCCGTTTCTGCAAAGAGTCGAGGGTTTTTTTTAGGTATTTTGAGGTTCCAGACCAGAGATTGCTGCCAAATTCAACAGTGGGGCGCACTTGCGATTTGTACATGGGTTAGCAGTTGTGTACTATTAAAGTATCTGCGGGCCCTGTACAGTTTGCCCAGTTTTTGAGAGGCTAACTTGACTCTGGCTTCGATGGAGCCCCCGTACCTGAGCTGGTCACTTAGGTTACACCAAGCATATCAAAGGAGGGTCTGTTCGGGAGATTGCTTCCGTTGAAGGAGACTAGATTCGATTGGATTCGATCTTCGGATTTAGTCAAGAACCTTACTCCAAGACTACGGAGTCTTTCATCCTATTTAAACATCCAAATTTCTCTCATATCTGTAAATAAATAATGTATTAAAGAAATTAATAAAACTGCTTACCTCTACCGAGACAGCGGAGGAATGTAAGAATGTTACCTGTATCCATTGCAGTAACATTACATTACAATGTGGGACAATCCACCTATTTATTATTTGGTACCTACCTCCAAACAGATGACACATATAATATTGTACGATGCAGCCAGATACGGACTGTACTCTAAGGAAAACGTAATCCTTTGAAATGTGATAATATATTTTTTTGATGTGAATATCAGAGTTTGCGAGGCAATGAGAACCCAGGCTGTCTCTCAGTGGGGTCTTGCACGAGATGGGCATTTTTCACCTTGGCCGATTGCCACTCAAGCTTCCACCTATCTTCTGGGGGGAGAGGTGAATGGAGGAGTCTTTCTCCTTCTGTCCAGAAGGGTTTTCGGGACTTCAAGTGGCATGCCGGGTGAGAGACGACATCATCGTGCAAAGGTATAGCGCTTTTTTGCAGCGCCTTCTTGTACTCCCTTAGTGTTGCAATCTCTCGCCTCATATTTGGCGGGGTTATATTTGCAAGTACGGGGAGCCAAATGAGAGGAGTAGATTTTAATGTTTCGCTTATGGTTCTCATTGTGGCATTAAGCTGAACGTCGACCATGGAAGTGTGGGCAAAACCTCGCAAACTCTGGTCCGCCATCAATAGGATAAGGTGCTCCCATAGCCGTTGTGCCCACATGATGTAAAAATGGGGCCTTAAAGAGTCGGAGATGTGTGAATGCAGTGAGGGGCAGACCACCAAACATGTGGTCAACGAATGGCCGCTCCGTTCATTCTCCGGCGGGATTGATGAGGTCCACAGGGCAAGAAGAAGAAGAAGATGTGAATATCGTATTCTCGTATGCGAATATGAATTTTCCAGCGATAGACGGCAAGACGGAGAAATTGATCGAAGAATTAGTGCGGCAAGCGGTGTGTTGCCTCCTCTCTACAGCTCAGTGATAAGGAAAGCCGAGCTCAGTATCAACACAAGATGGCAGTGTTCAAAACGGTATACCGCCCGACGCTCACTTACGGCCACCAGATATGGATGCTAAACGAACGAACACGCTCTAGCTTTTACAATATATCACATTTGTTACAAAAATTCTTACACGTCAAAACATCACTCACTGACTTCACTTCCCTTAAGTCATTCTCGCTGAATATTAGTCGTAAGTCTTGAACAATCCAAGCACAAAATAAGGCATATTGTACAGGGCCCACAGATACTTTAATAGTACACAACTGCTAACCCTGTACAAATCGCAAGTGCGCCCCACGGATGAATTTGGCAGCCACTCTGGAGCCTCAAAATTCCTGAAAAAAACCCCCGACTCTGTGAAACGGGCGGTCTGTTTGATAAATTCTCACTTAACAAACGGATTGCAATCTTTAGAGCACAGGCGTCAGGTGGGAATGCTGTCATTGTTCTACCGGTACTACAACGGAAGATGCTCCGAGGAACTAGCGTCATTGATCCCCTCGGCACCGGTGCATAGTCGGAAAACACGCCAAACACACGCTCAACATTTGTACACGATTGACATTAGTCGCATGAGAACGGGTCGTTTCTACGACTCGTTCTTGAGTTCAACAACTCCGCTGTGAAACGATTTGCCGGCCTCTATGTTTCCTCCCTCCTACAACAGGGGTCTCTTCAAGACCCATGTTCACTCCTTCCTCTCCTCAAAACACCCTCCACACAGCATCTTCAAAGATGACATAGGCCCTGAGGGAAATTATTTTCCTCAGTGCCTCCTGTGTGGAGTTAATGTAAAAAAAGGGAATTCCTGGAATTAATTACAGACGGTGTTGCCAGTCGCTATGAGCAAGATGTCATTATTATACATTCTATTAAAGAAATTGGATTCCCCGGTTTCGTCACAGAATAAGTAATGAAAAATTCCGTACTCATTTCAATCGATCCGAATCAAAGGTGCGACAAAAATATGAAATGAGATGATTCAAATTTTTACAAGGTATTATTATTATTTATTTTATTACACTGGGGGTGACCTATGGCAGAGGAATTAGTTATTTATTTATTTATTTAAGGAACATAAACAGTCTTAGTAATATAATAAACATAAGAGGATGATAAAAAACAGACCAATTATTAATGTTCACAGATAGGTATTTAGAAACAAGACTAACTGAATGTAAACTAGAATATTTAAAAAAATGAAAAAAAAAAACAGAGCTAAAAAAATAATAAGAGTACTAATCTGAATTCAACAAATAATAAACCAATACACAACAATAAAATAAGTGTGATTATAACTGAAATAGACTTCAAAATAGGTATTTGGTTTGGGAAGGGTAAGGGGAGGAGAGGGATAAGGGAATGTTAAGGGAAAGTTGCCACGCAAGTAATATAAAAATATTAGATACAATTAATTTAATCGTCATGAATATGTGTTATTCGCACCTAGAATGTTACACAATGAAGTTCTTTAGCGACAGTAACTAGCAGTAAATACGTCAGCACGTGTTTCTATATTTGCAAATTTGTTGTTATAGTAGTTACATGTCCTTTGCATAAATTCATTTTGATTGGAATTGGTGTTGCATCTATCAATATAGAAAAGGGTATTTTGTCTACTATATCGAATCGGCGCGTGGAAATTTATTTTGTTTAGCAACTCCGGGCAGTCAACTTTTGAGTTAATAATTTTGTACAGGAGCATCTGATCAGCGACAAGCCTCCTGTTGGGTAGTTTAGTGATTCGAAAATATTTCTCGGGTTATACAATAAACGCTTTCCAAACTATGAATACAGGGCCTCAGGAAAATTATTTTCATCAGTTCACGCAATCATAGTGTGGAATTAACGCAAAAAATGCAAGGTTCTTTTCGACTCTAATTTTCAGTCTTTTACCTACCACTATTTTGGTATACCGTACATAGAACCAATCCGTCCCTGACACCATAAAATAGTTATATATTTATGCAGTGGGAAGTGGAAGGAGTTGGAGATGAAATATATGCCACTAATTTCTCTGAAAAAAAGCCGACAAGGAATTTTTAAGCCCCGGTAGCAGCCACCATTCTAATGTTCATAGTCATTTATCACAACACCAACCGACTCACAAGCAACCACGGGTAACGGGCATTTTACACGACGCTTTTATTAAGGTGACCCTACAGTCGATTCCCAGACATTTAGCCCTCCGAAATTATCGTTATCTATTTATATAAAAACTAGCTGGGTTACCCGGCTTCGCTCAAGACAACATTCGAGAATGTTCCACAATTTATTTTATTTATTTATAGCGAACTCGACAGACGTTGTCCTATACACAACTGTCGGGACAAACTAAAATTAAAATAGAATAATATTGAATATTCGATACTGCGATGGTAGCGCAGTCTGCCGGATCCAATGTAAAACATTCCAAAATCAACAACTCCTTAGAAATAAAAAAAATAATTAAAAGAAAATTTTCCAGTGGATCAAATTGTGAATCTAAAGCATTCTCCCATCCCCTTGAACCCACACAAAAAATTTCATCAAAATCGGTCCAGCCGTTTAGGAGGAGTTCAGTGACATACACACGGACAGAAGAAATATAGGTATATATTAAGATGAAAATATGTTTGTTTCTGACTATGTATATATGTGTATGCTATGCGTTACTAAACCATTCATCCGATTGCGATAAAACTTTGGGGATTTGATATGTGCGTGCCCGCGATGGTTTCTATATACAATAGTAAGTTCTGGCATCGTGAAATTATACATTGCTAACCGTTCATCCGATTGCGATGAAGCTTTGGGGGATTTGATGTGGATAATTTGTAGCATCAAAATACCTTCTTTCTGTCCTCGCGAAGGTTTCTGGATTGTTACAACCACAAGACACTGTACATCTGAAAAGTTTTTCAATCATTACGAAAAAAAAATTACAAAACTGTCACAATTTGAGAATGACATTTTACAAACCATCGATTGTTAAATTAAATTTCAATTTTCGACAATGTTTAAATGAATGAATTTATTCTCACCTATGTTACTAACCAAAATCGAATACTTTGAAGCTTTGAAATTTCGACCAGTTCCCAAATTTGGAAACTGGTCAAAAAGTATCGTGTAAAACGGCCATTAGTTCTTACTACTTCTGAAATCTTTGACTTTGGACTTAAGTTGTATAATCGCTATCACGTAGTGCGGTAGGAGCAGGCAGATAAAAATAATGACACAACTTACTTAATCCTGATAATATTATAACTAGGTATAGGTACTTACTTAGTTACCGGCATGTTCAATGTTCGTGGAAAAGAAATCAATTTCGAAATAAATCTTTGAATTGGTATATCTTGATCACTTTGATCCAATCGCGAGTCACCAATGATCGATCGGGTCATTTAAAAAAAAAAGATTCGATCATTTATTTGATCGACGTCTGCTCAGTCGGCATCAGCAATGGGCGTAGTTGACCATTTACGTCATCATCCAATTTTTGACCTTATGTGTCATCATCCATTTCAATTCGGGAGGTGGGAATGGGTACCGCCGCCCCGGGAACTTTTATTGGATAATCAACACCTCAGCCATAGGACACCCCAAGTGGTTCGCTACGTTTGATGATTTAACAGGGGTGCCCGGGTTCATGGGGTGAGATTTGTCTAGGTCTCGGAGGCGGATGACCAGGACACACTGAACTCCAGATTCCTACCCACCCCTTAAACCCTTTTCCTTCCCAGAACTCTCCTTCCCTCCCTTTCCTTAAAAAAACCCAGTAATCGCTCCATTAGATTAAGGGCACGGTGCATTAGTATGACATTTTGAAATATCCTACTAATGACCCAGAAAATATCAACATTTTGTTTAATTCACAACAAGAATTATAATTGATTTCGATTTAATTTATAAGTAATCTGAGTAATGTACACTTTTACATATAACTGCATACTGATCTCAAATTTGGAATTTTCGGAGATGTCTGACTAATCAACTGAACGATCGATATATGTTTATTTTTTTTTTTTGACTGGGCGTTTATTCGTGTTACAGATAAATCATTTGTATTTCTGTGTCGCGAGAATGAGATTTGAGACACCCGCCTACACAATTTACACATATAGGGCGTTACTAATAAACGTGTTTTAAAGTTTACACAACTGATAAATACTTGTTTATTATTTCTGTATAATTTAAAAGGGTTTTATTAGTACTGGGAACTGGTTTACGTCAACACGGCGGCGGTGCACTGATCTATCTACGACCTGTTTTCCGACCAAAGATCGGGTACTTTTGACCCGCTCACTTCGCCATTGGGTCGTGATCGACCCGGATCCTGTAAAATGATTGATCGACCCATATCTACAACAAAAGATCTATTAAACGTGTTTACATTATTTAACAAAGAAAACTACAAATAATTTGCCAGATCATCGGATCTGATAACATGTAATTTGTCTGCAGGGGTAGGTAGAAATGATGGAACGCCATGCATTGGCAAACAGTCCTACATCCATACATCATCACATACAAACTTATGTTATACCGATTCTCTATCAATGTTTAGATCGTCTCGGATCGTCGAGTTTCTTATGTGATCCCATTTCGTAACCCCTGCCACTCCTCTCAAGTACCACATTTCGGCAGCTTGTACTCTAAAGCGCGTTCGCTCGCTGTATAATTCAATTGTGGGGGGATCAACTGCCGGATCACCACGAATCTAATATTTGATGGTAGATAGATAATATTTACTTCGTACCAAATTGCGATATTTTTCGTTTGTGTAATCCACGTCTTTTTACAGCAGCTTTCTTTCCTAACTGCCTGCTCTTTCGGGGAGAATGTGTTGGTGTTGGTTGAAGGTGTAGATGAGACATATTCTCAACATCGAGTGCATGAGACTTCCGCCGCCGACAGAGAACCCAAATTAGGCGTTATTCAAAATTACTTACTACTGTTCAAGGCGTTATTACAGGCTTACCGTAAACTATATTATTTATTATTTTTTAGGTTATGTGAGGCTAAAGGAAGTGAGAGAAGCTAAAAGGAAGGCTGGACGTAATGGTAATAATAATTACAGGATAATTTGTAGAGCGCCTTTTTGTAAAACTCACCTCACGGGCGCTATACAATTTATTGTGAGTTCTCAGGCTCTATCTAATTTTATTAATAACAATCGTATACAGAAAACATACTTGGGTCGTTCTTCTTTTGAACCTACATAACTTTTACCACTCTTGTCACATTTTGTTTTTACTATAAATTAATTCTCCCTGGATCTCAGAGGGGAAATTGCAGCAAGGGGGAAGGAGGCCTAAAATGCCTAATGGGGGTGACAAACACGAGCTGCGAGTATACCTATTTCGAATGACAACTCACGTGACAGAATTAACATTTTAAACATCAGTTGTAAGAGACAAGTTTTTGAGAGTTTTTTTTTAAATATTTTATTAAAAATCATTAAAAATTATAATCGCCGTTATTTGATAGGTTAAATCTTTTGTTGTTTAAAAATAGTTTTATATTTAATGTCGTCATATAATTTTTTTATGACATTATAGAATATACGATAGAATTATACATTATAGAAGTCGAGGTGGCAGAAGACAACTGTGATTTGTATGGAAAACACTTCTATCACGAGGAGTTACAACTCTGTCACGTAATTTTTACTACAAAAATTTAAACACATATTTTTTTTAAAAGCATACAGTCGTTACGTCTTTAGTTCAGTAGATTTTAAAGTAATTATAAAATAATAATATTGGTAATTCTGTTGAATTTTTCTCCACTGGTGGAGACAACTTTATGTAGGTTAAAAAAAAGAACGACCCACTTACCTGATAGGTCACTTCCGATAAACACACTTTTATTACAAGTAGGTATCTCTTCTTTTTTAGGTTTTTTTAAGCTGTGAATTGAAGTATATATGTTAGTTCGTTCAAAATTCAACCAAATATTAGTGTGAAATATAGGAAACAAAAATATAATTTTTTTAAACTCAAAAACTTTCATTTTTTAAATGAATTTTTGTGGACATAGTACAAACCGATCCTCAGCAAGCGATTTGTTTACACCAAATTTGTGCCTATGAATTTTTCTGATATTATTTTAAAATACATTAATTGCTAAAGATGCTACTTTTCATATAGATAATAATATTTTAAAAAATTGTTTCTTGTTTTAATTGTGATTTTCACATTTAAAACTATTTTTAGTAACCTACGACATTAATTTCACAAACCACCAAGAGCGGAGCTATAGTATTCACATGAGGGAGATTAGATCCTAGGGGAGGGGGGTTGGAAAACTTATTAGAAAAAATTTTGGGGCCTATTTACATCACATTGATAAAAGAGGTTGTGTGTAGGTATTGTTGTATAATAGTATATATTAGCAGTTAAAAACCCGCTCCGCAAGTTTTTACTTCTAGGTCCTGCGGGCGGCTTTTGGTTCGACCTCACCCAGTTAGTGTTGGTGACCATTTTAAAATTCCTATTGGAACTGGTTCCAAAATTAGCCTGTTCCTCGTATCCTCTGTCAACCAGTGATGACCAGGACGTGCAATGACGTCATATTTATGTACCGCTTGATACAACTGAGTATTACCGTCAATCTTTTCATATTCGGAGACATACTCCAGATTCCTATGGGGGGCACGTCCTTATGCGTCCTGCCGACGGAAGCGGCGACATCTTGTAACGAATTCTTGAATTCAAAACCGAATTACAACGGTAGCTTTGTTTGAAATTCCACATACACGTGATTCCAGATGTTATTTTTGGCGCGGCGCGTATGGCGTGGCGTCAGACATGCACTCGAAGCTGGGTTCTGAAATTCAATCACGCAGACGCAAGCCTAATAATAATAATAATATAATTGTTATAATAATACCTACTGTTGCATTTTCCAACTGAAAAACTGACTGATACTTCTTACGAATATAATCTATGTTTTTGTAATTTGTTAGTTGTAACCACCCGGTAGTCGGTTCGGGTGACATCTAAGCAGGAATGTAAATCGAATGGCTATAATAACATATATTTTTATGACATATTTTAATATACAGGAGTCGGGGTGACTGACCCTCCCTCCTCCCTCCTCCCTCCGCCATCGCTGCCGCACTGCCAAGAGTGCCACTGCAGCGCCTGCTGTCTGCTGCTGCCTGGGATGAGAATTAGTTACGGAACAAGTACAGAGGTGGCCGACCGTTTGTTTGAGAAAAATAGTTTTTTTGAAAAATGTGTGCAAATTATACCGGAGATCTCGGGTTCAAGTCCTGGCGTACAAAAGTTATCGTTTTTTTATTAAGATGAAGCCTTGCGAAATAATGCAAAATCATACAAAATTATGTGTTTTTGTTTTGAAAGTTTGATCGCTTAGAAGTATTATAGATGCTTCAATTAAATACTGCGAACAGAACACATTAAAAAAAAATTGGATCATTTTTTTTACAAGTCTTTTAATAAGCCTAGAAAAAAATAAAGTATTACGTTTTTAAAAAACACTTTCAAGTGCAATTTCTCCTACTTATAAACCCCTTTTTGTATATGGTTTTATTGTATAATGTGGCAAATTCAGTTATTTTTATAGAAATTGCAAAAAAATTGATAATTATGCCTGAACTTCACAAAAAAAATCAAAAACATGAGATTTTGCGTTGTTCTTTTACAGGAAATTAAAAGTGCAAATTTCAGCCTTATGCAATCCGCAGAAGGAAAGAAAGCGCGTCGTATTATCCCACTCAGAAGCCGCCCGCAATTCGGGTCGGATAGACGTGCTTTGCTCTTCGCGTCGCTTTGTTCTTTAAAAATGTACCAGCGAAATAACAAAACACGTTGTTGACTATTGATTGGTCAACGCTAAAGTCGCTAGCTCCGCCCAATTCCAAATAAGTCCAGGACTAAGGGATCGTCTTAAGATGCGCTCTATCACAATTTATAAATATTTAATTATACGTAGTTTATTTGCGGAAGATACTCTCGGTATAGCCCTGGTGAAAAACCACCATTAAGAATTGAAACTTGGGGACCAGATCTGAAAATCCAAGTACTTTCCCACCTTCCTCTTCCCCTCCACATTACCTTCAGTCTCAAAACTTACCCCAATCGGGGATGCCATAGTTTCACTGGCTCCAAATGGTTACGAGCAGTTGGGACTCTTGTGCGGTAATTGCATTAAAAAATAACTCTTCAAATAACCTTAAATATTTTGTTTACCCATTTTTCTAAATGTTGATTGTTATAATAAGAAATCTTGTAGATACCTGATATAAATAGATTTCTGTCTGAAATAAATAAAATAAAAATATTATGTTCTTAGTCAGAAAAAAGTAAAATGGTTGCGCGCGCATGATGTGACATCTCCGCCGCGCATGCGCACTCCTGTGAGATGAGAATTACATCGGACGTAAACATTACCCGTCTTCGCCTTCTAAAGTGGCTACTGGCTATACAAACCTAGTCGCTATTATTGCTGCCTACCTCTCTTGGTGACGTCACCTTTACCACGTGACCGGCGGCCTAGGTTCCATAACAACGGTGACCCGGCAGTTGATACCCCATCAGTAGGCCCCCCAAAATATAATTATTATAAAATAAAAAAAAGTGCACTATTTATCAATTTCAAACCCAATTCAAACCTAATCTTAACTTCAAATTTTTTGTACTTATACGCTGATATATACGTCAATTTGGAAGGCGGGTATGGGTACCGCCACCCCGGGAACCATTTATTGGATAACCAACACCTCTACCGTAGGTCACCCCAAGTGGTTCACTACGTTTGGTGACTTAGCAGGGGTGCCCGAGGGGGTCCAGTAAAATCTCAACAAATAAAAACGAAAATTGTTTCACTTCGTTTGAAAAGTCCCATTTTGCCGGCTGAAAAAATCTAATGGCTATTATCTTTATGAAAATAAATATAATAATTTAATAAGTGTAATGAGGGGTAGGGGTCTAAATTGAAAAAAAAACAGCTCACGTAATTAATGGATGACCCCTAATAGTAAAAAAAAAAATCATACTAATATTATAAATGCGAAACTGCTAGAGTTCGTTTATGACGCTTTCACGCATTAACCAATAAAAAGACTTTGAAAATTCATTCACCAATAGAAAGCTAAATTATATGCGAATACCATAGTCTGTATATGATGGCAAGCTATGGCGATATGAAATTATAAATATTAATATATTATATTTGTTACACGTTTTCTGTCGCTAACAAAAGCGAGTTATTTCTAACGTCAGAAAAAAATCGTTTCCATGGAAACGATGTTGATATATTTGTGGGCTCTAAGCTGGTAGGTACTCAGCCCCCTGGTCAGCTACTGCTCCAGAAAATTCAAATATTAGAATATGTTTTGTTTTTTTTGGACAAGCTTCTGTTTTGGAATAAATGTCAGATAAGAGTTCCTACATTAAAAATATAATTCGTAACGATTATAAAGACTGAATAATAAGTAGTGTATTTTTTTTATTATATTAACAAACTTCCAAATATTTAATTAAAAATAAACATCCGAACGAATGAACAAAATTGGATAATTTTTTTTTCTTTGAGCAATAGCTTTATGAAATTTAGGTGGCAGGCGAGATGTTTGAAAACTGAATGTAAGGGAATGAATGTATGGAATGCGGGAGGGGGTGGGGGTGGGGAGGAGGGGAGATAATTGATAAGTTCAACCGCTATAGTAATTTCCCGTAATACCATGCGAGCGAAGCCGCGGGGAAAGGCTAGTAATATAATAATTGCCGAAAACCACTACTCTCACGCGGGTTTTTTTTAATCGCCAGGGAAATTTTCTTTTAAACTTTTTATTGTGAATACCGCACCAAAGTCCCAACTACTCCCAACTGTTTGGAGTCAGTGGGACTACCTATAGCATCCATGATTGGGATAAGTTGTGAGGCTGAAGGTATTGGAGAGGGTAAAAGAGGAAGAGCCAAAAAAATATATTTTCACGTCTGTCTCTATTATTTAACAAGAAAAAATTCAGTGTTTCTTTGAATGTTGTTTTAGACGGTGACGGGGCAACTCGGAATGAAACCAACTCAGATAAGCCATTTAAAAAAAAATGGTTAAATAGGTTACGTTAGGTTAGGGTTATCGGCTAATTTAAAATTATTTTTTATAGCTTTTCATGACTTTTCAAGGAGGTGTTGAGTTAACTTTATTCTCAATTGGCGTGGAACCGTTTTAGACAACCCTCACGAGATTTTTGCTCTATTTTAAACGAGTCGTGTTTTATTTAACATTTTCACAATTTTCGCTCAAATTTTATCGTTTTTAATATTAGCGCACTCTCTCTAACATTCGTATTTACATATTTCTCCATATTCTTCTTTTTGCGTGGGTATGCGGCGCCCGTAAATTGTGAAACTGTTTAATAAAACACGACTCGTTCAAAATAGAGCAAAAATCCCGTGGAAAATGTCAAAGAAACACTGTGAATTTTTTCATACATATAACTTAAAAAACGTAACAGTAAAAAACGTGTTTATAATAATTTTTGGAGTCTATTTTGCAGATTTTTTTTTCTACCGAGGGAATTTCATAGAATTACTGTTTCGGCTCTCCAAACGTAATTTTTTTTTTTTACATGAAATACCGCACAAGAGTCCCAACTGCTCCCGTCTGGAGCCAGTGAGACTATGGCATCCCCAATTGGGGTATGTTGTGAGGCTGAAGGTAGTGGGGGGGGAAGGAGATATGGAAGAGGTAGGTGGGGAAGTACCTGGCTATTCAGATCTGGTCACTAAACACGGCTAAAGCCATTTCAAGCAACGTTTCAATTCTGAATGGTGGTCTTACACCAGGGCGATACTATTAGTATCTTCCACTCTGGAACGTGCCGCAAATATATCATATATTATTTTAAATGAATAAATTGTGAAATAACACAAATTAATCAAATAAAATTTATTTGCGCACGCCGGGTTCGAACCCGCGACCTTCGGATTGTGAGTCGAGAGTCTTGCCTCGGGACCACGGAGGCCGTCGTTTAAGATAGTATCGACGTAATGATACTATCTTAAAAAATAACATTCCTAATTTTTTTTTAGAAACTTAAAAACACGTGTTCAAGAGAAATCCATACTTGCTAATATTATAAATGCGAAACTGCTCGAGTTTGTTTGTTACACTTTCACGCATAAAACAATAAAACGATTTTAAAAATTCTTTAACCAATAGAAAGCTAAATTATATGCGAGGACTATAGGCTGTATTTGATGGTAAGCCCTGGCGTTATGAAATTATAAATATTAATATATTATATTTGTTATACGTTTTCTGTCGCTAACAAAAGCAAGTTATTGCTAACGTCAGAAACCAAATCGTTGCAATGGAAACAATGTTGATATTATATTTGTGGGCTCAATATGGTAGGTACTCAGCCCCCTACCTACTGGTCGGCTGCTGCTCCAGAATATTCAAATATTAGAAAATGTTTTGTTTTTTTTGGACAAGCTTATATTTTGGAATAAATGTCAGATGAGAGTTCCTACATTAAAAATATAATTCGTAACGATTATAAATACTGTATAATAAATTGTGTTTTTTTTTATTATATTCAAAAACTTCCACATATTTAAATAAAAATAAATCTCCGAAATGTTTGTAAGCGCATAAATTCCGAACGACTGCACCAAATTGGATAATTCTTTTTTTTCTTTGAGCTTTAGCATTATGAAATTTAGGTGGCACGCGAGCTGTTTGAAAACTGAATGTACCGGGAATGAATGTTGTTATGTTACAACATTACACAAACAATCAGAGATAACGCCACCAGTCCCGCGTACACGCACCGCACTCCCGTCTCCGACGAACGCCCCCCACCGGACCACCTCCCTCAGCGAACCGCGAATCGCAGAACTCGCCGGTACGTGCTCCCTACCAGTTGCGTGTGTGTAAATCCCCGGAGCTTCTCCCGCCCACGCGCATGGGATAGCGCCCAGCAATAAACGTTCTCATAATGAGGTCCTGACCCCGTTTATACGGAGTGACACACAGTGAACTCCCGTATCCAAGGATGCCGCCCTCCCGCTTCACCCCCGATCGCGTAAACCACACTCAATAATTCCCCCCATTAAGGTGCTAACCTACCGATTTGCCCCCGCCGAGAGAGAGGACAGTTTGTTCTAGCCAGGATGTTTATTTATTGTTATCTTGTGACTGTCCTAAACATGTGCCCACTACTTCAATAAACCTTGTATGCCAGACCACCCTTTTTCATTGGATACAGTATGATTACCCCTTGTTTCCCCCGGTCGAGCGTAAGGCACCCTCGCCGACCCTGACCCTGGAGAACAGTCACCTTTCCCTACCTACTGAGCTAACCACGGAAAGGCCTATTCAGGAGGGGATGGAAGGAGGGGGGAGAATTGATAAGTGCAAGCTCTACAGTAATTTCCCCTAATACTTTTTGTATTAAATATCTGGGACATAAGGATGTAGAAGATATGGAACAACAAAGAAGAGCAATTAACATACGGGCCGGAATGCTCTCAAGGCGATTCTACCACTGCAGCGACGATGTCAGAAAATTACCCTTCAAGACGTACTGCACTGCCCTGTACACATCTGAACTGTGGAGGCAATATCCAGCAGCGCAATGGGACAAACTGAGGGTGTGCTACAACAATGCATTCAGGCAACTTACGCAACTACCGAGGTTCTGAAGTGCCTCCACGATGTTCACCGAGGGGAGGGTGCACTCATTCCCAGCCTTACTTCGCCACCGACTAGCCAACTTCTGGAGCAGGACGCTCAAATCAAACAACATCACTGTCGTGGCTGCATCAGAGTGGCTTAGCTCCCCACTAAATGAGCGATGGATGCAGACGATGAGGCGACCTCCCTGATGGACGATCCCAATATATATATATATATATATATTTTTATTCTATATATATTTTTTTTGTTTAGTAATTTTATGCTTAGTTTATATAGCTTTATTTGTTTTGTTATTTGGGGCCATCCATAAATTACGTCACACCAATTTCATGATTTTTTGACCCCCCCCCCCCTCCCGTCCCTGTCACACGCTGTCACATTTGTGAGGCCCCCTCCCCCCTAGCGTGACATCACACGTTTTGCAATTTTACTCTTAGGGCCAGTTGTTTCGGAAAACCTGAACAATCCTTCAGATTCTTCTTTTTTTTTCAAATGTGACACAATCATTCCGTTGATTTTTTTCAAATCAGAATTGGGTTGTTTCAACTCAAATTTACCTTCCGTTACATTTGAAAATTTCACACAATGTTCCCCGCCGAATCGAACAAATTATTCCAGAGAATTATTTTTTTCGGAGACCGAAATGATTTTTACGATGGCAACACTTCGTATTTACACACCGCGTCTCTAAAAGTTATTCGCGCCATTCTCCATTTTTGACGTTTGTTGTTGTTGTTTGTTTTTTAGGATTCTCAATTTTATCAAACAACATTACAATGGATCCCAACTTACTGTAAGTATTGTGAATTACATACCATTATCTCTATTTGCCATAATAAGTATGAATAAATAATAAAACAAATCGTTGTAACCGTACAGTTAAGTTTGAAAGCATTTTTTGCTTGTACCTGTGTGGAGTTTCACAATATTATATAGAATTTCGTATTTCAGACATAAACAACCGATAAAACGAACGAAAGACAAGCATTTTAATGGAGAATGTCTTTATATTCTTAACAATACATTAGCGTTTTGATCCAACGTTTTAATAATCGTTAATTGTGAAATGAGACAGTTGGAACTTTCTAGAAGCATTGTATTTTATTCCTTCGGGAATGTTCGTTCTGCTATGGAATGAACCATAGCGGCATTTTTGATTTGATATGTTATTATGTATTACGTGTGTCTTGTGCCTCTTCATTAACGTTTTATCAATGAATATTACGGTGTTTTCAAGTGCAAAAAATATCCAACTACTTGTATATAAATAATTATTTATTCTAAAGAAAAATAAGGATGGATGAATTTATTTTGATCACAAAATTATGCTTCACATGGGTATTTAAGTTCATAGATTTGTTTTGAGATTTGTTGTTACGATCTTATACATAGAAATGTTATGTGTTTTCAGAAAGCGAAGCAATTTTTCTGCAGCTGAGTGCGATCGATTTGAATTGTTGGTAAGGAAGTATTGCCATATTCTTGCCAGCAAAAAGACCGACGCAGTCAGCTTCAAACAGCGAGAGGCGACATGGTATACCATTGCAGCAGAATTTAATGGCGTAGGCTCTTTCTACCGTTCTGTCAAGCAGCTCCGAGCTCGATTTGATAACATGAAGCGTCGGGCAAGACAGGTTGGAATCTTTTTCTTAATTGGTATTACTCTGCTGTTAAATTAACTGTAACATTTAGAAATTGGTAGTATTGACTGGTTTAATTCATGTAGGATGAGCACGTTTATCAATTGAGTTTTAATAATGCTTCAAGGACGGTAGCAGAGAGATCCAACAGAGGAGAAAGACTGGCGGTGGACCTCCAGCAGCACCAGTAAAGGAGGAGACCACTTTTATGCGGAGCATAATGGCCACGTCAATTGACGGTCTCCCCAGCGTGTTTGACGATGACGGCAACACTTTGGTACTGCAGGAGCCGGTGGTGGAGGCAAGTGCGATGGGTGATACAACCGAGGTGTATTATGGTTTAGACGGCAGTCTTCCTACTACATGTAAGAGCTTACAATGATTCCTTGTATATCGATTCTCCATTTAAGGTATGATTAATTAATGAATTTTTATGTTTTTTAAGCTTACAACTCCTACCCCTTTGTCAGGAGCGCCCCAGAACCAACAATCCACAAACCTGTTTCCTCTCCTTTGAAATGTAAGCGAATTTGTGAAACGATTTTATACAAGTTTTCTCAAAAAAAAAACCGTCAATGGAATGTAGTTTCAAACAATTATTTTACATTATTTTTTTGCTTTATTTAAGATAATAATTTGATTAATGAATGTATTTTTATGTTGTTAAAGATCCGACCAACCCCTTTCGTACCAGCACTCCAGAAACCTCAATCCGCATACCCATTTCCTCTCCATTGAAATGTAAGCGAATTTGTCAAAAGATTTTTTGACAAGTTTTCAAACAAATTATCAATACAGTGTAATTTAAAACAATTATTTTACATTATTTTTGCTTTACTTGAGATAATAATGAATGTATTTTTATGTTGTTAAAGATTCGACCAACCCCTTTTACACCAGCACTCCAGAAACCTCAATCCACATACCTATTTCCTCTCCATTGAAATGTAAGCGAATTTGTCAAACTATATGTAGTATATGTTATGTTATATGTTACTATATGTTGCATTACTTTTGCTTTATTTAAGATAATGATCTGATTAATTAATGTATTCTTATGTTGATAAAGCTTCCAAATCCAACCCTTTCGATAGCAGCGCTCCAGAAACCTCTATCCGCAAACCTATTTCCCGCCCTCTAAAATGTAAGCGAATTTTATTGATTGATTTAACTCAAGTTGGAATATATTATTTTTTCTCTACCTCTATAATATGAATGTGTAAGAACGATAGTAAGTTTATATAATTATTCTCAAGGTATAACAATGAAAAAAAATGCAATTTCACCAAAGGCCCTGAGGAACAAATTTGACAAATTGTGTAATGAAAAAATAGTTCACATACAATCAAAGGACGTTGAAAAGGAGAAACTAGATACCCTCAAAAGTGAACTTTTATATAAACAAAAAAATGAAATAGATGCAAGAATGCAACAACAACTTGAATTGCATGCATTGACAATAGAAAGTGAGCGATTGGATAGTAAAAGAAAAACTGAATTGCATGACTCATAAATAAAAAATAATCAACTTGATAAAAAAGAGAGATTATTGAGAATTAAAAAACTACGTTTAGAAATAAAATTATTAGAAGGAAAAGACTAGGGTCATTTAAGCTTTTTTTTAAAATTTAAATTTGTTTTTTTTTTTACATTTTACGCATGTTATTCATAACTGTATTTATATTTCCCATCCCTACATTTTATGCATATATTTGCCTTGCTGTTCTGTAACTTTTGGCACATAATATTTTTTTTTATGTTACATTATGTTTTAAATTTTTTCCTTATTTACAATATCTAAACTGTAACTAAAATCTATCCAATCGCTCACTTTCCACTGTCAACTCATGCAATTCAAGCTGCTGTTGTTTCTATCTATTAACTTTATTCAGGGCATTAATAAAAATATAATTGTAAACCATAAATATGTATTTAAACTATCAAATATATTTGTGCATATTAGTTAATAATATACGCATGTTCTGAATTTTGCCAATTTAACAGATTTTAAAATTTATATGAAGATCTGAATTATTGAGACAGGAAGAATAATAATAATAATAATAATTGGATAATTTGTAGAGCGCCGTTTTTGTGAAAAATCACCTCAAGGGCGCTGTACAGCTTATTATTAATTCCTAGGTTCTATCTAATTTAACTATTTACAAACAGATACAGAAACATACTTACCTGGCAATATAAAAGAAGCAATATAAAAGCCCAATCCAAACTAAAATTAAACAGAGATTTGCTTATGCTTTCTGTTCACCATCTATCTACAGATTAAAGAATTTAAAGGTATTTGATATATCCAATGTTTTAACAAATTTTTTTTTCTTTTTTTCATGTGCACTTTTCTTATGAGGTATTTTCTTGCTTAAAATTGATATTATTACCTTTTATAAAACATTTTTAAATAATACATGATGTCTAACTAAAATATACAATGTGCACATACAATGGGTTACTCCAGTAGGGCCACATTTTTCTTTTATTTCTTTTTGTAATCTGTAAGCTAATAAATATGCAGATTATATATGTTCTGGGTTTTTCTGCTACGCATATTTTTATTACTATGTGAACTGTTGATTTTGTGTAGCGTTTAAACTTTTTTTTTCTTTAAAATGCTTGTTAATTATTGTTAGGTAATGTTATAATTGCTAATATTGTTATTGTTTTGTAACAAGGTGGATGGATGCATTCGCACTAAATAAACTGTCCATTAAGTCTAGCGTCTGGTATATATTATGTTCTTAATCGTTTCTTACCCATTATATAAAGTTTTTTTTTTTTTTATAAATTACTGTCTCTTCCGAGGGAATATTGTGCTGTAATTTGACTTTTTAATATTTACATTTAAACACTTAATTCACATACAAATATATGTAACAGTTTTAATTTTTATGCAAATTAGTTAACGCTGCAGAGTTGGTAATTGTTAATTGATCAAAAACAAACTATTTTATTATTTCCCCAGTCCGAAGCCTACATAGGTATAGAAATAAATTCACTGCTGTCAAATTTTCATTTATCCATATTTAAATTTTTATTAGAAATTTCTAACATATTTTTTTTTTTTTTTTGGTTTAAGGCAATTCACCCTGGAGAGAGTGCTTTGTGCCGGTAATATTTAAAATGGATAAGAAATTTCGGTTAATCTAATGGGAAAATAATAAAACAAATTAAATATTGGACTCATTTAGATCACTAAAACAAATTAAATATTGAATTCATTCAGGTTAATAAACTTACATAAAGCTGTATGAACACGAGAATTGTTAAGAGATAAAAGGTATGAAATGTTAAAGGGGGACTGGTGTGTGATTTTAATAAGCCGGCGGTATATGTTCTTGAAAGATGAATGGTTTTTACAGTTAAAGAAAACGTGGTCGAGGGTTTCCTCTTCCACACCGCACTGGCAGAACGGATCATCTAAAACTCTAATTCTAGACAAGTGAGATGCAATTGAACAGTGGCCAATTCTCATTCTCGAGATACATGAAATGAATCGTTTTGAAAGTTTTTTACCGTGAAACCATGGCTTAGCAGGGATATGGTTTTGAATTCCCGCATAGAAAGATCCAGTTCTTATTTTGGAGACTGCCCAATTTTCTTCCCAGGCACGAGTCATATTAGATTTAAGAATCGGAAAGACATCGGATATAGGAATTCTAAAATTTAGTGGGATAGTTCCGGAATCTGAACCAGATTTGGCGAGAAAATCGGCCATCTCATTACCCTCGATACCCAAATGGGCAGGGACCCAGGCCAATATCGTCTCAAACCCAGATTCACTAAGAGAATTGAGAAGATTTTTTATTTTACATATAATATTGTCTTCCGGATAACGTAAAATATTTGACCTAATTTTAGTTAGAGCACTTAGCGAATCAGTACATAGTAAGGTTCGATGAATGTTGAGAACCTGGATTTGATTTAGCGCTTGTTCAATTGCAAAGCATTCGGCTGTAAATATGGAAGCTTCTTTCGGTAATTTATAAGTGAGATTGATGTTGAATTCTGGACTATATATAGATGCTCCACATCTTTTATTTTCAAATTTGGAACCATCCGTGAAAAGGATGGAAAATCCAGGGAATTTCGAAGCCACTATGCTTTTAAAACAATCATCCACATTTTGAAATTTATTTGGGGAAGATAAAATATTCTTCCGAAAGACTGATGTTATTGTGTTCGGCATAAAAGTGATTGCCTTAAATGGAATATTGTATATAGGAAGATTGGGAACTTCTTGAAGATATTGGAGGGAAGATGATAGAGAATTATAGAGATGAAAACTTTTAATTAAGAGAGGAAAACATTGTTTATCTCTCAATCTTTTGTTAGAATTCAAATTAACACTTAACCTATTAAGACTTTGTTTAACAGGATGATGTGATAACGATAAAGCCTTGAAAATATATTTATTGGCAAGGAATTGCCTTCTGAAATATAATGGAGGCTCCACACATTCCACCTGAAGAGCATTAATTGGAGAAGACTTCATAGCTCCAATAATCATTCTGAGGGCTTTTGATTGAATTCTTTCCATTTTCTTATCTAGATATTTAGGGAGTGGGTCAAAAAGGAATGAGCCATAATCCAAGTGGCTCCGAACTAGGGAATTATACATTAATTTAAGAGTGGTAGGGTGAGATCCCCACCATACTCTGGAAACTGCTCGCATCATATTAAGTCCCTTTTCACACTTTGTAGAAATTATCTGAATGTGTGGAAGCCAGGAAAGTTTATGGTTCAAAAGAAGACCAAGGAATTTGATTTGAGTAGCGGTTTGTAGAGGCACATTATCAAAAGAAATTGAGAATTGGGGAATTTTTCTTTTGCGCGTGAAAGCCACGACCCTTGTTTTAGATGCCGCCAGATTCATCCCATTTATTGACAACCAGCTTTTAATATATTGTAAAGCCAAATTCATTTCCTTAGCTGCAAGAATAATATTTTTATGTAACAAATATATAAGGATATCATCCGCAAAGTAAAGACGCTTGATAGAAAAAGGAATTACTGAGTCTAGGTCGCTTATATAAATATTAAACAACAGAGGACTAATAACAGAACCCTGGGGCAAACCTCTCCATAGTTTGCGCCTTAAGCATTTAGAGGAAGACTCAATAATAATGGACCTATCTGAGAGCAAATTAATAATAAATTGGACTAATTTCGGGGGGATTTGTTTTTTAATTAGCTTTTCTTTCAAAACATTCAGTAAAACATCATCGTAAGCTGATGAAAGGTCAAGGAATGTGGCCAATGTATAAGAATTTAGGGATTGGGAAACTCGGATATCAGTTGTGAACAAACTTAAATTATCCATTGTAGATTTTTTTTTCCGAAAACCATACTGATTTGGTGAGATAATATCTTGACTTTCAACAAACCACTCTAATCTGTTCTTCATCAAACGCTCCGCTACTTTCATCAAACATGATGAAAGAGCAATAGGCCGATAAGACGAAATTTCAGATGGATTTTTTCCAGGTTTTAAAATGGGAATGATTTTTTGAGTTTTCCAATCATCCGGAATTAGTCCTGTTTCAAACATATTATTAATAAGAGATAAGAAATATTCAACCGCCATATCAGAAAATGATTTAATGAAACTATTAAGTATTCCATCGGGACCCGGAGCAGAGTCAGAAAGGGTTCTTATTACTAGTTTCATCTCATCAATGGAGAAAGGAGCATCTAGCCAGTTAGAGTGAGATGGATATGGCTTAATAGAAGGCATTTCTTCACATCCGGCCACTGATGGGGGGGCTATTTTATCCGCAAATCCTATAAGAATTTCTTCTGATATATGCTTGGTACTCGGCGGAGAATACGATGATCCGAATTTTTTTAAGCTAGACCAAACTGAAGATTGGGGAGTTTCCGGAGACAGGTTCTCACAGAACTTCCGCCATCCAGCGCGTTTTTTATTTTTCAAAATTCGTTTGGTTTCTGCCTGGGCTTTTTTAACAGATAAAAAATTTTCTAGTGTCATACACTTACGAAAAGAGGAAATTGCTTTTTTACGAGAGTTGACGGAGCGAGTGCATTCCTCGTCCCACCACGGATTAGAGTGTTTTATTTTAATGTTCGCATTGCGTTTCGGGATGGATTTTTCTGCTGCATTTATAACCATAGAGGGAAACGTCTCACATTGCAATCTGATGTCTCCCGGGGACGATTTTTTTTTTAAATTAATAAGGTTATCTAGTTCAGAAGAGAAAGTGCTCCAATTCGCATCATTTATTCTAAATTTGAGATTATTTTTAACTGGTGGAGGATAAGTGTTAGATTGATGTTGGAATCGAATTATAATTGGAAAATGATCACTAGAGAGGGGATCGTTTAGGATGTCCCAAGAGCATTTAGATGCTAACGAATATGAACAAAGAGATAAATCAACAGCACTTTTCCGTTGATGAGGGGGGGTGAATCTGGTTGGAGATCCGTCATTTAAAAAACATAGGTTATGGGTATCAATAAAATCTAAAAGATTGCGGCCAGAACGATTTGTTATTTTGCTACCCCAAGAAGGGGAATGTGCATTAAAATCTCCAAGGATCCTAAAAGGGGAACAAATCTGGGTTAAGATTGGTGCCCATTCATTTTCAATAAAAGTGGTAGAGGGAGGAATATATATTGATAATATTGTGATATCAGATAAGACAGCTGCTATTATTTGGATATCGTCGGAGGGAGTATGTATATTAATTTGTTTAAACGGGATAGAATTATGGATTATCAGAGCCGTGCCGCCTTTACCATCCGGTCTGTCGTGTCTGAGACAATAATAACCCGGAATTCTTAAGTGAAAGGAGGGTTTTAACCACGTTTCAGAAATGGCGGCCACTGAAACGTCGTGTTCGTCGAGTAATTGAATTAGGTCAGATTTGTTAGCGAAGAGGCTTCTACTGTTCCACTGAAGAATTTTGTTCAGTTTCGAAGTCATTGGGGAGGCAAGATAATAAAGATTTAATGTAATCGGCAGCGTTGGACGGTACAGTATTGTGGTTTGTAAGGATAGAAATTAAAAGGGTAATTAAAGTTTGTATAAAAGAATTATTATTCAATATTTCGGGGAGAGCAGGAGGGGATGTATTACTATTAATGGCACACCCATTGGGGGTCCGAGATTTGGCATTCCCATTCGGGCTGGTCAAAATATTATTCAATTGTTTTTTATCAAGGTAAGGAGTATATTTTGGGTTGGGTTTGACTGGCTTGAGAATGGTTTCTCTGTGAGAAGATGACGTTGAATTTAAAAAGGTGGTTGATTGGAAAGGAGCTGAGGACGATGTCATCTCTGCGAAAGATTTTTTCGCAGGAGAGAATAACTTTGAGGCCTGGAAGTACGAAATGTTGTCTCTAGCCATTTTATGTTTTATGTTCCTCTGTCTTGTCAATTCCGGACAGGCTAGACTGACCGCGGTATGTGCACCCGAACAGTTAATGCAAATGGGATTATTGGAAGATTTTGGACATTGATCAAATGGGTGATTTTCTCCGCAAAAGTAACAACGTGGAGGGGAGCGGCATACGGATTTTGTATGTCCAAACCGGCAGCAATTGAAGCATTGAACAGTTGGAAATTTATAAACTTCGACGGGAAGCGAGGTATAATAAATAAACACACGAGACGGAAGGGATTGTCCCTCAAATGTAACAACAACAGATTGGGAAGGTTTCCAGATCTTGTTTCCATCAGTAGAATCCTTGTAGTTCAGTCGACGTGCTTTTATTACTTTCGGGGTTCCTTGGGAATTATTCAAAGCATCAACAATTTCAGCCTCTGGGATATCCGTGGGAATTCCTCGAACAAGACCCATTCTCGTAAGGTTAAATAACGGGATGAACGATTTATATTTATGTTTTGAGAGCGAGTCAATTTTTTTTACAAATCCATTTGCGGAAGCGGCAGTATTAAACTCGATAGATAATTTATATCGCCCTTCCGGTTTAATTGAACCATTAACCCCTGACGAGCCAGGAAAAAACGAAAAAACGTCAACTTTAACGTATTATTTTGCAGGTTAATTTTATGCCATCTAATGTAATTTTTACTGAAACACATTCCTTGAATACTAAACTATACATAAGAACAATATTACTTGCGTTTATTCAATGAATTTATACTTTTTACTACGTTTCAAATAACACGGAAAAAACGAAAAAATTTCGCGATGTTTTGACTTTTACGTAATATTTTGCAGGTTAATTTTTATGCTATCTTATGTAATCTTTACTGAAACACATTCCTTGAATACTAAACTATACATAAGAACAATATTACTTGCGTTTATTCGATGAATTTATACGTTTTACGATCATTTCGTCGCCCGCGACGCGAGACTTCACAGCCGCCATTTTGTCCAGCCGGGCGACGCGCAGCCTCGCAGGCCGTGTCATAAACAATCTCAAAGAAATTATATCGCTGCTCTAGGTGGGTTCATGGTATCTTATACCTTATGAACAAGAATGCCCCAAGCGATTCTGACCTTCTTCTTCACACGTTTTCTTTATACATAAGGGTTAAAATCGCATAACAAAATTATTTTTTAGTGATTATTTTGGTTTGCGTCGATTGATCACCGGTGATCGAACGGCTAGTAACGAGTTAACAATACCAAGGTTATTATTTTTTGAGTCAAATAAGAATTTTCCAAAATCTAAAGGATGAATAAGTTTTCCTTGTTCAGTTCTCTGAACAATTACGATAAAAGGACCGGAAGCGGAAGCAGGATAAAGTAAGTCAGTACTTTTTGTATTATCGCTAGCTAAAGTACTTGTCTGGGTGTTACTATTGGGGTTAAGGTCGTTAGAGGTCGAGGTTTGTTGAATCGGCGGTATAGATTTAACTTTCGATGGGATGTGAAGGCTATGCGATGGTCGTCGTTTACGAGATGGAAGCGTAATAGAAGCCTGGCTAGTGTTAGATTCCGAATCAGAAAAATCTAATATCGATCCTGGGTCGGGAGGTCTATCTTCGTCTTCCTCCATTATATAAAAAAAAAAACTTAACTTTTAAAAATTAAACTGAAAAAATAATACGCAGTCTATTTCATTGACTGTACAAACAAAAACGGATTAGCCGTAAGTAGGAATGCAAACAAATAAGTATACGATAAACAGAATTAAATAAAATGTAACAATAATCTCTTATCTGTATGAGGCACGGGAACGGGCGAACGGCACTAAGCAATAGGTAAGGTACACACAACCACTGTTGACCGCGGCTCGAATCGGACTTTTCTAACATATTAGTTCACTAATGGAACAGCAAATGTTTACCATATGTAATATATTAAAATATGTACCTAACTTTTCTGTTGATTTTTTGCTATTTACTGTAGGTACCTTTATTTATTTTCTCTTTTCTTTTAGCTTGTTATATTATTTTGTTCGACTCTTTAAAAAAGCCCCAAGGGCATAAATAAAATAAAATGAAATACTATACATGTTGGTAATTTATTTATTTATTTTAAGGCAACAACCAAGTATAACTTGGCCGGAGACACAAGGTAATAATTAGGTAGAAGAATGCTGTTGCAGTTGCTGTCAGCTCATTCACATTCAATAATGATCCAACGCATATTCATTATAACGTAAGATAGTTGTTGAAAACATTTCCAATACTATGTATATTATAAACAAAGTAATTTACTAGCTTTATAAAACATATAGTATAAATCGTAATAAATAAATAGAAGATTATATGATTGAAGAAGGATAACACTAATAATCTAAATGAAAATACGAAAGAGAGCAAGACACAGAAAAATAGAAAAAGATAATGGTAAAAAAGGTAATTATATAAAAGATAACAACTCTCTTAAAATTAAATATAAGATTGATTGGTATATTGATTATTTTGAAGTCTTATTTTAAATAAATATTATTATTTTGAAAATCAAATGGCTTTTATTATCTCCTCTCCACCGAGAGGTAGATTGTACTGATGGTGTGATGCACGTGTTGTCTCCAGGTGGCAGATGTTACAGAAAGTGCTGAGATTTAGCCCAGTAAGGAATCCACATAAGCCGAGTGCTGTAACACTCTCGGCAGTAAAGTATGGTTGGCTAAAGTAAGGCAATAGTTTGCAGCGCGGACCAATGCCCAGGGTTTTACAGCACTCGGTTTATGTCGGCGGGTTAATGCTACAGAGGGGGGTAAGGTAAGACTATTTGTGATGGGCTTTTTAAGATTTTACTGTCTATTCGTCTGTCAATCTGGCAAAATATGAGGTAATTAGGGTTTGACGAACACGGTCATCTCCCCTGTTAATGGTTGGCGCTTGCGCCAGTACATCATTAACTTCCTCCAAGGCTTCTATGAAGACAGGTGGCTGATCTTCATTGTTTAGCCTACAAATATTATGCAAAACTGCAGTAGCTACAATAATCCCTTGTACCTTGCCTACCCGCATTTTAATCTTTGAAGAAAGAACTGGAAACCGTCTTTTGATAACTCCAAAAGTCCTTTCAACAACATTTCGGGTCCTGATCTGACTTTCATTGTACAAGTGTTGTTCTCGAGAAACGGGGTTCCTTAAGGGTGTTAATAAGTATGGCTTTATTCCATAACCACCGTCTCCAACAATCACTTTGTCGCCAAACTCGCCCGATTCCAACCTTCCTTTAATGCTGCTACTATTGAAAATATGGCTATCGTGGGTACCACCAGGCCACCTCGCCACTATATTAGTTATTAACATATTTGCATTCACCACCATTTGTACGTTAAATGAAAAATAATCTTTTCGATTTCTATAATACTCTGCATTGTTGCCACCTGGAGATTGAATGGGTACATGTGTGCAATCGATGGCCCCAATCACTTTGGGAAATCGCGCAGTCTTGTAAAACGCACTCACTGTTGATTCAATTTCTTCTGGAGTTCGTGGCATATATATGTAAGATGGTCTTAGTTTTGCAATTGCCTTGGTCACCTTCCATATAATTCTTGATACTGTAGAATTATCAAGCCCTGATACATCTCCCACGGAACGCTGCATCGATCCTGTTGCATAAAACCGCAACGCAAGCAATGTCTGCTCTGTCGGGCTGACGGCATGATTTCTGAAAGAGATCGTGTAAATGTAATACTAGCTAGATTTATTTGAAAGCTGAAACTCAATGTAATTGTATTGCATATTCTATGTGTAATTAGATATTATTAAATTAGTTACCGGCTTGTAACTGATTTTATGTCGTTTTCAATCAAGTCGACTAATGTTTTTACGACGCTTTTGGTCATTCGAAATCTGGCGAAGAATTCTGAATCATCCCACAAAAGCTGCTCCCTGCGCAGGTTAAATTTTTTCGCCTTTCTTTGCATTGCATATTGCATTATTAGTATGTCTTCGTCAGAAGAACTGGATGAACTAGAACTTGCCATTATATAATATTACAATGAATTATCGGTAGAATTCAGAAATAAACAATGATTTTGTCAATAGTTCAATCACTGAAATCAAGAAAACTGGCGGGAACTAGGACGGTAATGCAGGCAACTGACAGATCGAGTTTTTTCACATGTTTGCGCATGCGCCGACCGCCAATTCACACTGACCCACGGATTTTGGCTGGTCACATTTTCGTCAGATTTTCCTTGAAATTTCGTTTGACGGACGGTGAAACAACCCAAATTTCGTTGATTGACGGTTTGTTTGCGATTTGACGGTTCGTCAGACGTGATTTTTTCCGAAACAGATGGCCCTTAATTGTGTCCTGGTCATCCACCTCCAAGACCTAGATAAACCTCACCCCACGAACCCGGACACCCCTGCTAAATCACCAAACGTAGCAAACCACTTGGGGTGACCTATGGCAGAGGTTTTGGTTATTCAATTAAGGTTCTCGGGGCGGCGGTACCCATTCCTCCTCCCAAATTGATGTTTTAATTAGGTAGGTACCCAATATGTTTTCACATTTTATTTATTTTTTCTTTTAAATGTTTTAATTTACTCTCTTAAATGTATTATAATTGTTTATGAAATATGGCAGACTGGGATTGCACAACCCTCCCAGTCCTGCTGGAATAAAAACTTAAAATAAAAAAATTAAAATTGGTATAATTCCTTTCTATATATCCAAGTAAAGTCTACCCTTGCGATTTTGTATAAGAATTAATATAGTGGGGGTGGGGGGAGGGTGGCCTCTCAGGCCAGGTGCGCCTGATTTTGGTTCGCCCTTAGGTGCGTCCGAAGGAGGGTTTATTTTTTTTTTTTATAAGAGTCCCAACTGCTCCCGTCTGGAGCCAGTGAGACTATGGCATCCCCAATTGGGGTATGTTGTGAGGCTGAAGGTAGTGGGGAGGGGAAGGAGATGGGGAAGAGGAAGGTGGGGAAGTACCTGGCTATTCAGATCTGGTCACCAAACGGCTAAAGCCATTTCAAGCAACGTTTCAATTCTGAATGGTGGTGGGGCGATACTGAGAGAATCTTCCACTCTTAATAATTTTCAACCAGTATTTCAACAAAATATATTTATGTTTACAAGCATATATATAGTTATTTAATAACATAAAATGAATTTAAAATTTACAATTATTACAATATGTGTTTAAAATAGACTAGATACTTATATTATTCGCAATTAGATTTAAATGGTGAAATCTTTTTATATGCAGATGATACTGCAATTTTCTACTGGGGTAAAGATTTAAACATCTTACTAGAGAATGCACAAATAGACCTAGAAAAAATCAACAGTTGGCTCAAATCAAATATTTTAACAATGAACGTAAAAAAAACAGGTTACATGATCTTAAGCTCAACCCGTAAAATAATTCCTCTTCATGTACCCTTAAAAATTGAAAAGAACGATCTGCAAATCCTGATCCAGGAAAAATATCTTGGGTTGTGCATTGATCAGCATTTGACTTTTGAACAGCATATACAAGGTATTAAAGACAAAATCATCCCCTTAATTAGTGTATTCAGCCGGCTATCACATTTGTTGCCAAATAGATTAAAAGAAGGTTTATATTATAGTCTCGTACATTCACACTTAAATTATTTGATTGAAATCTGGGGAAACACATGTGAAACATATATAAATGAACTACAAGTAATACAAAACAAGTTAATCAAAAAACTATTTCACTACAAGCCTAGAACATACACAAAAAAAATATATACAGAAACAAAACTATTAACATTAAAAAAACTGTATGAATACAATACATATCTCCTTATATACAAAATAAACAATAAACTCGTACATACAAACACAGAATTCATTAAAACATCCCAAGTACACAAACACTTTACACAACAACACGATAACATACATTTAAACACCATCCACACTAACTATGGTAAACAATCCATTGGTTACGAGGGGGGCAACTTATATAATTGCCTACCAAACGACATTAAAAAAGAAAAAAAGGTGGGTAAATTTAAAAAAAAAAATTGTTAATGTATATTCTTGATAAACAGAGTAATTAAATGGAGTAGCGATGTATTATGGTGTTTTAGTTTGATTTAATGTATTTATTATTTCTGGTTAATATGAGTGAAAATGTAATTTTCTTTTTTACTAGAATAAAAAAAAAAAAAAACCTTTTAATTTGATCAGAATTATAACTAATATAAATAACTAGCTATTATGCCATTTCTTTGCAGGGGGAAACAGATAGATAGATCTCGCACAACTCTATCTCACAAAACTATTTATTCATATTCATATTGCGTATGTACGGGCGCAAACCATTAATTATTTGTAATATTTGAAAGCGTAACTTCTAAAAAGCGTTTTTCCGTAAAATAATTATATGCGCGCCATCTATGAAAGAGTAGAATACAAATTCTTTTGATAATCACCTTAAGGCTCCAAAGACTAAGATGGGCCCGACATATGCACCGAATGCCAAGCACACGAGTACCGAAGAAGGTTCTAACAGGACACCCAAGAGGTAAACGAAAGGCGGGCAGACCTAGGCTGAGATGGGAGGACGATGTCAGGAAGGATGCCAGGGGACTACTCCATGTTGCAGATTGGAAGACGATGGCCGAGGACAGAGGGCGGTGGAGGCTTATCCTGAAGGAGACCAAGGCTCGAAATGGGCTGTAGCGCCATTGAAGAAGAAGAAGATCATGCCACTTCCTCGCATGTCTCCGAATTCTTCTACCATTAAGTCGGTTAATATATTCCTTTTACACTCCTTTCTTTATTCATTCGTTCCTTTCTTAATCTTGCTCATTACGCTTATATCAGCCTTCCATTATTTGTGAATCTCCACATTTCTCACGCGATCATACATGGTTTTACCACACGCACACCTCTGGGATCTCAATTGTAGAGCAACAGAACAAAGTAAACTGAATGCTGTAGAAATGGGTTCCATGACAACTCAACAAAGTGACATTTCAACACCCTTTGAAAAGACATTAAGAGTGATGGAATTTTTTTTTAATTGCCCATAACCTAACCCAGGGTCGGCAGTTTGTCAAGTGAAGTCAAAGAAACAGGATAACAAATATATCAGAGAGCCATATTATAACGGAGGGGGGGGGGGGGGTTGGGCGATAATTACGATTTGCTTTGTTTTATCTACATTCTTACTGTAATATCACACTTCTGCCCGTTTAAATGTTTCTATAAACAGACTCGCACATAGATTCCTTATTGAATTGAAGCCAGGCTGGTTGAGTAGAGGTGAAATTGCAATTGATATCTGAAGAGCTGCATACGCCTATGCAAAGAGCCGCAAATTCCAACCCTTGACCTAACCTAGCATACTTTTCAAAGGAGTAATGTAGCGTCATTTTGGTAAATTGTGTGGTGCTAATGAGATCCCTGAGACGTATCTGTGGTAAAAAAAACATTTATGAACATGAGAAATGTGGAATTAGCAAAGAACACTAGGTTTTGTATAGCATTGTTGCAAATTAACTAAAATTTCTTTGGCCAAAAGTTGCTTTTTGGTCAAAGAGACTACGCCCTTTGGGTTTGAACAATGTCAAAATTGTACTGTAATTTATCTCTAAAGAAAATTGGTATAAGAAGCTGGAGACGTCCGAAAAAGACATGAAGACAGAATAACAGAAGGGTATGTATGTGACGATATATGAATGTGAATGAAACAAGGGGTGTGTGCCAAGACCAAGTAGTTTGGAGGTCCGTCCTCTCTGTCTATCCCTGCAGAGAAAAGGCGTTTAGGATTATAGTTAGTGCTACGATGCCAGCGTCGTTTTTATTTGAAATAGTTCATCTTAGTTTTTTTCTTATTCCGAATGCACAGACAGTTTTTGTGAATTTTGATCGGTGGAATGTTGATCGACGAAATTTCTGAAAAAAACAAACTTTATTAACATTAACAGCATAATATTTGTCTCAGAACAATTGCCAATATTTCATATTTGTAGGATTTATAAAAAAATATATAAAAAAATCGTAAAGTTTATAACCACGCGAATCCTGCGTGTTTGTTACTTTGAAACTGCGGTGAGAAGTAATTATTATTCGAGTCAACAAAGAATATTTTTAATTTCTGTATATTGTCTGTGGTATAATACTTGATAATGAAAGGAGCATATCTATGGAAAAAGGACTTAATTTTAACCGTAAACAGCTGATCAGAAATTCTGCGTGAAAAAATATTTTAAAAATTTATTTTTAAGATCGTTATAAAATAGTCTACAAGGTTCGGATTTGCAACATCTATGGTCGTAATAGATAAAGCATTTCAATAGCTTCGTTTTAAGTCCAAAATAACAAATGTGGGAGCTACGAATATATATTTTTTTAAATTTGCAAAATCAAGGAGATAATTGCCATTTTTATCCGAAAAGCAATCGGAGACATTTAAAATGGTGCCAATATATTGCAAAAATCGCTCCGGTGGCTAAAATGACTCCCCACCTGATGATATCGGGCAGCCTGGCAGCAGTATAGATGTTTTTATGTCCCAAATTATCACTTTGGGGAAACGTCACCATTTCCACTGGACCAAATCCTTTTGGTCGTTTGGATAGGGCGGCCTCATATAACTGCGGACAAAAAATAAATTAAACTTTTGCATCGACAATATTCTAGGAGCCATAATCTATTGTACATTTTTTTCACATTAGCTCCACACAAAGGGCCGAGGAAAATAATCTGCTTCAGGGGCTCTAGCTTGGTGAAATCGATAACTTTACAATTTCCTAGCACAGTTTCACTGTTGATAACCGAACCAATATTGGTAGGGAATAAATAAGAAATTGATATACGCTGGCAATACTGTCCATAAATTCATATTCAGAAACGTCAAACGCCAGTCAAATACGTAAAAATATTAATAATTTGGCAATGCTGAATGGAAATACAAACCTAAATATGCATTGGCCGTCCGCATTTACTTTTTGACACTATACGGGATTTAATAAGTTAATCATTTCTTTAGTCATATTTCCGCCACTTAAGTTTATCAAAATTCGAACGGAATAATTTGGTCGCGTCTTAGTTGAATTATAAAGTCTGTGGATCGCGTATATGACTTCTTTCAATACAGAATCTTTGTTAGTTCAATACTTTACTTTTTACTTTAATTTAAAAAGAAAGACAAACATTCCCAGGCTATGAATAACCCAACAATGTTTGAAAATCTCCTACTACCACCACAGAAAGCCGAAAATGTTGCTTGTGTTGTGATGGAGGACTTAGCCAGCCGAGGAATCGAACACGGGACGCCCGGGTGGGACCCAAACGCAATGCCCACTCAACCACTGACCGGTCATTAAATAAGCCAGTAATGTTGATTAACGAACGATTTAATGTTGATTAAATCTCATTCGATTTATTCTCCGCTATCAACCGCTCGGCGCGGTAGCTCTAAAAAAATGAACTAATCCCCCCCTCGCCGGCCCGGTCTGCCTTCCCGCTTCACCCGGGATGGGAATGTATTCCATTGCCAATGGAAAGCTCGAAATACAACAAGAATGTCAATGTTTATAGTGATGTGGCAATGTCAATGGTGATGTTTAAGGGAATGTCAAAGCAAAAGATGGCGGAGGTCGCAAGAGACGGGCCTTAAGGGAGACACAACAACAATCACAAGTGCGCCCCACGGTTGAATTTGGCAGCCACCTCTGGTCTGGAGCCCCAAAATATCTAAAAAAAAAAAACCCTCGACTCTTTGCAGAAACGGGCGGTCCGTTTGATAGACTCTCCTAACTTAACAAACGGATTGCAATCTTTCGAGCACAGGCGTCAGGTGGGAATGCTGTCCTTGTTCTACCGGTATTATAGTGGAATAGCGAGGAACTAGCGTCATTGATCCCCTCGGCACCTGTGCAGTCGGGAAACACGCCAAACACGCGCCCAACATTTGTACACAGTTGACATTAGTCACATGAGAACGGGTCGTTTCTACGACTCGTTCTTGAGTTCAACTGGCTTGGCTGTGGAACGATTTGCCGGCCTCTGTGTTTCCTCCCTCCTACAACATTCAAGACCCATGTTCACTCCTTCCTCTCCTCAAAAACACCCTCCACACAGCATCTCCAAAGATGACATAGGCCCTGAGGAAAATAATTTCCCTCCTCCTGTGTGGAGTTAAGGTAAAAAAAAAAAAATTCTATGAGCCCTATATGAGATGTTCCCAAAAGCCAACAAATTAGTCAGAAGAATTAATAAAGTACAATAAAACATTACAGTATTTTAAATTATGACCCACCAGTTCAGATTTTTGACAAAAAGTCAATTTATTTGTTCATTCATGCATAAGAACAATTTCACGCATTAAAAAAAAAACAAACAAACAATATTTTCAATAAAATGATTTTATTACTTTAATCGGCGGTGTAGTTATATTTCTGCCTGAGAGCAATCAGAACAGAGCAAAAATCATCAACAGTAAACATGAATTCTGTTCACTTCTTAACACTTCTGGCGATGGTTGCTACCGTTGGCCTTGGTCTGCATCAGGGATCCTTCCCATCCAAGGTAAGGAATCACTGAAGAGACAGACTGACAGAAGTGAGTTAAGGGTGTGTCCTTGTAAAGCCCAAAGCAAGCTCAATTTGACCTTACTTTTGGCAAAATTGATCAAACATTTTAAAATATTGAAATTCTTTCTTGAACAGATTGTCAGTTTCACGGGCGTGTCTGGGGCCTATCTAATATCTATTCTACTGAGTGTAATAAATTCTTTTTCTACCGCTATTTTAATAGAAGATGCTCTGACCATAGTCATAGATACTTTCGACATTATCTGATGTCAAGCTCATCCGATTTCAACAAAGAGGACTGTAACTGTTTGGTAGATTTCCCAACCTTAACAAACGGATTGCAATCTTTAGAGCACAGGCTGTCTTTGTTCTACCGGTATTTCAATGGAAGATGCTTCGAGGAACTAGCGTCTTTGATCCTTTCGGCAGCGGTGCATAGTCAGGATATACGCCAACACACATTTTTGTACACGGTTGACATCTGTCACATGAAAACTGGTCGTTTCTATGACTCCTTCTTGAGTTCAACAGCTCGGCTAAGAAAAAAATTTGCCCCTGTGTTTCCTCCCTTCAGCAATACGGGTTTCTTCAAGGACCAAGTTTGTATTATCCTTTTCTCAAAATCCTTCGCACAGCATGTCCAAAGAGGACATAGCCTTATGGACAAGATTTACCTAAGAACCTTCTGTGTTTTTTTTTCACAGGAGGATCTGAGGAAAAGAATCCCTCTTTATTACATCTTTGAGGATGCAGTGTGAAGGGTTTTTTTTAAGGAAAGAAAAGAGAGAAAGTTCTGGGAAGGAAAAATGTATGAGGGGTGGGTATCTGTGGGTCAATGCGTTCAGGAGTGATGAACGTATAAATCCAACCCTCCCACTGCGGTGCAAGGCGATGGATTGAGAGAGTTTGACTGGAGAGGTCAAAAGGTCTCCCTCACCAATCTCCCATGATCCGGCCCGCCACGCAGTAGGTGGGCGAAAGCATCCGCCGCCAAGACCTAGACAAATCTCATCCCGTGAACATGGGCACCTCTGCTAAGTTAATCAATAAATGGTTCTCGGACTGCGGTACCCATGCCGCCACCCAAATTAAAAAGTGCGAAGTCAAAACAAAAAAAATATATAAATTCGTAACACTATAATGGGATCATTTTATTTCTTGTTACATATTCATAATCTTAAATTTTTTCACAGAAAAAATCTTGCAGCAAGTTTGTCCAGGAATCCCATCACAGTTTAACACCCGTGGCCACAGTACGCAAGGGTCCCGGAATGGATATGACGCACCATTATTTAGTGTGCATCGAGCCCATCCGTTCTAGGCCCAATTCCTGTCTGTGGCATCGAGCCCAAAACACAGAACAGTCGAACAGCTATAGAGGAAGTTCGACCACGGGAAAAGTGGAATATTCCACCTACAATGAACGTGTTTCAATGAACAAAATCTCAGCGTGCGCCGATTGTCTTCGAAATGTGATGAAGTCAGATAAAAATGAACATCGGAGCTGCGTTGATATTTGCAGTCTGACAGAATTGTATTTTATCAACGCTGGTTGTATACATTGATAAATAATTTTTAATGTGGAAGATTTTGAATACTTGCAGTTATTTAAAAAAAAAAATTAATGTAATCATCAAATGGCCACTCAAATGCCACGGGAGGAAATTGGTAAATTTTGCAAAGTTTTGACTATGACGTAATATTTTGTGGGTTTATTTTATGCTATCTTATATAATATTTACCGAAACACATTCCTTGAACAATAAACTATGCCTAAAAACAACATTACTTGCGTTTATTTGATGAATTTATGTTTTACGATCTTTTTCACGAGAATGACGCCACCAATTGTGACAGCTCAAATGGCGCGAAACATCTGTCCGGAGACCGTAAAGAATTCCATAGAAATTATTCCGCTTCCCTAGGTGTGTTCACGGTATTTTATACCTTAAGAACAAGAATGCCCCAAGCGATTCTGACCTTGTTCTTCATACATTTTCTTTATACATAAGGGTTAAAATCGCATTCCAAAATAAAAAATTTTTGAACATTTTGGCTCGAACGAGTGGCAACCTGCTGGTTAAGCGCCATTTTGTTTTTTGTTTTACATTTGAAAGCTCCCCATTAAACACCTATTCTTAAAGTGAGGTGACATTAACGTTTATTATAATACATTTATCTAATAAAATATGTGTTTTTATTTTTCTCTTTATCAGTAATTTTAGTTAGAAAAACGTAAGGTGAGCTATTTTTAAAACTTTTTTACGTTCCCATAAAAAAAATTTATATTTCTAAAATTATAAGTTTATTTCTAATAATAAAAGTTAAAAATATCTTATCACCTTTCAAAAACAGTTTTTAATTTTCGGATATTTTCAAAAATATTACATTTGTTTGGATTTTATTGCAAAGCGGCAATAATCTGACAGAATAACTGAGCGTACTGTACAGGGCCTGCAGGTGCTTTAATAGTGCGCCCCACGGTTGAATTTGGCAGCCACCTCTGGTCTGGAGCTCCAAAATACCTGAAAAAAACCTTGCAGAAACGGGGATCCATTTGACAGATTCTCCTAACTTAACAAACGGATTGCAATCTTTAGAGCACAGACGCGGGTAGGAATGCTATCCTTGTTCTACCGGTATTTCAATGGAAGATGTAGCATCATTGATCCCCTCGGCACCGCTGCATAGTCGGGAAACATGCCAAATATGCGCCCAACACACAGCGTACACGGTTGACATTTGTCCCATGAAAATGGGTCGCTTCTTTGACTCGTCTTTGAGTTCAACAGCTCGGCTGTGGAATGATTTGCCGGCCTCTGTGTTTCCTCCTTTGTACAACATGGGTCACTTCAAGACCCATGTTCACTCCTTCCTCTCCTCAAAAAAACCCTCCACATAGCATCTTCAAAGATGATATAGCCCCTGAGGTAAATTAATTTCCCAAAAAAAAAAAACCCTCCACACAGCATCCCCTAAGATGACATAGGCTCTGGGAGAAATTATTTGATTCAGAGCCTCCTGTGTTGAGCTAATGTAAAAATAAAAAAATTATAATTTGGATTTTATTGTAAAGCGGAAATAATTTGACCATCTGACTGATTGTTTCAGAGCTGCTTTATGTTCATAAAGCCTCAGTTAAGCTAGTTTACGAGCTACTAGCCGGTAAGTTTAAAAGCGGGCAAATCGGCGAGTGAGATTGTCATGATGACACACAGAACTGTCCACTCGCTCAGTAGCAATAGTAGCAGCTGAAATAACGACTCTCACGCCATGCAACTCTGTGGAAATTTTATAGGAAACTGACAGCTCGTAGCTAGTGCCACACGCAAGCCAATAACGGCTTCCGCCCGAACTAATGCTGATGGACGAAATCAGCTGTTGGTGGGCCGCCATCTTTACGCAAACACCAGTGAGTAGCGAGTAAAGTTGACCACCTTTCAACTTTTTTCGTAGATTGTCCACAATCTGCTAGTTAGCAAGTAACACAATGACACTGAGCAAGTTTACTAACAGATAGTGAATTTCCCAGATAGCAGCTTGTAAACTCGCTCTATGTCACCGAGGCTTTACATTGATAGTATTGACGGCCAACGTAGTCCAGCGGTAAGGCTCTTGACTCGCATTCCGAAGGTCGCGGGATCAAATCCCGGCGTGACAAATAAATTTTATTTGATTAATTTGTGTAATTTCCCAATTTATTTATTTAAAATAATAAATAGTATATTTGCGGCACGTTCCAGAGTGGAAGATACTTTCAGTATCGCCCTGGTGTAAGACCACCATTCAGAATTGAAAAGTTGCTTGAAATGGCTTTGGCCGTGTTTGGTGACCAGATCTGAATAGCCAGATACTTCCCACCTTCCTCTTCTCCATCTCCTTCCCATCCCCACTACCTTCAGCCTCACAACATACCCCAATTGGGGATAGCATAGTCTCACTGGCTCCAGACGGGAGCAGTTGGGACTCTTATGCGGTATTCAAATAAAAAAAAATTAAAAATTGAAGATAGCTTTGGTGCTGGTAGAAAGAGGGAGTTTCAGAATTATTTTTATGAAATAATATATTTACCTTCTCCCCCAGTTCATACGGCACCACCCGGTCTCCTCGAGCGTGGAGAATCAGAACCGGGGCGGCGAAGGTAGCAATGTGCTCGTCTGACTTGAAATGGAAGCCGCTGTTCACTACAGGATCCACAATACTCCAGTGAAACCAAGGAATCCAACTGTACATCTGAAACCAACAATTTAATACTAAATAATTATATTACAAAGAAGCTCTCTGACCACTCAGGTATTTTGCCATTGTGCAAGTTTTTTGTATTAAACGAAATGTCATATAAAAAGTTTTTGTTATTTCGGCTTTGCAATTAAAGCTCTATAAATGAAACATTCCTGAACGTAGCCAAATACTAAAAACTGTTTTTGAAAGGTTATGAAATAAGCTTTCAAATTGTATCATTATAAATAAATATTAATATTTGTAAATATTAATATTTAGAATGCAAACATAAAAAAATTGTAAAAATAACTCATGGGACGTTTTTATGTGAAAACGGTACTAAAATCACAGATAATGTAAAAAAACAACACTATTCTATCGTATAAATGTATAATAAACAATTTTGTCAGCTCATTTTAATACTATTTTATACAAGAATAATTAATAAAAAATGAACAATGTCTAACGTAAAAACTGTTTCTACAAAATAAGTCTTTTTTATGTATTTCCATGGACAAATTTGAATAGAGTTGTGAAGCTTGATTCAATATGGATCTACTACTTTTTGTTTTAGGGTTGTTACTAGAACAATAACAGAGTTCTAATGATTTCTGTGGGAACACACGCGCTAATGTGAAAACACGCTTATTGTACATGACTGCTATTATTATATTGCCGTGTAAACATGCTTACGGGTCGGAGTGGTTAAACAAATACAAGATACACTCAAATTCAAATCATCACTAAAACATTTCTTCTAAACAAATGTCATTATACTCTTAATGAATACCTTATGTAAATTAACTTTGTTTATTTTTTTATTTTTAGTTTTTATTTTCTCATATAATGTAACATGTAATTTATCATTGAAGAAGAAGATAACACTTATAATCTAAATGAAAATATGAAAGAAAACAAGACACAGAAAAACAGAAAAAACAATGGTCGCAACTGGGACACGAACCCAGACCTCTCGTCTTACCGGGACGGTAAGACGAGAGGTCTGGGTTGATTATAAGTGTTATCTTCTTCTTCAATGATATATTACGTTGATGGGAATAACCTTCAAAAGTTATTAAAAGAGAGTTTTTCTCATAAAAAATTTAACATGTAATTGTTTAGTTTTATAATATATGTATGGTATAATGTTTGTATTTTTTGGTTAGCTGGATGAAATACAATGTATCTATAAGCTACATCTTTTGTATCTACTTGTATTTTTGTGCAATAAATGGTTTTTGATTTTGAATTTGATGATTTTTCGCAAAAACAGCACTATACAAATCATCCAAATATTATTATTATTTTCACTAGGACTTAGATGACAATAAAGATTTATTTATTTTATTTATTAGTTTTATTTTAGTAAATTGTACATTTAAGTTTACAATTTCCTAATTAATTATATCATATCATATTTCAAACTATATTTTTTCTTGTTTTATATATCTCCTATTTTGAACTTTCCAATTGGTGCGGCCTTTAAAGTTTCTGGTAGAGTGTTGTATAACTTCATCCCTTTGTATAGTAAACTGTTCTGCGTATTCGTTTTGTCCTTTTGTTGTAGTCTGATTTCCTTGCAAGTCCTTGTGTTGTGTCTGTGAATGTCCTTGTTGTATATAATTTTGTTTGTGAAGTATTTTGGTAACATGTTGTTCACTATTTTATGGATAAATATCATCGTGTGCAGGGTCAACATCTGTTTCACGGTTAGCCAATTTAGTTCTTTAACATTTTATTTACTTTTGAGAATCTATTTCATTGAAGTATTGTTCTCATTGCCCTGTTTTGGAGAATTTGAAACTTATTTTGTTCTCGTTCATTACACAGTAAAAGGAGAGCTGAGCAGTAATTAAAGTGTGGAGCAATAATTGAATTATAAATAGTGATTGCAGTTTTTCTAGAAAGTTTTTGCCGAATTCTTCCCAAAAAAGATACTTTTTTTCCAATTTTCTTTTGGGTATATTCAGCATGTTTGTTAAAGGTTAGTTTGGAATCTAATATAACTCCTAGGTATTTCATTTATTTATTTATTTCTATTCTTGTACATACACTTTACAAATAATTACATAGTTTACATAGATAATAGGTTTAGTAATGAGAAAAAAAAATGTTAAAGATCCGTAACTGTATGTAAATAGGTTAGTCGTAGTGTTTTGTGAACACCTCACTAGGCGAACCTGTGCTGAGGTGTTCCCATGTTTGGGATTAAGTGCTATTCTGTCGACCTAAGTAGAAACACCGTATCCTCCTTGATATTGTCCAGAAGGGCACTGTGGGTCGACCCGTGGCGGCAGTATCATACACATAAATTAAAAGATTAGTTTCGGTGGGGATCTATGTATACAGTTGTTCTTAGAATCTAGATTATGAGTAAGATAAATAATTGTCTTGATAAACGGTAGATATATTTTTCTATGGACCACGCGCCAATGGTATAATCACGGATATTGTGGTAATATTTTCTGTCTCGAAACAAAGTTTATTTAATTATATTTTTTTTATATTTGGGATGGGTTATGTTTGGTTAGGTGTTATAATTTTTTGAGTAAATTGAATACCTTGTTGTTTGATCCAGTCTTTTATGTGTTTTTTGAGAACTATGGTAGATGAATTTGTAGTTAGTAGTTGCTTCAGTGTGGTGGGCATGCAGTTATATAGTTTGGTTGCGTAGTACTTAAAGTTTCTTTGCCCGTGTGAGGTATGAATTATCGGTATATTTAGTGTTTTATTTGTAGAGGCCCTGGTTTTAATTGATAATTGGGATTGCATTGGAACATGGAGTTTATGTTGGAAGAAGTAAAGTAGAACAGATTTGTTCATTTCAGTAACACTTTCAATAATTTCACCGTCAATTTAAATTTTGCTTTCACTGGATGTCTTCTTATACCCAATCACCATACATTTTGTTTTTTTGTATTTAATTTAAAATTATTTATTTTTAGCCATCTTGATACATTATTTAGTTCATTATTTAAAATATTTATTAGTTCTTCGTAGTTATCACCAATTAAGTATATTAGTGTATCATCGGCAAATAGTCGTACTTTGCATTTTGAAAATATTTTCACCATGTCATTAATATAGAGTATGAACAATAGAGGTCCAACAATAAAGATTAGCTACCTTGCCCAGTATATGGCCCTGAAGTTCCTCGTGGAAGTTATTGAAAGGGCTCTCCAATATGAGGCCTGCGGGCTGCGCATTTGGTATCACTATGCCAGAATCCAGGCCATTGTTGGCCAGGACTGCAAGAGCGTGGTTTGTTATTCCTGTACCTAAAAAAAATACAATAATTATATTGTTCTTGCTTCGACTTCTTTTATACATTTGACATTGATATTGGCTGTATTTATTCCAAAATCGAATAAATTATTGAATCAATCATTCGAATCGAACAATTGAATCAATAAATAAATAATGCATTTGGTAAAACAAAAAATATATCTGCAGGAGTTCCACAAGGTTCCATATTGGGACCTACACTATATATAATCTATGTAACTTTAATGAAAAAAACTTTTCTCTTTTGTAAAACATTTTGTATTCGCAGATGATACGGCATTGGTCATATCACACAAAGATCTAAAAATTGCAATTGAACTCTTACAAATTGACTTTAATCAACTCTGTAAATGGTCACATGATGCAGGGCTATTAATAAATGCTAAAAAAACTAGAGTAATGCATATAAGATCACCTAATGCCAATTTTCAATTTAATCCTAATATTATTTCTCATAACTTTAATTGCATCCACAAAAATATTCAAATTAACTGTAATTGTGAAAGCTTAGAATTAGTTACTGAATATGTGTATCTTGGTGTTACAGTAGATTGTTTTTTTAAATGGGACAAACATATTAAAAAAAACTGTAAAAGACTCAGATCAATTGCTAGCAGAATGTACACATCAAATTTTTTCCTATCAATTGATACACTTAAAATAATTTATATGTCACTAGCAGAATCAATAATAAGATATGGGTTAACAATATGGGGAAATACTACTGTAACCAACCTGAAACAAGTACAAGTTGCACAAAACGCAATTGTAAAATTATTAGTTGTCCCTAACATTTTCAAACAAAGACACAATACTCCGTTGCTGTTTCAGAGTGCAAAAATTTTACCTGTGAAGGCAATACTATGGTATAAAATTATAATTCAGCATATATTTACCCCGCAGCATAAAGAGAAACTAGATCATAAATATAGCACTAGATTCACGCGTAACGACGGGTTAATAGTTCCGAAATTTAATAATAAGTACGGACAGAGAACGTTTGAATACAACATACCGAAGATATTTAATTTATTACCTGACAATATAAAGCAACATAATTCTATGAATAAGGTTAAATATATGGTGAAAAATTGGTTATTGGAAAAAGAATATTTATTTTGATACTTATGATAAAATTTAGGAAAAAATGTTTAAACTGTAGATAAAAGATGTAAATTATAACTTTATATATATTTGTAAGTAATTATAAGCACCTACTGTCAAGCCAATTGCAATTGGCTTAGCGGGACTGGATTGTTGATTTATAAAATAAATTAATAAATTTAAAAAAAAAAAAAATCATTTGAATTTTTTTTATCAATCTTTTGAATCAATCATTTGAATCAATAATTTGAATAAATCATTTGAATTAATCTTTTGAATCAATAATTTGAATCAATAATTTTGAATAAATTATTTGAATCAATAATTTAAATCAATCTTTTGAATAAATCTTTTGAATCATCATTGGAATCAATCATTTTAATCAATCGTTTGAATCAATTTAGAATGCGAGAATGGGTACCGCCACCCCGGGAACCTTTATTGGATAACCAACACCTCTGCCATAGGTCACCCCAAGTGGTTCGCTACGTTTGGTAATTTAGCAGGGGTGACCGGGTTCATGGGGTGAGGTTTGTCCAGGTCTTGAAGGTGGATGACCAGGATACACTGAAACCCAGATTCCTACCCACCCCTTATACCCTTTTCCTTCCCAGAACTCTCCTCTTCTTCCTTTCCTTAAAAAAAACCCTCCACACAGCATCCCCAAAGATGACATAGGCCCTGAGGGAAATTATATTCCTCAGGGCCTCCTGTGTGGAGCTCATGTAAAATAATAAAAAAATCATTTTAAGCAATCACCTAATTGAATCAATCACTTGAATTGAATAATTCGATTTGGATGGAATAATTCAATCAATCATTTTAATCAATTATTTGAATCATATGACTGAGTCAAACGATTGACAAAGTAAAACATTATTGTAAAAATAAATAAATTGTATTATAGTAGAATAATTACCACCACATCAAATCGACCACCACAACACGGGCATGTGCCTAGCATGGTGGTCGAAAAATCATAAAATTCATGTTACAAACATTATAATGAATAAAGAAAAAAAAAAAAAAAAAAAAATTGTTGTAACTCCAGGGTTGTCTCAACTCTTAAGAGTGTGTTATATGGCAGAATGGTATTTTGCTGGAAAACGGCTGTCTAAAACGGCTTAATACTACATTTTGTGTGTCATTCCCAGACTTGATATTTTTTGTTACTAAATAATGGACTATTATTTTTCAATCTGCTTGTTAATTTTTTTAATTGATGTAGGCATTCGACCATAAAAAATAAAAACATTGATACACCATACAACCCACTTTTAAAACTTCGATCTATGATTGTCGCATTAATAATGATTTTACATTATATTTTTAAATTGAAACATGTAAACAATACACACATCTGTAGAAGTACGGCCTCTTATTATCGTTATGATATCTGTGGATATCAACAATTAAATAAATACTTAATTTTGCACGAAATTTTAACACATTTCAAAGTTTTTTACCATTCCGGGAGAGGAGCCCCCGTTGAACGGTGGTGAAACTATACGCTCCATATTTCATAGCCAATATATTTCTAAAACGCCATCAAAATGTTCCATAAATGAGTCAAATACTACAATACCAATTCACTTCAAGTAATGCGATAATCTAAGGAAGCTGCAATAACAGTTAGTACTCACAAATTCTCTTTTTTTATGTAACTTTACCGCATTATATGTTTTCAACTGACAGACGCGTAAAAAAACAACATCCAACATGCGTTCTGTTTGCAACTTCACGCGTATTGTTGACCAGCGCGCTCGTTTTGCAAGTATGTGCGAGAATTTGTCTTTCTGAGTGAACGTTTTTTACGTACGCGGTGTTTGGTAATAAAACCAAAAATTACCGTCTCGTAATTAGATTCTTAGGTAAATATTTACTAAATAGGGACGTGCTTAATATGCACTTTTTATTTAAAAAAAAAACTTAATATCAGATAGATAATAATGGGAAGTAAGTATTCCAGTTTCCGCAATTGGAAAGTAATGAATTTTAATAGTTATTTCGTTAAAATTAAAATCGATTATTCACTTGGCGGCCATTATCAATATAGGAACACGCTTAATGTACACTTTAAAAAAATTAGTAGGTAGATTTTAACTAGAACTAATTGATTCAGTAACCGGAAATTGGAAATAATGCATTTTAATGGTTATTTTGTTAATTTAAAGAATGCGAAATGTCATTTTTTTTTTCAAGGACGCCATGTTATTAATTACAACGGCAAATACGCATTTTATGGTTTTAAGTGATAATAAGTCAAGTTTTCCACTGTTCCGACCTTACACGGTAAGGGGTATTAGCATAAGGAGTAAACAAGTTTATTGCAAACAAGTTTTTTTTTTTTTTTTATCTTTAAAATTTCAAATGAAGTCAATAAAGTTTGTACATAGAGAAACAGACAAAAAAAAACTTTTAAAGGAAAAATTAACAATAATATCGCCTTTCTGCGTATAAACACGTAACCATTAACACGTTGTCAAATCAAAGATATTTTATGATATGATATATATCTATGATATCTATTCTAGAAAATATAGTTTAAAGACAATAAACGGCTGAATATTTAGAAGTTAAATTAAAAAAAAAAAACCATAAAATCGACTACAAATGTGAACCACGAGATTCCAAACGGCAAATCGGCAAGGCAATGGGCCGAATCAGTCAACTTAATTTATAATAATTAAAATTTACCAACAAATCTTTATTTTTATATTGATCATGTACAAACTTGTGATTTACATGTGTCATAGGTGTTTCTGTATATACAGTAGGACCCGTCAATTCGAAATCCACGGGACATCAAAAGTAAAATTTTGAATTGACGAATTCCCACGTAATTGGAAATTTAACGAAAAAAAATCGCCGAAAATTGAGTTCCTCGGTTGCAAATTCAAATACGGGTAGGTTCTTCGGAATAAATTCGTAATAATACGACTTATTCCCATGTAAGTCGCCCAATGTATTCGAAGTAAATTCATAAAAATACGATATTTTCCGTAAAATATTCCGCATAAATCAAATTTTCACGGCCGCGACCGTCGCGGCCATGTCGTTAAACTCATAAAAATGTGATATATTACCGCGTAAATCGAAATTTCGTTGCCGATTTCTGATGCAACCGGCTCTTCAAATTTAGATATTCGAAGAAAATTCGTAAAATTACGATACATTTCGCGTAAATCATACTTTGATGTATAAATCTAATAATAACGTGAGGGGAAGGGGACATGGGAGGGGGAATGGGGACGAAAGGCGAACGGAACGAATGGGAAAAGACACGCAGGGAGAAACAATTTTTTTATTAGTGGCATTTCAACGTATGCCGGGAACTAACTAAGTAATCTATTAATTTTGAAAAAGAAATTCGTTCAGCAAATAATGCGTAATGCGTAATTATATTTTGTCGATAAAATGTGAAAAAACTGAACTAAACATATTTTTATTATGAAATAAATAAAATAATGTTAAGCCCATTAACAGTCCGGCCCTTCTCTGTAGATCACCCTACCTCCACTAGCTGCCAATAACTTTTTTCGTCGGCGGAGTTTAGGACGAAATTTGTGTAGCGACGCGTGTACAATTTTCAATATTTCAAATTCAAGAAGGTATCTCTACTGCCATCTATCGAAGTAATCATAAAGCAATTCTTGCAGTTTACGAATTGAATGAAGGGTATCATGTCCCTTTAATAAAAACTTTGAGTAAAAAATGTTAATGAATTTTTGGTCTCCGGTGACTTTTTAGATGTTTTATTTTTCTTCAAAACCAAACAATTTATGATAGATGTCAATCTATTGTCAAATGGTCTCTGATATCTTATTTAGCTGGTGCTTGGAATAATGTGAACCCCGACCTTGAGGTTCCTACCTTATTTATTATACAACCGGTCTTTACAATATCTACAGCTAAACGCCATCTACGGGTTATCTGATATCACCCATAGATGACTACTATCTAGTGCCATCTATGGGTGAGCTCTTATACTCATAATATTGCTAAAAATTTCTTGGATTTTCAGGACATGCAAGCAATTTAATAACCAAGAAGCTATGCTATAATTGTTTGATGGGAAGCAAGCTGGAGTATGCGATCAATTATAGGTTAAGTTAGGTTAGGAAGTACATCGATATGTTGGGGAAATTCCTATGGTATGCCTATACGCAGACGCTTGGAGCCATCTTAGGTTCATGCACCATATTGACTCACTTGAGGAAACTGATTATTTGAATCTAGAAACTAGGCAGAAAGCAAGTCTAGCTATTCTGTCTTTCAAAATTTGGATTAATTTCATCGAAAGCCCATTCCTCTTGGGATGCTATGATTTATATGTACCAGACCACTACAGCCGGAGTCGACATCATGGCCTCTTCAGAGTACCGAATGGCAGAACCAACATTCTGGCAAAGCATAGCATGACGAGGGGAGTGGTGCTGTTTAATGAACTTGCAAACCATTTGGATGTAAGTGACTGTTTTCTAAATGCATTAAAACTATTATTGAAGAGCCAGCTGCCTAAATGCTGTTATGGCGACTAAATTGGACTGTAAATGGTATAATATTTTTTAAATTGACTGTCCTGAATTGCTTCAATTAATCAACATCCATATTCCCTGATAAAAGATCTGGCCGACATTTATTACCATTTTACTTTAACAACACCAGGACACTCTCTTACCAAAATTCCCCAATTCCGAGACTTCACAGCCTCGGAAATAAATATTCTGATCTGGGAGATATATTTCACCTTACAAATAACCAGTATAAATATCGCTTATTCCAATTCTTTTATATATCTGGGCACAAATAGACGTGTATAACTTCTGCAATTTTTGTTTATATTCAATATCTATTTATGTGAGTCTTCTTATCATTTTCAAAAGTGTATTTTATTTTTATTATGTATACATATGCTTTTGTAGTTTAAAGGTTTTTTCATTATATTATATTTTCTTTATTGTTTTAATTTTCAAGTACTTAAAATAAATGTGTACTCAATGTATAAACTAAAATGAACTAGGCTAACTAGAAATTCTAACAATATAAAGTATATTAAACTGTTATATTTTGCTTATGTTAGAAGTCAGCTGGAGTACAATTCTCCCGTCTGGAATCCACATTATAATACTCGTGTACAAGCTGTTGAAAGAATACAAAACAAATTCTTACGTTTTCTAAATTTTAAAATAGGTATTCTAGCAATTATGTTGAACTATAACACTCTGTTAAATGATATGAATATGCTCAAATTGCCAGACAGAAGAATTTTCACTGACTTGGTATTTTTATATAAAATTCTAAATGATTTAATTGATAGTCCTGTATTGCTTGAACTGATAAGCTTCCGGATATCACAACGTAATACCAGAAGTCAGGATTTATTTCAGTGCAGAAATTCTGGGACTAACTACCATATGTATTCCTCTTTGCCCAGAATACCAATAGAGGGAAATAGTTATACCAAGTCAGTGGACATCTTCAATTTATCCTTAAATAAATATAAAAGATTGTTACTGAGGCAATTCAATTATGTACAATAAATACTGTATATTTCTTATTATTCATGTGTAAAAGCCCCCAAAAAGGGCGTTAATAAATAAATAAATGTAAAAGCCCATTAGGGCGTGTATTAATAAATATTCTGTTGTACAATAACAAAAAAATAATAGCAAGGATATTACAATAATGAAACGGAGTTTCAAATGAATTACCTAAGGAATGTCCCCAGAAGAACACAGGAGTGTTCAATTTTCTGTGATGCTTTTGTCCTAGTCTTTCCAATATCCAATTGTATACCAGGATTGTGTCTTCAACTACTCCCAACTCCGTTAGACGCATACGTGTTGAATCTCCATAACCTACAATAAGAAAAAGTCATTAAGTTATTGGGTTTCAACATTCGATAGAGGTTTTTGACACAAACATTCCTCCCACTTTCATCATCATAGTGGGTAAATGTTGCTTGTGCAATGATTGAGGACAGAGGAGTGAACCTGTGAAGTCTAGGTTCAACCCCGATGCTTTGAACCACTCTGCTACCCGATTAATTGATTAAACTAATTAATCAATCAATCAAGTGAATAAAATGATTCAATCAAAAAAACAATTGAATTAATGAAATAATCCATTTAAACAATCAATAAATCCATTCGTCTGTCATAAATCCATTTGTCTAGTCAGTGGTTGAGTGGGCATCGCGTTTGGGTTCCACCCGGGCGTCCGGTGTTCGATTCCTCGGCTGGCTAAGTCCTCCATCACAACACAAGCAACATTTTCGGCTTTCTGTAGTGGTATTAGGAGATTTTCAAACATTGTTGGGTTATTCGTAACCCGGGAATGTTTGTCTTTCTTTTTAAAAAAAAAAAATTGAATTAATAGAAGCAAAAGACAAATCTATGAATCAATTGAATCGGACGATGAATCAATTGAAGCACAGAATGAATTGTTTAATGAATAAACTGAATCAGACATTGAATCAACTGAATTACACAATTAATCAAAGAATTAAACGATGAATCAATTGATACGACGAAGAATCAGTTGAATACGATAATGAATCAATCAATGAATAAATTAAATATGACGATGAATCAATTGAATACGACGATGAATCAATCAAGGAATCAATTGAATCACACAATGAATTGATTATGAATAAATTGATTCAGACAATGAATCAATTGAGCACACAATGAACCAATTAATGAATAAATTGAATCAGAATCAACTGAGTTACACAATTAATCAAAGAATAGACAATGAATCAATCAACGAATCAATTGCATACGACGAAGAATCAATTGAATACGGTAATGAATCAATCAATGAATAAATTAAATATGATGACGAATCAATTGAATACGACGATGAATCAATCAATTAATCAATTGAATCACACAAAGAATAAATTGATTTAGACGATGAATCAATTGGGCACACAATGAACTGATTAATGAATAAATATTACACAATTAATCAAAGAATTAGACGATGAAATGAAACTAAATGAAATTAAATCAATGAAACAATTGCATATGACGAAGAATCAATTGAATACCACAATGAATCAAACAATGAATAAATTAAATATGACGATGAATCAATTGAATATGACGATGAATCAATTGAATATGACGATGAATCAATGAAGGAATCAATTGATTCAGACGATGAATCAATGAAGGAATCAATTGATTCAGACGATGAATCAATTAAGCACGCAATGAACTGATTAATGAATAAATTGAATCAACATTACACAATTAATCAAAGAATTAGACGATGAATCAATCAACGAATCAATTGCATACGACAAGAATCAATTGAATGCGATAATGAATCAATCAATGAATAAATTAAATATGATGATGAATCAATTGAATACGACGAAGAATCAATCAAGGAATCAATTGAATCAGACGACGAATCAATTGAATCACACAATGAATTTACAATGAATAAATTGATTCAGACGACAGACAGACGCGGCGGAGGACTTTATTTTATAATATGTAGAGATTAATAACAATAATGATTTTTATTTAATTACAAATTATAATAATTTAAAGGTGTATACTTCTATAATCAAACGCCACGACATGAAAATTCAAGTCTTGCAAACGTTTGTACAACTCCACTCTGTGAAGACATCCTCTGTTATTAGCATTCCCGTGTGCGTACAAAATGATCGGTCTGTCTCCCTTTGCGAGCAATGCGTCAAAAGTTGTATCCTTGAGACTTGCTGCCGCGCTCCCTTCGTCTTCTATTACCAAGCCATCCGTAGAACTGTTCCGGACGTAAGTGCTGGACCAATTCTTGTACATTGAGGGTAAAATGTGCCAGACACCTGGAAAAGTTAAAAAAAATTGGTAAGAATTAAATAACCAAAAGATGTCACTAGTGTATAGGTTTGCCCCTCCAGTTTAGAACAGCGGTGAGCTAGCAGTTAAGTTTCTTGCAACAGGAGAGATTTTGAAAGCATAATAGAGAGGAAGTCCTATATACTCGTTCTCAATCAGAAGAGTTTCTAGTCTACTTAAATACAAAGAGTTTTGTTGTAAAGAAAGCATTATTATTTACTAACTTTTCCCTGTGGCTTCGCTCGCATGGTATTAGGGGAAATTACTGTAGCGCTTGCACTTATCAATTATCCCCCCTCCCGCATTCCATACATTCATTCCCTTACATTCAGTTTTCAAGCAGCTCGCATGCCACCTAAATTTCATAATGCTAGAGCAGTAAGAAAAAAAATTAAAGTATCTAATTTGGTGCAGTCGTTCGGAATTTATGCGCTTACAAACATTGCGGAGATTTATTTTTATTTAAATATGTGGAAGTTTGTAAATATAATAAAAAATAACACTATTTATTATACAGTCTTTATAATTGTTACGAATTATATTTTTAATGTAGGAACTCTCATCTGACATTTATTCCAAAACATAAGCTTGTCCAAAAAAAACAAAACATATTCTAATATTTGAATTTTCTGGAGCAGCAGCCGACCAGTAGGTAGGGGGCTAAGTACCTACCAGCATAGAGCCCACATATATATTAACATCGTTTCCACGGCAACGATTTGTTTTCTGACGTTTGCAATAACTCGCTTTTGTTAGCGACAGAAAACGTGTAACAAATATATTAATATTTATAATTTCATAACGCCAGAGCTTACCATTATATACAGCCTATAGTCCTCGCATATAATTTAGCTTTCTATTGGTGAAAGAATTTTTAAAACTGTTTTTTTGTTTTATGTGAAAGCGTAACAAACAAACTCGAGCAGTTCCGCATTTATAATATTAGTATGGATGAAGAAACCATTCTAATAACTAACTAAACATCATGCATCATCAGCGGGGGTAAGCAGAGAAGATAAACCGTCACACAACTCTGTCTCAGTACACACTCCTAGCTTCATTTTTCATTGTTTGAAAACTACCTTCACAGAATGGGGTCGTCCATTAATCATGTGAGGCTCGAAAGGGGGGGAGAGGTTCAGAAAAAAATCATGAAATATCACAAGGAGGGGGAGGGGGATATAATGAGATATCACATGTATTTATTTTTCGTTGAATGCACGATTTCTGAACCAAACAGCGGCGTGTGGCCTTGACTCACCGTTGCCAGGCAAAAATTTCCCTGCGCGTTGCGACAACCGCGGGCTCACCAGTCTACAGTAAGTCTGTGATTTTGACGCCGAATACACGCATAAATCGTTGCCGCGTATGTTTTGCCTTAAAACAATGGAACAATGTCTAAACTAGGAGATCTTCCGCCTTCATTTATTATTTTTATGCCAGTCAAAAACAACCTGCAACCTTAATGTCTCTCTGGACATTATTATCACAATGCTTAATTTTCCAAAATTTAATCAAATTATACCTGTATTTAAAGATAATATTCTGAAAATTTCAATATACTTTGAACTAAAAAAAAAATGTGGTTTCGGGTATGGGTGGGGGGGGATAGTCTAAAACAGAGGTTCCCAAACTTTTTTTTCTCGTAAAGCACTTTCAAAATTTTACTAGTCACGGTGGACCCCCTGCTGGTACATTTCTACCATATTCCCAACCGGATCTACAACTTTTTCAAACGGGGGCAAAATGGACCAGTATTAGAGATCATATTTGCCACGATGGAGGGGGCGTAGTGAGATATGGGACGGGGACGGGGTATGTTCCCAGTACAGTAAACCCATATCCCATTGTGTGCTGTATGGAGGGGGCGTAATGGGATATGAGACGGGGGGTGGGATGGGATAGGGATATGGGGCAAGTGGGGGTCCACGAAACCAGTTTGTGGACCCCCATTTCTTTACCGCGCCTACGTGAACCTCCGTCGGGTCTCCCGTGGACCCCTAGGGGTCCACCTAGACCACCTTGGGAATCGTCTAAAATCTCACCACGTACCACCAGGGGTGGGGGGGGGCTAAAAAACATCACGTGATTAATGGACGACCCCAAAGCAGAAAATGTTGCTTGTGTCGTGATAGAGGACATAGTCGGCTGAGGAATCAAACACGGAACATCTGGGTGGGACCCAAAAGCGACACCAACTCAGCCAACGACTGGTTATTTACATTCATATATAGGGTCGCTTTTTCGACTCGTTCTTGTGTAAGTCGGCGGGCGGTATCTCTTTTTCCTCCTTCATACAATTCAGACCTCTTCAAGATCCGTATTTATAAATCCCTTTCTTCAGCCCCTACCTTAACCTGCCTCACAATGATGATGAACCGGGTTTTTTTTTTTTTACATTAACTCCACACAGTAGGCCCTGAGGAAAATAATTTCCCTCAGGGCCTATGTCATCTTTGAAGATGCTGTGTGGAGGGTGTTTTTGAGGAGAGGAAGGAGTGAACATGGGTCTTGTAGAGACCCATGTTGTAGGGGGGAGGAAACACAGAGGCGGGCAAATTGTTCCACAGGATTGGAGAAAAAATAAAATAAAACAAACCTAACTATGAAATGAGGCAAAAAGGGGTTTTGTTGTTAAATTTAATTATAAAACAATTATCTGAATATTTTTATTATTTTTTTTTTATTTCTTTTAAATAGATTGTTTTAAACTACAGTGTATCTAATAAATTTTTTCTTGTGTTTACTTCTCTCACTATAAACGTTCAACTAATAAAATCTATAATTTCTTTGTCAACGTCCGAATACAAAACCCAAATGTCCATTGTGAATACAAATTAGTAAATGAGACAAATTTCAGCAATATTAGACAATCGGAAATCGAAGGAATAAACTAAATTTTTTTGGCAGAACTTGTTCGCTAAACATGTTTAACTCGGTTAAACGGCCCCTTTTGGGTATTTAACTTTGACGGTTCTTTAAATGCATTTTACGACTTAAATTTTGTGGTGCAAGACGCCAAGTCGATTTAAATCAAATAATGTGTTTAACTTGATATTTAAACCAAATTTAACTTTTGGTGCAAGCCGCCCTAAAACAGAAACACTTTCTTTCTTTGAGTGGCATTGCAACGTGTGCCGAGGACTGGCTAGTAATGATATAAAAATAACTTGCCAAGTTTCAGGGGCTTGCCGGTGACATTGGAGTGAACTTTCAGGTATATTTGTCTGGCTCCATCCAATCCCAGCCTTTCCGGATTCGTCAGTAGATATCTTCTGGGCCATTGAACTAAACAAATTAAAATAAGCAAATTAATTCACTAAATTCCAAATGCACACATCTGGGGATTAATGCTAGAAGTACCTATCGTTCCACAGCCAAGCTTTTGAACACATGAACGAGTCGTAGAAGTGATTTGTTCTCATGTGGCAAACTTAATGAACACATGAACGAGTCGTAGAAGTGACCAGTTCTCATGTGACAAACTTAATGAACACATGAACGAGTCGTAGAAGTGACCAGAAAGGCTATTCCCTAAAATTTGTGATAAGATATCGTTCTCGCGCGAGAAGTGCTGTCAGATTTGTGTGATTTTTTACGGCTGTTATTTGCTTTTTCTATCGGCCGATGTCAAAATTTCAGCTGTGAGCTGTCACGTATTTTAGTTTGGGTCGTTTTAAACACGAATTCCTGCAAGTATTTACGAATATTTATTCATTTAACAGCTGTAGAAAATCACACAAATCTGAAAGCACTTCTCGCGGGAGAACGATATCTTATCACAAATTTTAGGGAATAGCCTTTTAATTCTCATGCGACAAACATAAACACAAAAACGAGTCAGAAATGTGTCTCGTTTCTCTCTTATGACAAACTTAATGAACACAGGAAGTATTCGTAGAAGTGAACCCATTCTTGTTTGACAAACTCAATGACCACTGGATCTAGTCTTAGAATTTATCCATTCTCGGGTAACAAACTTAATTAACACATGAACAAGATATAGAAGGGACCCGTTCTGATGTGACAAACTTAATTTATTTATGCCCTAGTGAGCTTTTATATGAATAGAAGGAAATTTATATTCACAATATTAATAATGTGTGTTACAAAATCAATGAAACAGAAAAAATAAGAATGCAATTAACTCGTTAGGTTATTATAACAGAGATTAAAAGAAATTAAATAGTATGAGTTGTACTTACAACAAACTAACACAAGTTAGCTCAAAATATATATACATATTATCAATAATGAGACCTGAAATAAAACAAAGTGTAATGTATACAAGCAAGTTAGTATTAGGGTATGAACAAACAATTATATGTGTTTATTACTGCAAATAGAACAGAAAAAATATAATAAAATAAGTATATATTTTACTGGTAAAGTTTGGATGAGAAAAGATTTTATGAAAAGAACAAAAAAATAATAAAAGCCAATTATTAGCAGATAAAATCGAGATTAGTTGACTTTTGAAACATTCAAAACTGTCAACACTAAATATATCTATAAATTCGCAGTATTTATTCACAAGGTTATGGATTCTTGGAATTGGTGAGTAAATAGAGTAATTAGTATCGAGTTTATTGTTGCATTTAAAAATATCTTTTTTTTAAATTTAACTTCTCACCTTACATTCTTATTTTTTATTACGAGTTTGTCTGGCAGGTATGTTAATGCAAATTAGTTCCAAAAAATTAGGGCTGTCAATTAAAGGTTTTATAATTTTGAATAAAAATAACAAATCAATTAACACTCTTCTATCTGATAATTTATGAAGTCTGGTTTCAGCATGTAAGTAATTATAATTTATAAATTCGATTGGAATTTTCATTTTAAAATTGATGTACCGAAGGAATTTGTTTTGTACCTTTTCCAATGATTGAGAATGAACTAATGTAGTATGGTGACCATATGGAGAAATTGTATTCTAATCAGCTTCATACTAATGAGCAATACAGATCTGATGTTTTAATGTTGACATAGTTTTAAAATTTGCCCCCATTCTCAAAATAAAACCTAGTATTCTCATTGCATCACTTGTTATTTCATCGATGTGTACGTTGAACTGTAGACTCTCGTGGAATATAACACCAAGATCACGAATCTACGATACACGAAGAAGATTAACACCATTCATATCATAAGAAAAGTTAAGGGGATTTTTACCTTTGTAAAAACTAATAATCTGGCATTTACCAATATTTTGTTGTACATCATTGACAGAACACCACGCGCATAGTTTGTTCAGGTTTAACTGCAGAATGGCGCGATCTTCATCGTTTCTAATTGTTCTGTAAATCTTCAGACCATCAGCAAATAATAGGACTTTAACATTACTAAAAAGATTAACTATATCATTTATGAATAGCAAAATAATATCGGGCCCAAATGAGATCCCTAATGAACACAGGAACGAGTCGTAGAAGTGCATAACAAACTCAATGATCACAGGAATGAGTCGTAGAAGTGACCCATTCTAGTGTGACAAACCTAATGAATGCAGGATTGCGTCACCAGTCCTCAAGTAACAAACTTAATGAACTCAGAAGTGAGTCGTAGAAGAGACGCATTTTGATGTGACAAATTTAATGTCAACCATGTATAAATATTGAATGTGCAATTGGCGTGTATTCCGACTATGCACCGGTACCGAGGGGATCAATGCCATAAGTTCATCAGAGCATAATCCATTAGAACCTGTAGCATTCTCAAGTGATGTCTGTGCTCCAAATACTGCAATTTGTTCTTTAAGATATGGGAATCTATCAAATGGACTGCTCCTTTCTGCTGTGTGGGGAGCCAAGGACACCAACGTACCAAAGCCAGACAAGACTTCCTCCACTTCTACCAAAAGCTTTGCCGGTAAACATGAGCTTCTCCAAGTCGGAGTTCTCAGTTTGGCGAGCAACGTGTTCAAAGTATCTTAACGTACATTGTAGGCAGATACTTGAAAGACTATTGTGGATACCTAGCTCTTCCAAAATGGAACATTTGCACAAAACTTACATTTTATATCTAATATAATCTAATCTACTATAATCTAATATAATCTAATCTACTATAATATTAATCTAATATAATCTAATCTACTATAATATTAATCTAATATAATCTAATCTACTATAATATTAATCTAATATAATCTAATCTACTATAATATTAAAATTTGGATGTTGAGACATAATCTACGAAAAACTGCAAGACTTTTAGCCTCCTTAACATCGGGAGTTCGTTGCACATTTTAAAACCTTTATAATAAATATTGTTTTGTGTTCCCGATAAATTTGTTTTAGGAAGCCTAAAATCGTTGCAGTTTCTCATAGGATAACAATGGACTGTACTACTAATTCTAACATTATTAAACATATAGTCTGGTAACATTTTATTTTTTAACTTGTAAATAAATACTAGAGTATTAAAGACAAGTCGTTGCCACACACTTAGTATATTGAGTTTTTGTGCGTCTGACCGTCCATGGAAACCTGAACATTTTTCTCCAGCACCACATTTCGAGGGCGTCTATCCGCTTTCTTTAGCTGTTTGTAAATTTAGCTGTCCATGTTTCCTGTCAGATTTTTACACAATGCAATGCCGCCTCATGGAGCCTCGTGAATGAGTTTTTATTTTGCCCTGTTTAATTCATATTTGCCTTACTAACCTATTTTTGCATTTTGTTTTTCCTGTTAAGCACTTGCATACTGCTTACTAACAACGTATGCAGGGACACTGGAAGACTAGATTCGCTCAAAATAAATAAATATAATATTAATAATAATAATATTTGGATGATTTATATAGCACCGTTTTTGTGAAAAATCACCTCAAGGGCGCTGTACAAACTTACAATATATTTCTAAAATCTAGAAAAACTACAAACTAGACAAAAAATTAAAAACAACTTATGGCTAAAAATTGCATCCACCGGTTCATACGAAAATATATGTACAATGTCTCGACGATGAACGCGATGCTTCCTAAAAATGTATACAGGGCCATACTTACCTGGGAGGTCGCTTGAAATTAACACTGTTTATTGTCTATTAAAAAATTTAGATAGAGTTCGCACGCAGAGGACATTATTGTGAACACTTGTTACATGTATTTAAATCCTGAAATATATTTTAATATTAGTATATAATACATTCTTTAATGAGTGTATTTTGGAAATCAAAAGCAACATTTTGTAGTGGACGGTACAGTAGTACAAGGATTTGATCTTCCTAAATGTGATTCGTCAAGAGACAGATTGATGTGTAAAGATTCAAGGCTTGTAGCTTCGTTTTACAAAAAAAAATTAGTATCTTGCGAGAGCCTTGAAGGAGTAACCATCTGTTACTTATACCAGGGTGGATAAGTGGTGGATAACCTCCAATGTCCAAGTTTTCACACCGTATAGATTCTTATAACTAGAATTGGGTAAACTTACTGAAGTTCAAGAAGACAGCGTACCTCTGCATGCTCTCAGAGTACCTGAAGATGAGAGGTAGAACTCCGAAGAGTAGAACCAACCCTGTGACTCCAGTTTGCAAGGTCACCAGACATATTCTGCAACCAAATTATTATTTAATTAATGAAGACATTATTAGCGAAACTCAATCGAAAATCTGAAAGAAAATTCAGAAAAAGATATGGTCACATCTGGGACTCGAACCCAGAATCATTCATTTTGTAGAATTGGCAATAATATGTTTCTTATGTTTTTTCCCTGATATTTGTGTTCCAAGTTTTGTATGCAGCCAGCCGCCATTTAATTTCCTTCAGAATCGCGAGTGGTTCTAGGCTTTTGGCAGTGACCCTGCACGTTCCTGATTGCTTTGGGAACTATCAACCATACATTTTATTAACAATAAATACCAAATAATTTTATTAGTTATTAGTAAACATGTAAGTGAAAAACAAAAATTATTAATGTTCGATTTACGAATATTATGTTTTTTTGTAACTTTATGAATAAAAATGTGAAAAAAACTTACGAAAAAAGAGAAGGTTATATTTGTATCCTTATTTACACATATTTTAATGTTTTTCTTTACCTTAATCCAATATGTAAACAAATTTTAACAAATTAATTAATTTGAATATATGGTTCAAAAGTTACAATAGATTTAGTACAGCAAGGCAGGTTTTCAATTTTTGGTACAAAATTAATTATGTGGCCAACGGGTTAACTTCATGCAGGAGCTTGTGTTATCTGTAGGGGCTTCCCTCAGGGCTTGTGTTATCTGTAGGGATGCTGTGTGGGCAGTGTCTTTTGAGGGAGGAAACCAAATTGTTTCACAGCCGAACTGTTGAATTTAAGAACGATTTGCAGAAATGACCTTTTCTCATGTGACAAATGCCAACTGTGTACAATTCTAGGACGCAAGTTTGGCGCATCTCCTGACTATGCACGGGGCCGAAGGGATCAATTACGCTAGTTCCTCGGAGCATCTTCCAATGAAATACCGGTAGAACAAGAACATCATTCCCACCTGACGCCTGTGCTCTAAAGATTGCAATCTGTTTGTTAAGATAGAGGAATCTATCCAATGGAACTCCGGATAGATTTTTATAAATTATACAGTGCCCATGAAGTAATTTTTCATAAAAAGGGTGTTTTACAAATAATTAGCCTGCTTTATTCACATTCAGACATTAGTGAAATGTTGGGCTATGTTCTCGATTACAAGTTGGTTCATTATTTATCGTGTATATTTACAATACTGGACTATATACTGGACTTAGTCCAAACACGACTAGGCTAGGAATTATATCTGAAGCTCGCTCTGACAGACTGCAGCGGTCCACTTTACTGAAGCCTTCGGTTTCCATTGTAACCGTTCGTGTTCTTGACACGAACAGCGCTAGATAGCGCTCTTAACTCTTACTACTTCAGCGGACATCTGTTGGGATGTGGTAGAAGCTCTAACCTAATGCCATCTATTAACAGTAACTGAAACTACATGTCAATAAATATTTGGCTTATTTATAAAGCGCCATTTTCATGAAAAATCATCTCAAGGGCGCTGAAATCCAATACACTTGCAAAATTTTTGAATATTAATGATTCCGTAATTCAATTGAAGATCACTAAGCTATAAATACAGCACAAGAGTCCCAACTGCTCAACATCATCTGAAGCTAGTGAGACTATGACATCCCCAATTGAAGTACATTGTGAGGCTGAAGGTAGTGGGGAGGGGAAAGTAGTGAGAAAGTACCTGGCTATTCAGATCTGGTGGCCAAACAAGGCTAAAGCCATTTCAAGCAACGCTTCAAATTCTGAATGGTGGTCTTACACCAGGGCGACTCTGAAACGTGTCGCATACAAATTACGTGTAATAATACAAATCAATCAATTATTATTATTTGCGCATGCCAGGATTTGAAACCGCGACCTCTGGATTGCTGGTCGAGAGCCTCACCCCTCGACCACGAAGGCCGTCATGTGTATGTTGTGTTAGGCTATGAAATGATGTTGAAGGTCGTGGGGAAGGGAAGGAGATGGGCAACACGAAGGTGGTAAACTACCTGACCATTCAGATCTGGTCACCAAACACGGCTAAAGCCATTTCAAGCAAATTTACGATGGTCTTTCACCTATTTTTAATTAAACCCAAATTAATCAAATAAAATTTTCTTGCTCACGCTGGGATTTGAACTGGCGACCCTCGGATTCGTAGAATCGTAAACACACAATTACGGAGGCCATCATTTGCATTTTTCTATGAATTTGTATGTTTTAATTTATATTTTATAACACTGGATAAATACCTTTTAAATAATCTTGACGTATCCCAGCTTATTTGAGAGCTAAAACCGAAATATGAATTTTCATTAGTCATTCAAAATTGATCACTAATCAGCAAATTAAAATAAAAACCAATCAATAACAAGAAAATGCATTTATCTTAGAACTGTATTTTCGACAATAACCTAGGCATCTGAATGTTCGAATTGAATTCGTAATATTTTTACAAGAATTTGAAAATTTCCCGCTAGTTTTGGAAATTTCCCACTCTTTTAAAAAAAAATCATACCTATCCTATCCCTATACCTCATATAATAATAATAATAATAATATAATAATAATAAGTTTTATTCCAGGATGGGGGGAGGATAGTGCAATCCCACACGTCCCATATGATTGTACATATTTATATAATATATTTTATAACATATTTTAAAACAGATTTTTTTTTTTTTAACATAGAATAGGAAAAAAACAAAATTTAAAAATATATATATATATATATATATAAATTAAATATAAAAAAATAAATAAGTAATCAATTCTATTCTTCAAGCTCGGGCCCAGCGCTCACTCAGGAGTGGGGTTTGGTGCTGGAACGCTGCGGTCACCACTGCATTGTCGGAAGCCATTAGCCGCATCCTGGCTGCAGTGACCCGATGTCTCTTTAGACCGGCGAATCCGTGCAGTCCTAGTTCAGTGAACATTGTCGATGCACTGCTATATCTTCTGAATCCAAATATAATTCTACATGCATCATTATATTGGATCCGGAGTCGTTCCATCGAGGTGGTTCGGTAGTTCCACCAAGTTTCGCATGCATATAGATTAGTGCAAAATGCATTGAACAATGTTTTTTTTACATGGTTACTGCATTGGAAAAATCTTCGGGCAATCATATTGGACAATACACTGATACTTCTCCTCTGTCGTTCAATATCACCATCATCCGATCATCATCATATAGATCTCAAAGAAATCGTTGTGTCTCCCTTACTGTCATGATCAGAAATATGATACAAACGGTGTTAGAAAAAGAAAACACCCGCTTTATATTCAAATCTAAAAGCAAAACCAAAAGTTCTGATTAATCTTTACGACGAATCGGTTTACATTATGAACATCCAAAAATATGCTACGGATAAATTGAAGCTTTTACTAGCTTTTCTATGTATTGGAATTACAATAAAATTATTATTTACAAAACAAAAAATATAAGCGTAAACCACTAAAAAAAATGTTTTTTCATGACTTAACTACGAAGTAATATAAGAAAAAAAATTTAAAAAATATCCCTTTATGGCTAAGACTATTTTTGGGGTTTTGTATGTTCTAACTTTTTTTCATTCTTATAAAATTATGCACAAAATAAATAAAAACCACTTTTTCGCTTACTTGCCTCGTGCAAGTACGACGCGTGATTTTAAATTTTGTATGGCATGAGAATCGAGATATTTCTAGCGTTTATATTCCTCTTAATAACTATTTGTATTTGTTTTCTACTATCAGTAATTTTTGTTCAGTGTTTAGAAGTTTAGAAAAAAAAGGGGAAAGTGAGATATTTTTTTAACTTTTTTTATGTTTACATTAAAAAATTTTTGTATTTATTTCTAATAATAAAATTAGAAAGTGTATTTTATCACCTTTCAAAAACAAATTTTAGTTTTCGGATACATTCAGAAATATTCCATTTATTTGGATTTTATTGCAAAGCGGAAATATACAAATTCCCCGACCTTCTGACAGCATCTTTAAGAGGAAACCTGGCGGCGTTTTGTCCGTACAAACATATTCCCCAATTTCCTCGCTGGATTTTAATACTAGTGCAAATATTTTTTAATATAATATAGATATCGACCATTATCATATCGGTATGTTGTGCTTTTTTGACAAGTTATTCTTATAGGAGTCTTATAGGAACCTCAACAAATAGTTAAAATTGCCTGGTTTGGACGCCATCAACAGACTTTTAATAAAAGCCTTACTGCGATCATTGTACTATGCTATGATTCACTCCCACTTGGCATATCTTTCGGGTATCTGGGGTTTTGATACCAAAAAATTGATATCGGAGGTGCAAATAATCCAAAATAGAGCCCTACGTAACATTTTTGGCTTGCCTTGGGATACACATGTTAAAGATATTTACCGTCACGCACTTGTATTACCATTTAAGATTGTTCCTAGCTTTGAGATAACAAACACCATCTTAAATATTATTCAGTGCAACACCCACTGTAGGGTACGTCCTGGTTACTCCCACAAAGACTGTAGATAGGCGCTGGGTAGTCCTGGTAGCCGCTGGGTCCCGGGGGGTGGAGGTGTCCAGGCAGGGAAGAAATAAGTCCAATATTTCCAAAAAGTCCGGAGAGAAGTCGGGTCAGGCAGAGAGGCGAAGATTGCTGTGATGGTACCGGTCGAGTGAAGTGACGATATAGGGGTAGCGGCCCCGTATATATAGCTCGCACCCCCACCTTGCCGCCGGCGGGGGTGGAAACGGCAAACTGTCTCCTTTTCCGAGCAGTCTGAGTTTTAGCGGGTCGTGACCTCTGCTGTGGTCATCATAGCTGAGGTCACCATAGTAGTAATCATTCGCCTCTCTTCGTGCTTCCGTCTGAACCTCCCGACCTCTCTCCTTATAATTTATTTCGATTTATGTCAGATACAAAAAAGATCATCGGCCCCCCGGAGTGACATCATTGGGGGGAATCTTAATTATTGAACTTAAAACTAAACTTACTCTAGGTTAACCTACATAATAATGGTAAGGGGAGTCTGGCCTATCAATTCATATTATTTATTTCGTAATTCATAATGCCAAACTCCCGTAATTCAATTAAACAGTGCGAGCTACACCAGGCATCAAACAGGACCAAAATACCTAACCCCCAGAAGGAGGGCTCTAATTGGTCCGCCCGAAGGTAGGACGCGGGGAAGGACAGGGGAGCGGGAGCCCCCCGCTCCCCGCCAGGCATTTTGGTCCTGTGGCAAGGCCAAGTTTCGCCCACAGTGGCGTACGGAGAAATCGAAAACGAGACCGGACACAGAAAAACCCTGTCCTCGCATTCGACCTCTCCGATAGCCCATAAAACACAAATTTATTAACTTTTTTAATAAAACATCAGTTATACATTATTATACCACGCATGGGTGACTGCTAAGTCGCCCTAAATTAAACCTCAATGTACGAAGACGTACCGTCTTCGTCTTCGTTTTAATATCCAACAAGCCCCCTTTAGGTTAGAAGAAGAGGACGGCCTTCAAGGAACTCATCCTCTTCTTCGTCAAATCTCTAAATGAAGCTAAGTTAAACAAGTAAAATCATTAAGCGACGCTAAGTTAAAATTAAAACATAAATATAATAAGTCATAATCGTGGTCCCGTCCGGTACACCCACACAAATATAAAACTGAACTATAACAACGACGTTCACCAATATAATACACGACAACACAACAAACTACATATATCAAAATACACTCACACAAAGTTTGGACTGAAATCATTAGAATACATTGCGTACACTAACTATAACAAATTGCCTGAAGAATTAAGACAGGTATACGCCTCTAACGAATCTCGAAACGATATATTGAAATCCTATTTTTTAAAATGTTATTTGGAAAACGAGTCATAAGTAGGTACAAACTCTGTTCATGGGCGCAGTTTATATCTTTTTTTAAATCTTATCATGTATTTTTTTATGTAAACATCTTGTATTAGTATTTTTGTTATTGTTTTTGGGGTGTTATGCCGTGTTTCGCTACCTCCTTCTTTAGCCAACGTTTCGGACAGCGTTACAGTGTCCATCATCAGGGCAGATGACCAAATGATATTGGTGAGAGTGTTTACTTATGTGTGTCGAAGCGATACCGTGCTGCCAGCTCCATTTCTCTACGAGCTGGTGTTAGAAAAAATTCAGCATGGTTTTTTGCGTTTAGCTTTGGTGAAGCCGTCAATTACTGGATACCAAGAACTATTGAGCTTAGCTCCGTCGTCTCTGTTAATATTGATGGGGTTTTTATGGATTTCAATTGCCTCCGTAATTAGGCGTGCTCTGTAGGTTTTGGGTCTTCCCAGGACTTCAGGAACAAATCCAAAGTAATGGCCGGTTTCGATTAAGTGCTCGGCGATTGCCGATTTGTCAGGGTGGCCAAGTTTACAAGCACGAAAGTGTTCCGAAATCCTTTTGGAGATCGTCCGCTCTGTCTGGCCTACATAGACCTTGTCACATCCGGAACAGCTGAGTTTATATACTCCATCTGTTTCCAGAGGAAACTTAGTCTTTGCCGACCTCAGTAGGTAACCCGAGCGACCAGAATATGTGAGGAGCCAAAACTCGGATTAGAACTGACCAAACTCACCGATGCACTGGAGCGTAACGGATACCCGGCAAGGCAGACAAGGCAAATCATAAGAGCCAAATCAGCACGAAACGAAGACAGGGGTGAACAAGAGTCAAAAGGCTGCGCTTTCCTGCCTTACGTCCATAATGTAACAGACAGAATTGCCAGGCTGTTGAGAAAAGAGAACATCAAGACGGTCTTCGGAACGACAACTAAAATCCAAGACCTACTGAGGTCGGCAAAGACTAAGTTTCCTCTGGAAACAGATGGAGTATATAAACTCAGCTGTTCCGGATGTGACAAGGTCTATGTAGGCCAGACAGAGCGAACGATCTCCAAAAGGATTTCGGAACACTTTCGTGCTTGTAAACTTGGCCACCCTGACAAATCGGCAATCGCCGAGCACTTAATCGAAACCGGCCATTACTTTGGATTTGTTCCTGAAGTCCTGGGAAGACCCAAAACCTACAGAGCACGCCTAATTACGGAGGCAATTGAAATCCATAAAAACCCCATCAATATTAACAGAGACGACGGAGCTAAGCTCAATAGTTCTTGGTATCCAGTAATTGACGGCTTCACCAAAGCTAAACGCAAAAAACCATGCTGAATTTTTTCTAACACCAGCTCGTAGAGAAATGGAGCTGGCAGCACGGTATCGCTTCGACACACATAAGTAAACACTCTCACCAATATCATTTGGTCATCTGCCCTGATGATGGACACTGTAACGCTGTCCGAAACGTTGGCTAAAGAAGGAGGTAGCGAAACACGGCATAACACCCCAAAAACAATAACAAAAATACTTTTTGGCCGTGAAAACCTAAAAACATATCTTGTATTAGGTCTGTGTATTTTTGAGCATGTACCTTTTATTGTATTTTTCCTGATTTGTTTTTTATGCATTTCTATAGTCCATCATGGAGGATACTTTATTTTAACTTTGTGACACCAACAGTACATAAATCAAATGAGTGGTTATAATATTATTCATAAAATTCTATAAGACATGTTTCTGTGAAATATTTGTAAAGTGATTCTTCATATGTTTGTGTCTGTATGTTGCTTCTGTAAAATGTTTTGTACAATTTTTCTTCATTTATTGTGTCTGCATATTGGGTTGGTTTGGGTTTATCTTTTCAAATGTACCAATTGGCGATCCCTTAATGAGTTTTGATAACTCATGGGAATGCAACTTCGTTGTATGTTTTATTTAAAATAAAATTAAAAAAAAAAAAAAAAAAAAAAAAAGCAAAATGTACAGACGTAGAATATTTTCTCCTAATACAGTTGCTAAAAAAATCTTAAAATTCGAACCAGTTTTGGAGGAGAAAAATGGGAAACGCAAAACCTCGATTTTGACGATTTAATTCAAATATCATCAGCCTGAGGTGCTGTTGTCCCTTTCACTCAGAATTCGGGGAGATAACAGCAACAGTTTGATAAAATACCTATTATTCAAATTTCTCAGCGACTATGTTTCCTGTTAAGAAATATAACGTTCGATATGGCAGAGGTCTCGATTTATCTATCCCAGAGGTTAAAGTCCATTAATTGTTGCTATAGATCAGTGGTTCTCAACGTGGGCGATAACGCCCCCTTTTGGGCGTTTCAGACCTTCAGGGGGGCGGTAGAAGACCCAGAGAAAATTGGGGGGCGTTGAGATGGCCCAGAGGAGCGTTGGCAGGTAAAAAGGTAAATATTTACTTAATAGGGACACACTCTATATGCACTTTTTATTACAAAAAAACTTAACATCAGTTAGATAATAATGGGAAGTAAGTATTTCAGTTTCCGGAATTGAAAAACAATGATTTTAATAGTTATTTCGTTAAAATTAAAAACAAATATTCGCTTGGCGGCCGTTGTCATTGATGTCAAAGTTTTGAGATAAGTTTTTTTTTTCTTCTCTTTTTTAATCCAAAATATCAACACATGACCCTAAAATAGATTCTTAGGTTCTTAGTTTGAGTTTAATTAAAAAAGGGAAAAAAACTAGCCTAAAAAGCTATTTTAATATCATTATATCAAAACATGGTGTGAAGAAAAGATGTGAAATTGTCTGTTTTTTAATGAAATGTCTACTAAAATGCATTATTTTCCAATTCCGGAAACTGAAATACTTGGCAGGTAAAACATATGGTCTAAAAAGATAAACAAGACTTGCTAATTACGTACTAATAAAGCAAAGTAAACTTTAATATTGGTTACTTTTTGTTATTGTGTGTATTGTAATCATTTTTATGAAAATTTACATATTTCAATAGTTCCGGAAGTGGATGAAAATTGAACTGATAGATTCTATAACATTCAGATCTACATTAAATTGGATAATTTGAAATTTTTTATTTTTTTATTGGAATTAAAAAAGTTAAAACTTCCGATTTCACGTGAAATGTCTCATATATAAATACAGGTGAAGTTAATAAAAGAATTGTTTGTAGCTATTAAATTATAACAATTTTTTTTTATTAAATAATGGGATTTTTGCAATCCTGCAAGAATTGACAGTATTATCTGTGCTTGCGCTAACTTGCTCGGTGTCGTCGGTGCATTCGGGAGTCAGCGAGTAAGCATAGGTACATGCGTCGACAAGACTGAGTTCCGTAGCCCGTAGTATTGAAAAATTGACTTTCGGGAGACCCTCTATCCCATTACTCCCCCCCCCCCCCCCCTCCCCCCCCCCCCCCCCCCCATTGTGGTAAGTATAATCGTGACCATAGCTGTTTCAGATTCATAACAACAGATGGTATGTAAAAGCAGTTGGGGGGGCGCTAGAAAAAAAATATTCGCAAAGGGGGCGGTGGGCAAAAAAAGGTTGAGAATCTATGCTATAGAATTTAACGCAGTCAATAAATTAATGCAAATTCGTTGTTTATTTTAAGTTAAGACTAATTAACATTTTCACAAGTTTCATAGAGTTTTCTGATAACCTTTAGATTGCTGAGTCACAGGAGTCATAGTAAATTGATTATCCAATCAAGAAAGAATTTCATTTCTAACATTTATTTCTTCAGTGGGCACGACATTACAAAATCGAAAATTAAAAATTACAGGAATACAAACATAACTAATGTTCTGATAGCCAGGCACTGGAAAGTAACCGATGCGACTCCAGACTGGTGATGGAATGCAGGACTATTCTTACAGAACTCGCTACCATCAATAAAATAACCCTGATCTTGGTACCAGGACATAAGGGTGTTGAGGGCAACGAGCGGGCTGACGAACTAGCAAGGAAAGGGGCGAAAGCATCACTTGCGAAATTCAAGCCGGCCGTAGGAGCAGCAGCTTGCCACACCAAATTACATATTGAGATGAGGGTCAAATCACTGGAAGAAATTGGAGAGGGTACCCGGAATGAGGCAATCCAAAGTACTCATAAACGGACCGTACCCCAGACGCGGCCGGCATGGTCGAGGGGTAAGGTTCTTGACTTGCGAACCGCGGGATTGAATCCCGGCATGGGCAAATAAATTTTATTTGATTAATTAATGTTATTTCACAATTAATTCATTTAAAATAATATATAGTATTTGCGGCAGTAGAAGATACTCTTAGAATCGTCCTGGTGTAGAACCACCATTCAGAATTGAAACGTTGCTTGAAATGGCTTTAGCCGTATTTGGTGACCAGATCTGAACAGCCAGGTAGTCCCCACCATCCTCTTCCCCATCTCCTTCCCCTCCCCACTACCTTCAGCCTCACAACATACCTCAGTCTCAATGGCTCTAGACGGGAGCAGCTGGGACTCTTGTGAGATATTTGCATAAAAAAAAAAAATTTTAAGTTGTGTGGCATTTCGTCCACTTCGCCTACTCATGCGAATGAATGACATGATGGTTAGTTAATTAGTTAAAAATAAAATGTCAGAAGTGTACTTACATTTCTGTTATATAAAAAACTACGATCACAAATATTAAATACAAAAATGTACTGTACTTTGACACTGCCATTTTCACTACAAACACTTAACACTCTTAGTTGACTCTACAAGCATTAAAAAAGAAACACTATAAACACTTAAGTAATCACTCTTAGCTCACTCTAGTCTAGAAGCACTAAAAACAACAACAAAAAACATTGAATTAATTAATTTTCACAGCAATAACCTATTTCTTGTAAAAATATTACGTAATTTTAGATTCAAATGCAAATCTAAACAATAAATGGCAAAAAAGACCTTGTTCAGAAGGAGCGAATTTGTTGCAAATTGTAATATTTTTAAAAGAATTTGATTACTAGTGCTGAGGGTCATTAATGCTGAAAACAATGCAAAAAGAAAACAATATTTTTAAAAATGTCTGTGGTACATAAATTTTATTCAAAAGATATTAAAGACGGGTCTCCAGCGAGCAAAACCATGCACATGAACGTGAACGATCGCTTGAACGTCACTATAAACATTGCCAACGCTGCTGTGTTCAAGCTTTACCACGGGCAATGGAAAACATTCCCCTCCCGGGTGAAGCGGGAAGACAGGCGGGGCCGGCGGGGTGGAATTAGTTCATTTTTTTACAGGAGCTGCACCGAGCGGTTGGTAACGGAGATAAATCGAATGAGATTTGGGGTTATGTCAACCGCGCGAGCCTAATAATAATTATGACTTTAAATTGTAAATAAATACTATCTTAATGGCTGATTATTTCTTTCGTGAACTCGCTTGTAAATAAAGTTTATTAATTTATAAATCGGTTTCAGAGATATGGAAGAAATTGACCAATTAAAATCGGTATTCTATTCTTAATTCTTGATAAATACACACTTAATAAAAATTCGAGCTAGGTAGATAGTAAGATCTAACTTGAAATCTGTGTGTTCTCCTTTATACTTCGTCTACAATCTTATCGCAAAATTTCACATCAGAACTCGATTTTTGACGCCTTTGTAATTAATTATAAACTCGAAATTCTTAAAAAGTAACTTTAGGTTGTGCAATAATTGATATTAGTGGGAAATCTTTCCTGATAAATAAACATCTATTAAAATATCTGTATTTTCTCCCTGATGTAGCATCTCTTCTTCATTGGAACGCATTTCAACATTAATGTATACGCTAAACGTCAAGTGTTCAGTGCGTACGCGTAGGCAGGTCCTTACCACAGACCACTAGCCAAATTGTGTGTGACCGCCCGAACTTCGCCCCAATCTTTCAAACCGTGTTTCAACAAACGGAGGAGACGGAAAAGAAAAAATGTTTATGGTGACGTTCAAGCGAACGTTCACGTTCATGTGCATGGGTCTCGCCGCTGGAGACCCGCCTTATAAAATGAGCAAAAAAAAAAACTTATTTGTAAGCAAATTAATATTACAAAATAACTTTTGGCTTACTTCACAAAAAATTATGGCCTCATTTTACAAGATAAATACTGTTATTTTTTATGTGTGTTGATGACAAAGATAGCCAATAAATAAATTAAACTGAGCATACATATAATAATAAAATTCAAATGTTGATTCAAAGGTAACACAGTCGGGCGGGCGAAAACACGGAACCCGTTAGAGAAAATGGAATTGGTTTTGAACCGATATATCTTTGAAAATAATACGCACATTTGAATGATTTCTTTTTTTATATAGTTCTCACCACACCCCAACTATTTATTTATTTATTTATTTAATGAACATTAACAGTCTTAGTAATACAATAAACATAAGAGGATGATAAAAAAACAGACCAATTATTAAAGTTCACAGATAGGTATTTAGAAACAAGACTAACTGAATATAAACTAGAATATTTAAAAAAATAATAAGAGTACAAATGTGAATTCAACAAATGGTAAACTAATACACAACATTAAAATAAGTGTGATTATATTTGGATTGGGTTGGGAAGGGTAAGGGGAGGAGAGGGATAAGGGAAAGTTGCCACGCAAGTAATATAAAAATATTAGATACAATTAATTCATGTGTTATTCGCACCTAGAATGTTGTACAGTGAAGTTCTGTAGCGACAGTAACTAGCAGTAAATACGTCAGCACGTGTGTCTATATTTGCAAATTTGTTGAAAAAAAAAAAAACTATAAAAGTATTGTCCAAAATTGTAGCTTACTTTGAAATAGGACTCCGTAAACAGAAGTTAAATTCAGTGTTGGGCCATTTAATGATGTTATATATGTAAAAAATGTATGTATTTTATTACACTACCTAATAATAGGAACCTCTCTAATAATAAAACATTGCAATATTTGTGTGTCCCTAATATTTAAGATGTAGTTTTATTGAAGTGGCCCTTTTTAGGCAAAGGTTTTATTGTTAGCTGTTAAAATCCGAGTCGTGGTTTTTAAAATCTCTGTTCTCACAAAAAAGGTTGTAAAGGTTGGAAAAGGTATTTGAGAATCTGTTTTTACAGGTTGATTTCGTAAAGGCCTGTAAAAACATTAACTCCTTTTTTACGAATTGTTTATTGTAATAACAAGGAAATTTAAAATTGATTTCACGGAACCAAGCAACGCGGAGCCTATACGTCTATTCCCCACTCCGACCGGGGCTGTACTGATACAAAATGGGTGTGGCAAGTCAATAGGCCTTGGGTGGACGGCATAAGGTTCACTTTGAAAATCCAAATTCGTCGACTGCCGGCCGTATTGTGAAATAACAACGCGAAAATGCATATTTTATTTTATTTTGTGAAGTTCGGGCGTAAATATTAAGTTGTTATTTTTGCGATTATTATAAAAGAAACTGAATTTGCTACATTAAACAATAAAACCATATCCAAAAAGGGGTTTATAAGTAGGAAAGTTTGCCCTTGAAAGTGTTTTTTTATAGACCTAAAACTTAATTTTTTTTCTAGGCTTATTAAAAGACTTATAAAAAAAAATTACTAATATTTTTAAGGACCAAGATATGTTCTATACGCAGTATTTAATTGAAGCATCTATAATACTTCTAAGCGATCAAATTTTCAAAACAAAAATACATGATTTTGCAATATTTTGCATGGCTTCATCTTAAGTAAAACATTAAATGAGATAAAATGTTTTCATTAAAAGTTATCAATTTGATGTTTGATATTTATAAAAAGTAGAAAAATAAATTTAGTAATAAAAGAATAATTTATTATTGTGAAACCAAATAATAATTAAGATTAAATAGTACAGATTGTCACGCATAACTGTGCAGTCAATGTCAATACTATATTTAGGGCTGTCAGCGCAAAAAATGATAACAAAGATAACAAAATAGTTTTGAGAAAAACCAAATTATCAATTTTGACCTGAATTTTAGAATGTTTTATTAAAATATTATAATTTACTATAAATAATATAAAACGTTGATTACTTTTATCAGAAAATTTAACTAACTAACTAACCATCACGCCGTTCCTCCGCAGGGGTAGGCAGAGAGGACAGACCGCCAAACAACTCGATCTTGGCACACACTCCTTGCTTCGTTCACATTCATACATCGTCTCATACATGCTCTTCTGACTCTTGACATCGCCCGACTCAAGTATCTGATTCACTTGGTCGTGCCATGTCTTCCTCGGGCGTCCCCGACTTCGTCATTACGCTTACATCAACCTTGCATTCTTTGCGGATCTCCACATTTCTCACACGATCATACATGGTTTTACCACACATACGTCTCAGGGATCTCATTTCTACAGCATTCAGTCTACTTTCATCCTTTCTCTGCCAGTTCCATGCCTCACTGCCATACATCAGGGTAGGTACCAGCACTCCATTATGGACGGCTAGCTTCGCTTCTTTTGACAGATTTTTGTTGGCGCCAACGGCATTCAGTCCTCCATTAATGGAGTTACCGGCATTTACCCGTCTTTCGATATCTCTATCAGTCTTTCCATCTCTCGTAAACATACATCCCAAATATAGAAACTCATCCACCTGCTCCAAGTATTCGTCATTCACAACTATGTTGCACATTGTTTTCGTACTCTCTCTTTCAAATACCATCACTTTAGACTTACTTACATTCATCACTAAGCGCCCTTGAGGTGATTTTTTACAAAAACGGCGCTCTACAAATTGTCCAATTATTATTATTATTATTATTATTATTATTATTATTATCATTAACTCATTCTTCATACATACTTCGTTCATCCTAGACACGAGCGACTGTAGATCTTCCATACTGTTAGAAATCAGCACCGCATCATCAGCATACAACAGGCAACATACTTCCAGATCACTCAATTTTGCGCCCAATCCCATCTCTTTCAATTCTTGCATACAATTATCCATGTATAGATTGAATAACAGAAAATTTAAAAGATACCATAATTTATTTGCGCCTACGCAGGATTGTGACATTTCCTAGATTTTAACTTTTTTTTACAATAGCTCTACACAGAAGAACCTGAGAGGAATATAATTCCCTATAAGGGCCTGTGTCATCTTTATGGAGGGTATTTTTAGAAAAGGAAGGAGAGAAAGCTTTGGAAAGAAAAAAGGTACGGGAGGTGGGTAGAAATCTGGGGATCGGTGTGTCCAGAAGTAACGTATGAATTCAACTCTCCCACTGTGGTGCAAGGTCGAGAGAGTCTGGCTGGAGAGGAGAAGGACCTCCCTCAACCAGTCTCTCCCGCCACGCAGTTGTTGGGCAGATGCTTCCGTCGCCAAGACCCGGACAAACTTCACCCCATGGATGCGGGCATCCCTGCTAAGTCACCAATCGTAGCGAACCGGAGCAAGTCGGAACGGCGGAAAATTAAGCTGTTTTAACTGAACCAATTGAAAAATAATATAGCTTAACGTCAATATTAAAGTTTAAAAAAAACTACATAGTGTCTACATAATTTACAATGAATATCTACGCCACTATTAAAAAAGGTCGACTGCTAAACTCAAAACATAAAATTGGATAAAGGATGATGAAATCTATTGAAACCGAAGTTAAAAGCATTTTAAATATATCTCTCATTTATCTGTAATAATTATAACTTACGGTATAGTTCTGTTGATTACAGCACCAAACATCGGGGTGTTGTCCATTCAAAATACTGATTAATTACAAGATTATAAAAACAAACCAATACGCCGGTAGGCCGGTGGACTCGATAGACGTCAAACAACGAAACAACTGTCAGTTTGTTCCAGTGTTGCCATATCCTAAAAATGAAAAACCATGTTTTAAAGGAAAAAATACCGTGTGAAAAACCATGTTTTTCGTAAGCTGTTTATTGAGAATAGGGGTCATTCATAAAATAGTCACACGAATTTCATGATTTTTTGACCCCCCCCCCGTCCCTGTCACACATCGTCACATTTGTGAGACCCCCTCCCCCCTAATGTCACTTCACATATTTTGCTATTTTACATCTAAATTTTTTTGCGTTTTAATCATTCAGATTTGTACATGTGACGTCACAGAGCTGATGACCCCCCCCCCCCCCCCCCCATATCCCTTGTCACACTTCTCTACTCCCCCCCCCCCCCTCTTAAGGTGTGACGTAATTTATGGATGGCCCCATATGAGTATAAAGCCTCGATGACATAGAGCGAGTTTACAAGCCACTATCTGGGAAATTCACTATCTCTTAGTAAACTCACTTAGTGTCATCGTACTTTTTTTTAAGCTTTATTTTTTTCCCATTATATCTATAAACATTTCAAAATTAATTTTTATATAATTTCTTAATAAAGCATTGTAAATTCTTTATTTTTGGTACCTTTACTTCCTTATACTCATATTCTCAATAAACGGCTTACGAAAAACATGGTTTTTCATATGGTATTTTTTCCTTAAAAACATGGTTTTTCATCCCTGAAACATGGTTTTTCATTTTTGGGACATGGCAACACTGGATCAAACTGACAGTTGTTTGACGTCTACCAAAGGCGGCCACAGCAAGAGCAAACAGTCATTGTGGGTAGTTTGGTATAAATTAGTACCCATGATGATTGGTTTATTTATGTTAGTACCCTTTACACACAGAGTTCGGAGCGGGACGTGCCCCGCCCCACTTCAGGCCGCCGCGCAGAAAAGTCTCACAGTGAACTGTGCTGTAAACCGTTATCCTACTTTCGGTCTTTACTTTTCTGCGCGGCGGCCTGAAGTGGCGCGGGGCACGTCGCGCTCCGAACTCTGTGGGTAAAGGGTACTTTTGAGAGTGGTTTATTTAACTAACTAACCATCACGCCGTTTCCCCGGAGGGGTAGGCAGAGAGGACGGACCGCCAAACAACTCGGTCCTGGCACACACTCTTTGCTTCACTCACATTCATACATCGTCTCATACATACTCTTCTATTATTCTGGCTTTTGACATGGCCCGACTCAAGTATCTGATTCACTTGATCGTGCCATGTCTTCCTCGGGCGTCCCCGACTTCTTCTACCATTCACATTTGCGTCATATATTCTTCTTACACTACTTTCTTCGTTCATTCTCTCTACATGCCCAAACCATCTGAGGGTCCCTTTCTTAATCTTACTCATTATGCTTACATCAGCCTTACATTCTTTGCGGATCTCCACATTTCTCACACGATCATACATGGTTTTACCACACATACGCCTCAGGGATCTCATTTCTACAGCATTCAGTTTACTTTCATCCTTCCTCTGCCAGTTCCATGCCTCACTGCCATACATCAGGGTAGGTACCAGGACTCCATTGTGGACTGCTAGTTTCGCTCCTTTTGACAGTTTTTTATTAGCGCCAACGGCATTCAGTCCTCCATTAACGGAGTTACCGGCATTTACCCTTCTTTCGATATCTCTATCAGCCTTCCCATCTCTCGTAAACATACTACCCGAATACACAAACTCATCCACCTGCTCCAAGTATTCATCGTTCACAACTATATCACACACTGTTCTCGTACTTTCTCTTTCAAACACCATGACTTTAGACTTACTTACATTCATCATTAACTCATTCTTCATACATACTTCGTTCATCCTAGAGACTAGAGACTGTAAATCTTCCATAGTGTTAGAAATCAACACCGCATCATCAGCGTACAACAGACAACATACTTTCAGATTACTCAATTTCGCACCCAATCCCAACTCTTTCAATTCTTGCATACAATTATCCATGTATAGATTGAATAACCATGGTGACATTACGCAGCCTTGCTTAACACCTTTTGTGATGTCAAACCACCCCGTAAAACCACCGTTCACCCTAACACACGCAACGCTTCCCTCGTACAGAGACGCAGTGGTTTATTTATGGGTATATTTATGCAATCATAGTCATCGATTAGCGCTGTTTGCTTCACATTTCAATAAGTAGTGCAATAATAATTAGTTCATTATTGAAACATTGTGATCTTGTTCGTCAACTCTAATTGTGAAAGGTAAAATCACTATTTTATTACTTGTAAGAAAATTTGTTTTATAATTGCTTTTTATCTATTCGATTGCAATATTTCATGTCCATGTCTGGTGGTTATTGGATAAAGGTGATATTATTGCAAAGTGGCTGTCATTTCGTATTGTAGGTAAGTGAAAAAAAAAAAAAAACTAGAAATACGTTTCTAAAATCTGTTTCTGAAAATAAATAAATCTTCAGGATTCCAGAACTATGTAAAACTTGATGCTGTCTAATAATTAATAAACGATCCAAACAATCTTCTGAAGAGCATTATAGAATTAATGTCTTCGAGTTTACCGTTGGGCGCTTTCGTCGATCTTGATATCATTCTCAATCTAAGCTTGATCTACAGACAGGTTTTGAGCGAACGAAAGGACGTGGAATCGCTCGCTTCTAGATTGTTATTGATGAAAGCCCTGGGAAAGAAAGTGGGGCTATACCTGAATGAATCTTGCGAGAAGTTCGGGAATGAATTCTATCCCATCTTCTTGAAATCATTCCAAATCTTTTTGAGCTCGATTCCAAACCCTTACGAGGAAAATGAAGAAGTTTTGATGTATTTCATTGCAAGTTTAATAGGAAACAAAACAAGCACGAGCTATTTTATGGCTATTGATTTGCTTCCCGGTCAATTTGACACGGATGATAAAAATTACTTTTTCCAAAAAAACATTTTGAATGAAATTAAAACCAACGGTAATTTCACCGTTAGTGTGTATTTGAATTTGAAGTTTGCCTTTGATTCTGACGAATTGTTCGGTAAAAATTTAAATACATATTTTTTTATTTGTAAAAAGCATTAACTTTGTGGCTCGCCATAAATTTGTAAAAAGTGGTCCACAACAAATTTATGTGTTTTTATTGTACATATTTTTTTCTACCTACGATTAATTCTGATAGATTCCCTGAATGTATCATCTGATAGTAGTGTATTGTAGGCATTGTGCCCAAAATAAATGCAATTTTTCCTTACTTCCAGTGAAATTCAAACATTTTCTAATTTCAATATTATTTAATTTTTTTTAGATTTTCACAGACAAAATCAGTGATTTATTTTCGGGGAATTATGCCTTTACACATCTGTCCCAATGGTGGACACTGAAATGCTGTTTGAAATGTTGGCTACAGAAGAAGATAGCACAACGTGGCTTATTCTCTCAAAATAAATCACTATAATCTATATTTTTTCTTAAATAGATAAATTTCATTTATACTGTCTGAGGCTTAGTTAGAGTCTTAAGGTATCATGTAAACTGGTGACCTCAGTTCTCTTTTCAATCGGTATAAATAGCATTTCTTGAGATTTTCTGTTCGGTTGATTTATTATTTGTGCTAATAAATCAAGTAGTTGAAAGTTCAGTGGATACGATAGTTGAAAGTTCAGTGGATACATTTTAAAGTGTATTTTATTGTCAAAATATTTTTTTTAAGGTGAAATGAAATAATGTTACATTTTTTATATTCTCTATTAAAGTATAATTTTATGTTAGTTTTGTAATTTTGGCTTTGCTTTCTATGTATGTTTTATTTTTCAATAAAACCTCCATATAAAGTTCTCACAAGAAGCTCCAATTTTAAGAAATTTTCAAGCAAGAAGTTTCTTAACTTAAGTCGATTCTAGCTTAAGAAAATTCAGGCAAGTTTTCAAGCTAAGAAAATTAATAAGATTCAAGCCTAGGAAATTTTTAAATTATAAGAAGATTGAATGGTTAGAATGTTTTTAAATTAAGATGAATCAAGTTTTATAATTGAGAAAATTAAAGCTTAGAATGTTTTTAAATTAAGAAGAATCAAACTTAGGAAGTTTTCTAATTAAGAAGATTAAAGGTTAGAATGTTTTTAAATTAAGAATATCCGAGCTTGGGAAGTTTCAAAATTAAGAAGATTGAAGTTTAGGAAGTTTTCAAATTAAGATGTTTCAAGTGTAAGAAGTTTATTTTTCATATATAAATTCCTTTATAAATTGAACAAAAGAATTATTGTTTAATTGGAACCTTTGTAGTACTGGGTTCTTTGGCACAGTTGTGATTCGAAACTCAATGAAATGAAAAAGCGACACTAAGGACGGGTTGTTTCAAAATATTTGATGGATTCATCAAATATTTGAAGTTAATTTTCACGTTCTGTGTAAGTTCTATTCAAGTTCTGTGATTATTTCAGTTTTGTGAAGCAACTGCCCTATAACGATGTATTAACAGAACTTGAATAGAACTTACACAGAACGTGAAAATCAACTTCAAATATTTGATGAATCCATCAAATTTTTTGAAACAACCCATCCTTAAACACATACATCTACAGGGTTTAGCCTGAAAGAATGGGATAGACTAATTGGTCTCCTCCTTGTGTGGCGCTTCGTAGCCTCCCCACTCTTATCTACTTTAGTTTTCTGAAGGATTCACTTCTATGGCGTGTGAACTGCACAAAATTTTTTATTGATAAGAGAGGTTCACTGTATTATAAAAGGCTTTAATTTTTTTTAAACTTTTGCATATTAATTATTTAAGATTATTTACGGATAATATATTTAAAAGATTGGTAGGTTCTCTAAGTATCGCCCTGGTGAGACCACCATTCAGAATCAAACTTTACTTAAAATGGCTTTAGTCATGTTTACTGATCAAATAACCGGATACTTCCCAACCTTCCTCTTCCCGTCTTCTTTCTCTCCCAATCTTTAATGGGTTTATATTTATATAAACCGAATAATAAATTCGGTTTATATAAATACTAGCTTTTCCCCGCGGCTTCGCTCGCATGGTATTTCGGGAAATTACTGTAGCGCTTGCACTTATCAATTATCTCCCCCCCCCACCCCACCCCCATCCCCTCCCGCATTCCATATATTCATTCCCTTACATTCAGTTTTCAAACATCTCGCCTACCACCTAAATTTCATAAAGCTATAGCTCAAAGAAAAAAGAATACTTTTCCAATTTTGTTCATTCGTTCGGAATATATGCGCTTACAAACATTTCGGATGTTTATTTTTATTTAAATATTTGGAAGTTCGTTAATATAATAAAAAAATACTCTATCATTCAGTCTTTATAATCGTTACGAATTATATTTTTAATATAGGAACTCAAATCTGACATTTATTCCAAGCTTGTCCAAAAAAAAAACGAATTCTAATATTTGAATTTTCTGCTGTAGTAGCTGACCAATAGACTGAGTACCTACCAGCATAGAGCCCAAAAATATATCAACATTGTTTCCATGGAAAAGATTTTTTTTTGACGTTAGCAAAAACTCACTTTTGTTAGCGACAGAAAATGTATAACAAATATAATATATTAATATTTATAATTTCATAACGCCAGAGCTTACCATCATATACAACCTGTAGTCTGCGCATATAATTTAGCTTTATATTGATGAAAGAATTATTAAAGTCTTTATATTGTGTTATGCGTGAAAAGGTCATAAACAAACTCGAGCAGTTTCGCATTTATAATATTAAGTATGGAAGTATGGATAAACCGGTTCGGTTTATATTTACATAAAGAAAAGTGTCTGTGGTAGGCGGCAGCAGCGGTCGAGTGAGCGGACTGGCTTTGATTTGTATACAAATCTACAGTGCTATTCTGATATTGATGAAATTTTGCACACTCAACCTCAAAAACAAGAGGAAGGTTTCTGTCTGCATTAGATTTTGAAAACTCCATAAACCCAGAGCAATGCTGGGGAATTCAGTTAGTATTCAATAAAGTGGTGCCTAAACAGCAAAAAAAAAATTGTTCAAATTAAAAGAAGTTAACCTACATGGTGCCATAGACAGTAGACACTGGATTTTCGAACAGTTTAAGACTTGGTGCATGCAAATCGAATGTATAGTTTGTTTAATATGTTGTCAACAAAGTTGAAAAACGTGTTAAAAAAGTTTAGAGATAAACGCATTCAAAGTTTTGCTGAAGGATAATTCAACATACAAACTGTTTCAAACGGTTTCACATCTGTGTTTCAGCCAATTTTCCGAATTTCTTTTCAATATTTGGTGAGAGCATTCTTAACAAGTGCATCTTTCAGAAAATGAAATAAAAAATGACATTTGTTTACAATGTCCTGAAAGGCTATTCCCTAAAATTTGTGATAAGAGATCGTTCTCCCCGCGAGATATCCTGTCAGATTTGTGTGATTTTCTACAGCTGTTAAATGAATAAATAATCATGCATACTTGCAGGAATTCGTGTTTAAAACGACCCAAACTAAAATACGTGACAGCTCACAACTGAAATTTTGACATCGGCCGGTAGAAAATCAAATAACAGCCGTAGAAAATCACGCAAATCTGACAGCACTTCTCGCGGGAGAACAATCTCTTATCACAAATTTTAGAGAACAGACTTTCCGGTGCCTTAAAGCCGTGTTTAGGATTTGATCAAGGAAACATGGAGGCGTTTGGGGGCCCCCCAGGACCAGGGGCCCGGGGCGGGCCACCCCCCCTTAGTCCGCCACTGATTGCACTTATAGCTAAACTTAGCTAGGTTATAATGTGTCAATATACTAATGGGAGTCTGACCTATCTTCCCATATTATTTATTCAGCGATCGATTCGGCCAAACTCCCGTAAATTAATCTTATATCTAATACCAATCTTATCTTTAAACATATTAAAATACATAAACGGTGTCCACATTGGTCCGCCCGGAAGTAGGACGAGGGTAAAAATAGGGGAGCGGGAGCCTCCCACGCCCCGCCAGTCGATTTCGAGCTCTAACATATATAGGTACGGGCCTCGGTTGCCGCCACTATCATACGCTAATGGGCGCCGAAGGGAGAGGGTGCCCGCAAAGCGATGGTCGAGGGGTAAGGCTCTCGACTAGCGATTCAGAGGTCGCGGGTTCAAATCCCGGCTACACAAGTAAATTTTATTTGACTGACTTGTGCTATTTCACAATTTGATCATTTAAAAATAATATATTTGTGGTACTTTCCAGAGTGGCCGATACTATCAGCATCGCCCTTGTATAAAACCACCATTCAGAATTGAAACGTTGCTTGGAACGGCTTGAAGTTTTTTTTTTTTTTTTACATGAACTCCACACAGGAGGCTCTGAGGAAAATTATTTCCCTCAGGGCCTATGTCATCTTTGGGGATGCTGTGTGGAGGGTTTTTTTAAGGAAAGGAAGGGGAGGAGATTTCTGGAAAGGAAAAGGTTTTAAGGGGTGGGTAGGAATCTGGGGTTCAGTGTGTCCTGGTCATCCGCCTCCAAGACTTAGACAAACCTTACCCCGTGAACCCGGGCACCCCTGCTAAATCACTAAACGTAGCGAACCCCTCACATAGGGGTGACCTATGGCAGAGGTGTTGGTTATCCAATAAAGGTTACCGGGGCGGCGGTACCCATTTCCCAAATTGAAATATTCTTATATCTAAATATTCTATATTAGTATCTATAGCAAAATTTGTACATAATGTATTTATAAATTGTATTATATTAAGGTATTATAAAGTTGTTTTTTTTTCACAGTCCTCCTCACTAGGGTTCCCTGTTCTGAGGCGGCCTGTAGTTTTTCCACATTTGTATTTAGTATCCAGTTGTCTTTACATGGTCTTCAGTATGTTTGATAGTTCATTTTCACTTTGTTCTCTCAACCATATTTTTACTTTTGTTTTAAAATTATTTATTTCTGTTATTTTTTTTGTTTGAGTTGGTAGAGCGATAATATATTTATTTATTTATTCACGCCTTGAAGGATTTTACATATACACGTTATTATAGTTACATAAGTTTTTTAACATTTTAATAAAAATTATTAATAGAATTAAAAAGAAATGACAATATTAGAATAATAATAATAAAATTTATGTCAGGATTTTAAGAATTTCTGATATAATTTTTGGTAAAGAATAAATGAAAATATCAACGGAAATGAATTTAATACCATGCCTATGAAGTCTTTGGATTGGGGAGTTAATGAAAAATATGCTGAAATATTTCTCGCTTGTCACCTGTGTCATTCTCATTTCTACCCTACCCTGTTTGGTTACTAGATCTGAATAACCCCTTCCCACTGTCTTCAGCATCAGAACATACCTCAATTGTGTATACATACCGTAGTATCACTGGCACCAGGCGATTGGGAGCAGTTGGGCCTCTTGTGCAGTATTCACAAATTGAAAATGGATAAATTGGCTCTCCGTCTAAAAAAATTGGTCATCACTGCTCTAGATTAATTTTTGCATTCATGAATCATGACTCAAACTGTTAAGTCTGGTTCAGTCAATGAGAAATCATTTCAATAAACATATTAATTTAGGTTTTCATGGCCAAAAGTATTTTTGGGGTGTTATGCCGTGCTGCACGCTGCTTTATTTAGCTATTCAGCAGTGTCCATCTTCAGGGCAGATGAGTAAATGATATTGGTAAATATAACCAAATTCTTATTTTAAGCTTTTGTAAAGGTCACTTTATGAAAATTTCCATTCCCAAAGAGTTCTAAATTCACTAGGCTTTCAAAATAAATACTAATTCATTTTGGCATTAATCTTTTTAATATAAATCAACAGTGATGAGGGTAGCAAAGGCAAAGTCATGCAATGTTTAGTGTTTTCAATATAATGTCCTCCACGTGCAAAGTCGTAACTTCCCCAAGCATAAACTTTCTAAAAAAGTGTGTTTATCGGAAGTGACCTGCCAGGTAAGTATGTTTCTGTATCTATTTGTAAATAATAAAATTAGATAGATCCTAAGAATTCAAAATAAATTGTAAAGCGCCCTTGAGGTGATTTTTCACAAAAACGGCGCTCTACAAATTGTCCAATAACAAACTGGAAGTCAGCCGCTGAGGACAGGAGGAGTTGGAGACGAATGTTGCAGGAAGCCAAGGCTCGATATGGGCTGTAGCACCATCGGAGAGAGAGAGAGAGAGAGAGAGACAAATTGTTCAATTATTTTTATTGGTGAAAATGTGTGCTTATGTATGTAGAAGCGATACCGTGCTACCAGCTCCACTTCTCTGCGAGCTGGTGTTTAGCTTTGGTGTAGCCGTCAATTACCGGATACCAAGAACTATTGAGCTTAGCTCTGTCTTCCCTATTAATGTTAATGGGGTTTTTATGAATTTCAATTGCCTCCGTAAGTAGACGTGCTCTATAAGTTTTGGGTCTTCCCAGGATAGGAACAAATCCAAAGTAATGGCCAGTTTCAATTAAATGCTCGGCGATTGCCGATTTGTCGGGGTGGCCGAGTTTGCATGCTTGAAAGCGTTCTGATATCCTTTTGGAGATCGTCCGCTCTGTCTGGCCTACATAGACCTTGTCACATCCGGAACAGCTGAGTTTATACACTCCATCTGTTTCCAGAGGAAACTTAGTCTTTGCAGACCTCAGTATATATTAATTATTAATCAATATATTAATTTATCCCAATAGACGGGGACTCCCTCGATCTTACGATCCTCAAACTGTTATGGCGAAAATTAAAATATTTGTTTACTTATTATCAAATTTAATCCAAGTTCTCTGAATTTTTATAGAGGTCTTCAATTTCTGGTACAGTGGACCCACGGTAATCCGACAAACGTTTTGCAGGGCGATGTCGGATTATCGAATTTGTCGGATTATAGAGTACTGCCTAAGACCCTCTATAGTCCGGAATTTTTTGAATAAGAGTACCTTGTAATCCGACAAATTCACGTGGTTTAATCAATTTTCCAGTGACCATCTTTAGCGCGTGTTACTTTTGAAACGTTCTAGCCATCCCTTGCTAACCACAAAGTCATCTTTTTTCATTATTTCCTTGTAAAAACTGAAACAATACGCATCGAGCTATCGAGCATAATAGTGGTGTCGCGTACAAGTTACAACCTGTCCGTATCGGATTACAGGGGGCGCCGGATTAGCCAGGGGCTGGATTACCGCGGGTCCACCGTACTTCGAAAATTTTGAACAATGATGCTGAAGGGAATGTTGGTTTTTTTGTTATTGTTTTTGGGGTGTTATGCCGTGTTTCGCTACCTCCTTCTTTAGCCAACGTTTCGGACAGCGTTACAGTGTCCATCATCAGGGCAGATGAGTAAATGATATTGGTGAGAGTGTTTACTTATGTGTGTCGAAGCGATACCGTGCTGCCAGCTCCATTTCTCTACGAGCTGGTGTTAGAAAAAATTCAGCATGGTTTTTTGCGTTTAGCTTTGGTGTAGCCGTCAATTACTGGATACCAAGAACTATTGAGCTTAGCTCCGTCGTCTCTGTTAATATTGATGGGGTTTTTATGGATTTCAATTGCCTCCGTAATCAGGCGCGCTCTGTAAGTTTTGGGTCTTCCCAGGACTTCAGGAACAAATCCAAAGTAATGGCCGGTTTCGATTAAGTGCTCGGCGATTGCCGATTTGTCAGGGTGGCCAAGTTTACAAGCACGAAAGTGTTCCGAAATCCTTTTGGAGATCGTCCGCTCTGTCTGGCCTACATAGACCTTGTCACATCCGGAACAGCTGAGTTTATATACTCCATCTGTTTCCAGAGGAAACTTAGTCTTTGCCGACCTCAGTAGGTCTTGGATTTTTGTCGTGGTTCCGAAGACCGTCTTGATGTTCTCTTTTCTCAACAGCCTGGCAATTCTGTCTGTTACATTATGGACGTAAGGCAGGAAAGCGCAGCCTTTTGACTCTTGTTCACCCCTGTCTTCGTTTCGTGCTGATTTGGCTCTTATGATTTGCCTTGTCTGCCTTGCTGGGTAGCCGTTACGCTCCAGTGCATCGGTGAGTTTGGTCAGTTCTAATCCGAGTTTTGGCTCCTCACATATTCTGGTCGCTCGGGTTACCAAAGTATGGATGAGACTTCTCTTCTGTGCGGGGTGATGATGCGAATCAGCGTGGAGATACCTATTTGTATGTGTTGGTTTCCTATAAACTGTGTGTCCTAGGCTACCATCCTCTTTTCGCATCACCTCCACATCCAGAAAAGGCAGGACTTTTTGGTTATTTTCCAGCTCCATCGTGAATTTAATTTTGCTGTGTAGTGAGTTGAGATGGTCCAGGAATTCGTTCAGTTTCTCTGTTCCGTGAGGCCAGATGGCGAAGACATCATCTTGTTGGTGGGGTTGTTTTTTATTTTCTTATAGGTGCCGGCATCGCACAGGAGGTCTTCCATCTTTTTGATGTAGACTACAGTATTAATCACGACAGTGGCATTGCCTTTGTCGGCTGGCAGAACCAAGATTTCCTCATTGGCGCGCAATTCTTTTAGGGCCGCAAACTCTCCTTTTGTGATGTTTGGGCGGGGTATTTCTGCCCTTTTCAAAATATGGCAAGTCTCTTGACGTATGTCCTCTGCTTGCGTCTCTGTCATTTTGTGGACTTTCATCATTGTATGTAATGCCGTCTCTACACCACATACGATAGATTCTATAGGTACAGGTTCAACAAGATTGACCTGAAGACAAGGGAACTAGTTAAAGCTTCCAGTATTAGGAAAGAGGATCGATCTGGGCTTTTCGTAAAAGCCTCCAGAACTCCTGCCCTATACGGTCTTCCGAAAATCCACAAAAAGGATATCCCAATGCGACCGATTGTCAGTGCTATTGGTGCACCGACGTACAAACTTTCCCAATACCTATCGAGATTGTTGCAGATGCAAACCGGGAAAACTGAATCTTGGATTAAGGATTCCACAGATCTAATCAGTAAGCTCAAGAAGGTAAAGACTGATGAAAGAGATATCCTTGTCAGTTTTGATGTAGTGTCTCTTTTTACAAATGTTCCTCTAGAAGACTCCATGACTTTGCTCAGGGAGATTTATGAGGATGACATCTGCAAACTTTTTGAACACTGCCTCAAAACAGGTTATTTTGCTTTTCAGGGTGAACTTTTCGAGCAAGTGGAGGGAGTTGCGATGGGCAGTCCATTGTCGCCAGTTCTAGCCAACTTTTTTATGGAGAAGTTTGAAGAAGTGGCACTCGACACAGCTTCGGCTGTTCCTAAAGTATGGTGGCGCTATGTCGATGATGTCTTCGCCATCTGGCCTCACGGAACAGAGAAACTGAACGAATTCCTGGACCATCTCAACTCACTACACAGCAAAATTAAATTCACGATGGAGCTGGAAAATAACCAAAAAGTCCTGCCTTTTCTGGATGTGGAGGTGATGCGAAAAGAGGATGGTAGCCTAGGACACACAGTTTATAGGAAACCAACACATACAAATAGGTATCTCCACGCTGATTCGCATCATCACCCCGCACAGAAGAGAAGTCTCATCCATACTTTGGTAACCCGAGCGACCAGAATATGTGAGGAGCCAAAACTCGGATTAGAACTGACCAAACTCACCGATGCACTGGAGCGTAACGGCTACCCAGCAAGGCAGACAAGGCAAATCATAAGAGCCAAATCAGCACGAAACGAAGACAGGGGTGAACAAGAGTCAAAAGGCTGCGCTTTCCTGCCTTACGTCCATAATGTAACAGACAGAATTGCCAGGCTGTTGAGAAAAGAGAACATCAAGACGGTCTTCGGAACCACGACAAAAATCCAAGACCTACTGAGGTCGGCAAAGACTAAGTTTCCTCTGGAAACAGATGGAGTATATAAACTCAGCTGTTCCGGATGTGACAAGGTCTATGTAGGCCAGACAGAGCGGACGATCTCCAAAAGGATTTCGGAACACTTTCGTGCTTGTAAACTTGGCCACCCTGACAAATCGGCAATCGCCGAGCACTTAATCGAAACCGGCCATTACTTTGGATTTGTTCCTGAAGTCCTGGGAAGACCCAAAACTTACAGAGCGCGCCTGATTACGGAGGCAATTGAAATCCATAAAAACCCCATCAATATTAACAGAGACGACGGAGCTAAGCTCAATAGTTCTTGGTATCCAGTAATTGACGGCTACACCAAAGCTAAACGCAAAAAACCATGCTGAATTTTTTCTAACACCAGCTCGTAGAGAAATGGAGCTGGCAGCACGGTATCGCTTCGACACACATAAGTAAACACTCTCACCAATATCATTTACTCATCTGCCCTGATGATGGACACTGTAACGCTGTCCGAAACGTTGGCTAAAGAAGGAGGTAGCGAAACACGGCATAACACCCCAAAAACAATAACAAAAATACTTTTTGGCCGTGAAAACCTAAAAACATACCGGAATGTTGGTTGTTTTTTTCAAAATTACTTTAATAATTAGTTTTTGTACAATTTTTACAGGACTTACAATTTTTTCATATGCGCCTCCCCATCCAATGATTCCATACTGAATTAATGATTGGACAAGTGCGTAACAGACTGTTTTTAGGTTGTTTAACTTGAGAATATTTCTTAATCTAATGAATATATAGATACATTTCCTAATGCGTTTACCAAGTTCACATATGTGTCTGTCTTCTGTCTGTAAGTCTTCATATGTTGGTCTACAATTACACCGAGATACTTTATTTCAGTTGTATGGTTTGATATGGTACATGAATTATTACAGACATCTTTGTAACATTTTTTGTTGTGTATTTTTTGTTGAAATGGATAGTTGTTTTGCTGGATACCGGATATCCGGCCAACCTTGAAACCGGATATCCGGCCGCCGGATATCCGGATGAACATAGCCAATTGGCGGTTCGTTACACGAGCGAACTGCACGAACGATCGGGTGAGTTCGGGCCCTTTCGTTACGAAAAAACGTGCTGTTGTAGTTTGAGGTGATTTTATTAGTGTTTCTTTCTATAAATTCAAAGAGATTCAGTTACCGAAGAAAAATGTTTTCGAAAAAAAAAGATCGCCTTTATGGAAATATTTTGATATAAAAAATGATGATTAAAAATTTGCTATTTGTTCGTTATGTAATTTAAAATTTCAGGTGGTGGGAAGGAAAAAAGGCAGGCAGGCAAATGAAAATAGCTTACCTCTTTTCTTCTGTTTTTAATTACGGAATTTATCGCTGAACAAACGATTTATCTATCGAATTTTATGGTTAGTTAAATAGGTGTAACTGGTGTTAAGTTCAATACACGAAGAGAACTCAATTTTGGCCTACACGAAAAAATGACTTGTCTTCTCAATAAAACATCCATTTCACAATGTTTTATCGATTTGCTTCGATAATATATCATGTTGTTACAAAGAAAAAAACATTTTAATATCGTTATATACTTTTAAAATTAGATTACTAATAATTTATTCCTACACTTTACTAACAAGTTACACATCAAAAATCAAAATATTGGCGCCCTTGAGGTGATTTAATAGAAAAAGAATTAAAAATACAATCAAATTTAAATACTAAAATAAACACACTTTAATATAAAATGACTGTACAATCTTTTACAAATTCATATCTGATGTTAAACTCTAAAATACATAGTAACTAATATTCCTATAATTACTGCAATTCTAATATAATATACAAGTTTAACACATTTGTTACAATTTTCACTATAATTTATAAACACCTTCAGTAAAATAATTTTATAACACTTAGGACGGGTTGTTTCAAAAAATTTTATGGATTCATCAAATATTTGAAGTTGATTTTCACGTTCTGTGTAGGTTCTATTCAAGTTCTGTTATTATATCGTTATAGGACAGCTGCTTCACAAAACTGAAATAATCACAGAACTTGAATAGAACTTACACAGAATGTGAAAATTAACATCAAATATTTGATGAATCCATCAAATTTTTTGAAACAACCCGTCCTTACTGTTCCAAAAAAGGTGAGTACTATAGATAATTTCTATACCTTCCCCGTGGGGCAGATTTACTTTGTTTTAAAAACCCAGTGATATGTCTGGCAGTGCCAATGTGACCATTACTCAAAACCTGCTGCAGGGAAGGTTTTTGTTCTGTCTCTCGAGTTCACCACTGCTGCTAAATGACTCTGGGAGCACAGTGCCTACCCGCCTCGCCATCTCAAACACTTCATCTACTAAACGCAGCAGTTTAGCTGGCAGAGGGACTTCAAGAACATTACAGAGGCATGCGATTTCCATCAATTGTTTTAGCATGCACCATGCGCTAACAGGCAATTCACAATATCAGCGGCACCCTTCTCAGATGCAATATGTAGAGCTGTGGAACCATACACTGCAGTTTTAGCATTGATAAACTTGTGGTAGACATTATTGGGTTTGGTTCTCTTTACGTTCTGTAACAAGAGACAGATCGTTTGTGCGCAAGCTCGGGACGCGGCCAGGTGTAAGGGGGTGTTCCCTGCTTGTGACACGGCAGTAGCATCGGCTCCGTTGTCCAGCAACAGCTCTATAACCTCCACCGAGGTGGCCAAGTGCAGCGCCGTTCTACCTTCGCAATCCACAGTGTTCACATCCGATCCACTCTCTATCAAACTACAAACCTTGCTCCTATCCCCTATAAAAGACGCATTTAATAAATTTAAGTCACGAGGAGAAACATATCCGACATCTACATTCAATCTTGATTTGAAATATTTATCCACATTATTGAGATGTTCATCCAGCTCTGCGAAATCCGGGTGGTAAGGACCAAATATGGTATTCCTCCCTTTCAACCCTGCCTTGTGAACCCTCAGGGCATCCGGCGCTTTATTCTGGCGGAGATAAAGACACGAAATAAGACTTTGAGTACGAAGAGTGTCCTCATGATTGAGTCCAAACACACTCTTTTGGACAGCCAAAATTTCCTGAAAGACTTGCAACGCTTCATCTAGTTTGTGTTGGGTCATAAGAACAGTTGCCATACCGCGCCTGGCTATGAGAGTCGCAGAATGATTCACACCTAAGGTTTTTTTTCTGGCTTCATATACTGTTTGATACAAAGCTAAGGCTTCGTGGGGCTTGCCTTGCAAATGCAGCACTCCGGCAATATTGTTTTGTAGAACAAGAGCGTGAGGATGAAGGACACCTAATGTGTTTTTATATCTTTTGTGAACTTGCGTGTACAAGCATAATGCCTCTTCATGCTTCCCCAGAGCATCAAGAGTAGCTCCTGCATTGGTTTTGGTTTGTAAAAGCATCTCATGCCCCTCGCCCAGCACTTCTTGTTGCCTCTGCATAACTTCCTGGAATATATCCCAAGACTCTTTGTTCCTTCCGAGCCTGTTTAATAATAACGCCATGATGCTCCGGGTCTCCAGTGAGACTGGATGTTGTGGACCAAATGCTTCCACTCTCTTCCGATAGATATCTTCACACATGGACATGGCTTCAAAATATTTGGACTGTTTGTGCAATGCTCGCATTATGTTATATTGGATGTCCAAGGTTCCTGGATTACCCTCTCCCAATATTTCGATTCTATCATTGAGCAGCTGTTTTAAAATTTCTATGACCTCTGTGAATCTTTCAAGGGTAAACAATAAGTCAACCTTGATTAAAACATCAGTAACATTCGCCTGTGAAACCTGTTTTAACTTGTCTGCGTCGGGGAAATCATTTTTCATAGCAATAACCACAAGCGTGTTCCCATCGGCATCGCGAGCTTTCATCACTGCTTTTACGAATTCTACGTCCCTCATTTTAGCTATATCTTTAATTACCTCAATGTCGCAGGTTTGTACTTTACGGAAACAGAGTGCAACAATTTGCAGTAAATATTGTATATCTTTTTGTGTGGCAAAATCCAACGGAGTCTTCATATCGTCAGCCTTGAGGTTGTGTGCTGCGCCATTTTTCAACAAAGATTCAACTATTCCTGGGTGAGAGTATTTGGATGCGTAATGCAGCGGAGTATTGCCTTCATTTCCAACAGCATTGGGATTGGCTTTGCTCTTTAACAAAATGTCACAAACCTCCTGAAAGCCACCTTCAGAGGCGATATGCAATAGTGTCAAATTTCCAGAATTCTTCACATTTACGTATTGCGACAAGTCTTCAACCAAAATTTCAACCGTTGAAACATTATTTTCCTTGACGGCCTTAAATAGTAATCCAATTGATTGTAACACTTCTTTAATATCTCTACTTTTAGTCAAAACTGAAGGGGTTCTTCCAAAGTTATCCGTGGCATCATAAACTGCACCGCTTTGTAATAACAACTTGACCATCTCCGTGTCCCCCTGTTCGGCAGAACAGTGAATAGGAAAGAAGCCATTTAAATAAGTGGAATTAATATCGACGTGTTTGTTTATCAAGAATTGAGCTACATCTAGGTGCCTTCCTGCCGTGGCGCAATGCATCAGGCTACAGCCAGCGTATCCCTGATCATGAATACTCATCCCAAGTTCCAGGAAGAAGGACAAGATGTTGTGGTTGCCATGCAAAGCGGCTATGTGAATTGCTTTATAATCTTGTTTGTTTCTAGCATTTATGTCTGCTCCTCTGTCCACCAAGAGTTTTGTTATTTCAAGATTGCCCGCTTGAGCCGCGTTATGCAGTAAAGTCCAGTTACTAGGGCCTCTTTCATTAATCCTAACACCCTCTTGTTGTAACAGTATTAGGGTATTTGACATTTGGCCATTACCAACTGCCAGTTCTAACGGCGTTCTATTCTTCGAATCTCTGATATTAGGGTTTGCTCCCCAATGGAGTAACCTTTCCATTATATCTGGTTTGTTCATGAGGATTGCGTGAAAAAGTGGCGATAAATTAGGATCCGCAGGATTGACATTGGCTCCATTTTCTAGTAAAACTTCGACAAACTCTGTGTGTCCATACGACATAGCATTAAATAAAGGCGAAGGGTCTTGTATGCAATCTGCAACTTTAATCCCTCTCCTTATAAGCGCCCTGGCTATTAATGCGTCTCCAGTTACAGCAGCCGTGTGTAAGAGATTGAATCCGTCTTGATCTTTAATATTGATATCAACATCTCTATTCTTCAACAAAGCTTCAACTACAAGTCTATGTCCTGCAGCAATTGCAGTTAACAGAAGTTGTCCTCCGCCAACATTAACATCCGCTCCTTTGGCAATCAATATGTCCAATAGATGCTTATTGTTATTCTTTGCTGCAAAGCATAACGCTGAAGAATTTGTGGAATCCAAGTGGTTAACATTCGCTCCGTACTTTAACAAGATCTCAACAGTTGGCTTGTGATTCCCACTGACAGCCATAAGCAATGCGGTGTCACCGCCAGTGATCTCGGCGTTAACATCAGCCCTTTCCTTGAGCAATGCTTCTACTATTAGACTTTCTCCACTAAATGATGCAAAATGCAATGCAGTGTAACCAAATTCCCCTTTCTCTTCAACATTGGCCCCATGCTTTAGCAAAATCTGAATAGTTTCATGATTATAAGGTTTACCAGCAGCTACATGCAGTGGTGTTACATTAGTGCTGTCTTTACAGTTCACTTCAGCTCCTTTTTTAATCAAAGCCTCAGTTATTGCTTCATGACCATTTCTGGCGCTGAGATGCAGGGCAGTCAAAATTTTATCATTTACAGAATGTACATTAGCTCCTGCAGCTAGCAAAATGTCTACCACTTGTTGGTGACCTGCTTGAGCAGCCAGATGCAATGGCGTCTCTTGACATGAATTTTGGGTTTGAACATCGATACCCCTTTGAATTAATGTCTCAACAACAGAAGTATGGCCAAACAGAGCAGCTATGTGTAATGCCGTTAATCCGGTGACTTCTCTGCTATCCTTCAGGGCGCCATTCTGCAATAGGAGGTCAATCACATCAGCATGTCCACTCTCGGCCGCCAGGAGAAGTGGGGTGCGGTCATCGTGTCTCCTAGCATTGACATTGGCATTGTGTTGCAACAGTAGACCTACGATGAATACATTGCCATTTAAAGCAGCTGTGTGAAATGGGGTGTTATTGTATGGCACGTCGCCGTTATTAATAAAAGCACCTTTTTCAACGAGGATCTTAACAATCTCTTCATGGTTGATTTCCACTGCAAAGTGTAATGGTGAATAACCAATGGAGTCTCTGAGGTTCACATGAGCCCCCTTCTCTAGCAAAGCATTCACAACCTCCTGGTGACCGTTCAATGCTGCCAGATGCAATGGTAAGGTTCCTAGGATAGTCTTAGCATTAACATCAGCTCCATGTAGCAATAAGTATTGCATCATTTCTACACGGCCGAATTCTGCAGCCGTGTGAAGAGAGGTATAGCCCCCAATATCAGTATTTTCATCCACTGTAGCGTCTTTCCCCAAGAGAATTTTGACCACATCTAAGTAATTGTTCACCACGGCATAAAACAAAGGAGAATTTCCTGAAATATCTCTAATAGATGTTTTTGCTCCCAATGAAAGCAAAGTCACAACAGTTTCCTTGTGGCCGTTTTGGGAAGCCAGGTGTAACGGTGTCATTCCAGCATCATCAACTTGATTAATAGCATTTCCCATATCTGCCAATAAGAATTTCACAGTGATATCTCTTCCAAAGGTTGCGGCTACGTGCAAGGCAGTTTGACCGTTGATATCTCTCGATTCGGTATTAATCATTTTCTGTTTTATCAAAAATTTGATAATTTCAATATTGGGTCCCCGCGCAGCGCAGTGTAGCGTAGATGACAGATCTTCCTTTCTTGAACATATATCGGCCCCACCCATGATTACTGATGCAAATTTCTCGAAGTTGCCGTCAAGCAGAGACTTCCACATTTCTTTCTGTTTGTTAAGAATAAATAACCCCCGCACGTATCTCCGTCTCAGTTGTTTGATATTGTGCTTTAAAATGTTTCCTATTTTACAGTTCATTAAAAGGCTTTTGCTTTCAGTAAGTTTCACAGCATTTAGAAGCACAGCGGACCAAGCATCAGTCGGCAGAATATCTACCAACGCATTTCTATGGGCTAAGTGATTACGCAAGCACCTGCCGTTCAACAGAGGCATGTCTCCATCTAGATACATCACATTGTTGGGAACACACTTGGAGCTATCTAAAAGGGACATGGTATCCAGCACGAGGCATTCTACCGTAAATCTATTCGCAGTCTCATCTTTATAGAGAGTTGAAAGATGCTCATATAATTGACCACATATTCTATTACATCCTAAAGTATTCTCCAGTTCAACTAACATGAAAAAGAGCTGTTTACATTTGTTCATTAACTCGCCGCTGTTTTTAACAATTTTGCATTTTTCCTGTCCATCATTGTCACATTTATTGAATTTATTCAATGATATTAATTTTATTTTTTTATGTTTTTGAAATTGTCTACTATATTCATCAATACATTTTATATTTCCCTTGTCAATTGATCCAGTATAATGAATTCTATCTATTGCATATATTATATGAACGGCAATCTCTGGTTTAATTCTAGAAGACACGCTATCATAAAATTTGGACAACAGACTACCTAGCAAAAAGCATCTTTCATCTGAAGAATTTTCATGTTGTGGAAAGTTTGCTAAAGCCCTTTTAGCTTCAATTTTCTTGGCCTTTGTCATGTAGTCAAAGGCTTTTGTGCCGTGAAAAATGGAAGAAATACCAACCAGTGTTTTTAAATACGAATGATCTTCCCTTGTTAAATTATGTTGTATTTTGGATGTTTGGAGGACATCTTCAATTTCAGCAAACAGTTTCTTCTCATATGGAGTTTTAACTTCTATTTTTCTAAGAAGATCTACCAGCTTTTGGTGGTCTTTTGTAACAATGTCTGTTTCTTGGACATCTGCAATGCAAACATTACGAAAGAGATTTGCGATTTCATGAAATTCATCTACACTGTCACTATTTTTGAGCGTTGTCAGCAGGCACTTTATTTTTTTCACTTTGTTGGAGTATTTTATGTCATCAATAACAGATATAATCTTTTTAATGTCATTTTGAATGTTAGAATATAGTATAGATTCTTTACACTCTAGGTGTGGATGGGAGAGAGAGTTGCGCAAGTCTTTCAGGACTTTTCTGGTTTCTTTAGGTGCAGAGAGGATGATAAGTTCGCTCACGGCTGGAGAGAGCTTGGGGCTATCCAACGTGTTCTTCAGATGCTCTCCCGTCACCTGGAGGGCTCTTTTGATAGTCAACTGACCGAGTCTAGTTGCAGAGTCTGCCAGCAACGCCGCGTTTAGATAAGTCTTCATGATGTGGAGCGAGGAAACATCTCTCAGCTCCTTATAATCAGCATACAAGTGTGGGTATCTTCTGCTGATGACAGCGGCAATATCTTCGCGGTCACAGTCCACCTTTTTCTGAAGCTCCCGGACATCTGTAGATCCGATGTGTTCCTCCAACTCTTGTAGGGCAGATGCGAACTTGTCCAATTCCTTAAGTAACCTCTCTCTCTTCAGTACGGACAGAAAGAACAAATTCAATTCTTGTCGCCGAATGTGGGCGGACACAAAGCACACCAAACAGAACTCCATTTCTTCCCAGGGCAAAATATTGTAAGTTGACTTCAACTGATGTTTGAGTATTTGGATATTCTGAGCTATGAACTTGGCTATGTATAAAAAGTGACTGTCTACTTTTGTACAAGTATTAACTTGCGTAATATTTTCCACAAGCAGTTGGACGCGTTCTTGGATATTAGCGGAGGAAGTGGTAGGAAGGGCTTCACCGTTTTTGGAGAAGAAACGCAGACCGAGCAACTTGTATTGGACAAACAGATGCATTTCCTCTGACACGAGGACTTTGTTCAAGAGTAATTCCTCGTAAGATTCGGAGACGAGTCGCTCCGAGAGTTCAGGGGTTAATGAACAGAGGAGTGTGCAGAGGAGCTCCACATTGCTGGAACGGATGGCGTAATAAATGGCATCGTGTCCTTCATATTCCTGGTCCACTGAACACCAGCGGGGAGTAACAGAAACTGCCCCATCAAGGGCGGAGGACGTTTCATCCTCCAATAAGAAGTGCAATAAATCAGCCCTGTTGTGCTTGCAAGCCAAAGCGATCAAGGAGGGATGGTCCATTTCCCGTAGCCGTGTCAGATCTGCGCGGGATCGGCAGGCCAAGAGATCTGACAGTTGGTGAGTCCTTTCTGCGTCCATTACCAGTCAAATGAGTACAATTCAACAAAATCACGCTACAAACACTGCACACAAAGTCACACTTCTAATGTTGTTTGTAATGTTTTATCCGCTAGCGCCGAACTTTGTATCAAATCCGAAAGAACAGTACAATTACTATTTCACTGAACTGAATCGCAATTAGATGATTAAATTTAAGATGTTAAATGTCGCACCAAAGGGCTAAACATAAATAAACCAATCATAAAATTAGTCATTAGTTAAATTTAAATAAAGCTAACTTTGACTGAATTCGACCTTTTGACTGTCAAAAGCAGGATTGCCAATGCTTGCTTATGTTCTAAAATACCCGCAATAAATGTTCAAATTCCCCAAATTGGGGAGAACAAAATAACAAATTCACCGCAATTTCCCCACAAGTTATAATTCTATCTCCAAAATAATACAAAATTTAATTGAAATAAGCTTTTTTTATTGATTTATTATATTGTTTAATTTTATTTGGAACATAAACAAAATCAAACATAAAATTTTAAAAAATGTATTTAAGTACCTACCTCACATAGCACTCTTTTTAGGGTGAATTGCCTTATACAAAAAAAGTACCTACCTACAGATAATTTCAGTGTGGTTTTGATTTGGGAGGCGGGTATTGGTACCGCCGCCCCGGGAACCATTTATTGTATTAGTTCATTTATGCATTTATTGGATAACCAACACCTTTGCCATAGGTTACCCCAAGTGGTTCGCTACATTTGGTGATTTAGCAGACATGCCTGGGACCATGGGGTGAGAGTTGTCTAGATCTTGACGGCACAAGCGTTATCCCACTTATCACGTGGCGAGCCGGATCGGGAGAAACAGGTTATTTTACCTCTCCAGCCGGACTCTCTCGACTCATCGCCTTGTACCGCAATGAGAGTCAGTGCGTCACTCCTGGATTCCTACCCAACCCTCATACCTTTTTCCTTCCCAGAACATCCTCTCATTCCTTCTCCCATACCTCTCCAGCCGGACTCTCTCGACTCATGTGTGGAGCTAATGTAGAAAAAATTAATTAAGGGGGTATTCTAGTCTAGAAGCATGATTTGTGGGTGTTTTTTCATGTGCAACAAAAAAAAACTAATAATATTTTTACCAACTGTTATTTTATAAAATATTTATCAAACATTAAAGAATCTATTAAAAAAAGTCTAACGAAAAAATTAAAAATTCTAAAAGTTACAGGATGTTGAAGTGGGGGGTCTCAAAAAATTGGCGCATCCTGGTTGACACGATTGCAACCCTCTCAGTAATCTAAAAAAAATAATAATAATTCCTAATCCAAACAAATGCGGCTATGGCCCGAACATAGGAAAAGTAAAAATAATTTTTTTTCGCAAAATGGCGGCTGTCTGAAATAAAAAAGACGTTTTTGTACGAGTTTTTTTGACTTTCCAAATTTTTTAAAAATAGTAAAAATTGAAATTTTGTTATAATTCTGGTTCCCGCCATAGAGGAATGTATAGAGAAGGTTCACACCAAATTTCAAGTAAATTGGTTTAGTAGAACTTGAGACATCGTGTCAACTGTCACGAAAAAAGTGGTTTGGAGAAAAATGGGTTTAAAATTTTGTTCTACTTAGATTTTGGTTAGATTCCGTCTAAACCGCGACATTAAAATGGTTATAACTTTTTAAATAATGCGAATTTCGAAAAATCCTTTTAAGGAAATATTTTTGAATATGTAAACTTTGGAAATATGAAGAAAATAAAAATTGATTATTTTTTCTAGACTAGAATACCCCTTAACCCTTTTAGTGCCATTGTTTTTTACTCATATATACTTAGGAATGCCAAAGAAATCTTTTGTTTATGATGTCATTTACCCCTGTCTCGAAAAAAAACTGTATCTCTTCCAAAAATTATCAAATTTTAATAATTTTTTCGGTGCTTCCTTAATAAAAACTTGTACGAGGATAATAAAATACAAAGAAAATTATGGAAATATATATTGTGAACAAAAATTATAACAAAAACTGGAATATAAAAGTAAAAAAGTTAACATGTGTGCTTCCCCGCGCAGACTCCATGGAGCCCCTTCTTACAGCGGGCACAAATCAAATTGCTCCTCTTCACAGCGCTGTAATCCTTGCTGCTGCACACTACGCAGCGACGTAAATTACGCCCGGGTAACTTTTCTAATCCAGAACTTTGAGAGGAAGATGTAGTCGGAGTAGCAGCTTCTGGTCTATTTTTGTGGAACAACCATTTCTCTTCTAAATCGTCAATTATACTAAATGTGAATTTCAATCTCGTCTTTTTTGCCAATATTTTTCTCACTATACAATATATACGCATTCACCACCATTGCATGTATGCATTCATCGCAACTGATTTCGCGAGCGCTATCGCGCTTTTGGCAAATTTAGTTAGTACGCGCACGAGCGCGATAGCGCTCGTCGGCACTCTATGGTATATTATAAATAACCCGGTATATTATAAATAATATGTTTATTGAAATGGCTTCTCATTGATTGAACCAGACTAAATGGTTTGAGTCATGATTCATGAATACAAAGAATAGTCTAGAGCAGTGATGACCAACTTTTTTAGTCAGAGAGCCAATTTATCCATTTTCAATTTGTGAATACCGCACAAGAGGCCCAACTTTGTCCAATTGCCTGGAGCCAGTGACACTATGACATCCCCAATTGGGGTATGTTGTAAGGCTGAAGATAGTGGGTAGTTATGGGTAGATGAAGGTGTGAAATTACCAGGCTATTCAGATCTAGTAACCAAACATCAAGCCATTCCAAGCAACGTTTCAATTCTGAATGGTGGTCTTACACCAGGGCGATACTGAGAGTATCTTTCACTCTGGAATGTGCCGCAAATATATTATTTTTAAATGATCAAATTGTGAAATAGCACAAATCGTTAAAATAAAATTTGCCTGTGAACACCGGGATTCAAAACCGCGACCCCTGACTCGCTAGTCGAGAGCCTTACCCCTCGACCACTATAGCTTGATATTAAATTTGCTTTTAGCAATTAACAGTTTGAATTTGTTCCATCTCAAAAAGAAATCCACCCAGTAATTTTATTTTTATGTAATGTATTACATATCTTAATATATATATTTCTTCTGTCCGTGTGTATGTCACTGAACTCCTCCTAAACGGCTGGACCGATTTTGATGAAATTTTTTGTGTGGGTTCAAGGGGATTCGAGAATGGTTTAGATTCACAAGATTTTGGTCCACTGGAAAATGTTCTTTTAATTATTTTATTTCTAAGGAGTTGTTGATTTTGGAATGTTTTACATTGGATCCGGCAGACTGCGCTACCATCGCAGTGTCGAATATTCAATATTATTCTATTATAATTTTAGTTTGTCCCGACAGTTGTGTACAGGACAACGTCTGTCGGGTCCGCTATAAATAAATAAAATAAATTGTGGAACATTCCAGAACACTCTCGAATGTTGTCCTGAGCAAAGCCGGGTAACCCAGCTAGTATATATATATATATATATATATATACTATTTAAGATTTTTTTTTAATAACTCTACATGTAGGAAGCCTTGAAGAAGATAATGTCCCCTTTTTTGTCATCTTTGGGGATGCTGTGTGGAGGGTAAAGTTTTGGGGAGTTCTGGGAAGGAAAAAGGTGTGAGGGGTGGGTAGGAATCTAGGGGTCAGTGTGTCCAGGAGTGACGGGGGTACAAATCCGTCCCTCCCGCTGCGGTGCGAGAGGCTGGGTCGAGAGAGACCAGCTGCAGTAGTCAAAGGGTCTCCCCAAACCAGCCCCTCCTGGTCCAGCCTGCCATGCAGCTGTTGGGTAGACGCATCCGCCGCCAAGACACCCTGCTAAGACACCAAACTTAGCGAACCAACGGGGTGCACTTGCGATTTGTACAGGGTTAGCAGTTGTGTACTATTAAAGTATCTGCGGGCCCTGTACAGTACGCTCAGTTTCTGAGAGGCTAACTTAACTCTGGCCTCGATGGAGCCCCCGTACCTGAGCTGGTCACTTAGAGTTACACCAAGCATATCAATGGAAGGCCTGTTCGGGAGATTGCTTCCGTTGAAGGAGACTAGACTAGAGACCCCGTAACCTTCAGACCGCCAAACGAGAGGCTGAAAAGAAAAGTGTGGCACTATAGGTCTGCAGATTGGTTCGGTCTGCGGGCACATTTTAATGCTTTCCCGTGGTCAGCTGTCTGTTTTCGGACTTCGGATCCCTCAAGATGTGCCCAGGAAATTGGTGAAGTCATCACGTCCGCGATGGATGGCTTCATCCAATCCACTATTAAGGAAACTGGTGTGGGCTCAAAGCCGTGGTTCAGTCGACAATGCTCTGAAGCAGTGCGACGAAAAAACGCGGCTTACCGAGCCTACAACACATCTCGAACGTCCGAAAACAGAATATTATACAACCAAATTGCAAAGGAAAGTAAGAGAATCATCAATAGGTCGAAATTCGAGCACGACCTGCAGGTCAGCAGAAAGCTGGCTGCCTGCCCGCATGGTAGCAGAGCGTTCTGGTCGCTTGCGGGCTCTATAGGTCGCAATTTCTGCAAACCCAGTCTGCCACCTCTTACCAGACCTGACGGCTCTCTAGCAAATACCGCCGCCGAAAAGGCTAACTTATTAGGCAAAATGTTCGCGGAAAACTCGACCCTCGATGACCAAGGTGCTATCCCGCCGTCGGTTCCTCACTGCGGTTTTCGTATGAAAAAGCTGAGGATTCGGCATCGGGATGTACTCCAAGTCTTACGAGGGCTTGATGTTAATAAAGCTAGTGGGCCTGACGGAATACCTGCCCTGGTATTGAAGAGGTGCCCTGCAGAAATAGCTCCAATTTTGACGAAGCTTTTCAAAATGTCCCTGAAGTCTGGGTCTGTGCCCTCTGGTTGGAAAAAAGCGATCATTCACCCTATTCCAAAGAAAGGTGACCGCTCTAACCCGGCCAACTACCGCCCCATAGCGATCACATCTGTTCTGTCAAAAGTGATGGAACGTGTGGTCAACGACAAACTACTCACATACCTCGAGAAGAACAAAATTATTAACGACCGTCAATACGGATTCCGGCGGAACCGCTCGTGCGGTGATCTTCTCGCGTATGTGACACATGTTTGGGGGCGGTGCCTGGAACGCTTTGGTGAGACCCAAACCGTTGCACTGGATATTTCCAAGGCCTTAGACCGGGTTTGGCACCGAGGGCTTGTCAACAAACTGCCTTCTTACGGACTTCCCGCTTCCTTGTGTACGTGGATTGCCGACTTTTTGAGGGAGAGGTCGATTCAGGCGGTTGCTGATGGTTTCACCTCTTCCTCGCATTCGATAAATGCTGGCGTCCCACAGGGATCGGTTCTGTCTCCGACTTTGTTTCTGTTGCACATCAATGACCTCTTGACATGTGCACCGATTCATTGTTACGCGGATGACAGTACAGTCCATGATAGCTTTTTGTTTGACAAGCCTCCAAAGGGCTCACAAATCCCAATGGCTCGGAGGGCTTTGAAACAAAGAATGGACGGTTACCTCGAGATTGTTTTCTCTTGGGGTAAGAATAACCTCGTCGAATTTAATGTTTCAAAGACCCAATCATGTCTGATTACGTCTAAAAGGGATCGGAATGATAATCTAGTCTCCTTCAATTGTTCTCTAGACTTTATGTCCGGGTTAAATCTTCCCCACAGGAAAAATTTAACCCTTCCACACACTTTTCCACAAATGATCATCTAGTCAATCCACGCTATGCAATTGCATTGTATAAGTATAATAAATTCAAAACTATACAAGAACAACACGTCAACCTACCAGAGACCATATGGGAAAATACTTCACCGACTCCAGATATTTTCGTATAAGATGGTTCGGCTCGATAGAACTCCTAACTGGACCGATAAATCCCACTGATCCCTCAATATGAATATTTAAAAAAATCTTTCGTAATCCTACATGTGTTTAATACAACTGATGTACCGGACGGGACCACGATTATGACTTATTATATTTATGTTTTGTTTTAACTTAGCGTCGCTTAATGATTTTACTTGTTTAACTTAGCTTCATTTAGAGATTCGACGAAGAAAAGGATGAGTTCCTTGAAGGCCGTCCTCTTCTTCTAACCTAAAGGGGGCTTGTTGGATGTTAAAACGAAGACGAAGACGGTACGTCTTCGTACATTGAGGTTTAATTTGGGCGACTTAGCAGTCACCCATTCGTGGTATAATAATGTATAACTGATGTTTTATTAATAAAGTTAATAAATTTGTGTTTTATGGGCTATCGGAGAGGTCGAATGCGAGGACAGGGTTTTGCTGTGCCCGGTCTCGTTTTCGATTTCTCCGTACGCCACTGTGGGCGAAACTTGGCCTTGCCACAGGACCAAAATGCCTGGCGGGGAGCGGGGGGCTCCCGCTCCCCTGTCCTTCCCCGCGTCCTACCTTCGGGCGGACCAATTAGAGCCCTCCTTCTGGGGGTTAGGTATTTTGGTCCTGTTTGATGCCTGGTGTAGCTCGCACTGTTTAGTTGAATTACGGGAGTCTGGCATAATGAATTACGAAATAAATAATATGAATTGATAGGCCAGACTCCCTTTACCATTATTATGTAGGTTAACCTAGAGTAAGTTTAGTTTTAAGTTCAATAATTAAGATTCCCCCCGATAATGTCACTCCGGGGGGCCGATGTTCTTTTTTGTATCTGACATAAAAAATCGAAATAAATTATAAGGAGAGAGGTCGGGAGGTTCAGACGGAAGCACGGAGAGAGGCGAATGATTGCTACTATGGTGACCTCAGCTATGATGACCACAGCAGAGGTCACGACCCGCTAAAACTCAGACTGCTCGGAAAAGGAGACAGTTTGCCGTTTCCACCCCCGCCGGCGGCAAGGTGGGGGTGCGAGCTATATATACGGGGCCGCTACCCCTATATCATCACTTCACTCGACCGGTACCATCACAGCAATCTTCGCCTCTCTGCCTGACCCGACTTCTCTCCGGACTTTTTGGAAATATTGGACTTATTTCTTCCCTGCCTGGACACCTCCACCCCCCGGGACCCAGCGGCTACCAGGACTACCCAGCGCCTATCTACAGTCTTTGTGGGAGTAACCAGGACGTACCCTACAACTGATTTTTGCATTTTTATATAAAGATTGATAAATCTAACAAGCCTAAATTTTGAATTAGAGAGCTAGGTATAATGCCAGTAGCCGAAATAACAAATGGTAATTTAAATTAATTTTATTATTACCTAGAATTAATTAGAAATTACAATTAGTATTGATTTCATGTATACCACTGTAGTTCAGGCTGGCATGTCAATGTCAATTTGCTGCCAGTCATGTTAGGATAGTTTGAGTTAGCTTAAACCCTTAGGCTTCTGGCATATTGACCGCATTTCAAGACCCTATCAAGGTCCAAGAATTTGTCTGTATTTTCACTTTGCAATAAAATCCAAATAAATGGAATGGTTTTGAACATATACGAAAACTAAAAACTGTTTGTGAAAGGTGATGTATGAAATACGCTTTCAAACTTTATTATTACAAACTAACTGGGGTACCACCGGGCTTTGCTCAGGGGGTTGATGTGAGATTGAACTGACTTTCGAACCCACAACGGATCTAGCTTTTTATACCCCTACCAATGAGTAGTCCGCCCATACAAAAAAGGCTTGGAATGTTCCAGAACATTCGAAAGTGTTTTGGAATGTTCCACAATGATCCAAGATGTTCCAGGATGTTCTGGAATGTTGTGGAATGCTCTCAAATGTTCTGGACCGTTCTAGAAATTTCTAGAGGGTGAAACATCCAGCCCTTATATCTTCAAAAGCACACCCTTCAGGTAAAAACGGGAACCTTTTTCATGGATAGAGTACATTGTACTCTTTCTTTTATAATATACTAGCTTTTCCCCGCGGCTTCGCTCGCATGGTATTAGGGGAAATTACTGTAGCGCTTGCACTTATCAATTACCCCTCCCGCATTCCATAGATTCATTCCCGGTACATAGTTTTCAAACAGCTCGCGTGCCACCTAAATTTCATAATGCTAGAGCCCAAAGAAAAAAATAATTATCCAATTTGGTGCAGTCGTTCGGAATTCATGCGCTTACAAACATTTCAAAGATTTATTTTTATTTAAATATGTGGAAGTTTGTAAATATAATAAAAAATAACACTATTATACAGTCTTTATAATCGTTACGAATTATATTTTTAATGTAAGAACTCTCATCTGACATTTATTCCAAAACATTTTTTTTTTTTTTACATTAAATCCACACAGGAGGCCCTGAGGAAAAAATAATTTCCCTCAGGGCCTATGTCATCTTTGAGGATGCTGTGTGGAGGGTGTTTTTGAGGAGAGGAAGGAGTGAAGATGGGTCTTGAAGAGACCCATATTGTAGGAGGGAGGAAACACAGAGGCCGGCAAATCGTTCCACAGCCGAGCTGTTGAACTCAAGAACGAGTCGTAGAAACGACCGAAACATAAGCTTGTCCAAAAAAACATATTCTAATATTTGAATTTTCTGGAGCAGCAGCCGACCAGTTGGTAGGGGGCTGAGTACCCACCAGCATAGAGCCCACAAATATATCGACATCGTTTCCATGGCAACGATTTGTTTTCTGACGTTTGCAATAACTCGCTTTTGTTAGCGACAGAAAACGTATAACAAATATAATATTTTAATATTTATAATTTCATTACGCCAGAGCTTACCATTATATACAGCCTACAGTCCTCGCATATAATTTAGCTTTTTACTGGTGAAAGCATTTTTAAAATCGTTTTATTGTTTTATGCGTGAAAGCGTAACAAACAAACTCAAGCAGTTTCGCATTTATAATATTAGTATGGATACTACGAAGGTTTCAAATTATGCAATAATTTTTATAAATGTTATATATGTGAAAGGAAGAGGTGAACTTAGGTCTAGAAGAGGCCCGTGTTGTAAAAGGAGAGGCCGGCAAGCTTCCACAGCCAAGCTGTTGAACTCAAGAACGAGTCGTAGAAACAACCCGTTCTCTTGTGACAAATGTCAACTGTGCAATGTTGGGCGCGTGTTCGGCAAGTTTCCTGTGACTGAGCACCGGTGCCGAAGGAATCAACGACGCTAGTTTCTATCATTGAAATACCGGTAGAACAAGGACAGCATTCCCACCCAATGCCTGTGCTCAAAAGATTGCAATCCGTTTGTTAAGAGAATTTATCAAATGGTCAGACCTTTTCTGAACAGTTTTTTTTTCAGATATTGTAGGGCTCCAAACCAGAGGTGGTGATAGATCCATACTAATATTATAAATGCGAAACTGCTCGAGTTTGTTTGCTACGCTTTCACGCATTAACCAATAAAAAGACTGTAAAAATTCTTTCACCAATAGAAAGCTAAATTATATGCGAAGACTATAGGCTGTATATGATGGTAAGCTCTGACGTTATGAAATTATAAATATTAATAGATTATATTTGTTATACGTTTTCTGTTGCTAACAAAAGCAAGTTTCCATGGAAACGATGTTGATATATTTGTGGGCTCTCTAAGCTGGTAGGTACCCAGCCCCCTGGTCGGCTGCTGCTCCAGAAAATTCAAATATTAGAATGTTTTGTTTTTTTTTGGACAAGATTCTGTTTTGGAATAAATGTCAGATGAGAGTTTCCACAGTAAAAATACAATTCGTAAGATTATAAAGACTGAATAATAAATAGTGTAATTTTTTATTATATTTACAAAATTCCAAATATTTAAATAAAAATAAACATCCGAAATGTTTGTAAGTGCATAAATTCCGAACGAATGAACAAAATTGGATAATTCTTTTTTCTTTGAGCTATAGCATTATGAAATTTAGGTGGCAGGCGAGATGTTTGAAAACTGAATGCAAGGGAATGAATGTATGGAATGCGGGAGGTAGTGGGGGTGGGGGTGGGGGGATAATTGATAAGTGCAAGCGCTACAGTAATTTACCGTAATACCATGCGAGCGAAGCCGCGGGGAAAAGCTAGTATATTATAATCATAAACACTCCTATGATCTGGTGCTCGTTTATAATATAAATTCAGTATAAAAACATTATTTAGGTAACTGATTAAACAAAATTACTAAACGCAAATGGGGTCAAAAAGATTTATTTTATAAACAATTGAAAAATTTTGACTTACATTTTTAGCATATTGGAATTAACATTTTTCATAATATAGTGTTTTAAACATACTATTAAAATTTCCATCAAGAATTAACAGTTATAAATAGAAATATTTTAAAGGCGTTTTTATTTTAAAGCGTCTATTAGGCATGGGCATTGTTTAATATAAAAATATTAAAATATAGTATCTAACTTACGTAATCTTTTGCGACCGTAAGTATATTTGAAATACTTGAATTTCATAATTTTTTCCCCACTATATAGAGTGAATTTAAATTGGCATTTTTCACTTTCCATTTGCAAGAAATACTGATTTTACCTTCACGTTCAGGAAGTAGTAATTTTTATATTTTGAAAGGTGATTTTCGTATTTATAATCTCAACCAATTTTTTTGTAAATCTAAGATTTAAAAAAAAACTTTTTAATGTTTTTATTTATTTTTAATTTAATAAAATGCTATATTTTTGGATACAGTATCTGTGACTTGCCATTTTATGTGAAACATACTCTCTGACATCTAATGTTCAAATAAAAGTGGCAAAACCTTCTAAACTTAATAAAGTAAACCAAAAAATTTCAAATAGCTACCAGTTTTGTATTATCAAAAATCAAATATTTTTTTATTGTAATATAAAAATTGTGGGTTACATATATCATATATATTTCACAAAATATGTTCTAGGACTGCCAGTTTTATTTCAGGGGAAGGGTTAACAAAAGAAAAACCCTGTTAGGGTTAACCCTGAAAGGGCTAACAAAAAATACACGAATAACCCATGAGGAATATAAAATACACTTAAAAATCAGCTTAAAAATTACTTTCACTTTAAATCTATAAGAATAGTGTTTAATCCCTTACGCACATAAAGCACTTGTATTACAGCATGACACAGTTAAATTTGCAGTCAATGGAATCGCTAGTGTAGATTTTGTGACTCCCAAAAACTATGAACGCAGTTTAAAAAATAGTTATTTAAACTTTCACAGGAAGCAAACACGTTGTTGTTACACACCTCACATTATAATATTTAAGTAATTCTTATAAAAATATTTTTTGTTTGAAGATCACTTCATTGAATATATAAAGCAACTGTTTTCAATTGGTTTATATTTATATAAAGAAGAGAGTTTGTGGTAGGCTGGCTTTGATTTGTATACAAATCTACAGTACTATTCTGACATTGATGAAATTGTAAAATTGTGTAAACACTCAACCTCAAAAACAAGAGGAAGGTCTCTGTCTGCATTAGATTTTGAAAAACTCCATAAACCCCGAGCAGTGCTGGGGAATTCAGTCAGTATTCAATAAAATGGTGCCTAAACAGCAAAAAAAAATTGTTCAAATTAAAAGAAGTTAATTTGTTGATTTCCTCTTTCTGAAAAGTTAAGCATGTCAATCTGCGCCTATAATTATTAACAAAAGTAAAAAAAAGCCAAATTAGCGAAATTCAATTGGAATATATAATAGTGATTATACATTAATTTTGGTGCCAAAACCGCACACATTGTGTTATCAATGAGGAACTAATTTTAGTATTTTTTTTTTTTAATGTGATTTTCAAACTATCTGTCCTAAGCCAGAGGACTATGGCATCCCCAAATATAGGAATGTTTAATTAAAATTTGGGAGAGGAAGGAGACGGGGAAGAGGAAGGTTGGGAAGTATCCGGTTATTCAAATTTGATCAGTAAACATGATTAAAGCCATTTTAAGCAAAGTTTGTTCTGAATGGTGGTCTAATCAGGGCGATACTGAGAGTATCTACCACTCGTTTAAATATATTATCCGTAAATAATCTTAAATGATTAATATGCAAAAGTAAAAAAAAATTAAAGCCTTTTATAATACAGTGAACCTCTCTAATTAATAAAAAAATTTGTGCAGTTCACACGCTATAGAAGTGAATCCTTCAGAAAACTAAAGTAGACAAGAGTGGGGAGGCCACAAAGCGCCGCACAAAGAGGGACCGTTTAGTCTATCTCATTCTCTCGCAGGCTAAACCCTGTAGATGTATGTGTTCTAGTGTCGCTTTTTCATTTCATCAAGTTTCAAATCACAACTGTGCTAAAGAAGTTTTCACTTCAAAAACCCAATACGACGAAGGTTCAAAAATTAAAATTAAACCATAATTTTTTTGTTCAATTTATAAAGGAATTTATTTTTATTTTTCATATATAAATTCTTATCAAAAAAATATATAAAGTCTTGAAACATCTTAATTTGAAAACTTCCTAAACTTGAATCTTCTTAATTTAAAAACATCCAAAACTTTAATCTTCTTCTTTTTTTTTTTTTTTTTTATTGTTTTTGAGTGTTATGCCGTGTTTCGCTATCTCCATCTTTAGCCAACGTTTCGGACAGCGTTACAGTGTCCATCATCAGGGCAGATGAGCTTTAATCTTCTTAATTTTGAAACTTCCCAAGCTCGAATATTCTTAATTTAAAAACGTTCCAACCTTTAATCTTCTTAAAAACTTTCTGAGTTTGATTCTTCTTAATTTAAAAACTTTCTAGGCTTGAATCTTATTAATTTTCGTAGCCAAGTGCTAGAATCGACTTAAGTTAAGAAACTTCTTAAACTTGAAGTTTCTTGTGAGAACTTTATACGGAAGCTTTACTGAAAAAATAAGATACATAGAAAGCAAAGCCAAAATTACAAAACTAAAATAAAATTATACTTTAATAGAGAGAGTATAAAAAATGCATCATTATTTCATTTCACCTTAAAAACAATAATTTATTTTGACCTGAGGTCACCAGTTTATGTGAGACCTTTAGACTCTAAATAAGCCTCAAATAGTACAAATAAAATTGATCTATTTAATATTTCGGGGTAATATGCCATTTTGCGCTACCTTCTTCTGTAGTCAACATTTCGGACAGCATTACAGTGTCCATCATTGAGACGGATGTGTAAAGGCACAATACCCCAAAAATAAATCATAATGATATTGGCCATGAAAATCTCAAAAAAATAATAATATTAATATTTGAAAATGTTTGAATTTCACTGAAAGTAGGAAAAAATTGCACTTATTTTGGGCACAATGCCTACAATACACTACTATCAGTTGATACATTCAGGGAATCTATCAGAATTAATCGTAGTTAGAAAAAAGTATGTATTTCAATTTTTACCAAACAATTCGTCAGAATCAAAGGCAAACTTCAAATCCAAATACACTTTAACGGTGAAATTGCCATTGGTTTTAATTTCATTCAAAATGTTTTTTTGGAAAGAGTAGTTTTTATCATCCGTGTCAAATTGACCGGGAAGCAAATCAATAGCCATAAAATAGCTCGTGCTTGTTTTGTTTCCTATTAAACTTGCAATGAAATACATCAATACTTCTTCCTTTTCCTCGTAAGGGTTCGGGATCGAGTCCAAAAAGGTTTGGAATGATTTCAAGAAGATGGGATAGAATTCATTCCCGAACTTCTCGCAAGATTCATTCAGGTATAGCCCCACTCTCTTTCCCAAGGCTTTCATCAATAACAATCTAGAAGCGGGCGATTCCACGTCCTTTCGTTCGCTCAAAACCTGTCTGTAGATCAAGCTTAGATTGAGAATTATATCAAGGTCGACAAAAGCCCCCAACGGTAAACTCGAAGACATTAATTCTATTATGCTCTTCAGAAGATTGTTTGGATCGACTTCCAATTTTGAATTTAAAGCGGCCCGACTGCATCCCAACGCGAAAATCTTCAAAGTATTCCTGTAAGCGAACTGACCGTCAACTTTCTTATTCCACTTTTCCGCGATGAACTTCTTGAACAGTTCGCACGTGCTTTTAAGATGGGTTTCTTGCTGTTCAGGGTTTTTCGCATGGACGATATAGTGCACGAGAAAGTTGAGGAGATTGTCGGACTCGATCAATTGTTCCCCGATGGAGTAGATATACTCCTCGATTAAAGACTCGCAGAATTCCGGAGACAGATGATCGACGCAACGAACGAAACCGCTGGAAAGGTATTGGATCTCGCTGTCCACTAGGCATTTGTTCGATCGAAGCCTTTTCAACGTGGTCCAGCACGTTTGGCAAAAATCTGACAGTAATGCCGGCATAATCCTTTCAAACTCTCTCAGATAGTAAAACAGCGGCTTGTCCAACTCTGTGAAGCTTGACATGAAATGTTTCAACATCTCCCAAATCTGTTGGTTTCTTGTGATATCGCTCTCTTTCTGCAGAAGTCTGAATGTTCGTTGAAACAATACCTCTCTTATGGAGTTGTTCTTTTCCGTGTCCCACAGTCCTCGATAGAACTGTAATAGATCCTTCTTTGGAAAGAGGAAGTAGGCCAGTCGGATTCCATGCTTCTTCACAGATACGGGTTTAGTCGTCAAAACTTTTATGAAGTTCAAGGTATCTGCAGATGATTTTTTAAAAGTCAAAGACAGGACAGCGGGAACTGTGAATTTCAGGAAGTCATCCTTTGCAAAGTTCAACAGCATGTCGTAAGAAACGGGAGGATTTATAATCAAGAATTTATTGGCGATGATTTCTCCATTCAAATATTCTTGCGTTTGCACAGCCAGATCTACCTTCGTCTGCGTCGGGATGTGTTTCTTCAACAAGTCTTCGCTTTCTTCGGGATTTAGAAGTAAGCACAATGCGACCGTCATGATGGCTTCTTTGTCAGGAGTCGTACAGCGTTCCTTAACAGCATTGACAAATAGCTCTACAAGTGGTTTATTCATGTACGCACGAACTTGCCTGAAGATGTTAGCGTAATTGGTCAATGAATAGGTTTGCAGACATCTATCGAAAAGGAACGACAGATTGCGCATTACAACGCCGGCATCATGACGCAGATAATTGGCGCAGTACTTTTGCGAGCTGTCATATTGGAACAGCTTATCAGCAAACATGATCCTAGCTTTCACGTCTTCTTGTAGATAGTATAGAATGGTGCGCATATCTCTCAAGTCTGTTTTCTCCACGAGTCTCTTTAACACGTCCACCAGCCAAGCGCATTCCGTTACCGAGTGTTTTCCGCTATCGCTTCTCTTTCTGTACGAGAGGATCAGTTGTTCCAGCATTCCCTCCACTTTATCATATTTCATGCTGCTTTCGATAGAGACTCGATACTTTTCAAAGAAAGCATCAAGCACGACGAACTCGTGCTTCGGAACTCCGACCAGCAGGTTGATATTGTTGATATTATACTTTATAAACTTATCGATGATCGCGTCGATCGGTTGACCCTTGTCGAGGTTGTAGTGAAGACTCTGCTCGAGGAATCTGCTCAAGAAGTGTTGCCTGCCGTGATTTTCAATTTCTTTACTGACGCACATGAACTCGATCATCTCGTTTATAACGGCCCAGTGTTCGGCAGGCAGTTTGTACAGCTCGAATGAAGATTGCAAATGGTCCAAAAAGCGGTAACGCAGAATTTCTTGGTCATTTCTATGCCTCTGCGCCGTGTATGTCAAAACTTTCAGCAGGTATTCTTTGTCGTCGTTGATCTTGCAGCAGTCTATCATTCTCTCAAGCAGCGTAATCCTATATTCCATCTCTGACGCGGCCTTACTCAATGTCATAAGACGGGGAATAGCTTTATCAGGAGACAAAAACTTCAAAAAATGTTCTTCTTTTAACCAATCTGTAGACTTTATGTTGGCAATCTTTGCTACGGCCCAAGTGTTTCTGATATCGACCGGGAGACAACTAACCATTTCCCAATTGGTAAAATCATCACTGTACAAGAAGGAAGATCCGTTATACTTTAACGCGTAAATTTTCAAAAGAAAGTTGATTCTATACAAAGGTTTGTACGTGTTCAAGATATCCGAAATGTATCCATAACCAAAATCTTTTTCTTTCGCCGGCATGAGTTCCAAAACAAACGATTCAAACGTCTCCCCTTTCAAGTGGCTCTTCAACGTGGGAAGATGAAGAATTTTCATATAAGTAGCGGGACTTTGGCACACCGTATCATGCCCCACTTTCAGGATACCGAGTGTCGTCCGTGCACCTAATTTAACGTGTATATAATTCATATACTCGCCGTAAATTTCCAAAAACTTCTTTGGGAATTGCTGTGCTATGAGTGAAAACACCTTGTCGTAATCTTGATGATACGCAAAAGTCATTGGCAGCTTTCCTACGCTCTCTTTACGAAGATACTTCACCAAATACTCGATAACCAACTCGGAATCTTTCTTGTAGACGTAAAAGAGTTGCTGGGGTGGCACTATGAAATTTTCAACCATTATTTGCGAGCGGATAAAATCTTTACTGCAATCGGGCAGAAGCTTGATAGCGAGATTGATTCCGTATAAAGGTATGATTTTCTCGAACAGATCCTTGGCTAAGTCCTCGTTTTCGAGATGTGCTCCGAATAGAGACACGATTCTACAGATGGTGTGATACGATGCGTATGGAAATATCTCATTGATGAAGTAATCTGCGTTGATAAGGTCGACATCTGTGTGTCCCTTAAACAACCATGTTGCGTTCAGCGCTATGGCCACTACCATTTGATTCTCTGATTTAAAGATATCGCAGAGAACCCGGGCATTCTTGGAACGGTCGGCAAGCTTTGCGATGTAGATCTGGTCAGCTTGGCTTTTGTTGGTCCAGTTCTGAAGGTTTTCTGGAGACAGGAGCAGAGGATCTGATTTGCTGATGAGTTGGTTCAGACTGCGGTGCCTCTCGGATAGAGAGAGCCCCGTCAGCTGGTTGTCTATGGTTCCTCCAAACACCTCCATCTGAAAAAGATACAACAATAAGAATTACTAACTAAATAGCGTAGGAAATGTGGCGAATTCATCTCTCAGGGAGTGGAAATATGACCTGCAATAGCCATCCCAAGCCCCCTTGGTGTGAGCTATCGTGTACAGGAATGACTGCTGGGGCCCGCCACAGAACTCTGTCTCGTTAATTTTAATAAGAGTTGATAAATAATAATAAATAATCTATAAAATGTTTACTGAAAAGTGAAGGTATATTATTTGTGCCGGTGGTTTTGTCGTAAGCATTTTTCAGTTTACTCATATTTATTTTTTTACTCCAACCTTTACAAAATGTAAGGTTATCTTTTTAAAAACAATAACACAATCTAAAAAGACTTTACACAAAAAACAAGATTGGTTCCATGACTAAGCAAAATACTTTTATAAGTTATATAAAGTCTTGAAAATGAAACAATAACTTTGTAAACATCACTTTTATTTTTTATACTTAATGCCGACCGGGTTTCGCTACAACCGTAGCTTTTATACTCTATTGAGTATTATACTGCCCTGAAGAAGCTACGGTAGAAAAACCCGGTCAGCATTAAGTATAAAAAAATAAAAGTGGTGTTTACAAAGCTATTGTTTTATTTTTAAACTAGCTGGGTCACCCAGCTTCGCTCAGGACTACATTCGAGAGTGTTCTGGAATGTTGCCGATTCCCTACTCCCGAACATTCCACGACGTACCCCGCCACTCCTTCCAGAATTTTCTAGAGCTCTATCAAACCATCTAAAACTTTCCGGAAGAATGTTCTAGAAATTTCAATAGGGCGAAACTTCCAGCCCTTATATCTTCAAAAGCACGCCCTTTAGGTAAAAACGGGACTCCTCATCCTGGAGGGGGGACAGGGATCTACCACACCATATAACTCCCTTGATCGTACTGGGACTCGTTTCTGAGTTTTTGCAGTCCGCACGTTTTTTTGGACTTTCTTTTATAATATACATTGATTATAATGTCATATCACAAAGTATCTGCTTCATATGAACAAAAAGTTATATAAAGTCTTGAAAATGGAAAGTGATTGTCGATTAGTTGCTAGTAAACTCCAAGACATGGCGCAGAGCAATCAAAAGTGGTACCTTGAAGCATTAACACAAGAATAATATTTAGCTTGTTAGTGCGATACGGAAATTAACTCACGTTAAGTGTGTGGTATACGGCTGATTTAATATGTATTACGCTATCGCAAAAGATACAGAACCTTCAGGTCTGAATAGCCAGGTGCACAACTTTCCGCTTCCCAATCTCCTTCCCCCTCCTCTAAGTGTGTGGTATACGGCTGATTTAATATGTATTACGCTATCGCAAAAGATACAGAACCTTCAGGTCTGAATAGCCAGGTGCACAACTTTCCGCTTCCCAATCTCCTTCCCCCTCCTCTACCGTACAAACTCTTCGACTCGTACAATTTATCAGGAAAAGTCGTATATAGAAAATACAATACAAAATTGGTGGTTAATAGTTTTACATTCCAATTATTCGACAGCATCAAGTTTTAGCATATCATAGTTCTGGAATCCTGAAGTTTTATTTATTTTCAGAAACAGATTTTAAAAACGTATTTCTAGTTTTTTTAATATTAGGCACTTACCTACAATACGAAATGACAGCCACGTTTACAATAATATCACCTTTATCAAACAACAATCAGATATGGACATGAAATGTTGCAATCGAAGAGATAAAAAGCAATTATAAAACAAATATTCTTACAAATAATAAAAGAATTTTGTTCAATTTTACCTTTCACAAGAGTTGACAAACAAGACCACAATGTTTCAATAAAGAACTAATTATTATTGCACAACTTATTGAAATGTTAAGCAAATGGCGCTAATCGATGACTGGATGCTCACAGACATAAATAAACCGATCACCTAACAGATGTGAATAATATAAAAGATAAACGAAACGCCGCCCACAAAACAGATTATACAGAATAAAAATAATACTGGATAAAATGCCGGCAAGCTAAGAGCTATGACGTTTTCTGACACATGGATGACTCATAAAACAACATGTAAAATTTGAGTTGGTCAAAAAATCGATGGAAAAGAATCGATATTTGATTCACATTTAACATTTTATAATCAATGTACGGAGCAGGACTCTTTATTTATTCGTTTGTAATTTAAAAAAAATCGAGTGCAGTTTACACGCGGTAGAAGTGAAACTTTACCAAAACAATCTAAAATAATGTCTAAAACTGACTGTCCTAAAACGGGAATCATCCTAGTTGGACAGTCAAAACATTTCATAAATAATGTACATAAATGTGTAAATATTTTACTAAAAATTACTAAATAATACTTGAAAAGTGAGGTCATAATCAAAGCGACCAATGAGCGCAGACCTTGCGTAATTTTCGTTTTATATCCCAACCAATAAGGGGCCATCCATAAATTACGTCACACGAATTTCATGACTTTTTGACCCCCCCCCCCTGTCACATTTGTGAGACCCCTCCCCCTAGAATTTCATGATTTTTTTACCCTTCCATACCCCTTGTCACACTTCTCTACTCCCCCTCCCCCCCTTTGTGACGTAATTTATGGATGGCCCCTAAGAGTCCTTAAAAGTGACATCATTATCAAAGCGGCCGATGAGCGCAGTTGATGCGTCGCAGGTCCACTAATCGTCATTTCCGTTTCATCCGAAATCCAAATCACACCCGTGCTATGGAAGTTTTACTTCAATAAAACGCACTTATTTATTTTAGTTATTTTCTTAGGTTTATGAATTTCATTTGATTTATCAAAAGAATAAAGGCGGATTTATTTTTATCTGACGTGTAGTGTCGTGACGCGTCACAACGGTATCGGTTCCATACATTTAGTATGGTGGGATTTATATTCGTGTGTCATGAGTGTGTCGCAATGGCTTGTGTTGGTTTGTCTTGACTCGAAACTAAATGTATGAAACCGATATTGTTTTGACTTGTCACGACACGACACGTCAGACTAATATACACCCATATTTAGGCATGAGGGACTTTTATTGAACCAAACCGGTTAGTGGCTGAGTGGGCATCGCGTTTGGGTCCCATTCGGGCATCACGAGTTTGATTCCTCGGCTGGCGAAGTCCTCCATCATGACTCAAGCAACATTTTCAGCTTACTGAGGTGGTAATTAAAGATTTTCAAACATTGTTGGATTATTCGGAACCAGGGAATGTTTCTTTCTTTAAAAAAAAGTACTCTTGGAACAAGGGCCTCCAAGATCAGGGGTATAAATCACCAGACCTGGGGTTGGCGAACAATCGCAGTACACCTAATATTAATAAAACGCCTTAGAGGTGATTTTTGAAGTGAAACTTCTTTAGCCCCGTTGTGTTTTGAAATTCGGAAGATAAATGGATGTATGTTTTTATCACTTTTTAGTGTCGCTATTTTTCATTTCATAGAGTTGCAAATCACAACGGTGCTAAAGAAGTTTTCACCTCAAAAAACAGTAGCAAGTGGAACCTGGTGAATATGAAATATCGATTTTTTTAATGCCGATTACATTGGCTCCATCACTACAAAAGTCAGAATGACACCATTTCTGTTATTTTCAGTTTTCAGTACCCACTTTAATTATTTGATAAAAAGTTACTTTATTTCTGGATTAGGGATAAAATACAATAAAATTTAGAATGTGGTTCTGATTAAAAAGGTAAATTACATTACATTAGATTTAGTGAATAATTACTTATGCTTTCTGAAAATATCATTAATTTAAAAGTTTTCCTCAACATGAATATTAATAGGAAGGGTGGAACCTACCTATGTATTTATTTTTAGGCAAAATATTTCTGAAGGTCAAATTATTCTTTTTTTAAACATTTATTAACAGCGGTTTATGAATATCTTTTTGTATATTTGCATCACGTTCTAGGTACCTTCAGTATCGTTCTGTTTAGTATAGCTTTTCAGAATCGAAACATTGCCTTAAATGACTTTAAATTTAGACTTTTCAGTCACTAATCTGGTCTTTATTGACCAGATCTGAATAGCAAATTTGAGGCGGGTCTGGGTACCGCCGCCGCGGGAACCATTTATTGAATAACCAACACATTTGCCATAGGTCACCCCAAGTGGTTCGTTATGTTTGGTGACTTAGCAGGGATGCCCAGGCTCATGGGGTGAAGTTTGCTCGGATCTTGGCGGCGGATACGTCTCCCCACCTGCTGCATGGAGAGAATGGTTGAGGGAGTCCCTTTGACTTTTCCAGCCGTACTCTCTCAGAACATCGCCTTGCACCACAGTGGGAGGGATGGATTCATACATCCGTCACTCCTGGACACACTGACCCCCAGGTTTCTACCCACCTCTAATTCCGTTTTCTTTCCCAGAACTTCCTCTCCTTCCTTCCCTAAAAAGACCCTCCACACAGCATCAGCATCTACAATGCATAGGAAATATTTGAAACTTTCAAAATATCTTCTTTCCATCCTCGCGATGGTTTCTGGATGAAAAGACATCTGAAAAGTGTTTTAATCATTACAAAAACTCTTACGAAACTGTCAAAAATGTCACAATTTGAGAATGACAGTTTGCAAACCATCAATAATTGTTCAATCAAAATTCAATTTTCGAAGAAAATAATGAATTTTATTGAAGTTCTCACCTTTGGTACTAACCAAAATCGAATACTTTGAATTTAATCAAGATTTATAGGTATTTTAAATAGGTACCTATGTCAGGTACCAAATTCGATTGATTGCTCTTATAATATAAAAAAAATAATGTTTGTAATGTATGAAAAATTAAAATTTGTATTAAAAAAATTGCGATTATTGGTAGCATGCAAGCTGTTTAAAGACTGAATTTACCGGGACTGAATATATGGAACGCGGGAGAGGGGAGAGGAACGCAGGAGAGGTGTTCGGAGAACGGGGAGCGGGAGAGGGGAGAGGGAAGGCATGGAAGGTGGAGAGGGAACGTGTGAGGGGAAGGGGATATGGTTGGGGAAGGGGAGGCAGAAGGAGAACGGGACGAATGGAAAAAGACACACAGGGAGAAATAATTTGTTTATTAAGTGGCATTGCAACGCGTATCTCACTTATATATGACGTAACCCTACAGAAAAGTCACATGGGGTCAAATCGGAGGAGCGAGGGGGCCATGGAATATCCCCCCGCGAAGAGATCAGGCGACCCGGAAAGAGCTCTAGCAGTTAAGATTGCAATGCAAGCATCTCTACGTTTCACAAAATCTTGTGGACTCAATTCCTGTGCACGCATCATCTTGTGGGGGTTTTTTTTAAATATATTTTTTTATATGAATACCGCACAAGAGTCCCAACTCCTCATGTCTGGAGCCAGTGAGACTGTGGCATCCCCAACCGGGGTATGTTGTGAGGCTGAAGATAGTAGGGAGGGGAAGGAGATGGGGAAGAGGAAGGTGGGGAGTACCTGGCTAATCAGATCTGGTCACCAAACATGGCTAAAGTCATTTCAAGCAACGTTTCAATTCTGAACGGTGGTCTTACACCAGGGCGATACTGAGAGTATCTTCCACTCTGGAACGTGCCGCAAATATACTATTTATTATTTTAAATGAATAAACTGTGAAATAACACAAATTATTCAAATAAAATTTATTTGCCACGCCGGGATTCGATCCCGTGACCTTCAGAATGCGAGTCAAGAGCCTTACCGCTGGACTACACCGGCCGCCAGGGGTGCAGGTGAAGGTCTGAGTGTAAGATTCGCCTTACAGTTCTGGACGATTTTCCAAGCGCAGCGGCATGTTACCGTGCAGATCGGATTGACTGGAGACTCTTCAATTGACGCTCTTACTGCCGCCATGTTTTCAGGTGTTCGCACACTTTTAGGTCACCCAACTGGCTTATTTAGGAACTGCAGATACTGTCAACCTTATTATACTGATTCATTTCCGATTGGTTTAATGGATCGGGAACACTGTCATTATGATTTGACCCGAACTGGATCCGAAAAGCCCTCTGCGTACCCACAACGCTCTCCCCATTTTTAAAGAATTTTTACTTATTTACAATTGTTTCTTGTATTAATTAAGTTGAAACAAAGTGTTTTTTCAATAATTTGGGTGTATTTAGCAGTAAGCGGGGAAGGGAAATTTTACCAAAAAGAATACTGCAAAATTAAACGTGTCAATCTCATCATCGTCACTGTTGAGTGCGTACATCTCAGGGTGGGATTTGGTTTCTTCCGCAAAAGTTCTTGCTGCGGTGCCTCGCCATTCGAGATTTCTGAGAATTATCTACACAGTGAGTTTGGCCCCTCCCGCGATAAACATTGCTACACATTTCTTCAGACTGATTCATTGATGGTTTAAAAACTGGGCTATCATGGAAAGCATTGGACTGACAGCATGGACTGTTCTATCTGCCAGCTGGCAGAACTAACTTCCCGATGGTCATGCCGGTGGGGAGAGCAGTCTTGCTGTTGAACAGAATCAATACGGATATGGACATATTTAGCATCAATGAAGCTACCTTTAAAAGGCAAACTCTGTTACTCCTTGTACAAAAATTGATACCTAATTTTTTATATTTATGTAGATACATAATTCTCCTTCGAAAAAACACATTTCAAATGAACATTTTTGTAATGTTTTTTAAATAATAAATTGAATTGAATTTACCTCCAGTCCTCAGTTCTTCTCGCCCTACCATCATGTCATGTTCATTTTGAATTCATAGTGTAATCTGTTCATTGTTTCAGAATCACATGGAAATTAAGAAAGCGGATTGAATACAATGTCGCTAGAACAAGCAATGGAAAACCTAGATTTGGATGGAGAAAGTAGAAAATATGAAGGCTCCCCGATTGAAGTATACATTCAGATCTTGAAGGACATGAATAAAGAAATACAAGAAGGAAAGACAAAGCAAATACTCAATAGCGAAGATTTTCAAAATTGTGACAGTAACGACACTTTAAGCGGAGAGAGAGCAATTTACCATGTGATTTGTTCAGGGAATACCAAAATCTTGGATAAACTAATAAGTGAATGCCATCTATTTTCAAGTCCTGCAGTTCTTGATTCCATTTTATCTCTTGCTTATTGTCGCATCAAACTAAACAATGTCCTGCTGTCTAAAGAAATGGACTTATATGTGCAGTACAAGTTAATAAAACTGCGTTTCTATTCACAAGATATCGCTGCGGTTCCAACTCCCGTAAGCGATATCGAAGAACGACTCTGTCTAGTTCTTGAAAAAATCGACATTCTTTTGCAATATTCGCTTGGTGTCGACGAAACATTTCTGTATCTTGCCAAGTTCATCGCTAAAAACCTGTACATCCTAAAACAGCAACTCAAAACAACTTATGTCATTTTCCCGTGGGAGGAAATTGTATTTTGCTTGTGTTGTTTTGTATCGGCCCATACTAAGATGCAAGAGTTGAATGTTTTCTATTGGACCATGTTGACGAAAGAAAGCATTTTGAAGAAGTTGAAGATGTTCAGCGATTCGTTGAAAGATTGGATCGGACCGGAGAAGAAGATTCGTATCGATGAAGCCAGCAAGCAAAGAGCAACCCGCGAAGATGTGGTTGCCGGTATTCTGAAGAATCATCCATCATTCAAAGACCTTTATGACGATTACACAGAGTTAAGAGATGTCTATTCTTTAGACAAGATGTTTAATTATATAAATGCGGCCTTGCTAGCAGACTGCAGAACCAGGGAAGGGCAGCTCACAATAAAAAGGGCCCTGCAAGTTATGGGAGAAGAATTAAAAAATACTCTTGAATCTCCAAACTTGTCTTCAGACATGAGTGACCTACTGCTGCTTTCTGCTCCCCTGGAAACCAGGCAGGTCCTCACAGGCATCCGTAACTCTTTATCGCATGCCCATATCTTGAAAGACTCTGAAGGTTTTGAAAAACTAGCTTTCTATACCCACGTACACAACGATTTAAAAAAAGTCTGCGTCGTCATATCACAAATACTCGGCTCGAAAAAAATCAATAAGATCAAATCGATTTTGGACAACGTTAAAAACAGCAAAAGCTTCGATGAAGTCAACGAAATCATGGACACTTTTAAATATATGAGTAATATAGATCCAATCAAAATCTCACAAGCCGATACACTTACCGGAGAAGAAAAACAGATAGAGGAGATTGTTAATCTTATACCCCACAAAGTAAATGATCTGTCTGAATACGAACAAGATCTTCTCGATGGATTAAAACGGCTTTTCGATAAGACAAAAAATTGCTTTAGCAATGTTCAAAAATATTATTCCGTCGGTTTCGGATATCTCAAGACCATCTTTCATCCTGCTTTAAAGTCGGAAGGGAAGACCGATAAAGAAAAGGCAAAATTTTTCAAAATTTACAAACGGACCGCTTCCGAAATGCTTTTGAAACTGCCGGATGTGAGCCTTTCACAAATCGAAAGTTTCAACGAGTTATCGGAAATGTTACAGAAGTTTTATGAAAGCGTAGAACAAAGAGTAGTTCCCTCAGTTGCAGAACAAATTCAATTGCTTATCCTATACATCAACACCATTTCAGTCTGCGATAAAAATAAAATTAAATGGATCGATGAATTCAAAGAATGTTTGGGGAAGCACAAGCTTAAGAGAGCTCCAGTGGAGGTCAACAGAGGAAAAGAGAAGGTAGAGGGTAAAATAAAAGGAAAGAAGATTAAAGAAAAGTTAGAAATAAACAGAGAAGAAATGGATGAAACCATTTCAAGGCTGGAAACAAATAAAGAAGTCGTGGATGAAGTCATTTTAGAGAAGCTGTCAGAACTCAAAGATATGCTGAGGACTGATGGTAAAGAACTTCTTAAAGCTGACAATATCAAGAGATTTATGGTGGAAGCTCTGTTTCTTGATGCTTTGTCCGATTTAGACACAAGCAAGTATTTGGTGGGAAATATCCTCTTTGTGGATGATGGGGTTCCACTTTTGACTGGAAAATGTCTAAGGAACTACTTGGCACATGGAAACCCTTTGATTGATACATTCTTTCCCGATTCTTTCACAGTAGTCTTTACAAATGCCAAGATTCTCACGGAAAGCATGATCGTTGGAAAGAAACTTGGACAGATGGTACAATACGATGGTAAAAAGTTGAAAGAAAACTACGAAATGGGTTTGGATATAATCCACAAACAAGAAGAATTGCGTAAATCTTTACAAGAAGGAAATCTGAATGAGTTGAAGAGATGTATCGGAGATGGAGCCGACACTAATTACAGAAGTCAGGACTTGCGGACTGTGCTACATTTGGCTGCACAAGAACCCAGCCTTGAAATTCTTAAATTTTTGATTGACGAAAAGCATTTAGATTCTCATGTGAGAGAATGTTTCTTTCAAAGCCTGTTGCATATTGCAGCTGCTTTCGGCAGAGACAGCAATGTGGAATACCTCGCGCAAGAAGTTGGATTATCGGTTAATGACGAAGACAGGTCAGCGAGACGACCCCTGCATTTGGCTGCACAGCACGGACATAAGAACTCTACTGAAATATTGCTAAGGTTCGGAGCTGAGAAAAAAGCTAAAGACTGGTGCGGGCACGCCCCTCTCCATTACGCAATTAGATACAACCATCTGAACGTTGTCCGAGTTCTGGCAGATCAACATGTTAACTACCGCGAAAGCAGCGACGGATTCTCTCCTCTCCACATAGCCTCCGATTTCGGTCACATAGAAATCGTAGAATATCTGTTGGACGAAGGCGCTGAGATCAATGACAAAGCTTATACGGGTGCAACTCCTCTTTATTTTGCAGCGTTGAATGGACACCTCGAAACTGTAAGGATTCTGATCCGTAAGGGTGCCAACATCAACGCGAAAGGGCTGTACAGCGGTAACACACCTTTAAATAACGCCGCAGAAGAAGGCCACGAAGATGTTGTGGACCTGCTTTTGACACACAATGCTTCCGTCAACATCGGAAACAGAAATCTGAACCAAACCCCGATCCAAGTTGCGTCGTTCTACGGACACAAAGGAATCGTTCAACTTTTGATTAAACATAAAGCTGACGTTAACGCTGTGCGGTACGACAGGTTAACCTGTCTTATGAGCGCCGCTTTAAACGGACACAAAGATATTGTCGATCTTTTAATTTTAAGCGGCGCAAAGTTGGACCTTTGCACGTTTGATGGCTCCACAGCTTTACATTTGAGTGCCAGGCGTGGACATAATGGTGTTGTCAAGTCCTTGCTTGAAGCAAAAGTGGATTTGGATTTGACGAACGCAGGTGACTTAACCGCACTACACGAGGCGGCGAGAAACGGGAATCTCGAGGTTGTTAAGACGCTAGCAGCGGCAGGATGCAATGTGGATGCCAAAGCCATAGGTGGCTTTACCCCTTTACATATCACCGCAATAAAAGGACACATTCACATTTCAGAGGCTTTGTTAAGCGCGGGAGCTAGCGTTGACCCCGTCACCGAAGGTGACTTTTCAACACCATTGAACGAATCAATGCACAAAGCCAACAACGAAGAGACCGTCAGACTTCTATTAGCCAACGGAGCTAACATTGAATCAAAGTGCAAGTCTGGCTTTACCCCGCTGCTTACGGCTTGTTTTTTCGGTCGCTGCGGAGCTGTTCAAATCTTGATTGAAAATAAAGCCAAAGTCGATTGCGCGGAAGAAAACGGATATTCCCCTTTGCACTTTGCAGTCGCGGGGAACCACAAGGCGGTCGTTAAAGTATTACTCGATAACGGCGTTAATATTCAAAATGATGCCAAACATTCAGTACTGTGTCGAGCTGTCAGAAACAATAATAAAGAGATGATAGAGTTGCTGCTAGCGAGTGGAGCGGACGTAAATGTAAAAGGAGGATCGCCACTGCTAGCAGCATGCATGGATGGACATAGAAGTGCGGCAGAAGTGTTACTCAAGCATAAAAACATCAACGTTCATGTAACTAATGATAAAGGACAAACGCCTCTGCACTTAGCAGCTATTGGCAACTTCTGGAATATAGGAAAGGCACTCCTCAAAAACGGAGCCGCAGTTGACGCATTGGATTCAGATGATAACACACCTTTGATGATTGCTGTAATTTTAGGTCGAAAGGAATTTATTCAAGTCTTATTGGAAAACGGGGCTGATCTCTATACTAACATAAATCAGCTGATTGGTATGGCAATTATGAATGGAAATCCCGTAATTTTAGATCAATTACTTAAATTGTCCGGATCCAAAGTCGACATACAGAGCATTTCATCACAATTCATAATAGCGGTCAAAACTGGCAGTTTTCAGATTGTTGAAGTGCTGTTCAAACATCTCGATATTGATATCAATGAAAAAATACATAAACTTACAAAAAATAACACTCTTTTACATGAGGCAGCTGGCTTAGGTCTCGTGGAATTCGTCAGATATTTCATCAGCAAAGGGGCTGATCTCCACGCTGAGGATAGTGGCGGTTTGAAACCTCTGCACGTTGCTGCTAAAAATGGACACGAGAAAGTTATAGACGTGATTCTCGAACACGGGACGAGCATCGACGAAAGAGATAAACATGGAAATACTCCGTTGCATCACTCTCTTACTGTCGACATGACACGGAACTTATTAAACAAATGTGCCAATGTTCACGTCAGTAATAATGCGTTACAGCTGCCGATACATACAGCTGCGGAGAGAGAATCGGAAGGAATTGTTAGCATATTACTAGAATATGGATCAGAATTTAATTCTAAGGATCTTTCAGGTAAAACACCGAGAGATTTGACTACACAAGAGAGTGTCATCAGATTGTTGGATTATGTTGAACAACTGTTTAAAGCTGTGGAGGAAAATAACATAGAAGCAGTCAAAAACTTTATTAAAAAGGAGAGAATTTCAGTTAATGTCAGAAGGGCAGATAATTGGTATCTTCTTCACATTGCTGCCAAGAGTGGGTTTGAAAAGGTTTGTGAGGTGTTACTGTTGAATGAAGCAGATTCAAACGCAATCGGAGACAAAGGAAATGCTCCCCTACATTACGCAGCAGAATTTTCTCATATTGAAATTGTAAAATTGCTTTTATCGCATGGCGCCGTATATAATCTGAAATCTGAAAACGGTAACACTCCGCTTCAAGTATCCGTGCAGCAAAATATTAAAGATCTACTCTATTTCATCGAGGAATCTTTCAGAAAGGTTCAGATCGGCGATTTAGAAGTCTTCAATGATTTTAGAAGTCTTAACGACATCGAGACAGTGAGAGCAGTTATGAAGACTCGTAATGAAGAAAGAAAAATACTCATAAATGTTGCAATTCAAAATAACTTTCCACAAGTCAATGATTTGCAACTGATTTTGCAAGAAGGCTTGTCGAAAGCACCAAATTTGGTGGCCAAGCAGATGATTTGGGAAGAGCGTTTTACAGAAGCAAATTTCTTCTTGAATATGGAATTGATGGAAAAACATGCCGTTTTGGGAAAAGACAATCCCAAAACTTTGGACAGCCAATTCCTGGTGGCCGAAGCTTTGGTAAAACAATTGAAGTATTCCGAAGCCTTGAAGATGCTGAATGAAGTTCTCGCCAAACAGTTGGAAGGATCGAAATGTGCCAACGAAGCCTCTCTGAGGACAGAGAGCCAGATCGCTTTCGTACTACATAAGCAAGGAAATTATCAGCTAGCATTGGAAAAGCTTCAAAAAGTTTATAAAAGACAAAAAGAAATATTAACAATCAATCATCGTGATTTGTTTCAGACTAGCGAGAGAATCGCAATGACGTTGAGATCTCTATCAAGATATACTGAAGCCATGGAAGAGAGTACCAGCAACTACGCAGCGTGTTTAGAAATGTTAGGACCTGACGATTTACTGACTTTGGAAATCCGCAACACAATAGGAAGCATACTATTTCATCAGAATAAGATAGACGAAGCAATGGACGCTTTCAAATCTGTTTACGAAGGCAGGAAGAAGATTCTGAAATCAAATCATTCGGACACTATGAGAGCTCAGCACAATGTCGCTGTAATGATAGCTCTTCAAAATAAGCACCACGAAGCCTTGGAAATATTCTTAGATCTGTACGTTCGTCAGTTGAGAATGTTAGGATCAAACCACATCGACACAGTTAACACGCAACGAAATATCGCTTGCGCTTATTACATTACAAAGCAATATAGAGAAGCGTTGAAGTTTTACAAGGACGGATACGAATTGCGGAACACTTTACTAGGAAAACATCACCCATTAAATTTGAGACTCGATAAAATGTTTGAAAACTTGATTATAGCAACCGAACGTTCCGGCTTGGATGACGACAAGATTAACTCTTGTCAAATGGACATAATGCTTGCATCATTAAATGGTCAAATAACGACAGTACAAAGTTTGATAAACGAAGGTTGCGATGTAAATACGACAGACGGAGCGGGGAGAAAACCGCTACATTTCGCAGCGAGCAAAGGATACAAAGACATTGTTTTAATTCTTTTAAAACACGGAGCGGATGCAACGGCCATTGATAGCAACGGAGATACAGCGCTCCATGCTGCAACATATAAGGGACATTTAGAAATAATTAATGCGTTATTGGCGCACGTTTTGACAAATAACCGACGTAAATTTAGCAATTTTATCAACGCACAAACAATTGAAAGAGGCATATCAGCTTTGCATATCGCCGCGCATAATCAAGCTTTACAAATCATCAGAGTTTTACTGAGATACGGAGCGTGTTATAACATTTTAGATATTGAAATGACTCCTTTAGATCACGCTACGGATTACGATGTCGTCAGATTGTTTGGGACGGTCGAAGAGCTATTCAAGAGTGCGAAAAGTGGAGATGAAGCTGTAATTTTGGCAGAGTTGGCTAATATGGAGAAAGAAGACTTGCAAGCTGTTGTTTTCGCAAGAGATTGCCAAATGGTAACCGCATTGGAGGTGGCATTAGAAAATGGATACGAAAATTTTGCTAATTCGCTTGCAGATTTTGTGGAAAAAGCACAATCAGTTGAGGGCAACTGTTGATTCATATTTCTAGTTGTTTAGAAAAAAGAAACTCTTCTCTTCAGTGACCTAAGACTAAACAAAAGAAAAATAATTTTTTTTATTCTTTCTGTGTACTCTGTAAGGCATTGGAAAACTGGAACCAGTTACATGCATTTTTACGCATTACCAAGAGCGCTAGTTTTAGATGGAACAGGCAAAAATACAAAAACTAACAAAGTCATAATTTTAAGACAAATTAAGGAGCTGATGCAGTAACAACTTAAAAACGCACAAATTGTTTTTGTTCATTCCCTTTTTGTTTCTCCAATCTCTTCTTTATTTGCTGCGTAAATATTACTTTTTTAGGATTTACCAAATACCCCAGAACCCGGCGTCATTGAGGCAGGTTCAGTATGGCCCTGCACGTTTTGTATACGAAAAATTTCTTAGAAATAATTGCCGTACACAACCATCTATCTCAGTAGCTGCTGCTAAGTTAAACCCCTCACCTTCGTGTACCTCACTTTAGTCGTCCTTCGCCCGCGAGAGGAGCACCATGTGTGTAAACCTGCGACCGGGTAATTATGACCAACGTTGTTCATGTTTTATTTAGTTTTACTTATGAAAGAAGCCACCGTGAGTGAAATCAAAGCTTTTATTGGATTATGTACATAGCTGGATTCCAACAGTAATTGTAACAGGGTCATAAAGACCCACCTGAACGTTAGTGAAACTTTTTTCCGCCGATATCGATTTGTGCGGAGACTTGTGCATGTTCTCAGTCAAGTGATTTATCAGTGCCATAATAACAAGAATGTGCAAAGGGAAATTAAGTTGAGTCAGATTCCCTTCAAGTGTCCAATGTTCACATATTCCCTTATTGTGTCATTTTAAAAAGCCAAATTGAACACAGTCCAGTTGATTACCAATCTATCTGCGACCACAAGTGGTTATTGCATCAAGCACCTCAATTTTGGACTGAAAATGAAACAGTTAAACCAAAGACTTGAAAAAAAAAACAATTATTCTAACTTTTTGTGCCATTACAATAAAAATATTTACATAATGCGTAATAGATTTAAGTCAGATTTTATTAAATAAAAGTAACATTACATTTTAATTAATTGCTCTTCATTTTCTTGGCCGAATTGCCGGCGCCCGCAAAGCCCTGCCTCTTTCTGTTTCCCTGTCCGACCTTCCTGGACTTGCCGCTCTTCTCAAACTTCTTGCCGCCCTTCTTGGCGGCCCTGTTCTCGAATTTGCCCTTTCCTCTAACCCAGTGGTCGTGGCTCTCTTCCCAGTTGAGTTGGCGTACGTTCGCGTTGTCTGTTGTGGAAACCGCCTGACTAGTACCCTGCTTTTTGCTGGTTCTCCCGTCTCTTCGAGCAACGTGGCAAACTCTTCCGCTGATGCGAACATGGATTCTACACCTGGAATTAAATAAAACAATATTTTAATTAGGTTCCGTTATTAATTTCCTGTTGTATGCTGATGATGCAGTGCTGATAGATCTATAGTCTCTCGTGTCTAGTATGAACTAAATACGTATGAAGTTAATGATGAATATAAATAAGTTCAAAGTCATGGAGTTTGAAAAAGAGAGTAGGAAAACAGTGTGCAATAAATATAGTTGTGAATGATGAATACTTGGAGCAGTTATAGGAAATATAGATTTTGGAATTCCACAAGGAACTGTTTTAGGACCTTTACTATTCATATTGTATGTAAATGAACTTTTTGAACTCCCAATCATTGGAAACATTATATCTTACGCGGTTGATAGTGATAACTATTGAAGGAAATTCTTGGAATGAGGTCGAAGGATCAGCTAATAATGCAATAAATATCGTAAAACTATGGTTTGACGAAAAACTAAATGTCGAAAAAACCCATTTTATACCTTATAGCCTAACAGGGAATATCTCATATAAATGTGAACATAAAAATTCATGAAAAAAATTGTCTTCTTAGAATCGCACCCTTTAACTCAAACTGTATAAATTTTAGTAGTAAAGAAAAAATAATAAATCTTGGAATAATTATAGATAATAACATCAAATGGAAAAGTCAAATAAATTCCACAGTAGGCAGAATGAGAAAACTCATCTACCTATATCTTTTTTAGGCTTAGAAATACTGTATCATTAAAATACTAAAAGATATTTATTATGCACTTGCGCATTCTGTACTACAATACGGAATCGTGGCTTGGGGGGGTGTATTTAAATCATCCCCCCTTCCACTGGAACAATTCAAATTTTTTTAATTAAAATCATTTTAAAAAAGCCCTATAAATGTTATCCAACAATAAATGTTTTCCAACAATAAATGTTTTCCAAGATTTCCCGGTTCCCCCACTTACACAAATTTATGACAAAATTGCGCTACTACAATTACATACCTAAAGATTTTTTTAATAAAAATAATATACCACAATTAAATATTAGCAAAAGAATAATATCTGTTAGAGGTCTAACCGTACCACTAGTACGAACCACAACAGCACAGCATCACTATATATTCAAGGGTATAAAATTATTCAATAAATTACCCTTAGATATACAATCGAAAGAAAACTACGACAAATATTAAAAAAAATAATAATAAAATACTAGCACCACCTCACAACTTTACTTATTGTTTATTGATTTGTTAGATGTCATTGCTTTATCAAAACTTATTGTTAGATGTCATTGCTTTATCAAAACTTATTGTTTGATGTCATTGCTTTATCAAAACTTATTGTTTGATGTCATTGCTTTATCAAAACTTATTGTTAGATGTCATTGCTTTATCAAAACTTATTGTTTGATGTCATTGCTTTATCAAAACTTATTGTTTGATGTCATTGCTTTATCAAAACTTATTGTTTAGATTGATGTCATTTCTTTATCAATCCTTTGTATCATTTATCAACGAACCTATATTTTTATTACTTTTCTCGTACTTTCTCATAAAATTACTAATAGTTTTTGTAATAATATTTTTTATTTAAATTGATGTAAAAACATTTAGTTGTCCTCTCCTAAACACAAGCAGCTGCTTTATTAGGAGAGTGATTGAAATATTTATGTTATATTATGTTGAAAAATTGTAACCTTTAATAAATGTTTCAATCAGAAAAAAAAAAATATATATATATATATTTTTTTTTTTTAATTTAAAAAAGTTGGATTAGTTTGTGTATTTGGGAAGTATGTTCATGAGATGGTAAGGTTGACAGAGATGTTAAAATAAGGGTAAATGCAGGTAATTTTATTAAGGGGAAGTCTGGTCCAGCCAAATTTTTTTAACAGTGCGTTTTTTTCAAAGACAAATTATTTTCTTCCACGAAACTTTTGTTACTTGTAAAGGTACATTTGAAGAAAAAACACCTCTGAAAGTTTGATTTGAACATCTAGATATATGTTTAAACACGGTGTACGGAAACTCGTGGTACAAGCGGGATACTGTGTAATCCACATCACGTAGAGAACCCAAATAAACATCAAGTTTTTCGACTTTTAGGGTTAAAGATTTTTCAAAGTATTGGCAAAGATAGGTGCCTACTTACGTTATGTAGCAATGTTCCTTTTCCAATCCAAAAACAAAACATCACAAAAGTTGTTCAAAATTATCACCGGTACAGCCGTACAGTTGGGCCCGTCTTTTGATTGATAGTTGCACTTTTCGAATCCAAATCCGAAAAAGGTCCATTGGTGTCAGATCCGGTGGCCATGCGATAGGTCCAGCACGTCCCATCCTCCAGCCCTCGAACTCTTCATCGAGGTATCTTCGAACTTGTAGTCCAAAATAAGGCGGAGCACCATCTTGCTGGAACCACAGATTCCTTATGGTTATCAGAGGAATACCTTCAATAACCGTCTAAATTTCACTGTAATCCACAAACCACAGATTCCTTATAGGAGGAGTGTCTTCAACAAGTGTCTAAATTTTACTGTAATCCACAAACCACGATTCCTTACAGGAGGAATGTCTTCAACAAGTGTCTACATTTTACTGTATATCACAAACCATATATTCCTTATGGTTATCAGAGGAATATCTTCAATAACCGTCTAAATTTCACTGTAATTCACAACTTACTTTGTTTTAGAGTTTAAAAATGCAAAGGGTTGTGAGCATAAATTAACTAATACCTACCATTCGACGAAACAATCGGGTGAGCTGGGTATCTATAATCATAAACATCAGAGTGGTGTGGACGTGTGGAGTGGTGGATTTATACCGATCCACCACGATATATATACCTATATCAAGATATACCTATATCAATACGATATTGCCCAAATCCGTCATCTATGGTCAGTTAGCAATATTTGCGATCACGGTCAACAAGTGGTAAGAGAAATTCCAACCGACGATTGACAAATTTTAGCCCGGATTCCGTAAGTTTCGGTTAGCTGTCAATATATGCATTTATTTGAATTATGTCGTTCGTTAAACAAAATTACTGGCTTATTTAATGAACGTATTAAACTAACAAAAACTTTTATATTGAAATAAGCCATAGAATTTATAATTCAACTATGACGCGACCAAATTATTTCGTTCGAATTTTGATAAACTTAAGTGGCTGAAATATGACTATTAACTAATTAACTCCCGTGAAGTGTCAACAACTAAATGCGGACTGCCAACGCATATTAAGGTTTGTATTTCAATTCAACATTGCCAAATTATTAATATTTTTACGTATTTGACTGGCGTTTGACGTTTCTGAATAGCGGCCTTCAGACGTAGAGTTTGGCCTGCGAGTCTCACCACACTTCGCTCCGAATCGTTGGCGGAAACGTGCGTGTGAAGGCGATCGACTCGCAGGCGAAACGCTCAGGTCACTCGCCAGTTCCCCTCCGGTTCGCATCAGCGTTTAGCCCGTTGAGCCTTTACACGTAAGGGTTGGAGCGGGCGCCGCGCGAGATGTCTCTGACTTTTTTTGTTTGTTTATGGCTTTTTACCGACTAATTCTATTCACGAATTAATTTATCTACCATTCAGTTTTACCAGATGTATGGTTTTTTGGGTCATTTATAGATCCACGGTATAAAAAAAACCATGTCAAACAAGGCATATTTTTTTAGCGGAAGCCAAATGATGTATTTTGAGTGGATTTTGCATGGGTCGCGTGATTGAAATCCCGAATTCATGAACGTAGTTCTTGAAATTTAGTACGGGACTATACATACATACATACGGGTCACAACGTCTTTTCATCTAATAATTTTATTAATACGAATAAATCCAGCTAAACATAGCCGATTGGCGACTCGTTACACGAGCGAACCGCACGAACAATCGGGTGAGTTCGGGCCCTTTCGTTTATGAATGAAGCTAGTGTTTCATTGTCTTATTGAATTGATTGCAAACACGATCATTTGAGGTTACGAAAAAACGCGCTGTTGTAGTTTGAGGTGATTTTATTATTGTTTCTTTTTATAAATTCAAAGATATTCAGTTACCGAAAAAAAATGTTTTCGATAAAAAAGATCGTTTTTATGGAAATATTTTGATATAAAAGTGACGATCAAAAATATGCTATTTTTTCGTTATGTGATATTAAAATTTCTCGTGGTGGGAAGGAAAAAGGGCAGGTATGTACCAAACGAAAATAGCTTACCTCTTTTCTTCTGCTTTTAGTTACTTAATGGAATTTATCACTGAACGAACGATTTAAATTTAGATAAATAGATGTAATTGGGGTTAAGTTCAATACACGAAGAGAAATCGATTTTGGCCTTCACGAAAAAATTACATTTCTTCTTAATAAAACATTCATTTCACGATGTTTTATCGAATTGCTTCGATAATATATCATACTGTTACAAAGAAAAAATATTTTAATAACGTTATATACTTTCAAAATTAGATTACTAATAATTTATTCCTACAGTTTACTAACAAGATACACGTCAAAAATCAAAATATTGCATTTTATTCTAATACTCTGTTATTTAAAATTATCCGCTATCCGGCCGGATTTTAAATTTAGGCCGGATATGCCGGATACCGGATATTTGCCGGATATCCGTTTCATCTCTAAAAAAGACGTTGTGAACCCGTAGTCCCGTACTAAATTATATAATAAAATGATATGATTATAACCATGTAAATAACTTTAATTAGGTGCCTACTCTAGGTACCGTAAAATTTTTATTATTATTTATTTTTTAACATATTATTTAATTGAAAATACAATTCTGCAAATTAAGCTTGATAACAGAAAAAAATAAGAGTTTGATTTGTATGATGTTTTTTAAAAAGTTTTTTCCTATTTAAATTTTCAATAAAATCTTTCAAAAAATGTTTTTTTTGTCCTCACGACAAAGAAAAAACGTGGTTTGCTTTCCCTGAAAAATGTTTTTTTTTTTCTTTGGGAAAATGTCGTACAAAAAAATGGCATACATATAATCAATATATATTATGAAAGAGAGTGTACAATGTGCGTGCCGCCAAAACTCAGAAATGGGTGGTGCCCCCTGTCCCCCATACATGATCCTGTTTTAACCTGAAGGGCGTGCTTTTGAAGATATATGGGCTGGAAGTTTCGCCCTCTAGACATTTCTAGAACAGTCCAGAACATTCGAGAATATCGAGAGCATTCCACAACATTCCAGAACGCTCCGGAACATTCTTTAACGTCCATAATTTTAAATAAAATTATGTGAAAAGGGATTTGTTTGCAAAAAATACCATCGAAGATTACACCAACTTCACAAATAGCTTTGCATGTTTCGAGAATAATTAATATACCGGGACCCGGTGGTCTAGACATTAAACATTTTTTTGTTCAATATTTCGAAAGTACAATCCTTTAACAATATACTGTAATTTTTTTGCAATGGTATTGACGATTTTTAAAGTTCTACAGCCCACAGCAGGTCAGCGCAGAAGCAGGTAAAAGGGCCGGGCGAAACTTCAAACTCATTTATTTAAAAACTACTTTTTTCTGCAGGCAAAAAAAAACTACTCATCCGATTCGTCTCAAATTTTACCATGTTATTTCGTACACCAGTACCTATCGCAGGAACTAGAACAAAGTTTTTACCTTGAATGCTTCTATTTTTTTACATACAAAATATAATGAAAAAACAGTCTGTTTTCTGTATTTAAATTTCAACAACGAGCCATTTTGTCAATTTTTTTCATTTATTTTTTATTCTAGTTCCTGCAATAACTACACTCATACTGATCATAAATATATTTTTGTTTTTGTTTTCGGAGCCAAAACTGGACACACCATCAAGGTCCATATTTATGAGGAGGGTAACTTCAGCGCAGCTCCTTAACTACTTAGAATGAAAAAAAAATTATAACAATGTTTTTGTATACTATTTAAGTAATTTAATATATCTATAAAGTTTGAATGGCATTGTTCACTGTTTTCATTTTTTTTAAATCCTAAAAACTCGTCGAAAATATGGGGGCTAGACCATTGGGTCCCCTTAAGGCAAATGCAGAAAACAGATACTTAATTTTAAAAAATCTTCGGAAGAACAACCAGTCGCAAGAAATCTCAAGATTGCTGTGGGTTTTCTTGTTCTCATAATAAATATACATTTTCTCATAACAGCATCAGTAATTTTTTATTGGACCATTGCAAGTAAACTATGGAAATTTTCTCAGTTCGCATAAAGTAATTTTTATAATCTCTGTGAAGTTAAGGCGCAATTCTTTTAAAATTGGCAAATGATTCTCCTAGCAAGTTGTTCCCGAAAAATTATATATTATATTTAATTATCTACAGTACACATCATTCTCACTTTACTGTCGACATTCTATATTATAAAATGGATTTACATTCTGATTTTTTTAATATTTCTTCATTATTCATAGGGTTCATGAAGTGAGGTTTGTCTAGATCTTGGAGGCGGATGACCAGGACACACTGAACCCCAGATTCCTAACCACCCCTTAAACCCTTCTCCTTCCCAGAACTCTCCTCTCCTTTATTTTCTAAAAAACAATCTCCACTCAGCATCCCGAAAGATGACATAGGCCCTGAGAGAAATTATTTTCCTCAGGGCCTCCTATATGGAGCTCACGTAAAAAATGTATATATTTATATATATATATATATTTTTTTTTTTTTTACTTCTTGTTTGTGTCTATACTGGGGTACCCCTTTCTAAGGTCACATTGTACACGGTTACGTGGATGAATTATAAGTACCTTTGTTTAAATATTACGAGAGGAAAATTGCTTTAATAATTTATTGTAAATTCTTTTTATGGCGTCGTTTTTATTAAATAAAAATAATCAACATTTTTACCTCCTCTTTAAAAAAATATCAAAATAATAATAATATGGTAATTTTTAATAAAATGCTGGTCTAAAATTTCACAATTGTTGTAGTAATAACATGTGCATTAAATAAGTAACATTATTGTAGAAAGCAATCACTTTGTGGTTTGACATATTTAATAAAATAAAATACTTTTTTGTTTAAAACCACGAGATTTATTAATTTTTGAACCGACCGGTTTCGCTTAACTTAAGCATCATCAGGGTACAAATTAATACTAAACAAGAAGTACATAATGTGTGCTTATATATAACAAAATATAGAGGGAGACAACGTGATACAAATATTACAAACAAATAAACGGTCATAAAATACATTAACATAAGTACTCAAGTAATGGGAAAAACAGAAAGATAATTATGTAGACTAATGGGTTATAATAATAAATTTGGAGAAACAAAGCATTAACTGGCATGGTGATAAGGAGCGCTGGGAATTTTTATTTTTAAGGGTTTATTGGAAACAGACCTAATATAGGACTGCTTGATATGTCTAATTGATTATTAAGTATATGACTTTTGGTTTTTACAGCTTTTTTTATTTCTAGCGCCTCTAGATTGTTTAGTCTGTTACCATGCCCGTTTTTATGTAAGATGTTAGCACCGGTGCTATGACAGAACGTATGATCTTTATCGATCAAATGATTTGCGAATTCTGAAAAACCGTTATTATTGAGGCAACGGAGATGTTCCTTTATCCTAATATTGACACTACGTGTTGTCTTACCGATATAGAAAGCCGAACAATTATTGCAATTTAATTTATAAATTCCCGAATGATTTAATTTGTCGTCCTTATCTTTCGAATTAATTAGAAATTTACCTAGATTGTTATTAGTATAAAAGGCCGGTCTGACTTCAGAAGGGAGGTTTTTTACACTTAAGGTAGAAAAATTATTAATGAATAAAATTCGCCGCCATTGATGATTAATATTATTATCATTGATTTGAGGACAAGGACTAGCAAATAAGAAGCGATTAACGGCTATTTGTTTTAGTTTTTTATTTAAGATTAAATCTATAAAATGTGATTCATAGCCATTATTTACCGCTATTTTTTTAATTATTTTTAGTTCATTAGCAAAATTATTATCGGACATTGGAATTGTGACCAAACGATGGACCATTGAATGGAATGCGGAGTGCTTATGTGAAATAGGGTGATTGGAGGTGCTGTGTATGACAATGTCAGTATAAGAGGGTTTACGAAATATGTTAAAATCAATTTTGTTATTAACGATCGATAAGGTAAGGTCTAAATAATTTAAGGTTGAATTGTTGCCTATCTCTAACGTGAATTTAATCTGATTATGAAAAGAGTTTATAAGATTGAGGAAGGAATTAAGTTGACGTTCCGTCCCTGACCATATACACAAAACATCATCAACATATCTTTTCCAGTACAGAACGTTTTTAATAAGAGGTGAGGTACTAGATAAAATTTTATTCTCTAGGCTATCCATGAATATATCAGCAATCAGAGGACTGGTAGGGCTGCCCATAGCCAGGCCGTCCCGTTGCTGATATATAACATTATTAAATTGAAAATAATTTTGATTCAGGCACATATTAAACAAGGAAGTTAAATCTTTTATTAAATCTGTAGAGAGATCAGAGCTATTTAGCAAATCAGAAATTAAACATTTACTCTCTTCTATGGGAACATTGGGAAACAAATTTACAACGTCAAAAGAAATTAGTTTAGAATTACTAGGGAGAATCATATCTTTTAATTCTTCTACCAATGAAAAAGAGTTTTTAAGGGTATGTTTAGGTGAAAAAACATTGGTATTTTGAAACACATTAGTAATAACTGATGATATTTTAAAATTTGGGGCATTACAACACGAAACTACAGGTCTGATGGGGCAATGATTCTTATGTATTTTGAGGAACCCATATAATTTAGGAGTTTTGGGATTTTTATTTAAAAATTTTACTTTGTGATACGATTCATCTTGAAATATTTTAGTTTTACATGCTTGAAGAGTTTGTTTCACATTTTCTTGGAACTTAATGGTTGGATCTTTCGTCAGTATTGTGAAATTGTCAGTGTCGATGAAGTCCGCCACTTTTGTATTGTATTCAGTTCGAGGAATTATAATTACTGTATTCCCCTTGTCCGCTTTCGTGAGGATTAAATCTTCATCAGCTAGTTTGGCACGAATATTCTTCATTATTTTCAACTCAGGATTTGGGTTAGGTTTAAATTTTGGTATTATTTTTTGTAAAGTTTCAGCACTTTTGTAACAGAATTTTTTTGGTTTATTACATAGAGCTGTGTCTATATCCACTGCAACCTCTTCTATTGCAGCATTAAAATTATTATTAGAATATTTAAGGTTATATTTTAATCCCTTTGCCAATAGGGACGTCTCTTCTGGAAGAAAATGTACAGAAGACAGGTTCTGTACACGGTCAAAAAATGTATGGACCGGCTCTGGGTTACTATTATTAATAATATCCGGATTATTTACATGGCACAAGTTCTTCAGTTTTTTATTTACTGTGTTAAGTTTATTAAAAGATTTAACAGAAGCTAAGTGTCTCACTTTATCGTCAAATAGGTCCCATTCGACAGGGTGCAATTCATACACTAGTTCAGTATGTAATAGTTTTAAATTAAGTTTTATATTATTACGTTGTTTATATGCACTTTTTAGGTCCTCCTTTAACCACGTTAATTTAGCTTTATGCATGGAAGATTGAGATATTGATGATTGATTTTTTGCGCTTTTGAACTGCGCATTTAAGTAGTTAGGAAACACTTTTGTTTTAAGGCACTGTTTCAAAAAGTATATATTAATACACATCACTTTATACTTAATTGAGAAGTTTTTATACATTTTTGCTTTTTTGGCCGTACTCGCCAATTTAATATTATTGTAGAAAGCAATCACTTTGTGGTTTGACATATTTAATAAAATAAAATACTTTTTTGTTTAAAACCACGAGATTTATTAATTTTTGAACCGACCGGTTTCGCTTAACTTAAGCATCATCAGGGTACAAATTAATACTAAACAAGAAGTACATAATGTGTGCTTATATATAACAAAATATAGAGGGAGACAACGTGATACAAATATTACAAACAAATAAACGGTCATAAAATACATTAACATAAGTACTCAAGTAATGGGAAAAACAGAAAGATAATTATGTAGACTAATGGGTTATAATAATAAATTTGGAGAAACAAAGCATTAACTGGCATGGTGATAAGGAGCGCTGGGAATTTTTATTTTTAAGGGTTTATTGGAAACAGACCTAATATAGGACTGCTTGATATGTCTAATTGATTATTAAGTATATGACTTTTGGTTTTTACAGCTTTTTTTATTTCTAGCGCCTCTAGATTGTTTAGTCTGTTACCATGCCCGTTTTTATGTAAGATGTTAGCACCGGTGCTATGACAGAACGTATGATCTTTATCGATCAAATGATTTGCGAATTCTGAAAAACCGTTATTATTGAGGCAACGGAGATGTTCCTTTATCCTAATATTGACACTACGTGTTGTCTTACCGATATAGAAAGCCGAACAATTATTGCAATTTAATTTATAAATTCCCGAATGATTTAATTTTAACTTGTTTAGTATTAATTTGTACCCTGATGATGCTTAAGTTAAGCGAAACCGGTCGGTTCAAAAATTAATAAATCTCGTGGTTTTAAACAAAAAAGTATTTTATTTTATTAAATAAGTAACATTTCATTTGTCTTAATTATGACTATATTTTTAAGATGTTCCCAGTAAAAAGCTATGCCTGCGTGTATGGGGAGGAGGGGTGGGGATGTTAGTTATTGAGAAGATTTTGAGTACTATTATTGTTTTTATAATTTTTATTTTGAACTAGAAAAATAAAAATTAATTTACACGTTGTCTAATGTATTTTTAAGTTCAAGTTTAAGTGAGTTAAAATCACATTTTGTCCTGTTATTTAACATGCCATAGGTATGAAAAAATTGCAGAGTTTCTATAAATGCTACGTTAGAAAGATTTTTGCTCCGTTTTCAAAGAGTCGAATTTTAAATATTTTCACTATTTTTGCTAAATTATAATCACCTCCCTCCTTCTCCCCACAGGGAACGATAGTATAGTAAGAAAGCATTATAGAATCTTTACTTACATATCGTTATTTTCTTATTTAAATTCTCATTATAAAGCTTACGAAAAGCATGTTTTTGTTTTTTTTCTTCTTCAAAACATGGTAATACATGGTGTTTTCAACATGGTTTTTCATTTTTGGCAACACTGGCTACTGGCTGTCAAATTTAAAATTTTTGAACCGTGAAAGGTTGGTAAGTCAGATTTCGTGGGTTTTTATCTAGATATTACGAATTTTTATTCTAAAATAGCACAAATAAAAGTATCGAAATTGGCAACTTTCGTTTGGGGTTTCGAGAAGTGATTCCTGATCAAACGTTACCAGAGACCTGGAAAGAAATATATCTAAATACCGGTAAGACGGAGGTTATGATGTCAAAAAGTTTTTAGCGAAGATTTTTTAGTTATATTTTAAGTATTTAATGATTTTTATCGCTTGCTAATTATTAATATAATAATATAATTATTATCTAATTATTTTACTTGTTTGCAGGACGTCCTCAAAGTACTTCACAAGAGGCTTTCACAAAGAAATGGCGGATATTTCTATAAAGATGGCTCAAAATATTATACGAGAAACAGATTTTGTCATGGTTTGTATTCTTTATGGATGTATTTATTTCAATTAGTTAAAACATTTATATCCACGAAGGTGTCCCGTTAATGACAGGTAATAATTAACCCCGAAAGGGTCAAGCATGTCAATTACATTTAATTGAACTGGTATTTCAGAGATTGCATATTTGGGAGGGAGCAAATTTTAAATCATGTAAAGTCCAGTGTTTTAAAATATAGTGTCCTCTGTGTGCAAAGTCGTATCTTCTCCAAGCATTGATATTTTGATACAATATTTTACATTTTATAGTATAATTTAATTATGTTGGCCTCACTGGGTGGCTTACCCATGTTAAGGCCTCCATTTTAAACAGCTATTTAACTTTATTATTATTAAAAAGTTATTGAGTGATTATCTGCAAAAGTCTGTGTAATGAATAATCTGTGTATAAGTTATTTATCAGGGAACACCCTCTATTTCAGAATGTATGAGCTGATACCGAACCAGCACGGGGCGAAGAGCAGCCCCCACTGATGAACATCCTCATCTTTCCGCCAAGGGCCATGACGGACCAAGACCTTCAGCGGAGGTAGCGAGGAGGCAGCGCTACATTGATACTCAAAACACAACCTCAAGACACAATCAGCGAGGAGGCAGCGCTACATTGATACTCAAGACACAACCTGCAATTTTAATTTTTCAGACCTGCCTGAAGATTTTACTGCTAGATATTTCAAATTATTTTTTTTGACAATATATAATATAAAATACGATAGAGCAGACTCCGTTGAGTCGAAAACGAATGCGCCTTAGTTGAATAAATAGATAAATTTCTTTGCCTTCATATCATGATGGGTATTAGTACAGTAACTAGCACAGGTGCATCTCTATTAGCAGGAATATCTGAATATTCCTTACATAAGCAACATTTGTTATGTCAAAAAATAGGTTCCTCAAATCCCGAGCCAACCTGCCTTAAATAATAATGCAAATGTGATACCTCGTGGTGGACCTGGTCATGCTAAAGTTTTCAACTGGTAGATGCCTTCCGTGCCAATTTTGCGAAAGATCAATAACATGGATGAATTCATGATCTCAAAGGGTGAATGACACATAAAAGAATTCCAAATTTATTATTTCGCAACAGATGGCGCCAGTTTAATTATTTTTAGGAAAAACACTTTTTGCAAGTTATGCTTTAAAATATTAAGTGGAATAGTTTACATATTGAATATGAATAAATAGTTTTGTCCATAAAAAAACTCAATTCTTTCATGAAAGGCATGAATACATATTACATACAATAATGTATCGGCGATTCAATCCAATATTGTATGTATCGAACGTGTCAAAGAAATCAATACATATAAAGAAGTATTTCTCTGATGTTTCATGAATGTGTTATGTGAATATGTTTCTATCGTTTAAACTTATAATTCTGTAATGATTTGTGTATCAAACGTGTCCACAAAAGCAAATGAGACAACTGAATTTTTTTATTTTTTTTTTATTTACTAGATTCTTATATTCCTTGAAGAGGTGAATCATTTAAATTTACTGAATTTAAAGTTAATGTTCTTTATACAAATAGAACGGCGTCATTTGCGCCTCGCAATCTTTACCTCATGTGGGTATTTAAAAATTTTACTTGTTTATTAGACTTAAGGTCCTGAATTTAATCGGTAGGGAAAAATTGTTACCTAAAAACCCTACTAAAATTGCATCTTTTTTGCTCATCATTTACTCTTGATCGCCCGCAAGCATAAATACATACGTGTGTGTTTGTGTTATGTTGGGAGTGGGAAGGAGGCGGTCATGTCCTTTTATTTGGAGTTCTTCCGCATTTGCCTTCGGGAATGAGGAAACCATGAAAAACCTCATCCAGGAAGATTCGGCCGGCGGTCAACACGAACCCGGTCGGCCTTCAGTGATATCGGTGTACGATATCCTGCATTGTGTGTGTGTGGGGTGTATGTCTGTTTTTATGTAGATATATACTTTATGGGACTATAGGGGATAAACATACATATACATACATACTATACGATATTATATAAATATATACATAGATATATAAACATAAGTTACGGGGGAAGGGTCTGGAGTTTGGGAATACCTACTGCTCGCTCACTCGTCGGCGTCTGAATCTGGTTCATGCCAGATGTGGTCAAGGTCCATTAGAATGTGTTTGGGTAGTCTGTGTACGTATTTGAATGTGAAGTCGCTGGGAGAATTGTATTGACCGATTTCCTGTATGAGTTTATTTTTACTGTGTCTTAAAGATTTGTAAAATCGGTCTGTCAGTCTGTGAGTGTATTCAAATAAGGTCGGAATGTCTTCTCTCACATGTAGTCTTTTCAAATTTGTTCTGATTCTAGTGTTGTATGTGATTTTAATGCAGAGATTCTGTAGTGTCTGTAGTTTTGTAAAGTCAGATTGTGAGATGCTACTCCACACGGGAATAGCATAGGTCAGCACCGGTCGGATGAGCGAATAGTAAGTCAGGAGTTTGGTTCTGGGAAGTAGCGGACTTTTTCTATTGAAGATGGGCTTCATCATGCCGAGTGCCATTCTGGCTCTTGCGTGCATCTTGGCTAGGTGAGATTTCCAGTTGAGTCGTGAGTCCATAGTCAGGCCCAGGTAAACGACTTCATCCTTCCATTCTAAGACGTGTCCGCCCATTTCGATGTTGACGTCTGGTGTCCTTCTGACGCGTTTCCTCGTGTACATGATGACTTCGGTTTTGGCCTCGTTCAGTTTGAGGCGCCACATCTTGTAGAACTCTACGAGAGCGTCGAGCGCTCTCTGTAGGTATATGGCCGCCATCTCGGCTTTCAGCGAGGAAACGTACAGCTTGACGTCGTCTGCATAGATAGACAGGTTGCATCTCTCGTCTCGGGGGATGTCATGTGTAAAGATGTTGAAGAGATGAGGTCCCAGTAGACTTCCTTGTGGCACGCCTTTTGGAATCTCACATAGTGACGACAGCGCGTTCCTGATGAAGACTCGGAAGGATCTGTTCTTGAGGTATTCTTGTATCACTCTCGTTAGGTATATGGGCGTGTTAGTTCTGTGCAGCTTGTGCAGTAGCCCTCTGACCAAACGGTGTCAAATGCCTTCTCCAAGTCTAGCAGTGCAGCGGCGATGTAGCGATGTTCGTTAAATCGTCTGGTGATAAATTCCGCTACTCGGGTGAGTTGATGGGTGGTGGAATGCCTCTTTCTGAATCCGAACTGCTCGTCTGGCAAAGTGTTGTTTTCTTCGTGGTGTGGAAGTAGCCTGTTGAGTATAACCTGTTCAAATGCCTTGCTCAGCGTTGAGAGTAGGCTGATCGGCCGGTAGCTTGTCGGCTGCCTCTTGTCCTTGTTTGGCTTCGAGAAGGGCAGCACGGTCGCCGTCTTCCAGATCTGTGGGAAATGTCCGGTGATGAGACAGGCATTGAACAGCTTTGTAATGTATATGATGGCTTTCTGAGGTAGATGTTTGAGTAAAATGTTGTGTATTTGATCGCTCCCCGGCGCCTTATTGGTCTTCAATCGCTTGATAATGACGGCAACTTCGTTCGGCGTGCTGAAGTGGATGTCTTCGACGTTCGTCTGCTCTGCTTGTTCGAGATGTCGTAGAGATTCTTCTACTAGTCGATCCGTTTCCGGATCAGATAGGCCGTCCGTGGCTGCGTAGGCTCTCTCGAATCCGTCGGCGAGCGCGTTCGCCTTCTCTTCTAGTGACAGCGCCAATCCTGAGCCGTCTAGCTTCTCTAGCGGGGGAATCGTGTGGTCTTGATGTTTCAGCGCTTTTGCCATTTTCCATAGGCTGTTATCCTTTGGCGTGAGTGATGTAACTTTCTTCGTCCAAAGTTGGCGTCTGAGGTCCGTTATTTCCTGCTTGATTTCCCGCTGTAGGGTGTTGTAGGCCGTTTTGAAGTAGCCGTCGCGCGTACGATGGTAGATGCGTCTCAAGCGATTTTTCTCCTTGATGAGCGATAAGACATGCTCGGGAAGCTTGATCGTGTGTGTGTGTACTTCTTTGAAAGGTATGTGTGTGTCTTGTGCATGTTGTATGATTTCCGTGAGAGTGCTTGCGGCCCCGTCGATTTCATCTGTAGAGCGCAGAGTTCCCGATGTTAGGTGAATTCGTTCGTTAATCTCTTTCTTGAATCCTTCCCAGTCTGCGTCCTTGTAGTTTCGCTGTTTTCTGGGGCTTCTTGAAGTCGTTCCTCCAATACTGAAGCTCACGGGCAGATGGTCCGATGACAGTTCATCCAGCGTGCGCAGTGGCGAGATCGTCTTGACGTTTTTCTCGAGTACGATGTCCAGAGTGCTGGGGTACTGTGCGTGCACTGCGTGGTATGTCGGTTTGTCCGGCGCCATTATCGTGTAGTTGTGAGTCTGCATATGCGTAAAGAGCGTTTTCCCGTTCGCATTGCCTCTGTAGTTATTCCAATAGTTGTGTTTGGCGTTGAGATCTCCTCCTAGAACAACAATTGGGCGCAGATTAAGTAATTTGTCCAAATCTTCTCTCACCAGAAGGTTGTAATGTCTGCAATAGGCGGCGATGAAGGTATGCGCTCTATCCTCTATGGTGACTTCGACAATCGTAGCTTCAGTATGCTTCAGCTTCGGAGTGGGGATCCTTGTAGATGTGATGGATTGACGAACGAAAATGGCGGTGCCTCCGCCTCCTCCTTCTAGTCGGTCGTCTCGGTGAACTTCGAAGCCGGGCACTCTCAGCGGTGTGTTGTGTTTGAGATGTGTTTCTGAAATGAGAATGATTTCAATGTTAGTGTTATTTGCCAGAGCGAGCAGTTCATCAATCTTAAAGCGGATGCTGCAGGCATTCCACAGGAGGACGTTCACCATCTCGGGATTATACATTGATGGTGGTGGTGATGACTTCCATCAGGATGCAAGCCCTCTGGTATACGGAGGTGCAGCTGGCCAGCTGCGATCGCACGCCATCTAATCCCATGAGGAGGGACATCATCAGCGTGGCATCTGGGTCTCTGGGGCCTGCGGGCTGCTGCGTGTAGGTCTGCGAGCGGGGCTGCGGTTGGGGCTGAGGCTCGGGCTGCGCCTCGGGCTGCTGGGTGGCTGCTCTTGCGCCGGCTACGTGGGCCCATGAGCGTCCATCTGTCCTCGTCGTCTGCTGCGCCTGAGGATGTGGCCTGCTGTCCCCTGGTCCGGGGCGATGGGGTTGTCTCTGTCGCTGTTGGAGGGAGGCGACGTATGCTACTCTCTTCGGGCAGCCTCTGAAGTTGGCGGGATGGGGGCCTCCGCAGTTGCAGCACGCGGCCGGCTCGTCCCTGGTGGTTTTGGGGCACTCGGCCGAGGCGTGCTCCACCAAGCACTTCACACACCTCGCGGTGTGCGAGCAGTTTCGGGACCCGTGCCCGAAGTTTTGGCAGCGGTAGCACTGCGTCCCGTGTTGAAGGTGATTGCTCCGATGCTTCTGGAATCGGATCCTGCAGTGGCAGAGGTATTTTACTGCCGCCCTCAGCTGGCCCATGTTCACTTCCTTGTCGAAGTGTGCCAAATACATGGGATATTCGGCTGATGTGGTCGTCATCCTGACGACTTTCACTGGGGGGAAGCCCTGATCTGCCAGGCCTGCAGCGATATCCTCCAGGTCGACGTTCGGAAGGCCCTTGATCACCGCCTTCTTCAGCTTTTCGGCCTCTGCCGTGTAAGTGTGGAAGCCTCGCGCTTCCGCTCGCAGCCCGTTGGTGAGCGCGCGGTGGTCCTCCATGCTCCGCACGAAGATGTTGGCAGTTCCGCCCCTGTTGTAGCGGAAGGTAAAGTGGGCGTGTCCCAGGTGCCCCTGTACTGCCCCCGTGATTTGGGCGTGCGTGAGGTTCCCCAGGGTCATCACAACCGGGGGAACGCGGTCCTTTCTGGCAGGCTGGCCACTGGTACCTGCGGGAGAAGAAAAATTATTATTATTGGGCCGTTTTGGTTGCGGCGCACATCCGCCTTCTATAACCTCCTTGAGGTCACCAAAGCGGTTGCCGACAACAACCGCTCGGGGTTCCTGCGGAGACAGGGGTCTCTTAATAGGGTTGGACGGCCTCGTCCAACCTTCCTCCTGCCTGGTCGTCTCCATGTCCTGGGGGGACTGCTGGGGTCTGTGGGGCGTTTGCCAAAAATATTTTCAATTAAATGAAAACAAATAACTACACCACTCTTTAATCAAAATTATCAACATGTTTCGAAAACAAAGTTTTCTTCGTCAGGATAAGATTATTAATAAAAATAACAAAAGACAAACAAGTATAGACAAATAAGAACTAAACTAACTAGTCAACTATCATGCCGTTTCTCCGCAGGGGTAGGCCGAGAGGACGGACCGCCAAACAACTAGGTCTTGGCACACTCTTTGCCTCATTCATATTCATACATACTCTTCTATTATTCTGACTCTTAACATGGCCTATCTCTAGTATCTGATTCACTTGATCGTGCCTTGTCTTCCTAGGGAAATAAAATCTATAGACAAAAATATTAAAGAGAGGTGAATACTCCTAACAAACTGAATATAATTTTTTTTTATCTAAAGATGTATTAAATATCAAGAACAGATACTGATCGTCCAGTTGATTAGTCAGACATCTCCAAATACTAAGTTTTAAGATAATGAGGAAAGGAACATTGGAATGTTCACTACAAATCAAATATTTTTTACACTTGTCTGTGTTTTACATACTAAAAATGATATAAAATAACACCGGGAGGCATAATGGTCCGGTAAATTCGTGAAATGTCCTACTAGTGACCCAGAAAACATTAACACTGTTCAATTTCAAGTTTTTCTGCAATATAATTGATTTGGTGGTGTTTATGAATAATCTTAGTATTCTACCAGATAGGGGGTACACTTTTACACGTAACTGCATACTCAACTCAAATTCGATTTTTCGGAGATGTCGGACCAATCAACTGGACGATCGAAATGTATTTTATATTAGGATATTATAGGCCACTAAAGAAGTAAATCTTTTCAAGATTTTAATTTTTATATGGGAGGTGTCTTTGGGAGGTGTATCACAGTGTGCTAGTTGAGTTGTACGCATCACCAATGTATGTTCCCGCGACCGGAACACGGCACGCGGTCGGAACTGTACGTGTGGGGCTACCTAATGTGAATTTACGGACAGATCCTCCAGTGTTGCCAGCGTATATCGAGTTCTAATTTATTCCCTACCAATATCGGTTCGGCTATCAACAGTGAAACTGTGCTAGGGATATCGATATAAAATCATCGGAAGTTACTCCTAACGATCCGATATTGTAAAGTTATTGATTTCACCGTGCTAGAGCCCCAGATATTGGTTTATTTATGGGTGAGCATTTTCTGATGGAAGGACGTGTGAGCGGAGCGCGCTTTACGTCAAAATGCTTCCGTTATGGCAAATTTGTTCGCTTTTCGAAATAACTTATACCGGTTTCATAAAAATCGTTTTTTTTTTCCTCACTTACTATCAGAGTGAAAAGTATGAGCTAAACGGTATTGGGAAGAGAAAACAACACGTTATACATTCAATTTAACAATCAACCAGAAAATTACACTTATACACTTTTATGAAACCAAAGTTCCCGACTAAAAATTTAAAAATAAAATTATGAAACTTTGTTTTTTTATGAATTACTTTTATATGAAATTACAAAAAAGTGAGGCAATGAAAACGTTTAAAATTTATTTGTCTAATAAAATAAATGTGTGTTTATATTTTTTTTCATTACCAGTAATTTAAGTTAGAAAAAACGCGGACCAATCTATCAAACCATTTTTCAACAAACGGAGGAGACGGAAAACAAATAATGTTTATAGTGTTGTTCAAGCGATTTTTCATGTTCATTTCTCACTGAAGTCAGGCCTTTATGGGTAGATATTTATTAACTGTTTATAAGAACCACCCATTTCTCGTAATTTAGTTCGACGTTATCGGAAATGTTAATTTGAAATCGTAAATATTTCCGAACTGAATTTTGCTGGCCGACGCGCGGGACCGCGCGTAGCGGGAATGGCGAGTGAACACCCATTTCTAGAGAACCGTCTGAACATGCGATGAAACGAAGATAGAAAATTTCTTCGAGTAAATCTTCACCTAAGTGATGTGTGAGAAAGCACCTTTAGAGATGATTTTTGAAATGAAACTTCTTTAGCCCCGTTGTGATTTGAAATTAAGATGAAACGGAAATGACGCATTACAGTACCTACGAAGCATCAAACTGCGCTCATTGGCCACTTTGATTATGACCTCATTCTCAACCTTTTGGTTGAGAATGTGTGGGCGAATGTTTCACTTCAACCGCGTGTGAACTGAACTCGATTTTTATTTTACTAAACTAAACTAAATAGTTTTCAACAACACGGCTACGAAACATCTAAAATCCGTTTTTTTCCTTTAATTTTCACCAACAATGCATGTGCGATGTTAAAATAATAATAATTAAAAAAACATTGTGCAATTTACACGCGGTAGAAGTGAAACCTTCATAAAACTAAAGAAGGCAAGAATGGGGAGGCTACGAAGCACCGCATAAAGAGGAGGCCGAGAGGCCACGAAGCACAGCACAAAGAGGAGATCGATTATACTATCGCATTCTCTCAATTCTCTCATTCTCATTCTCTCACAGGCTAAAATGTATGCGTTTGTCTCTTTTTAGTGTCGCTATTTTTCATTTCAACAACTTTAAAATCACAACGGTGCTTTAAGAAGTTTTCACTTAAAAAAACAATAGCAAGTGGAACCTGGTGAATATGGAATATCGATTTTTTTAATGCCGATTACATTGGCCCATCACTACACAGAAGTCAACATGATTTAGGGTTACCAACTTAAGGAATTGGCGGGATTTTAGGAGTTTTTTATTTTAGTTTTATGGGTAAATATTTTTGGTAGTTGGTAACACTGACATGACTGAAATTTTCAGTTTTCTGTACCTCTTTCAAATTATTTGATAAAAAGTTACTTTATTTCTGGATTAGGGATAAAAAAAACAATAAAATTTAGAAAGTGGTTCTGATTTAAAAAAGCAAAATACATTATATTAGATTTAGTGAACAATTACTTATGCTTTCTGAAAATATCAAAAAGTTTTCCTCAACATAAATATTAATAGGAAGGGTGGAACCTACCTATGTATTTATTTTTAGGCAAAATATTTCTAAAGGTCAAATTATACTTTTTTTTAATAATATATTTTTTAATATTTGCATCACATTCTAGGTACCCTCAGTATCACTCTGTATAGTATAGCCTTTCAGAATCAAAACGTTGCTTTAAATGACTTAAGATTTAGACTATTCAGATTAGGTCACTAATCTGGTCTTTGGTGACCAGATCTGAATAGCAAATTTAGGAGGCGGGTCTGGGTACCGCCGCCGTGGTTATTGAATAACCAACACCTGCCAATAAGGTCACCGAGTGATATTCACCCTTTATGTTCAAATAAATAAATAAAAATTCAAAAATTTATTCCTTCAAAAATTTATTTAAAAACACATTACAATTAACATTTTGGTAATGTTTTTTTAAATAATAAGTTGAATTGAATTTGCCTCCAGTCCTCAGTTCTTCTCGCCCTACCATCACGTCAAATTATAGGTTCATTTTGAATTCATAGTGTATTCTGTTCATTGTTTCAGAATCACAAGGAAATTAAGAAAGAAATGGCCTTAGAACAAGCAATGGAAAACCTAAATTTGGATGGAGAAAGTAGAAAATATAAAGGCTCCCCGATTGAAGTATACATTCAGATTTTGAAGGACATGAATAAAGAAATACAAGAAGGAAAGACAAATAAAATACTCAAATGCAAAGATTTTCAAAATTGTGACAGTACACACACTTTAAGCGGAGAGAGAGCAATTTACCACGCGATTCATTCAGGGAATACCAAAATCCTGGATAAACTTATATGTGAATGCCGCCTATTTTCAAGTCCTGCAGTTCTCGATTCCATTTTATCTCTGGCTTATTGTCGCATCAAACTAAACAATGTCCTGCTGTCTGAAGAAATGGACTTATGTGTGCAGTACAAGTTAGTAAAACTACGTTTCTATTCACAAGATATTGCTGCAGTTCCAACTCCTATAAGCGATATCGAAGAACGACTCTGTCTAGTTCTTGAAAAAATCGACATTCTTTTGCAACATTCGCTTGGTGTCGACGAAACATTTCTGTATCTTGCCAAGTTCATCGCTAAAAACCTGTACATTCTTAAACAGCAACTCAAAACAACTTATGTCATTTTCCCGTGGGAGGAAATTGTATTTTGCTTGTGTTGTTTTATATCAGCCCATACTAAGATGCAAGAGTTGAATGTTTTCTACTGGACCATGTTGACGAAAGAAAGCATTTTGAAGAAGTTGAAGACGTTCAGCGATTCGTTGAAAGATTGGATCGGACCGGAGAAGAAGATTCGTATCAATGAAGCCAGCAAGCAAATAGCAACCCGCGAAGATGTGGTTGCTCGTATTCTGAAGAATCATCCATCATTCAAAGACCTTTATGACGATTACACAGAGTTAAGAGATGTCTATTCTTTAGACAAGATGTTTAATTATATAAATGCGGCCTTGCTAGCAGACTGCAGAACCAGGGAAGGGCAGCTCACAATAAAAAGGGCCCTGCAAGTTGTGGGAGAAGAATTAAAAAATACTCTTGAATCTCCAAACTTGTCTTCAGACGTGGGTGACCTACTGCTGCTTTCTGCTCCCCTGGAAACCAGGCAGGTCCTCACAGGCATCCGTAACTCTTTATCGCATGCCCATTTCTTGAAAGACTGTAAAGGTTGTGAAAAACTAGATTTGTATACCAAGGTACACAACGATTTAAAAAAAGTCTACGTCATCACATCACAAATACTCGGCTTGAAAAAAATCAATAAGATCAAATCGGTTTTGGCTAGCATTAAAAACAGCAAGAGTTACGATGAAGTCAACGAAATCATGGACACGTTTAAATATATGAGTAATATTGATCCAATCAAAATCTCACAAGCCGATACACTTACCGTAGAAGAAAAAAAGGTAGAGGAGATTGCTAATCTTATATCTGAAGTAAATGATCTGTCTGAATATGAAAAAGATCATCTCAATCGATTAAAACGATTTTTCGACAAGACGAAAAATTGCTTTAGCAATGTTCAAAAATATTATTCCATCGGTTACAGATATCTCAAGACCATCTTTCATCCTACTTCAAAGTCGGAAGGGAAGACCGATAAAGAAAAGGCTAAATTTTTCAAAATTTACAAACGGACCGCTTCCGAAACGCTTTTGAAACTGCCGGATGTGAGCCTTTCACAAATCGAAAGTTGTGACGAGTTATCGGAAATGTTACAGAAGTTTTATGAAAGCGTAGAACAAAGAATAGCTCCCTCAAACGCATATAATATTCGATTGCTTCTCAAATACATCTATGGTGTTTCAGTCTATGACAAAAATAGTATTCCGGGGGCTGATGAATTCAAAGAATGTTTGGAAAAGCACAAGTTTAAGAAAGCCCAAGTGGAGGTTAACAGAGGAAAAGGGAAGGTAGGGGGTAAAGGAAAAGGAAAGAAGATTAAAAAAAAGTTAGAAATAAACAGAGAAATGGATGAAGCAATTTCAAGGCTGGAAACAAATAAAGAAATCGTTGATAAAGTCATTTTAGAGAAGCTGTCAGAACTCAAAGATATGCTGAGGACTCACGGTAAAGAACTTCTTAAAGCTGACAATATCAAGAGATTTATGGTGGAAGCTCTGTTTCTTGATGTTTTGTCCGATTTAGACACAAGCAAGTACCTGGCGGGAAATATCCTCTTTGTGGATGATGGGGTTCCACTTTTGACTGGAAAATGTCTAAGGAACTACTTGGCACATGGAAACCCGTTGATCGATACATTCTTTCCCGATTCTTTCACAGTAGTCTTTACAAATGCCAAGATTCTCACGGAAAGCATGATCGTTGGAAAGAAACTTGGACAGATGGTACAATACGATGGTAAAAAGTTGAAAGAAAACTACGAAATGGGTTTGGATGTAATCCACAAACAAGAAGAATTGCGAAAATCTTTACAAGAAGGAAATCTGAATGAGTTGAAGAGATGTATCAGAGATGGAGCCGACACTAATTACAGAAGTCAGGACTTGCGGACTGTGCTACATTTGGCTGCACAAGGACCCAGCCTTGAAATTCTTAAATTTTTGATTGACGAAAAGCATTTAGATTCTCATGTGAGAGAATGTTTCTTTCAAAGCCCGTTGCATGTCGCAGCTGCTTTCGGCAGAGACAGCAATGTGGAATACCTCGCGCAAGAAGTTGGATTATCGGTTAATGACGAAGACAGGTCAGCGACACGACCCCTGCATTTGGCTGCACAGCACGGACACAAGAACTCTACTGAAATATTGCTAAGGTTCGGAGCTGAGAAAAAAGCTAAAGACTGGTGCGGGCACGCCCCTCTGCATTACGCAATTAGATATAACCATCTGAACGTTGTCCAAGTTCTGGCAGATCAACATGTCAACTACCGCGAAAGCAGCGACGAATTCCCTCCTCTCCACATAGCCTCCGATTTCGGTCACACAGAAATCGTTGAATATCTATTGGACAAAGGCGCTGAGATCAATGACAAAGCTTATACAGGTGCAACTCCTCTTTATTTTGCAGTGTCGAATGGACACCTCGAAACTGTAAGGATTCTTATCCGTAGGAGTGCTGATATTCAAAATGATGCCAAACATTCAGTACTGTGTCGAGCTGTCAGAAACAATAATAAAGAGATGATAGAGTTGCTGCTAGCGAGTGGAGCGGACGTAAATGTAAAAGGAGGATCGCCACTGCTAGCAGCATGCATGGATGGACATAGAAGTGCGGCAGAAGTGTTACTCAAGCATCAAAACATCAACGTTCATGTAACTAATGATAAAGGACAAACGCCTCTGCACTTAGCAGCTATCGGCAACTTTTGGAACATAGGAAAGGCACTCCTCAAAAACGGAGCTGCAGTTGACGCATTGGATTCAGATGATAACACACCTTTAATGAAAGCTATAATTTTAGGTCGAAAGGAATTTATTCAAGTCTTATTGGAAAACGGTGCTGATCTCTTTACTAACATAAATCAGCTGATTGGTATGGCAATTATGAATGGAAATCCCGTCATTTTAGATCAATTGCTTAAATTGGTAGGGTCCAAAGTCGACATACAGAGCATTTCATCACCTTGCGGTTTTCAGATTGTTGAAGAGCTGTTCAAACATCTCGATATTGATATCAATGAAAAAATACATAAACTTACAAAAAATAACACTCTTTTACATGAGGCAGCTGACTTAGGTCTCGTGGAATTCGTCAGATATTTCATCAGCAAAGGGGCTGACCTCGACGCTGAGGATAGTGGCGGTTTGAAACCTCTGCATGTTGCTGCTAAAAATGGACACGAGAAAGTTATAGACGTGATTCTCCAACACGGGACGAGCATCGACGAAAGAGATAAACATGGAAATACTCCGTTACATCACTCTCTTACTGTCGACATGACACGGAACTTATTAAACAAATGTGCCAATGTTCACGTCAGTAATAATGCGTTACAGCTGCCGTTACATACAGCTGCGGAGAGAGAATCGGAAGGAATTGTTAGCATATTACTAGAATATGGATCAGAATTCAATTCTAAGGATCTTTCAGGTAAAACACCGAGAGATTTGACTACACAAGAGAGTGTCATCAGATTGTTGGATTATGTTGAACAACTGTTTAAAGCTGTGGAGGAAAATAACATAGAAGCAGTCAAAAACTTTATTAAAAAGGAGAGAATTTCAGTTAATGTCAGAAGGGCAGATAATTGGTATCTTCTTCACATTGCTGCCAAGAATGGGTTCGAAAAGGTTTGTGAGGTGTTACTGATGAATGAAGCAGATTCAAACGCAATCGGAGACAAAGGAAATGCTCCCCTACATTACGCAGCAGAATTTTCTCATATTGAAATTGTAAAATTGCTTTTATCGCATGGCGCCGTATATAATCTGAAATCTGAAAACGGTAACACTCCGCTTCAAGTATCCGTGCAGCAAAATATTAAAGATCTACTCTATTTCATCGAGGAATCTTTCAGAAAGGTTCAGATCGGCGATTTAGAAGTCTTCAATGATTTTAGAAGTCTTAACGACATCGAGACAGTGAGAGCAGTCATGAAGACTCGTAATGAAGAAAGAAAAATACTCATAAATGTTGCAATTCAAAATAACTTTCCACAAGTCGATGATTTGCTACTGATCTTGCAAGAAGGCTTGTCGAAAGCACCAAATTTGGTGGCCAAGCAGATGATTTTGGAAGAGCGTTTGACAGAAGCAAATTTCTTCTTGAATATGGAATTGATGGAAAAAGAAACCATTTTTCGAAAAGATAATCCAATCATTTTGGACAGCCAGTATTCCGACGCCTTGAAGATGGTGAATGAAGTTTTTGATATTGAGTTGGAAGGATCGAGATGTGCCAATGAAGCCTCTCTGAGGACAGGGAGTCGGATCGCTTTCGTACTACATAAAGTAGGAGAACTTTTGTTCTACAATAAGCAAGAAGATTATCAGCTGGCATTGGAAAAGCTTCAAAAAGTTTATAGAAGACAAAAAGAAATGTTAACAATCAATCATCGTGATTTGTTTGAGACTAGTGAGAGAATCGCAATGACGTTGAGATCTCTATCAAGATATACTGAAGCCATGGAAGAGAGTACCAGCAACTACGAAGCGTGTTTAAAAATGTTAGGACCTGACGATTTACTGACTTTGGAAATCCGCAGCACAATAGGAAGCATACTATTTCATCAGAATAAGATAGACGAAGCTATGGAAGCTTTCAAATCTGTTTACGAAGGCAGGAAGAAGATTCTGAAATCAAATCATTCGGACACTATGAGAGCTCAGCACAATGTCGCTGTAATGCTAGCTCTTCAAAATAAGCACCACGAAGCCTTGGAAATATTCTTAGATCTGCACGCTCGTCAGTTGACAACGTTAGGATCAAGCATCATCGACACTGTTAACACGCAGGGAAATATCGCTCGCGTTTATTTCATTACAAAGCAGTATAGAGAAGCATCGGAATTTTTATATCTTTATGTGCTCCATAAACTGACTATATTTTGTAAGCTAAGAAAACCTGTATGTGGCAAAATGTAACGTATGAACCACGTTGGCACTTAAATGTAACGTAAGAAGAAATTAAGGTGTGATATATCTCGAGTTTTTCTTACATATCTTTTGTTATTAGATGCAATATTATTATTTACTTACTCAATGATAACATTTACTTGAGCTTGAATTCCCTCACCAACTACAAGAGCCTTGTCTCTTTATGATGAGGAAAGGCTATTATTATATTCATTTTACAACTCTGTTTAACGTGTAAAAAATGTATACTTATTGTAAAAACATACAAATATTAAATAAATAAAATTAAAAAAAATTCAAAAATGCATATGTAAATCGTTTAGTGTATGTAACTGAAATACAAAACATGAGTAAATGTAATGCCCAAATTAAATGAAAGACGGCTGCTCAAAACAATACTTAGATTTTATTAAATTAAATTGATAAATAGTAATACAGCACAAGACTCATATTTATGTAAATGAAATTATTAAGGCCCCGTACCCGAGCACGAAAAGAAGCAGATGGAGAGATGTGTAATTACGAATGTTGGAGAGAGCGCACTAATATTTCAAAACGATAAAAGTGAAGCGAAAATTGTGAAAATGTTTAATAAAACACGACTCGTTTAGAATAGAGCAAAAATCTCCTGGGGGTTGTCTAAAACAAAGTTAAAAAAAACACTGTGAATTTTTTCATACATATAACTTGTTAAATAATAGAGACAGGCTTGAAAATAAAAATTTTCGGAGCATACTTTGCGATTTTTTTCTATCGAGGGAATTTCATATAATTTGCGTTTCGGCGTGGGGGTTGTATAGATATTATCTTAAAAAATAACATATATTTTTGAGCTTAAAAACTTCAAATGTTCAAGGGAGATTTGCAAGAAATCGGTAGAAATTCAGATAGTGCCGCCTTAACTCAAGGTCATGAAAATGCTCAAAGAAATCATTTTAGCAGAATTTATGTTGAATTAATAGATAATAATAATGTCACATTGTAATAATGAATCTAGAAATTTCTAAGTGGATATTATATTTATTAAAAGTTGGATGCCAACCCGTTACAGTTTACATCCGAACGAGTAAAGATGAAATTGTTAAAAGTTAGGTAAAAATCATTTAAAAGTAAGCTATTAATAATTTGAAATTAAATTTACGGAGATCGAATTGATTTGCTTCGGTTTTTTTTATTTTTTTCCCTTTATTTTTCCCAAATTTTCATTAGATGTATACAATATCATGAAATAATAAGAATAATGGGAACCCACTAAGGCGCAGCCTGTGCGTGGGTAATATAGTTTAATATATTTTATTATTGTACCTAGAAAGAACAAACAATGGGCATAAAAAGCAAAAACATTATTAAAAATTGTCTAAACAGCTGTGCACAAAATGAACATACAACAGTGCAATATTGAGTGTATAGTGTAATATTAAGTGTAATAGTAAGTGTATATTAAGTGTAATAGTAATATAATAAAGGTGTATTGTAATTATAAGTACATAGTGTAATAATAAGTGTATTGTTTAAATATTTGAAACATAAAGTGATAGAAATTAAACAAACAACGTTTCGATATCTACATTGTCAAGCCACGACTTCAAGTCCTTTATGTATTGAAGTAGTTTAGTTGTCATTTGAATATTTTTCGGTAAAATATTGAATGTACGAGGTCCAATGAAACTGCTGAGTTTGCATTTGTTTGGTATTCGTTTGGGGGGTATAAAAAACATTATTATTTCTAATGTTGATTCTATTTTCATTTTTTTCAAATTTGTTTTTGTTTTTAAAGAAATATTTCATGGTTTGCAGTATAAATAGTTTACGGAGACTGAATAGATTAGCTATGTTCTATTATACATAACTTTGATAATATAATTTTGAGTTATTTGTAAAGGTTTTATAAATACATCAAGCGAACCACCCCATCCTATTATTCCATACATGAGTGAAGATTGCACCATAGAAAAATAAATCATTTTTAATTTGTCAATATTAAGTACTTCTTTAAGTCTGTAAAATAATGCTTGATTCCTGCATTTCGCCCGGTTGCTTGATCAAAAACTAACTGCCGGCTTGAGTTCCCGTAAACACACTTCCATCCGTGAGTGGTCACGTGGCTGATGTTTCCAGTATTCAGAGAAACCCAGTGTTGAAGTGTAGAAAAATTGTGAAGAGTGTCCTGACTGCTACAACTTTGTCAAAAATTGCAGATTAGATATTGCCTTCCGCACTAATTAAAAACTCAAAAAATAAAAACCCAAACTACAAAATAGCGGCATTTATAAACTCCAGTGTGACGAATGCAACGCTGTTTATGTTGGACAAACTGGCCGGTCCTTTAATACTAGGTTCAAAGAACACATGCGATCATTTAAAAATAATAATAAAATACAGTCACAATTTGCCAAACATCTCCCAGATGAGAATCACTCACTTAGCGATGATAATAAGCCAACTCCTTTACACGTACAAAATAAAGGACACAAACTCAATCTTTTAGAACAATTAGAAATTAAAAAACATTTTAATAATCCTAAAGCTATTTTGATAAATGAACAAAGAAAAATAATTCACTCGCCGTTGTTAGATATGTTCAAACTATTTAAAAAAAAATTAATTATACTAGAAAATAAAACCATGAGTCTATCATTTGGGAATAATTCACATTGGGAAAAATGATTAGAGTACATAATGACCTCAAACTTAATTATGCTAGAAAATAAAACCATGAGTCATCATTTGGGAATAATTCACACTAGGAATAATGATTAGAGTACATAACAACCTTCAGTCGAATTTAAACAATACAAGTAAATTGGGGAAACATTAAATAGGGTAATAACCATTAATAATTTCAGTCAGTTTACTCATAAATTAGAAATTAGTCATCGAAATCCTATACAGAAATAACATAAATACCTCGTCTGTGGTGGCATTACCACAGTTTGATAATGCCTTCAGAAGGCGAAACAGCTGTCACGCGTAATAATAATTACATAGCAGAATAACAATAAAAAAGAAGCATTGAAGTTTTACGAGGACGGATACAAATTGCGGAACACTTTACTTGGAAAACATCACCCATTAAATTTGAGACTCGATACAACCGAACGTTCCGGCTTGGATGACGGCGAGATTAACTCTTGTCAAATGGACATAATGCTTGCTTGCAGGTAGGTTTTTAATTTGGACCTAAATTCTGTTGGGCTTGTTAAGGGTCCACTATTCGAATTTCGACCGATTTCTTACATATCTCCCTTAAACATTTGAAGTTTTTAAGCTATTAAAAAAATATATGTTATTTTTCAAGATAATATCTAGATACATTCCACGCCGAAACGCAAATTATATGAAATTCCCTCGATAGAAAAAAATCGCAAAGTATGCTCCCAAAATTATTTAAAACAAGTCTATTTCTTTTATTTTACAAGTTAAATTTGTGAAAAAATTCACAATATTTCTTTAAATGATACTTAAGATACGTTCCACGAGATTTTTGTTTTATTTTAAACGAGTCATGTTTTATTAAGCTTTTTCGCAATTTTCGCTGCTATTTTATGACTTAAAATATTAGCGCGCTCTGTCCAACATTCGTAATTACATATCTCTCCATCTTCTTCTTTTTCAGCTGAAGAGTGCCGCCTTAAGCAGCTTAGTTCCGGAGGGAGTTTATTCCAAGCCTTAGGCCCAGATACTCCGAAAGCGGGATCTCCAAACTTTGTATTTGGCTTGCGTTTAGGTTCCATTAGTCTACCTACAGCTGAAGGGTTGACTGCCTCGGACACTTAGTTCAGAGATGTAAGGTGAGGCCATTTCATTGATTGATTTAAACACCATCCAGCTCAATTTGTACTGGATTCTTTCAGGGCACTTGAGCCAGTGAAGGTTACGAAGGTGTTCTGAAATGTGTGAATATTTAGAGACTCCGGTTATGAGCCGAGCCTCTGCATTAAACACGGATTGAAGTTTGTCAGTTTGATATTTTGGAAGGCTAGCATCGATGCCATTACAATAATCGAGCCGTGAGACTACGTAAAAGTTGATCAGTAGTTTTGTCGCCTTTTTTGTAGGAAGATTTCTTCGGACTGACTTGAGTTGTCTTAGGTGAAAAAAACCAGTGCTTACAGTCCTATTTATTTGACTTTTAAGCGAAAAGTCTGAAAAGATTAACGCCAAGAAGTTTGACTGTTGTCTTTGGAATAATATCGCTGCCGGAAATGGAAATAGGTGAATCGTCTATGAAATGTCGGCGTTTGTTTGTGGCCGCCCAGAGAAACTCAGTCTTAGATGGGTTCAGCTTTAGCTTGTTTGAAGACATCCTGCTTCTAGGCATTTAGCTACATGGGTTTTGAGACTGTTGACTTCGTTTGGAGTGCAGTAAAAATAAACTTGCTGATCGTCAGCTTAGCAGTGGGACAAGAGACCAAATGACTAGATTATTTTGGCGACATCATTTGTAAAAAGGATGAAAAGAAGTGGACAAAAACGGATCCCTGGGGTACCCCTGAAGAAAGTGTTGCGAAGTTTGAGAGTTTATTTCCAACCTTCAAGGCTTGTAAGCGATTGGATAAATATGACGCCAGCCAATTTTTATGTCGGAACTCAAACCAAATGTCATCTTATCTTAGTGATAAAACACAGCAAGTTGAGATAAATAAAACATTAAGCATTGGTAAATCTATCTCCTTTGGAGTTCCTCAAGGTAGTGTGCTTGGCCTAATATTGTTTCTAATTTATATAAACGATTTATGCCATTTGAATATTCCTGGTAACATTGTTAGTTTTGCAGATGACACTGCCTTAATAATTGAGGGTAAAACTTGGGATGAAACTTTTGACAACTGTAATACATGTTTAAGAGTGGTAAATAATTGGTTGAATGATAGTATTTTAACTTTGAACAAATAAAAAACCAAATATTTCACTTTTAGCATTGCATGCAAAAGTCAGCCTCTTGCCACCCATAATTTGATCATACACAGTTGCTTGCAAACATGTAACTGCAATCCCTTAGAAAATGCAGTTAACATCAAATACCTTAGTGTAAAAATAGATACATTTTTGAGATCGAACGATCATGTCGATATGTTGGTAAATAATTCTATGAGACTTACCTATATCTTTAAAGAACTCGGACATATACTAGACAAAGAAAAATTGAAAACGGTTTGTTTTGCAATAATCCAGTCTATGCTTTCTTATAAATAGTGTGCTGAGAATCCTACCAAAAGACATATGGAACCACTTAATATTGCCCAAAAACTGATTCTTAAAGTTATGTTCAAGAAAAAATTTAGATATCCAACTCATTTACTTTACAAGGAATGCAATGTCATGAATGTTAAACAGTTATATATTACGCAAACACTTTGTAGATTTTTTGATAATATTAACCTGGCGTTCGCACAGTTGGGTCAGTTTGACCTGCGCCATTTTAAAATTAGCTTATTTCTTAGAATTTTTGTGCGACGTTGCCATACTTCTCAGTAGCTGGAGCTAACAATCTCCCCTCCCCGCTGGCTATCGCTGATCAGTGGTGTAGTGGCCGCAGCGGTGGATAGACGTGGCTAAACACGAAAAAGGTAAATATGACCCAACCATACATTTCGTGTCGTAATTTCGCGCCATTACTTATAACGTAAGCCGTAATTCAAAAAATGGTCTTTGACCATTTTTTACAGCCTGCTAAATATGTCTGAAATAAATGCACACATAATACATAAGAATAACAACAGAGTCAAAGCGTCGCAAATTCGTAAAGAATTTAGGTCTCACACTTGTTCATGAGCATTTGCGCGATTGTAAAAATGTCATTTGATTGCCAAGACTGATGCGGAAAATGATCAGAGAGTTTTTAGGAGATTCTGATGAAGCACCGCCTGCAAAGATACTTATGTAAGAAAAAGATGTCAAGATTTTCCTGCCAAAAGACAGAAAAACTAATAACACTTGTCATGACTGTAAGCGCCTCCGTACATGGAGCTACTTACAAACTATTCGAGCCTGATGCGCGTAGCACGCACACCGCTCGTGGGTACCCGCCATACAATTTTGCTGGTGTTCGTACACGGCGCTGCGCGACGGATGTCAGGTTGAAGTCGGTAGCGCGCTAACGACGGTGCTGGTAGCGCGCTACGCGTTGTAGCATTCGTGTCTGCTACTTTCGTTTGACGTTTGACAGAAATGGCGTCTGAACATGAAAGTAATGTTAGATTTGTTCTGGAAGTGAATAAAAATGCGTGTTTACATAACTTTACATTACCAGAATACGCAAGAAAGGATTTAGTGAAGAAGGCATAGATTAATGTTGGAAAAAAAGTCATTTGACATCGTTCGACATCGTGTTAACTCCACGGCTGCACGTGAAAAATGATCAAGTTCAGTATAATTCGGGTAGTGCCGTGTACGGAAACCAGCTTTAAAAAGTAGTACATCTGCAGGGTACTTGTGGTTGTGTCACAATCACGTAGTTTGTAAGTATCTCCATGAACGGAGGGCCTTACAAATACATCTGCAGTCAGCATGCAATGTTGTACTGTGGAGATGGCGCAGATGCAAATGATAATATGTAAAATTAACTCATGGGACTGATGTATTATTCTTAGTCCTACTATAGATCTCATTCATATGTATGATATTAGTTCACATTTTGAGAAAAAAGTTTGTTTTATTTAAATTTTATGACTTTAAGACAGAGGTTGTCTATTTTGATAAAATTTTATTGTATTTTTATAAATATGTCATTAAAAGATAGTTTTATATGAAGTTGTTTTATTTTACCCAAAATCTCGCAAACGATATAGTTGTTTTATCAAATTATTGCAATATGTTACTAAATTTCTTTTAAAAATTGAAATCATAGCGAGGTTTTTATTCGGGTCTCCTAGACCCAACCCTACTATCGTTGTTACATATTTTGACTGTGCTGACGCTAATATTGCAGAAAGAACGCAGCAAATTCGTACTACTAGAATTGGCTCTGGTCTGAACTTTGTGGCAATTCAAACTAAGTCTTCTTTTGGTCAAAGAAATTATTTTTATCAGGCTCCACTCATTTTTAACAGCCTTCCAGAAAATACCAAGTCATCTAATTCCTTGAGCACTTTTAAAAAGATTGTTAAATTATTTTTGTTAGCCGAAGATTGCCAATTGATTTTCTCTAATTAGAAAGCTAAATTAATATTATTTTTCGTTAAACCGCTTTTTTCATCTTCTCCTGCCAAATTTATAGCATATTATATTACATATTTATAACTTAATCATTAAAAAAAACATTATTTTAATTTTAAATCAGATCTCAAAACTATGGTCACCCTAAAAGTCTACATGTTTACATAAATGTACTACCCAGCGCCAGCAGTTTAGTAGGTACCCATAATCTCAATCTGTAAGAAATACGACAATATTGTTCTTTCAATATCTGTATAATTTTGTGTTATTTTGTTAATTTGTAGAACTTTTAACGTCAACACAGGTTTATCCTAGCGAGGTTGCAAATTGTATTGTAAACATTTTACCTGCAGTGTAAAGAAACAACAATAAATAAATAAAATCTGCGACCACGAGTGGTTATTGTATCCAGCACCTCAATTTTGGACTGAAAATGAAACAGTCCAACCAGGGGCTCCCAAACTTTTTTTTCTCGTAGACCACTTTCAAAATTTTACTGGTCACGGTGAGCCCCTGCTGGTATATTTCTACCATATTCTCAAAACTCGACACGCGTAGTACTGAATATTGAATGGCGAGGTGTGATCTGTCACAACAACTTTTTCAAATGGGGCCAAAATGGACCAGTATTTAAGATTATATTTCCCAAGATGGGAGTGCGTAATGGATTATGGGTATGTTCCCATCCCAGTACAGTACACCTATATCCCATTACGCCCCCCCCTTGTCTAGCTGGGCGTTTTAAGATCTCATGCATAACCGGTACAACAACATGTGCTGTATGCCAGTCGCTCTGTTATGGAGGGGGCGTAATGGGATATGAGACGGGGGGTGGGATGGGATATGGATATGGGGCACGGGATGGGTCTCAATTGAAACCAGTTCGTGGACCCCCACTTACAACTTGTGGACCCCCATTTCTTTATCGCGCCTACGTGGACCCCTGTCGGGTCTCCTGTGGTCCCCTAGGGGTCCACCTGGACCACTTTGGGAATCACTGAGTTAAGCCATAGAGGTGAAAAAAACAATTATTCTAACTTTTTGTGCCATTAAAATTAAAATATATACATAATGTACAATAGATTTAAGTCAGATTTTATTAAATAAAAGTAACATTACATTTCGATATATCTTTATTAATTGCTCTTCCTTTTCTTGGCCGAATTACCGGCGCCCGCAAAACCTTGTCTCTTTCTGTTTCCCTGTCCGACCTTCCTGGACTTGCCGCTCTTCTCAAACTTCTTGCCGCCCTTATCAAACTTGCCGCCCTTCTTGGCGGCCCTGTTCTCGAATTTGCCCTTTCCTCTAACCCAGTGGTCGCGGCTCTCTTCCCAGTTGAGTTGGCGTACGTTCGCGTTGTCTGTTGTGGAAACCGCCTGACTAGTACCCTGCTTTTTGCTGGTTCCCGTCTCTTCGAGTAAAGTGGCAAACTCTTCCGCTGATGCAAACATGGATTCTACACCTGGAATTAAATAAAACAATATTTTAATTAGGTTCAGTTATTAATTACCTGTTGTATGCTGATGATGCAAGATGATAGATCTATATCTCTCGTATCTAGTATGAACTAAATACATTTGAAGAGTTAATGATGAATATAAATAAGTTCTAAGCCATGGAGTTTGAAAAAGAAAGTAGGAAAACAGTGTGCAATAAATATAGGTGTGAATGATGAATACTTGGAGCAGTTGGATGAGTTTGTGTATTTGGGAAGTATGTTCATGAAAGATGGAAAGAAAAAAGAGTAAAAGCAAGTAATTCCGTCTCCTCCACCTTACCTCTCCCCACTCCACTCCCCCCATCCCACGAACCCCCTTCCCCCTCCCAAATTTCCCTCCCTGGTTCCCCTCCCCCCTCCCGCGAGCCCCTACCCGAGTTCCCCTTCCCCCTCACGCATTCCATACATTCAACCCCGGTAAATTCAGTTTTTAAACTAATATTGGAAAAATTGTTGTTTTTACTATCTTCCTCACAATTTTCCATATTTTCTCACTGTTTAAACCTTCCCTGGACTACGACAAACATTTCACAACCAAAATCAGTTAAATTGGCCCGGCCGTTCTCGAGTTTTAGCGAGACAAACAAACAGCAATTGATTTTTATATGTATAGACAGATAGATAGATTAAATTAATGGAATAATTGTCAATTATGTATTATGGTAAAACCATTTATGGCTTGTAAAATAATATTTTTACATAATTATACAACAATCATTATGCAAATTAATAGGAAATATCTCCCCTCAGGGCTTCAATAACTGCCTTCACTTGTTTTGGCATGGACTCTGCTAGTTTTTGACAATTTTCAGAGATCCGCTCATCCCAAAATCAAACCTGAAAGAGCGTTTCTACCATCTTTGTTCTTGCAGTGCAGTCGATTTTGCACACTCTAACTTTGCAAATGGCCCATAATTTCTCAATAAGGTTCATATCTGGTGTATTCTCGGGCCAATCTAAAACAGTTATTTCCTTATTGTGGAAATATTTCATAATTTCCTTTGACTTTGCATATCGACCAAACTGAAAAACAACCACATGTTTCAATAAATAAATGTCTTTGGTGGTGTTTTTCATACATGGGGGTTGGATCTTTGGTGCCAAATGAAGGCATGATGAACAGCCAAAAATAAAAATCGATGTTGAAAAAGCATTTGAACAAAGAACTTGAAAAGTGCCAACCCCGAGGAGGAGCAATTCTCTAACAGGACTCTACTCCCAGCCACTAAGTCAAAGGAAATTATTTATTTATTTATTTAAGGAACATTAACAGTCTTAGTAATACAATAAACATAAGAGGATGATAAAAAAACAGACCAATTATTAATGTTCACAGATAGGTATTTAGAAACAAGACTAACTGAATATAAACTAGAATATTTAACAAAATAATAAGAGTATAAATGTGAATTCAACAAATGGTAAACTAATACACAACATTAAAATAAGTGTGATTTTAACTGAAATAGACTGCAAAATAGGGATTTGGGTTGGGAAGGGTAAGGGGAAATATTTCCAGGATAAGGAGATAACTGTTTTAGATAGGCACAGGAATACACCAGATATGAACCCTATTGAGAATTTATGGTCCATTTGCAAAGCTAGAGTATGCAAAATCGACTGCACTACAAGAACAAAGATGGTAGAAACGCTCTTTCAGGTTTGATTTTGGGATGAGAGGATCTCTGAAAATTGTCAAAAACTAGTTAAACTAAAGTTTTCGCTTGTGACCGGGCCACTTCATTTTGTCGGAATTTGATGCTATAACTTTAGGAATTTATTCTCCACATACGCAGGAAGATTTTTTTAGGAAAAAAAAAAAGATTTTTTGGATCAGCTGGACCAAACTTCCCCCCTTAACCGCCCTCCCTACCTTTGGGTTATTTTTCAAAAAGTAGCTAAAAAAACATTGGTTTTTTTTAAATGGTTTTATAAACCGCGCCACTTGCGTAGAGTACCGCTGACTAGCAGCGTTACTTGTACGGGAGAGACGAAAATACCCGTCCTATGTCCTTTAGCTTTGCGAAAGCGCAGGAACAAACTTGATGTATATGAACATATCGCGCACGTTTTGAGGGTTTCGGATTTAGTTTTTTTTTACCTTAACGTACGTGATACGGTTTGTTGCATTCGGGCGACAATACTGCGGACGTATCACGGTTCGTATGTGTAGGGCGGTTAAAAAATTGTCCAAGGAACAATGAAATTATGATAATGATGCTTTGTTTTGTGTGTTGATGAATTAAATACTTTCTTTAACTCGTGACATGCCTTGGAGCAAACGGGTAAATTTCGCGATGTTTTGACTTTTGCGTAATATTTTGTGGGTTTATTTTATGCCATCTTATGTAATATTTACCGAAACACATTCCTTGAACAATAAACTATGCCTCAAAACAACATTACTTGCGTTTATTCGATGAATTTATACATTTTACGATCTTTTTCACGACAACGGCGCGAGAGTGACAAGCCAATCTGACAGTTCAAAGACGGGAAAAATTGGCCGGAGATCATAAACAATTCCACAGAAATTATTCCGCCATGCTAGATGGGTACACGGTATCTTATACCTTATGAACAAGAATGCCCCAAGCGATTCTGACCTTATCCTTCATACGTTTTCTATTTTTTTTTTTTAAAAGAAAGACAAACATTCCCGGATTACGAATAACCCAATAATGTTTGAAAATCTCCTACTACCACCACAGAAAGCCGAAAATGTTGCTTGTGTTGTGATGGAGGACTTAGCCGGCCGAGGAATCGAATACGGGACGTCCGGGTGGGACCCAAACGCGATACCCACTCAACCACCGATCGGTCTTTATAATTAAGGTTTAAAATCGCATTTCAAAAAATATTTTTTAGAGTTTAATTCGGCAAGGGCCTGGTTAATGATTTAAAATATGCCTCTTTCGATTTTCTGCCAAAATAAAATTGACGTTTTCTACATCATAATAACATTGTAGCCAGTTCCAACTAGCAATGTGGAGGTTCAGCTGGAGTGGGCTCTTGAACTCGGGTTCTTCGCAGGAAGCGGATCCTATTCCTACTCCTTTTTCAAATCGACTACTCCCAGAGAACCCGTTCCAGTACTCGCACCCAAACCCGGAGCTCGGTGGTCCGAGCCACTCGCAATCGAGTTGCGGTTGCGAGTGGCTGCCGAATCAGGTCAAACCAGTGCGTCTCGGTCCGAGCCTCAGAGGTGAGGCGGGAGCAGGTCGCGCATTCAAGTTCTTTTGCTGGCTACGGCTCCAAGGTCCGGCTCTGGTGGAACCCGTGCGTGTCAGTCCGAGCCATTCGCGAGTCGGGAGTGGCTCCCGGGACCTACTCCAAGAACTCAAGAACTAAATTAAGTATATCTAATGGAATTACTCAATATAAGCGATTTAACGTCAAGGCGTGTAGTGAGCGATTTAGTTTGCCTTTTTAATATTGCGAATGGCAGACTGGACGCCCTCGATTTAACTTGTAAAATTAATTTGAGAGTACCCACGCGTGATACCCGTTCTAATGCACTTTACTTTGTTACCAATTCTACTAATAATTATTTTGAAAACTCTCCAATACAAAGACTTCATATACTCGGAAATAAATATACTTCAATTGACGTTTATCGACATCAATCGATTTCTAAATTTAAACTCAGTATATCAGAACATTTAAAATAAAGCTATAAATATCATGCACTATATAGCACCTTTATCGATATATTATTGTAGCTATGTTTCGATAAACACGTACCAAATATGTATAACAAAGATTGCTAATTATAAACATAAATAATGCCAATCATTTCTTATTTCTCTTTATAATTAAAATAACTATCTCACATTAATTTACGTGATCATATATTCTATTTTACCTGCTTTGTGTCATATCTAGTGTTATCTATGTTTTGTTTCTTATATCTTATGTTATCTTTTTTTTCTTACAGTTATATTATGTTTATATTATATTTTGTTATTTCCTATACTTTACCAAAAACATGTACTGCACTTTATGTAAAAGCCCTATGGGCGTTTAAATAAATAAATAAATAAACTCAAGTACTTTTAAAAGGAAGCACGTCTCGGAGGCCTCCGGCAAAATGCAAGACTTACCCACCTCTAGTTCCAACCGTTTATGAATTTGTAGTTAAAGATTGATAATTATTGTTAATGAAAATATAAAAATTGGAGTTTGTGTTTTGAAATTACTCGTAGGTGGCCGCATTAGTCTAGCAAATTTGTATGATATGCCCAATCTAGTAGTTGACATATCGATGGTTTACTACTAACCTTTCTTTCCCTTCTTCTTGTTCTTAGCGGGCATCACCATATCTCTTTCATCTTCCGAAAAGTCCAAATCTGAGTCATCTGCAAAATAAACAATATTCAAATTAATTATAAACAATATCAGGACTTTAACTCGTTGCTTGCCGAGTACGCGCCAAATTAAACTCTAAAAAATATTTTTTGAAATGCGATTTTAAACCTTAATTATAAAGAAAGCGTATGAAGGATAAGGTCAGAATCACTTGAGGCATTCTTTTTCTTGAGGTATAGAATGCTTTGAACACATCTATAGAATGAGAATAATTTATATGAATTCTTTATGGATTTCTGGCCGAGTTTTTTTCGGAGCATTTCAGCTGTCAGTTTGGTTGCATCATTCTCGTAAAAAAGATCGTAAACTTATGAATTCGACAAATAAACGCAAGTAATGTTGTTTTTAGACATAGTTTATTGTTCAAGGAATGTGTTTCGGTAAATACTACAAAAGACAGCATAAAATAAACCCACAGAATATTACGTCAAAGTCAAAACATCACGAAATTTACAAGTTTCCTCCAGTGGCACGGGACGAGTTAAACATATTAAAAAAAAAAAAAAAATAGAAAAACACATAGAAAATAAAAAGATTGGGTTGTGATCAGGGTTCCAAGGATATACATAATTATGTCACTGATATATACATGGTGTCCGAAAACTAGTGGTAAAAACGGGAAACTGGTGAATCTGGTTTGAATAACAAACAGCTGAACAGCTAACATAGGTCTCGTAGAAATCGTTGCATCTCCCTTATTGTCATGGTGAGAAACGATCTAAACGATGTTAGAAAGAAAAAACACCAGGCTTTATATTTAAATCTAAAATTTAATCACAAAATAATGAAAATGTACACTTTTTAACCCCCGACGCAAGGAGCGGTGTTATAAGTTTGACGTGTCTGTGTGTCTGTCTGTCTGTTTGTGGCATCGTAGCTCCTAAACGAATGGACCGATTGTGATGCAGTTTTTTTTGTTTGAAAGCTGACGTAATAGAGATGGTTCTTGGCTACAATTCATGAAAATCTGTTCAGGCGTTTTGTAACGTGCATTTCTCGGCAGAGCAACAGAATCTCCCTCAAGCTTGTGGGAAGGGAAATACAGTTTTTTTTATCTTCGGGTATTTTGTGATAAATAAAAGAAATAGCAAATTTAGCAAATAACAATATCACCTATATTTTGAAGGTATGGGTATACATAGGTGCCCTCCAAGGGACTCCAAATATTATCGTGACAGAACATACCTGTTGGACCAATTCTAATTTACTACTATATCCCGGAAGCACTTTAATAGATATCACTTTGCGCGCCGATGGGCTGCAAGCCGTAAACTCGAGAAAATACGAAGAAAAGTAAGAAGACTCTAGGAGACACTTCTGCAAACCAGGCCCCTTCCCTTTGTCAGGCAGCAGGTTCCACGCCCTCGATCAGGTCCTCGGCTGAGCGCACCAAGGTACCCTGAGATTTGTCAAGTTCCAGAAGGTGCCTTCATCCATTATGTCCGCCGGGAATTCGTCAAAACAGAAATACGGGTAGCAGCGGCCAAGCAAGGCCATCAAGGTGCTTTCCCGCAAATAACGTCGCCATCCGAGACAGGATTAAAAAGATATACTACGACAAAGTCATGGTTTTTCCACGTGAAGGTCACAAAAACCGGCGACCGATAAAGCCCGATTCACTACAATGGGTCGTGTTTTGTATTCGATCAAACATCAGGATCCGGCTCGCGGTTTGAAATAACTTTATCAAAAAGGGTTTATCCCATATTAAAAAATCCACAAAACTCTATCTTAAGTGACTGGTCGAATTGACTCCCGCTCCCCAGGCGAAGCAAATTCAAAAAAGTGCCGCCGGAAATAGATGGCGCTAGACGCTAGCGGTTTAATCTTTACGGCGATCATAATTAAACGACAGCGGCCAGGTGAGTTTAAGATTAAATAGGTCAAGACAATATTTATTTAATCAAAATAAATATTATCGTGACAGTTTCAAGGTTATCAGCCTTTTTTGTGTCGGGGTCAAATTTACAAGATTTTGTAAATTTTACTTATACGAAACCAAAATTTCGGACCACAATTTGAAAAAAAAAATTATGAAACTTTGGGAATTTTTTATTAATTATTTTTACATGAAACGACAAAAAAGGGAGGTGATGATAAAGTTTATGAATTTATTTTACAAAATATGTGTTTTTCTTTTTTTTCAAAATCATTAATTTTAGTTAAAATTTTGAGTTTGAAAAAAAAAGTTTTAAAAGTGGCTCACCTCACATTATTTAATTTAGAGCAATTTTTAAAAGTTTTTACGTTTGCCTTCAAAATTTTAATATTTCAAAAATGATGTGTTTATTTCTAATAATAACATTTGAAAGAATATTTCATCACCTTTCAAAAACAGCTTTTAGTTTTTGGATACATTCAGAAATAATCCATTTATTTGGATTTTATAGCAAAGCGGAAATTTTCTGTCAGACAGAACATACCCGAGGCCTGAGGGGTTAAAAAAAAAATTTTGGAGCTGAGTCTCCACTTTGATGATATTTAAAAGACACACGTTGACAGCCGAAATTGCCCCTTAATGACAGTTTATTTCAAATATGACCTAAAAAAATTGAATTTCTGACTCGATTTACACAAACGAAAGCTCAAATCAAAAAAGTGTAGTTATATGTGAGTTTGAAAGAGTGAGACAGGTGATGCAAGAATGAGAGGGCGAATGTGTGTGCACAAATTTTAACCTTTTAAATGCCAGGGAGGAAACGACGTAAAATTACAAAGTTTTGACTTTGACGTAATATTTTGTGGGTTTATTTTATGCTATCGTATATTATATTTACTGAAACACATTCCTTAAACAATAAACTACGCCTAAAACAACATTACTTGCGTTTATTTATTGATGAATTTATAGGTTTTACGATCTTTTTCACGAAAACGATGCTAACTAATTTGACAGCAATTTGACAGCTTTTGAGCGGGATTTGTCTCGGGAAAAATGACACCCCGACGCCATAGAGAATTTAATACAAATTATTCCGAGTGGCTAGGTGTGTTTACGGTATCTCGTAGGTCAAGAACAAGAATGTCCCAAGCGATTCTGACCTTGTTCTCCATACGTTTTCTTTTTACATAAGGGTTAAAATCGCATTCCAAAATAATTTTTTTTTAAAATTTTGGCGTGTGCACCGGCGCACACCCGGTGTTTACCGGTTACTTGCCGATTACGCGCCAAATGCGAGCCAAATTAAACTCTACAAAATATTTTTTGAAATGCGATGTTAAACCTTAATTATAAAGAAAACGTATGAAGGATAAAGTTAGAATCGCTCGGGGCATTCTTGTTCATAAGGTATAAGATACCATGTACCCACCTAGCATAGCGGAATAATTTCTGTGGAATTGTTTATGATCTCCGGCCAAGATTTTTTCCCGCCTTTGAACTGTCAGATTGGCTTGCGTCACTCTCGCGCCATTGTCGTGAAAAAGATCGTAAAACGTATAAATTCATTGAATAAACGCAAGTAATGTTGTTTTTAGGCATAGTTTGTTGTTCAAGGAATGTGTTTCGGTAAATATTACAAGATAGCATAAAATAAACCCACAAAATATTATGTGAAAGTCAAAACATCGCAAAATTTACCCGTTTACTCCAAGGCACGTCACGAATTAATAAACGGCCATTGCTAATTTGGGGTTGCGAGTGACGGGTCGGGTTGTCAATTATAAAGTTAATAACATTGTGTAAAGTGTTCAGTTATAAATATATACATTACAATTCAGTAGAATTTATTTATTGTACCTTTGTTAGACTTCTTGGTCAACTTCTTCCCCTTCTTGGCCTTCCCCTCCAGCATGGCTTCCTCGGCGTCGTCCTCCCCCGAGAAGACTAGGTCTGAATCGTCTCCATCCAGATCATCATCATCATCATCATCTCCCAAATCTGCCTCATCTTCATCTGTAATATTTAAATAAGAAAAAACTATAAGCACACAAAAATGCGCTGCGATTGTTAAATGGAAACACAAGATGCTCGAATATGACAAGACGAAAGCCAAGTTTAAAAATTCTTACCCATATCGCTAGGCAGACTTCCCCCGCCATCACTGCCTTCCTCTTCTTCATCCGACTCTTCATCTTGCCCCTCCCCTTCCTCTTCTCCCTTGGCCTTCCTGCTCTTTTTGTCGAGTTTGGAATGCGCCACCATCTCTTTCATGTAGTCCATCTCGTCCTGAGATTCCTCTTCTGATTCATCTGCTGCTAGTGTCAAAAAAACAATTATACTAATGAAATGCCCCCAAAAGTTGACAGAACGCATTGTAATTGACAACGATCTATCTGCCGAGTTTCAGCTCGATCAGATGTCAGGAAGTGGAATTATTTCCACTTTCAAGATTTGCATTCATTCAAGAAAACAAAATCAAAATTCAATAAGATGTATTTAAAAATAATGTACATATGTAATGTGAAAACGCAGGAAAAAGTCGTACCTTTTTTGGGTTTCCCTGAGATGCTGTCCAAATAAGATTCAAACTCCACACTGTCTACAGAACCTGCATCAGATTCTGCGTCCGACTCATCTCCCTTGGCCTGGCGACGCGTCTGGAAGTAACTGCAAACAGAACGCACCAATTAATACTGAATAAAGCCACGTTGAAACAATGACTTAAATCCCAGCACCGAACGCGGTTACTAATAATTTTTTTTTTTTTTTCAAGTTTCAACCAAGTGGTTTGCTATGTTTGATGACTTAGCAGGAGTTCATGTGGTGATATTTGTCCAGGTCTTTGGGGGCGAATGCTTCTGCCCACCAATTGCGTGGCAAGCCAGATCGGAGAAGATGGGTTAACTCGTGACGTGCCTTGGAGCAAACGGGTAAATTTCGCGATGTTTTGACTTTTACGTAATATTTGGTGGGTTTATTTTATGCTATCTTATGTAATATTTACCGAAACACAATCCTTGAACAATAAACTATAAACAACTTTACTTGCGTTTATTCAATGAATTTATATGTTTTCCGATCTTTTTCACGACAACGGCGCGAGAGTGACGCAAGCCAATCTGACAGTTCAAAGGCGGGAAAAATTCTTGGCCGGAGATCATAAACAATTCCACAGAAATTATTCTGCTGTGCTAGATGGGTACACGGTAGCTTATACCTTATGAACAAGAATGCCCCAAGCGATTCTGACCTTATCCTTCATACGTTTTCTTTATAATTAAGGTTTAAAATCGCATTTCAAAAAATATTTTCTATTTAATTTGGCTCGCATCTGTCGCGCGCGGGCGCGTAATCAGCAAGGGACTGGTTAAGGGAGAACTTTTGACCCCTACAGCAGGACTTTCTTGACCCATCACCTTGCAACGCAGTGGGAGGGATGGATTTATGCAGCTATCACTTCTGGACACATTACTCCCAGATTCCTACCCACCCCTCTTTTTCCTTCCCAGAACTTACTCTCTTTCCTCCCTTGACACAGCATCTCCAAAGATGAAATAGGGACTGATGGAATTTTTTTTGCCGGTGTAAAAAAAAATACAACAGGCAATAAATATCATATAGGAAAGTACAAATAATACTCACTCATATAAGAATCTCTCATCTACAGGAATATGTGCTTCATCTTCATTGAGATATGCATTAGAATTGACTGGGAGTGTTTTGATTCCGCTAGCCGTGTAGTTCTTGCGCACAGCGAACTTGGGGTGCGAACCGCGCACCAGGTTCTTGGGCGCGGCGGCTTCGGGGGCGGGTTCATCGGAGTCCCCGGACCTCTGCGACGGGTCTTTCTTCGGGTTCTTGAAAGCGAAACGGTCCAAAAAGCGGGCAATCGAAAAGTCTTTGAGCGGATCACCGTTGTATTGGATCACGGAACCTGTAATTATTAAAAATGTTGATGTAATTTATGTTAACTCACTAATTAAATAACTATTCCGCCTTTTCTTCGCAGTTTATTCTGACAAATACATTTACATTAAGCCCCCAAAGGGCACACAAACTCCAACGGCTCGGAGGGCTTTGAAGCAAAGAATGGACGGTTACCTAGAGAGTGTTTTCTCTTGGGGTAAGAATAACCTCGTCGAATTCAATTTTTCAAAGACCCAATCATGTCTGATTACTTCTAAAAGGATCGAAATGAAAATCTAGTCTCCTTCAACGGAAGCAATCTTCCGAACTGACCAGCTCAGGTATGGGGGCTCAATCGAAGCCAGAGTTAAGTTAGCCTCTCAAAAACTGGGCTTACTGTACAGGGCCCGCAGATACTTTAATAATGCACAACTGCTAACCCTGTACAAATCGCAATTGCGCCCCATGGTTGAATTTGGCAGCCACCTCTGGTCTGGAGCTCCAAAATACTTGAAAAATACCCTCGACTCTGTGCAGAAATGGGCGAATCGGCTTAACGAACGAATTGCAATCTTTAGAGCACAGGTGTCGCGTGGGACTGCTATCCATGTTTTACCGGTATTTCAATGAAAGATGCTCTGAGGAACTAACGTCTCTACTGATCCCTTCGGCACCGGTGCATAGTCGGGAGACACGCCAAACGCGCGTCCAACACATGTTCACGGTTGACATTTGTCACATGAGAACGGGTCATTTTTTCGACTCTTTCTTGAGTTCAACAGCTCGGCTATGGAACGATTTGCCGGCTTCTGTGTTTCCTCCCTCCTACAACATGGGTCTATTCAAGACCAATAGTAGCATTAAATAAATCCACAAAATATTACGTAAAAGTCAAAACATCGCGAAATTTACCCGTTTGCTGCAAGGTATTTAATCGGCTGCTTGCCGATTACGCGCCGGCGTGCAAAATATACAGCCGAATAAAAAAATAAAAAAAACTCTTTGATATGCAATTTTAAACCTTATTTATAAAGAAAATGTATGAAGGACAAGGTCAGAATCGCTTGGGGCATTCTTGTTCTTGACGTAACAGATAAAAGAAACACACTTAGCCACTCAAATAATTATCTTTGGACATTTCTATGACTTTGCAAATGTCATTTCTCCCGCAATTCGAGCTGTCAAACTTTGAGCGTCGGGTGTCATGAAAAGCTCGATAAACCTCTATCAATTTGTCAAATAAACGCAAGTAATGTTGTTATTATGCGTAGTTTATTGTTCAATGAACGTGTTTCGGTAAATATTATATACGATAGCATAAAATAAACCCACAAAATATTACGTCAAAAGTCAAAACATCGCGAAATTTTCGAGTTTCATCCGTAAAAATCGTGGCATTTAAATGGCTAAGAACCTGTGGATTTCCAGTTGATGAATTGACAAAATTAAAAATCCCCAGTTTACACTCCATAAAACCTCTAAGAAGGGTTTGACAGTTAATAAAATAACCTACCTTCCAGCAGTTTCTCCGAGAACAGTCTCACACTCGGGTGGTAGTGATTCTTTAGAAGTAGCAGCTCTGTCACAACAGAATGTTCAGCTCCGCAGAAAGCAGGATTTCTGTTCAAGGGACTGTACTCCTTAACTACCTGCAAAACAAACATATTCACAGCTAAAGCCACCAAGAAACTACAATTACACGTTAAATAAAAAGGTCTACTACGCGTTGTGTCATTCTCAAATTGAATATGGAATCATAGGATGGGGATCTGCTACACATAAGTACAAACACAACCTGAGTACGATTCAAAAAGGAATCATAAAGACCATATTGAAAGTACCCATTAGAACGTCTTCAATTGAAATTTTCAATAGCTTTGATGTACCAAATGTGCAACAAATATATGCCAAAAATATATTATTAAAGCTTACATAACACTAGGTTGAATAAAAATGATATAAAAAACATTCCAAGTTACAAAACCACATTCGGACAAAGAAACTACACATACTTTGCAACAAAACTTCATAACATCCTTCCCCAAGACATAAAACTAATAAAAAATTCTAATGTATACAAATCAAGAATAAAAATATGGCTGAAAGAGGTCAATGAAAAAACCCTAATGGAGACACTAAAAACGACATAGAAGACAAATAAAATATATTTAAATAATTTTAGTCTGCCTCGGCACAGGACCCCCTAGTCATTCACCGCCCAAGCCGAGAGCTTTGGGTGGTCCTCTCGACCGCAACACGATGAATCCCTATTTTTGAAGATCGCTATGATTCTGATCATCATTCTCACCATCTTGGGAGCTGACTGGTAATCATCCTGAAGGGATGATTGGCATCGAGAATCATCCGCCTCTACTGCTTCTGGCGAGTCCTTTTGGCTGGGAGCTAATTCTCTGGAGTCCTGCCCATCTCACGATGTGAGATTTGTTTTCACAAAAGAAGATTTCATCATGCGTCCTTTCAACTTACCACAATATCAACATAAAACTATTTAAACCCAAGCAAGCCCTTTGCCAGACAGTCTTAGTTTTTGTTAGGATGTCATTTCATTTTAATATATTTTTGTATTTAAAATACCATATTTTCTTGAAAATCATTAACCTACTCGTTACATCTCTCATGCGAATCATTTTTGCTGATAGTAATCTACTTTGTACATTGTTGCCACCTCATCCCGGGTAACATACATTTGGTACCAATGTCCCGCCTTAAGAATGTTTTGGGTGTCTAGCAAATCGATATCAGAAAAAGATATGTTCACATCTAGGACTCGAACCCAGGACCTACGCCTTGCCGGGGCGGAGCTCTATCAACTGTGCTAATGTGTAATGTTTTTGGCGTGGCGTGGAAAGGAAAATAATTAAAGACTTACCTTTTCCATATTTTTGGACTTCTTAATCAGGATCTCAAACTCCTTGGCCTTGCTCAAGTCCTTCTTGCTATATTCCTGTCCTTTGTCTTTATCCTTGTTATGGCCATCATCATCGTCTCCATCTTCCTCATCCTCAGGAGGGAGCTGCGGGGCCGGGGTCTGGGCGGTGTGGAGCCAGCCGGCTCCGGCGGACTCCTTCTTCTTCCTGACGAGGTTGTGAAGTTGCTTCTTGTGGGATTGCTCATCTTCTTCTAGCGGGATGTCGTGGTACACTTCATCGTCATCTTCGTCTGGAAAAAATTATTGTTATGTACAATCTTTTTTACATTAAATTTAATTCAATTATTTTAAGAACATTACAAAAAAGATGCACAAGGAAACAATTAACGAGCGTTTTAACTTTAAAAATGAACCTTTCAGTGGAAAAATTGCATCAGACTCTTCAAGAAGAATTAAAAATTGTTGAAGTGGAAAAATATCTGCCCTGATGATGGACACTGTAACGCTGTCCGAAATGTTGGATAAATAAGGAGGTAGCACCACATGGCATAATACCCCAAAAGTAATACTTTTGGTGGTGAAAATCTAAAATCGTAACACCCAGATTTACTGTATTTTATTTAATCACTCTGACCCGTAATTGTGTTTACACGACAATATAACAAAAGCAGTCAAGTACAATAAGCGTGTTTTCCACAGAAGTCGTTATAACTCCGTTATTGTTCTAGTGACAACCCTAAAACAAAAATTAGAAGATCCATATTGAATCAAGGTTCACATCTCTTTTCAAAATTGTCCATAGAAGGTACATAATAAACACTTATTTTGTAGAAACAGTTTTCACCCGCTGAATCGCCTACGTGCTGTTAGACATTGTTAATTTTTTATTAAATATTATTGTATGAAATGGTAAAAAAGTGAGGCAACAAAATTGTTTATAATACGTTTATACAATAGAATAGGTGAATTTTTTTACATTATCGGTGATTTTAGTACCGTTTTCACATAAAAACATCATATGAGTCATTTTTACAGTTTTTTTTATGTTTGCATCCTAAATTTTAATATTTACAAACGTTAATATTTATTTGTAATATAACAATTTGAAAGCTTATTTCATAACCTTTCAAAAATAGTTTTTAGTATTCGGCTATGTTCAGAAATGTTTCATTTATAGAGCTTTAATTGCGAAGCGGAAATAACACAAAGTTTTTATAAATCTGACAGTTCGCTTAGGTCAAAAAACTTGCACAATCGCCAAATACCTGAGTGGTTAATTCTTCAACAAAAAATAATGGATAAGCTTACCATTTAAAAGGTCCAACTTGTCTCCAATCCACCAGTCCAATTTCTTCTTTAAATTCTCCGCATTTTCTTTTACATCCACCTTTTCTTCTTCCGATTTAGTCTCTCCGTTCATTTTATTTTTCTTTTTCTTAGATTTTTTGCTATTTTCACTTGTAGAATTACTTTTATCTGCATTATTTGAAGTATTATTAATTTCTCCATTTGTCTCTGGTGCATTAGATTCGGTTATGTCTATGGTAGGTTCTTCTTTGATTTGCTAAAAGATGAAATAAATAAGCGTTTTGAAAAGAGGTATAATTTTGTTTTTTTTGTTTTTAAATATGAATACCAACTAAGAGCCTCAACTTCTCCCAATAGTAGGAGGGAGTTATTCTAGTCAATATTTCTGCGACTACAACCATTGTGGTTTTTTTTAAGACTAGTCACTTTTCGTTAAAAACAATTTGATATAGCCATTTAAATTATTGCAGCACCCTAAATTTAAAACGGTGTGAATGAGGTGAAAAATTGTTACACCAGCTGCGAGGTGGGTATGACATACCCTAATATAGAATTGTCAATTTTGATAACTGAAATGACCTTAGAAAAATACTTATTACTGTAATATATTAATTAGCATTAGGAAAATAAGGTAATGTGTTAAAATAACCCAGTTCTAGTTGTAAAAGTATTTATCTAATATATAAAATTCTTGTGTCACGGTGTTAGTTATCATACTCCTCCGAAACGGCTGGACCGATTTTGATGAAATTTTGTGTGCTTATCGGGTAGGTCTGAGAATCGGCCAACATCTATTTTTCATACCCCTAAAGTTAAGGGTGGTCCACCCCGAATTTTTATTTTTCATTTTTTGGATAAAATTTTTTATTTTTATTTTTTTATGATGAGGCATTAAAAAATACATACAGCCCTAAATTTTCACCCTTCTACTATCAACCCCTATTTTTTAATAGCGATATTAGTAGTTCAATCAAAATTTAAAAAAGTAACTCAGGCAAAACAACGTTTGCAGGGTCAGCTAGTATTTCTATAAGAAACAAAGTTGTATTTTTTAAGCACAAATCAACAACACTTAGAAACTATGACTTAATATCTAAAAATTTGGGAAATTGAGATCAAATGTGTACACAAAATTAAAGAATAAATCTTTCTTATATAATTTAGCTTCGAAATAACATAAAATCAACATAAAGCATTCTAATATCTTCTTTTACTTATTACTATAAAAACTACTCTTTTTTTAAGCAGTTTTTGTAAACAAAACAAGCGTGCTCCATACATATTGACTTTTTGCATGTGATGCAAGAATGCTTTGTCTTTCTGTATTTGGCAGTAGGGCAGCCCTACATCTGACATACTTTCCCACTTTATTGATATTGATGATGGTTCTCCCAAATACAGAGCACAAAATAGTTTAGAGCGGGTACGTAACACCGACTATGTGGTCGGGTATTACGTACCCGCTCCATGTTTGCAAATGTGTAGTTTACCCCGCCACTGGCACTGTCACTGTCGCTTAAAATCACTTCCCGCACCATCCCCTCTAGCTATCGAGTCAGCCGAGTTCCAGGAATCGCACAGTTAAGAAGTATTCAGTGTTTTACAAATCGGCGGGTATGAGATACCCGACCTCATTCAAGCTAGGTTAACTGTGCAACACCAACACATTTCACAAAACAGTGCCATATATATGAAATGCTATCATAATGGTTTGTGTACCTCTACATCTCTCCCCAGCGGCAGGCGGTGGCGCCTCGCCAGTCTGGCCACCACGAGCAGCGTGGCTGCCGCCCTGCCAGCATCCGACATGGCCGCCAACTGCAGCAGGCGCTTCAGGAAGGCCAGGATCCGGGGTTCGTTCTCGTCCGCTTTGATAGAGCGGTACACCAGACCCAGCAGCATGGCCGGTAAGGTGGTGGTCAGGGTCTCTGGGTGGGAGAGCTTCTTGTAGAGGGCGCAGTAGTATCTGGATAAATAATATCAGGTAAATGGACTAGAAAGCACGAGATTCGTAGATCAGAGGTTTCCAAACTTTTTTTCCTCGTAGACCACTTTCAAAATTTTACTGGTCACGGTGGATCCCCTGCTGGTACATTTCTACCATATTCCCAAAACTCGATACGCGTTGTACTGAATATTGATGGCGAGGTGTGGTCTGTTACAATGAACCAGTATTGGAGATTATATTTGCCACGACGGAGGGGGCGTAATGGGATATGGGACGGGATGGGGTATAGGGTATGGATGTGTATGTTCCCAGTACAGTACACCCATATCCCATTACGCCCCCCCTTTGCCTAGCTGGGCGTTTTAAGATCTCATGCATAACCGGTACAACAATGTATGCTGAACGTCAGTCGCTCTGTTTGGAGGGGGCGTAATGGGATATGTGACAGGGGTGGTCTCAATCGAAACCAGTTTGTGGATCCCCACTTACAACTTATGAACCCCCATTTCTTTATCGCGCCCACGTGGACCCCCATCGGTTCTCTCGTGGACCCCCAGGCTAGGGGTCCACCTGGACCACTTTGGGAATCACTGGTGTAGATGGTGCAGTAGTATTCAAACTGAACTTGAGTAAAACATTTTTATTTTTTTTATTTTATTAATCATTAACGCCATTACGGGCTTTTACATACAAAATTACATTTTTATGATTTAGTGCATACTAGTGTGTTTAAATAACAAAGATAACATAAATAGGTTTTACACATGGTACATAAAAGTAAAGATGGTAGGTAAAAAGTAAAACGTTATACAATAAGAGAGATTGAAATAATAAGGTTTTGAACATAAATTAAAAGATATGAAATGAAAAAGTACGAGTTGTACTTACAAAAAACTAATGCAATTCAGCTTAAAATATTTATACATATTATTAATAATAAGACCTGAAATAAAACAAAGTGTAACGAATAAGAGCTAGTTAGTATTAGGGTATAAACAAACAATTTTACCTGTTTATTACTACAAATAGAACAGAAAAAATATATAATAAAATAAGTATATATTTTACTGGTAAAGTTTGGATGAGAAAAGATTTTATGAAAAGAACAAAAAAATAATAAAAGTTAATTATTAGCAGATAAAATCGAGATTAGTTGACTTTTGAAACATTCAAAACTGTCAACACTAAATATATCTATAAATTCGCAGTATTTATTCGCAAGGTTATGGATTCTTGGAATTGGTGAGTAAATAGAGTAATTAGTATTGATTTTATTGATGCATTTAAAAATATCATTGCTACGAGTTTGTCTGGCAGGTATGTTAATGCAAATTAGTTCCAACAAATTAGGGCTGTCAATTAAAGATATACAATCATTACAATACGATTAGTCAGTGCAAATCATAACTTGAATGTTACAGTACAGTACAGCCTCGCCATTAATTTTATGTACTGTGACATCACACGCTTATCCCACAATCTGTTGGTAGCGGCGCAGTATCTGTCCCACTATGTGTTAAATGGTAGTGGTGCAGTATCTGTCCCACTAAGTGTTAAATAATGGTATAGTCCTACCTGTCAGTGGGCCCCATCTGCTGCAGCAGCGCCAGTGCCTGCAGGGCCACCGTGTAGCCGGCCAGGTGCACCAGGCGGTGCAGTGGATGCGCCTGAGCCTGCAGCGCCTGGCACGCTCCCTCGCTCAGGAAAGGTTGGCAACGTCGCACGCCAGTCAGGATGCCGCCCATCAGGCGGGAGTCCACTTCTCCCTGGGAGGGGGAAATGATAAACAGTATTAATGAAGACCAGTGATAGGTACATAATACGCTGAAATTAGGGGTAATTTACAAGTGTGAAAAGAATATTTAAGATTGACTCTGACAGACCAAATAGTCTAACATACAAGGTATTGGACCAGATTTAGATCACAAGAGCGGAGAGAAGAATGACACAATATGGACAATAATGCAACAGTTTACAGAGTTGGACAAGAAAGCAAAGATGGACAAGAATGTGAAAAATATGGACAAGAAAGTGAAAAATATGGACAAAAATGCACAATTTGAAAAAGTTAGAAAAGAATGTAAAGTTTCGAAAAATATGGACAAATTTTAGAAAGTCAGACAAGAATGCACAATTTCAAAAAGACAGATAAAAATTAACAGATTTTACAAAGTTGGACAAGAATGCAAAGATTTGACAAAGATGGACAAGAATGTAAAGATTTGACAAAGATGGACAAGAATGTAAAGATTTGACAAAGAAGGAAAATAATGTATAATTTGAAAAATGTGGACAAGACTGCACAATTTGACAAAGACAGACAAGAGCACAATTTCAAAAAGACAGACAAAAATGAACAGATTTTACAAAGATGGACAAGAATGTACAATTTGAAAAATGTGGACAAGATTACACAGAATGACAGACAAGGACCAATTACCCACAAACGTACAAGAAATACAGGTACGATTGAATAGACAAAATAACAAAGTTTGACAAAAATGCATTAAAAAAAATGTACGCCAAGAAAAATGTCCCAATACTATTCATATAACTTCAGAACGAGGAATTAAAAACTCATCACGTTAAAATTTCAGACGGATTTCATCATTAGCTCATGAATATTATTGTTTCTTTTTATCTTTTATTTAATGTATCTTTCTTTGGTACCTTCTGGAATAAATTGATTTTACAAACTTGGAAATATGTATCAATAATGTTGTCAGGTCAACCCGACAGACTGGAACAACTCAGCGGAACTCCATTTGTACCAGTCACACAAACTAAAAGATTGACAAATGTAGCCTGAATTTGGAGGTGTTACCTTTTTGATGCACGCCCTGAAGAATGAGAAGTAGACTCGGACCAGATTCTCCGCAATCTTCGAGTCATCCTTGGAGAGGTAGAACTGGTTCAGAAAACACACTCCGTAATATTGAGCCTTCGCGGAAATGTTGGGCCTGTGGAGGAATAAAAAAAAATTACATCAAAAAAGTTTCAACTGTTGGAGCAATGTGACACAGCCAAATCGGCCCCATTAGCTTGGCCTATTTCAGCATATCGCTCACCATACATTCCCATTGGAAAAGTACGCCAAGCGATATGCCGAAATACGCCAAACCAAATAACGCTGCAGCTTTTATAGCTGAGTTTGTCCCCAGCATTAACCGGTTGCTTGCCGATTACACGCCCGCGCGCGCCAGATGCGAGCCAAATTAAACTCTAAAAAATATTTTTTGAAATGCGATTTTAAACCTTAATCATAAAGAAAACGTATGAAGGATAAGGTCAGAATCGCTTGGGGCATTCTTGTTCTTAAGGTATAGAATGCTTTGAACACATCTATGGAACCCAAATAATTTCTATGAATTCTTTATGGATCTCTGACAAAGTTTTTTTCTCAGCATTTCAACTGTCAGTTGGATCGCATCATACTCTTAAGAAAGATCGTAAACATACGAATTCGTCAGATAAACGCAAGTGACATTGTTATTATGCATAGTTTATTGTTCAAGGAATTTGTTTCGGTAAATATTACATAAGATAGCATAAAATAAACCCACAAAATATTACGTCAAAGTCAAAACATCGCGAAATTTTCGAGTTTCCTCCAGAAGCACGGGACGAGTTAAGGGTGGTGCAAAATATAAAAAAAAATGATTATGAAAAAACCCATCTATTTTGAATTATAACTAAATGAAGTATCGTACAATATGATTTGAAATTTTCATAGCCAAAGGTAATACATATCATGATTTATTTTTGGGGTATTCTGCCATGTTGCGCTGTCTCCTTTTTAAGCCAAAGTTTCGGACACCACAACGCTTATTCAATTTGGGAGGCAGGTATTGAGTACCGCCGCCCCCGGAACCTGTTATTGGATAACTAACACTTCTGCCATAGGTCTACTCAAGTAGTTCGCTACATTTGGTGACTTAGCGTGGCTGTCCGGGTTAATGGGGCGAGATTTGTCCAGGTCTTGGCAGCGTATTTGTTTGCCCACCAACTGCAGGCAGGTCAGATTCGGAGAGACTGGTTGAGGAGGACCTTTTGACCTCTCCAGCAGGACTCTCTCGGAACATTGCCTTGCGCCACAGTGGGAGGGATTGATTCATACGTCCGCCACTCCAGTGCACACTGACCCCCAGATTCCCTCCCACCGCTTATACCTTTTTCACAGAACTTCCAAAACTTCCTTTTCTAAAACAACCCTCCCCACAGGATCTCCAAATATGGCACAGGCCCCGAGGATTATTTTTCCTCAGGGCCTCCTGTGTGGAGCTAATGTAAAAATAAAAAAAACAATACCGTCCATTTTGTGTAATAATTAAAGGAAACACTGGGCGTTTTGTGAGACAAATGAATGAATTACCTGAAGAGCATCTTTTCGATCTCGCCCAGAACTACAGCCTTCATGTTGGGATGGTTGTAGAGCACCTGGCAGAGCTGGTAGATCACCTTGGAAGCTACTTTTTGCGATGGGTCTCCCAATTTGTTGACTATACTCGACAGCAAGACCTACAAATAAATAAAACATTTAAAAAAATAGAGTAATACTTCCTTACAACAAACATGTTCATTTTATACAGTACCGTTTCAGTAATTGCCGTTCGATAATCTGACAACTACTATAACCCTTTTCGGCCGGCTTCATACGATCGTGAGTATGTCTTTAACTCGTGACGTGGCACGGGAGGAAACTTGTAAATTTCACGATGTTTTGACTTTGACGTAATATTTTGTGGGTTTATTTTATGCTATCTTATGTAATATTTACCGAAACACATTCCTACAATAAACTATGCCTAAAAACAGCATTACTTGCTTTTATTTGACGAATTCATATGTTTTACGATATTTTTTATGAGAATGACGCAACCGAACCTGACAGCTCAAATCCATAAAGAATTCATAGAAATTATTCCGGTTCCATAGATGTGTTCAAAGCATTATATACCTTAAGAACAAGAATGCCCCAAGTGATTCTGACCTTATCCTTCAAACGTTTTCTTTATAATTAAGGTTTAAAATCGCATTTCAAAAAATATTTTTTAGAATTTAATTTGGCGCGCGCCGGCGCGTACTCGGCAAGCAATGAGTTAAAGATTTACCTTTTCTTGTTCAGGATTGTTCATGAGAAGTTTGGCCATTGCGCTAACCGCCTTTTCTTTATGCGCCTCTATTGTATCGTGGGCAAAGTTATTCAGGCACTTGATGAATTCTGGAACCAAAAAATTTACATATGTGTTTTGAGATCAAAATTAATGGCACTCAGGCTAATTTGTTGGCTTTTCAGAACAACTAATATAGGTCTCATATAAATCGTTGTCTCCCTTACTATCATAGCGAGAAATATGATCTGAACGGTATTGGAAGGAGAAAACACCACGCTACATGTATATTCAAATCTTAAAGTTGATCAGAAAAGAATTGAAATTATACTTTTATGAAACCAACGTTTCCAAATGCACTTTGAAAAAAAAATTATGAAACTTTGAGAATTAAAAAAAAAATTATTTTTACACGAAACGACAAAAAATTAAAATGATGATAATGTTTATAATACATTTTTCTAATAATATGAGTTTTTTTTTTCGTTACCAATAATTTTAGTTAGAAAAAACGTAAGCTGAGCCATTTTAAAAACTTTTTAAAGTTTGCATTCAAAATTAATACATTTAAAAAATTAAATGGTTTTTTCTAATAATAAAATTTGAAAGAGCATTTCATCACTTCAAAAACAGTTTTTAGTTTTCAGATACTTTAAAAAATATTCTATTTATTTGGGTTTTAATGCAAAGCGGAAATATTTTGACCTACTGACAATATAGTTGAGGTCTGAGGCTTCATTTTCTCCATATTAACTACACACAGAGGAAAATAATTTCATTCAGGGCCCATGTCATCTTTGGGGATGCTTTGTGGGGTCTTTTTGTGGAAATAAAGGGTCCTGAAGAGACCCATGTTGTAGAAGGGAGGAAGTACAGGGGTCGGAAATTTTTCCACAGCTGAGCTGTTGAACTCAAGAATGTGTTGTAAAAACGACCTATTCTCACATGAAAAATGTCAACTGTATACAAATGCGCATTTGGCGCCGAAGGAATCAATGAAGATAGTTCCTCAAGAACAGCATTTCAACTTGAAGCCTCGCTCTAAAGATTGCAATAAGTATCTTAAGAGGAACGTATGCGGCCCATTTCGGCCTGTTTCACACAAATCTTAAATTTGGATTTGAGATCAAAATACCCAACCAAACTGAAAAATTATTTTTGTAATCAAAAGGTATATTAAATATCCAGTACAGATGTGAGCTACTTTTTATTTTTGCTTTAAATTACAAGATACAGGCCATTAAGGATTTTAGTGTTTCATGATTTTAGAGGCAATTTGGGCAATTATTTGTGAGTAAATGAAAAACGTTTTTTCAAATTATGTTTTTTCTAACTAAAATTACTGGTAACGAAAAAAAAAACACACACAAATTTTATTAGACAAAAGTATTATAAACATTATCATCAATTTAAATTTTTTGTCGTTTTGTGAAAAAATAATTTTTATTGAATTCTCAAAGTTTCATAATTTTTTTTCAAATTGCGGTCGGAAACTTTGGATGAACATTTTAATTATTTTGCGATTAACTTTAAGATTTGAATATAAAGCGTGGTATTTTCTCTTTCTAACGCCGTTTAGATCATATTTCTAATCATGATAATAAGGGGGACACAACGATTTCTATGAGATCTCTATGAGTTGTTCCGAAAAGCGAACAAATAGACTTGGCAGGTTAAATAGTAATTTAGAGTCAGTAAGTAATGTTATGTTTTGGATAGTGATTGGTCTCACCTGCGTAAGTCTCTTTAAGTTTATCCTCAAACATCCATATCATCAATATCTTCTTCCGATGGTCTTTGTTTCCAGAGCACATCTTGTCCAGGGCAGACACGGGGCGGGCTTCGAAGGGCCTCAGTTTGCCATCCGGTATCAGAAGATCGAAAACAAACAGCTCCGTCAGGGTTTCTGGAATAGTGCAAACAGATTGTATTAACAACTCAGATATTTTGCGATTGTGCAAGTTTTTTGTCTTAAATGAAATGTCAGATTTATAATTCAACTAAATACATCCGTTTCAGTGCAACACAAGCAGGAAAACCAAAAGAAACACACAACATCATTATACACCACTGTAATGACCTAACCTTTTGTAATTGCAATAACTTAGAATGTGTCGAAAGCATAAAATATCTAGGAATCATAATAGATAAATCTCTGAGATGGGAGGAACACATAGACTCTACCACCACAAAGATCAGAAAACTTACTCATCTTTTTATGTCGGTTAGAAATATTCTTTGCGTAAAAGATCTGAAACAAATGTACCATGCCATGTGTAATTCTTTGCTAGAATATGCATCCTTAGGATGGAGCGGCTGTTCGAAAACAATTCTTGATCCCTTAGCAAAAGCACAAAAATCGCTTCTAAGGGTCATCCTTAAGAAACCTTTCAGGTATCCCAGTGATCTATTATTTGAAGAGTTACGAGTTCTTGACGTACGGCAACTTTACATAAGAAAAACTATTCTACATACACAAAAACATCGACACCACTATTCATCCATTGATCATCTCCACAACACCCGTCATGCAAGGAGGAATCCAGTAGTTCCACCAAATACCAACACATCACATGCACAAAGACAATACTCTTACTTAGGGCCAAAATTGTTTAACCTCGTACCCGATGCATGGAAATTGAAAAGTGCAAGCACTCTGCGCAAATGGGTTAGCAATTGGCTTCTGGACATGGGGAGACTCGAGAGCGAACACATGCTCACACAAACTCACTTACCTAATAATATGTACTATCAGGTTTACGTTAATCCATAAGAATCTTATAAGTGCTCATCTAATTAGCTGGTATAATATAGGTTGTATAATATTATCTTATTTTTTATATTGTTATCTTCAAACTAAAAGTTACTAGGTTACAAAAATAGGTACAAAAAATATTTTAAAAGTTGTAGTATTGATAAAATTAAATTATGAGTAAAATATTATGTACTATCAAAAATTGTAACACAGAGGCTATTTTTGTACATTAGAGGAATCAGAAAGTTACTTTTTATTAATTTCTAAAAATGATATAATTTTTTTTTCTATGCCCCTGGTAACTTATATCCCTTTTTGTTAATATTTACAGTCTTTTAACTCAACAACCATTTCATCTAATTATTATAATATTTAAAAACATTTTTTTTTAGAAAACATAGGATAGATACGAAATTGTTAAATTAAAAAAGAGAGGTTGTCTTTACTCAAACCTATTATATATTTTCTTAAAAACACATTCGAACTTTCGGATAGGAATACATCGAAGAAAGTTTAAGTTTTTATTTTTATTTTTCTGTTTCACAAACCAATGAGTTCATATTTTTTTTTCTTTGTAGCTTTAATATATTATCATTCAAATTTTTTGTACCTGGTAACTCTTCTCAGTAGCTTTTTACTATTAATATTAAATTTAATTGTTTTATTGCTTTTTAATCTTGCACTTGACTGTAGATTTAACAAATACAAATGTAATCAGCACTTATGCCCTCATTCATTTACTAGTATTTAAGTTCTACAAAAAACAAGGTAACTACCTAATGTGAACTAAACCAGGCAATTCGACTGTCCTAAAACGGGAAATCTCTTAGTTGGACAGTCAAAGTTTTCTTATAATGTGTATGTATTTTTGTTCAAATAAATAAATAAATAAATAAAAATTGTGTTATTTCTGCTTTGCAATTAAAGCTCTACAAATAAAACATTTCTGAACGTAGCCAAATATTAAAAACTATATTCGAAAGGTTATGAAATAAGCTTTCAAATTGTTATATTACAAATAAATATTAACATTTGTAAATATTAAAATTTAGAATGCAAACATAAAAAAATTGTAAAAATGACTCACGTGATGTTTTTATGTGAAAACGGTACTAAAATCACGGATTATGTAAAAAAAAAAAAACACGTATTCTATTGTATAAATGTAAAATAAACAATTTTTTACCCCTATATATAATTTTATTACAATAATATTTAATAAAAAATTAACAATATCTAACGGCACATAGGCGATTTGGCGGGAGAAAACTGTTTCTAGAAAATAAGTCTTTTTATGTACTTCTATGGACGTATTTCTATGGAAAAGAGATGTGAAGCTAGATTCAATATGGATCTTCTACTTGTTGTTTTAAGGGTTGTCACTAGAACAATAACAGAGTTATAACGATTTCTGTGGGAACACACGCGTTAACGTGAAAACACGCTTATTGTACTTGACTGCTATTGTTATATTGTCGTGTAAACACGTTTACGGGACGGAGTGGTTAAAATTAAATGAAGAAACTATAAAAATGACACCTTACCTATTGCAGTCAAACTGTCTTTTTTCTTGGAAGGTTTTACCATGGCCACCAGATTTTGTAGTGTGCTCACATTGTGTATTGGACTATCCTGAAATAATAAAAAAAAACATTATCATAATTTATAAATTGTTTCTGTATTTAATTTGTAGGGCTCCTTTCTTATTAAAAAAATCATTTTTAATTGAATTTAAGCTGCTTCAGCGTTCAAGGCCATTTTCAAATTGTGGTTAGGCCACTTTGAGGCAACTTATTTATATGATTCTATTTAACCCCGCCAATTTCAATTTTTATGGTACCTGTTTCAGCTAGAAGTTGATAATCTCGAATATTCCTATTCACTTATAATGGCGATAAATTTTTGGGAAGGTGTTCTCCTCAATTGAAGGTGTGTTTCTTCACAGCGTTTCACTTGATTGCTTTCACTACGTATTGATTTTAACTCAATTTGCGACGAGTTTTATTGATGCGATTGTTATAATTAACGAAGAGCTTATCCCGTTATTTTCGAAAATGCACTGCCGTGTTTACACTGGTTTTGGTTATTGCGAATACACCGGGGAGCGAGGGAGAGGAGAGGGAGGGCCAACAAATAATTGCCATGGAATAAAATGTTCATTCCCAAAATAAACACAAAATCGTCCACCGAGCGCAGCCAATAATAACTGGCGCTAACAGTACCTAAAACGATTTATTACCGGCCAAACCGATTTACTGAGAATCTCTATTCTGTGGGGAACTTTGAAATCTGTTTGTAGAAATAGTAATGTTTTCTTAATTGTTTAATAATGACGTGACTGCTATTGACTTATTTTTTTAATGTATTATTATTAGGTCTCGTAAATATACTGAAAAGTGGGGAATAAATAATTTTCCTTACTTTATTAATTAAGTTATATTCAAATCATTCAATCATTTATTGATTTCCTTAAACTGAAGATTTAAATTTATTTCACACAGATTTTGTTAGGGAATTTTTATGGGTCCTTTTTTAATTTAAAAACATTCTGAGAGGTTTTTAATCGAGTTATTTATTTACAACTTCTTCAAGGTAAATAAAAATAGCTATTACGGCCTTGTTGTTATTATTTTTATTTTTTTTTACATGAGCTTCACACAGGAGGCCCTGAGGAAAATAATTTCCCTCAGGGCCTATGTCATCTTTGGTGATGCTGTGTGGAGGTTATGTTGCTCATATAATCGTCAGTAAAAAGGAGAACCGATAAACTGAAATCATCTTTTTATATAAAAAATGATCCTTCGACAGAAGCAATATGATTTGACATTTAAAATGTCAACAGGACCGTTAGCGCCATCTGTACAGGCCGTAGTAACCTGCATTACCAACATATGATTTGTAGATAATCAACTTAGATAAAGAAACTACAGATGTCACTAACTGTATTAATTTATAGCTTTTAACATATTTCAGAGAAGTGCATGTGTGGCGTGATTGCTAACAAAACTTGATAGAATGCTTTGTCATCGATAACGAGTCTATCTGCCGAGTTTCAACTCGATCAAATGTCGGAAAGTGGGTTAATTTTCACTTCCAAGATTCCACTTCATTTATTCATTCATTTGCAAAAACAAAATCAAAAAAGATGCATTTAACCTCACCACGAGTGAGTTTTGGCGAACAAAACTGGTTCCATGCCAACTAAGAATAAAGTCAACTCAACACCTCCTTGAAAAGTCATTAAAAGCTTTGAAAAAAATAATTTTAAATTAGCCGATAACCCTAATCTAACGTAACCTATTTTTAATATATATTTTTTTACCACTCTAAATGCCTTATCTGAGTTGGTTTCATTCCGAGTTGTTCGGTCACCAACAAAACTGTATGTGAGGAGTGAGATTTTTTTTTGGTTAATTTTTTAAATATTTTTTTATAAATTATCATAGATTTACTAAAAAATAATATTATATTTTGAAATAAAACAATGTCGACATCAATCCACAAAAATAAACCAACATCGAAAAAAACATGTCCATACAAAAAAACTGGTTCCTTCCTCTGACGACCGCTAAATGACGCAAAAATAATTTTAAAACTGTGAAGTTGGTATTGTAGGCACGTCTTCCAAAACTTCAACAAACTATGCGCAGATGTCAATAGAAGTCACTTCAAGTCAAATAAGTACATTAAATTTGACGGTATTTGAATAACAACCGCGGACAAAACTTTTGGTACATACAGTTCTGAGCATTTTTTCGCTTCGACGAACCGTTTCGTCCATACTCGTGGAGAGGTTAAGAGTAGGCTGTTAGGGAAAAGAGCCAACCTGTATTAAGACAGTGGCGGCTGCAACTCTGTCAGCCATGGCTCCCTTCATCAGCAAGGAACGAGCCCACTTCTGGTCTGATGACCCGATCTTGCTCATTTCTGAAAAGAAAACACAAATATTAACAATTTGTATTAAAAAAGGACCGAATGCCGTTGGCGCTAATAAAAAACTGTCAAAAGAAGCGAAGCTAGCAGTCCACAATGGAGTCCTGGTACCTACCCTGATGTATGGCAGTGAGGCATGGAACTGGCAGAGGAAGGATGAAAGTAAACTGAATGCTGTTGAAATGAGATCCCTGAGGCGTGTGTGTGGTAAAACCATGTATAATCATGTGAGAAATGTGGAGATCCGCAAAGAATGTAAGGCTGATGTAAGCATAATGAGTAAGATTAAAAAAGGGACCCTCAGATGGTTTGGGCATGTAGAGCGAATGAACGAAGAAAGTAGTGTAAGAAGTATATGACGCAAATGTGAATGTTAAAAGAAGTCGGGGACGCCCGAGGAAGACATGGCACGATCAAGTGAATCAGATACTTGAGTCAGGCCATGTCCAAAGTAAGAAAAATAGAAGAGTATGTATGAGACGATGTGTGAATGTGAGTGAAGCAAAGAGTGTGTGCCAGGACCGAGTTGTTTGGCGGCCTGTCCTCTCTGCCTACCCATGGCCAGCCATTGAAATGCTTTATCTAATATGACTATAGATGTTGCAAATCCAAACTTCATAGACTATTTTAGAACAATGTTAAAAATAATTTTTTTCACGCAGAATTTCTTATCAACTGTTTACGGTTACAATTAAGTCCTTTTTCCGTAGATATGCACCTTTCATTATCAAGTGTACCACCACCGAAAACGTACAGAAATCGAAAAATTTTTATGTTGACTCGAATAAGAACCTCTCACAGAGTTTCAGAGTAAAAAAAACACCCAGGATTCGCGCGGTTATAAAATTTACGATTTTTTTATAAATCCTGCAAATATGACATAAATGGTAAAACACGGGTTAATAAATTGGCTACATAGCACTATAATAAGTTTTGATGCCTCCATGTTAAAATTCGAAGGTGTGATTTTTTTAATGTTGATAAAAAATTTCAAAAATGATCTTCTGGAAATCTCTAGCAATTGAGGCAAATTTATTTATTTAGAATGGTCCTTAACAGTATTTAATTTATTTTTAATTTTTCAGAAAAAAAATCTTTTTAAAATGCCCTTTGTAAAAGACACTTATTTTCCTAGAAAATTTCGACGAGGCAGACCGGAACACACATTCTGCAAAAATGAATTTACCATTACATGGTGACCACAAGTCCAAGGACTGTGCGAGGAGAGTGCTACAGACAGAGACAGCTGAAATAATCCAGGACATTGATGGCTGGAGATGCCTTGTCGAAGCGATGGGTCCCCAACCTAAATAGGATAAGGGGAAGAAGATGTATACTTACTGGTCTCATTGGCTAATGATTCTCCGTGTAGGAATGCGGTTGCTTCCCTCTTCAAGGCCGCTACTTCTTCCCCGGAAAGAGGTTTCGCGTCGATGGGCTCCTCAGGTATCTATAAACATAATTAAATAAGGGAAATTTGGGGAGAACTCAGTCAAGGCCGTCGCAACCTCTCACAGGTGTGCGAGAGAATCTATTCGCACATAGTCAGCACGGCCATGGAAAATGTTCGTTAGTACTGCACTGTGCAAGTTTAAGTCCAGACAATACCGGAACCTTTTAGGATAAATATTTACCGACTGCCGCACTTTTAAAGGCACAGATTATGGAAATTATACTTTGTTTCAACTTAATTACTACAAGAAAAGACTTTAGACTAAATTAATTAGAGGAGATGATAAAAGATGCACTAAGTTCCATTTTGTCAAAGTTCAAAATTTAACAGTTTCGACTTTGTTTTATTCTTGTTTGATTTTTGCGGAAGGTTCCATCTTAATATATATCGTGTGTATGTCACTGAACTCCTCCTAAACGGCTGGACCGATTTTGATGAAATTTTTAGTGTGGGTTCAAGGGGATTCGAGAATGGTTTAGATTCACAATTTGGTCCACTGGAAAATGTTGTTTTAATCAATTTTTTATTTATAAGGAGTTGTTGATTTTGGAATGTTTTACATTGGATCCGGTAGACTGCGCTACCATCGCAGTATCGAATATTCAATATTATTCTATTTTAATTTTAGTTTGTCCCGACAGTTGTGTACAGGACAACGTCTGTCGGGTCCGCTATAAATAAATAAAATAAATTGTGGAACATTCCAGAACACTCTCGAATGTTGTCCTGAGCGAAGTCGGGTAACCCAGCTAGTTTTAATATAAATATCTACAAATTAGTTAAATAACCCTACCTAATAAATTACCTTTTTGAGCACGTTTTTCCACATGCCCTAATGAAAATAGAATTATGTCCAATATCTGTTAGACATTACGTTGAAACTAAGAGCTGGTTCACACACAGCTATAAAATATAAAAGATCATCGCACGCCAAAAACGCTCTCCATACAATCCCTTCAAACCGTTCACACCTAAGCGTTTTAAGCGCAGATCAATCCTGGACAATATACATCTTACGACAGAACCGCTCCAGAGGCGATATGCTCAAAGTTACGCGCCCCCCTCTCCGACGAAAACAGGAGAGGGGGGTCATTGTAATTTCGGAGCTGCCTAGACTGGTGGATGACAGATGTCAAGTTGACAGATTTCAGTACAAAAAGTGTGCATTCCGTTGCCGCTCCCTAATTCAACTGACCCCCTCTCCTACCACAGGAAGAAATATTTGATAGTGTCATGTGAAAATACAAAAGATAAGCGCTCGCGGTTTAACAGATATCTGCTCACAGTTTTACAGCTGTGTGTGAACGAGCTTTAAGTGCATTTTCCATAATTTGTGCCTAAAGTACAGCGATTCAGTAAATAATTACTCCTTTTGGGTTTTGTCAGGACAGAAGGCTCGATGACGGTGGCAGTCCCGATATATCGGGAACCTAACAACCTGTGTTGTGCACGTTTTTCCATCTCCCCCAACGTAAATAATCGTTTCTTCTACTAATTAAGTTGAATCAAGTGTTATTTTTTAAAAATATTCGTATTTAAGCGTGTCCTGCGACTCTGAAATTTTACCACAATTTAGTAAATTATCAAATACCTCCTGATGCCATTTCTTCGTTTCAGGAATATCGTATTCATCATTTTCAGTTTCGGGGGCCTTTTGGACATATTCCTTTTTAGGGGCCTTGTCTCGTTTGTAGGACACGTCCGCACTGATATTCTCCTCAAACTTGATGTGCTTCATCTTTAATTATTACACTAACAAACTTCTGTTCGAGAAGCAACGCCGCATTTATATTATTATTAAGTTTGGTTAGTTTGACTTCACCACACGTGCGGTTCCAAAATAAATCAACTGACAGTTCGTTCCATAGATGATAGATATACATCCGTGTCCTTTTCTTCTTCATTTTTCAAGGGAGTAAAGACTAATTATATGTAGCTAGCCGGTACCATAAATAAAAACATTTCTTTCAAACTTTCACGTATTGTTTAAATAAAAATTGTATAATATATCACACAATGTATGTGTAACAAAACAAAGAACAAATTCAAAAAATTAATTTCACTTAAATCAAAAACGAAACTTATGTATACGTTTCCAGTTCATCAAGTTGGCCTTGGTTCGTTGTAACTTTCAACCCAAATGTTTACTTTATTTGTTTAATTAGTATTTTTTAATGTCTAAAAAGAAAGACTAGTATTCCCGGGCTACGAATAACCTGAAACTATTTGAAAATCTCCTCCTACCACCACCACCTAAGCTAAGCTCCTACCAGTAAGCGGAAAATGTTGCGTATTGTAATGAAGGATTTAGCCAGCCAAGAAATTGAACTCACGACGTCTGGGTGGGACCCAAACTTTATTTCAACTTAGCTACTGATCGTCAATTGTAATATTTATAAACAATTTGGTTGAATTTTTATTTATTTTGAGGTATTAGCAAATGTAAATTAATTAGAAACTACAATGCAGAATTCAATAGAAAAATTAATTTTGATTCTCTTCGCAAATTCTCTGTGTTTGAACGTATGACCGTGAATTCATATTAGCGCCCTTCAGACGGAGAGTTTGGCCTGCGAGTCTCACCACACTTCGCTCCGAATCGTTGGCGGAAACGTGCGTGTGAAGGCGATCGACTCGCAGGCGAAACGCTCAGGTCACTCGCCAGTTCCCCTCCGGTTCGCATCAGCGTTTAGCCCGTTGAGCCTTTACACGTAAGGGTTGGAGCGGCCGCCGCGCGAGATGTCTCTGACTTTTTTTTATTTGTTTATGGCTTTTTGCCGACTGATTTTATTAAAGAATTAATTTATCTACCATTCAGTGTTACCAGATGTATGGTTCTTTGGATCGTTTTTAGCTCCATGGTTTTCTAAAACAAACATGTCTAATAAGGCATAGTTTTTTAACGGTCGCCAAATGATGTACTTTTGAGTGGATATGATTTTTTTGCATGGGTCGCGTGAGTGAAATCCCGAATTCACGAACGTAGTTCTTGAACTTTAGTAGGAGACTGCGTGTTCACAACGTCTTTTTATCTAATAATTGTCTTTATCAATAAATAATATGAAAATATTAATAAAATGATATGAATATGAACACGTAAATTACTTTAATTAGGCAACTATTCTAGGTACCGTTAATTTTTTATTATTATTGTTATTTTATTTTAATATTATTTAATTGAAAATACAATTCTGTAAATTAAGTTTGATAACAGAAAAAATAAAAGTTTTATTTGTATGGTGTTTTTTTAATAAGCATTTTCCTATTTAAATTTTCAATAAAATCTTTCAAAATATGTCTTTTATGTGTCCTCATCAAACACATAGTAAAACGTCGTTTGCTTAACTCTGAAATATTTTTTTTTTACTTTTGGGAAATGTCGTCACATTACATACACCAATAAACAAAAAAATGGCATACATACAATCAATATGTATATTATGAAAGAGAGTGTACAATGTGCTTGCCGCTAAAATTAAAAAAAACGAGTCCCTGTACGATCAAAGGAGTAATGTGGTATGGTGCCCCCTATCCCCCATCCAAGAAGAAGGTTCTCGTTTTTACCCTTACAATCTGAGTTTTTACCCGAAGGGCGTGCTTTTGAAGATATAAGGGCTGGAAGTTTCACCCTCTAGAAATTTCTAGAACATTCGAGAGCATTCCACAACATTCCAGAACAGCCCGGAACATTCTGGAATATTGTGGAATAGTCTTTATGAATTCGGGAAAAATCTGGAACGTTCGAGAACATCCAGGAACATCCCAGATCGAACGTTCCGGTTCAAATTTCAGTTCAATCTCATATTAACTCCCTGAGCGAGGACGGGTAACCAGCCAGTTATATATAACTCCCTGAGCGAGGCCGGGTACCCCAGCTAGTTATATATAATGAGCTGGTGGAGTTCTGTGAAATAATTGTTTTTTCATCTTTTTGAAGTAACTTTACGCACGTTTGACTTGGGGAGTAAGCAGATGAATGCGTGACGAGAGCGTTACGTAAAGTGTCGGGCGAAGCGAACGGAAGTTGAGAGGGAGATATAAATTAGTGACGATAGAAAGTGAGAGAATTACGTTTTGTATATTACTATAAGGGCAAGAGAGAGAGGTGCGAGCACGTAAGTAAATAAAGTGTGCAAACAAATATACGCCCGCGGCCCGGCTTATTGGACGAACGTGCGGTCGAATTCGCCATGGCGGGCCTGGAGATTCGACCTTTCCGCCGCATTCATTGTAATTAATTCTGAAGAACGTGTTACTAATATTTAAGATGTTTCTAAATGAATACCTCCCGAAGTTATTAATTCATCGTCTAGAAAAATAAAATCTGGTGCTTACCACTAACTTTAAAGTTTAAAAACGGGTTATAAAGTTTTAAAATAGTTGTACATAAAACATATTAATGGTAAGGTGTTGTTTTTATTAATCTTAAATATAAAAAAACTTACATCCCCAGGTGTCGTTTGAATAAAAAATTTATTATAGTTACGAATTTTCCGGAAATTATTAAAATGTGAGTTTTGAGCAAACAAAAATTATTTGGGTTGTGTACCGCCTTAAAAAATAATATTTACATAATTGTGAGAATGTTACACAATTTCGTAACAAATTTTCAAAAAAAAAAATCTATTTCTAAAGTCTGAACAACTTTACAGAGAAAATCCGAAAATTATTAGATAATAATATGTAACAGATATTTTCAAAAGCACTGAAAGAACTTACAAAAAAGGATATCACTAAACATTTTCATTTCATTAAAAAATACAAGTGTGCAATTCACACGCGGTAGAAGTGAAACCTTTACAAAACTAAAATAGATAAGAGTGGCTAGGGGCCATCCATAAATTACGTCACACGAATTTCATGATTTCTTGACCCCCCCCCCCTTGTCACATTTGTGAGACCCCCTCCCACCTAGAATTTCATGATTTTTTGAACCCCCCATACCCCTTGTCACACTTCTCTACCCCCCCCCCCCCCCCCCTTAAGGTGTGACGTAATTTATGAATGGCCCCCTACGAAGCACCGCACAAAAAGGAGACCGATTATTTACGAAGCACCACTCTCGCAGGCTAAATCCTACAGATGCATGTGTTTATCTCTTTTTAGTATCGCTTTTTCGTTTTCTCGATTTTCAAATCACTGGGCTAAAGAAATTTCACTTCGAAAAGGCAGTTAGTTATTAGTTTACATTTTGTTTCCAAAATTGTGAATTTTAATAATTTATATCAAATGTTTATATTGTATAATGGTTTTGCAATCCATTTTTATGTAAAAAATTTGTACAGTAAATGTAATAAATAAATAATTAAATGCCAATTTCAAGTGATTTTTGTTTCGTTTTGGTGATAAAGGAACATGCGGGGAAATTGAACTTCTAAATTGGGTATTTTAGAACACATGCATTGGGCAACATTACGGCTTTCCTTCCAAATTTATTTGTCTATGGGAAACATGCATGTCAACTGTCATCACAAGGTTTTTATATCATTACTTTTTTTTGTTAGAAAAATGTACACACTTATAAGCAAAATATAATTAAAGCGAAAATATATGATATGTCCCAGAGTATTTTATTACGTGTTTCGAAACAACACTGGTCGTCAGAGGATATCAAATTTCAAATCTGGACAGTTCAAAAATTAAAAATATTTTTTCGACTATATCTCCCGATAATATAATTAATAATTATCCATTACTATGTGTTTTGGCGAGAAGTTCTTCTAACGTTAACCATAGGACAAACATTTGTCTGTATTTTATACATTTTATTTATTTTCAGATAATTGTTTGCAGAAAATGTCTCGTACATGGTGGAATATAATTAACTCTGCAGCTGATCTCTGACAACGAGTTGAAAGACGAAAATGAAGAACATTAGCAATAATTCTGAATTGCGAGACCATGACGCCGCCGACGGGGAATGGGTGGAGGATTTGTTGAAGAAAGACCTGCTGCCGATAACGGTATGCAAAATTATTAATTTTTGTACATCACTTTTAGTATGCTTAGACACATTTTTCCCAATTGATATACAGCTATACTAACTATATTTAAATACTTTGGGCGGGAAGGGTAGTTCTACCTTTTACGTCGGTTCTACTAGAATGCCTGGAAAGGCAATGGTGTCAAGTACTTTTATATGAATATGTACACCAAACTCTTTGTAAGGGTTCCAACTAGATGTATATGTACATGTGATAAGAGATGTGCAAATTGTTCATTTTTTGTAATAATTGGTACCAAAGTGAAAAGAAATTTTTTTGTAAAGTAGTAAAATACAAACATCTTTTATACATAAAAGGTCACCAAATGGCCCAACAGTGACTTCAACTTCTGTTTTTGGAGCCCTATTACAAATTAGGCTATAATTTTGGACAAAACTTGTATAGCTCATATAATGAAATCGAACAAACTCTAAACCTTGCTCCTTTAGAAGACCGTCGGGAAAAATCTGATCTCATTTGTTTCTTCAAAATCATCAACTATATTATTGACTCACCTACATTATTACAACTCATCTCATTCAATATACCCTCTCGTAGACTCAGAAATAAAGAACTGCTCTTCCTCAATCAACACTCGACTAATTATGGTTATAATTCACCACTATCCAGAATGTGTAGAATGGTCAACTCACGTCAAGACCTTGATTTTTTTGGCATAAGCCTAAATGATTTTTGTCGCTCACTAAACAATTGGAGATATTTTATATTTTATTTATAATCTATTTTTAGCAAAGTCTTGACTTGACTTGACACTTCTATTTTCTTATGTTTTATCTGTTTGTCTTTGCTTTCATATACCATCATTTATTCTTGTAATGTACATTTCCAAAATTTCGTGTTACTTGATTGTAAATTGGAAGTTAGTCCGTTAATAAATAATAAATAAATAAATAAATAGCTGGGGTGTGGCGAGTATTACAGAAAAAAAAAATCATTCAAATGTAAATGTAAGCGAAGCTAGCAGTCCACAATGGAGTTCTGGTACCTACCCTGATGTGCGGCAGTGAGGCATGGAACTGGCAGAGAAAGGATGAAAGTAAACTGAATGCTGTTGAAATGAGATCCCTGAGAGGCCTATGTGTGGTAAAACCATGTATGAGAAATGTGGAGATCCACAAAGATAAGGCTGATGTAAGCATAATGAGTAAGATTAAGAAAGGGACCCTCAGATGGTTAGGGCATGTATTCAATTCAATTCAATTTATTCACTTTAAAAATGTAACAAAATTAAAATTTCAAATCATTTTAAAATAGAGAAAATATTAAGATTAAAGCTTATTTAAGCAATTTAAATAATTTAAACAATTTAAACAAATGAAACAATTTAAACATCAATGAACAATTTAAAAATCAATGAAGCACATTAAGTCTAACAGCAATAAAGCTTGCTGTCTAAATTGTGCTTCGTATATGCTAAACAAGTCGATATTCAAAGTGATTCTATTTAACAACAAGACTGCTCTCCCGACTGGCATAACCATTGGCAAGTTAGTTTTGCAAGCCCGGAGATAAAACAGTCTATGCTGTCGGTGATGGAGATAACCATCGGGAACATAGAAACTAATGCTCTCCATAATAGCTGAGTTTTCGAACCGTCAACGAATCAGTCTGAAGAAATGTGTTATAATGAGAACATCCCTTCTGACCCGTAGACACGTAGAGCGAATGAACGAAGAAAATAGTGTAAGAAAAATATATGACGCAAATGTGAATGGTAGAAGAAGTCGGGGACGCCCGAGGAAGACATGGCACGATCAAGTGAATCAGATACTTGAGTCGGGCCATGTTAAAAGTCAGAATAATAGAAGAGTATGTATGAGACGATGTATGAATGTGAGTGAAGCAAAGAGTGTGTGCCAGGACCGAGTTGTTTGGCGGTCGAATGGTTAGTTGGTTAATGAGAAATTGTGAAATAACACAAATTAATCAAATATAATTTATTTGCCACGCCGGAATTCGATCCTGCTACCTTCGGATTGCGAGTCAAAGGCCTTACCGCTAGACTACGCCAGCCGAGTAGCGTCTATAATCTGTGTATAAGTTATTAATCAGGGATCACCCTCTATTTCAGAATGTACGAGCTGTACCAGCAAGGGGCGAAGAGTTGTCAGTAGACCCCCACTGATGAACGTTCTCATCCGTCCGCCAAGGGCCATGACGGACCAAGAATCTATATGATGGGTATTATGAAACTAGCACAGGTGCATCTCATTGGCAGGAATACTTGAATATTCCTTACATAAGCAACGTTATGTCAAAAAACAGGTTCCTCAAATCCCGAGCCAACCTGCATCAAATAATAATGCAAATGTGATACCTCATGGTGGACCTGGTCGTGCTAAAGTTTTCAACTGGTAGATGCCTTCCACTGCAATTTTGCGAAAGATCGACAACATGGATGAATTTATGATCCCTTGCAAAGGGCAAATGAAACTTAAAAGAATTCAAAAAATTTTCTTTCACAACAATAGATGGCGCTAGTTTCAATATTTTTTAGGAAAAACACTTTTTGCAACATGGCCCGTTTCAATTATTTGATGCACTTGATCGTGCCGTATCTTCGTAGGGAAATAAAAACTATAGACAAAAATATTAAAGGGAGAGGTGATTAAATACTTAAAAATATCAAAAACAATAATTTTTAATATTTATATAATAACTTTTTGTTATTTTTATCAATAATCCCTGACAAAGAAAACTTTGTTTTCGAAACATGTTTTTAATTTTGATTAAAGAGTGGTGTTCAACAAAGTGTTTTCAATTAATTAAATACTATGCCCAAAGTGTATTTGCGAAGATTGATAAAGTATTTTCGTTATTTATTTCTTGGGTATTATGCCATGTTGCGGTACTTCCTTCTTTAGCCAACGTTTCGGACAGCGTTACAGTGTTATTCATCAGCGTTACAGTGTTATTCATGTGTCACACATCTGCCCTGATAATGATATGAACGTATTAATGTTTTTGTAGCCGGAAAGTGGTTTTCCCACTTAATAGGAAATAAACGGCTGTGCAGCCTTTTTCAAACAAATTTTAAATTTGTATTCGAGGCCAAAATACTCAAACAAACTGAATATTATTTTTCTATCTAAAGGTGTATTAAATATCAAGAACAGATACTGATCGTCCAGTTGATTAAGTCAGTCATCTCCAAATACTAAGTTTTGAGATAATGAAGAAAGGAACGTTGGAATGTTCACTATAAATCAAATATTATTTACACTTGTCTGTGTTTTACATACTAATAATGATATAAAATAACACCGGGAGGCATAACGGTCCAGTAAATTAGTATGAAATTTTGAAGTATCCTACTAGTGACCCAGAAAACATCAACATTTTGTTTAATTCCAAGTTTTTCTGCAATATAATTGATTTAGTGGTGTTCATGAGTAATCTGAGTATTCTACCCTATAGGGGGTACAGTTTTATACATAATAACTGCATACTCAACTCAAATATCGATTTTTCGGAGATGTCAGACTAATCAACTGGACGATCGATATGTATTTTATATTAGGACATTATAGGCCACTAGAGAAGTAAATCTTTTCAAGATTTTAGAGGCTTTAAAATACACATTTTGTGTATTTTAAAGCCTCCCGCCATAGTAAAAGATTATAATTTTTATATGGGAGGTGTCGATCATCACAGTGTGCCAGTTGAGTTGTATGCATCATCAACATATGTTCCCGCGACCAGTCAGTGACTGAGTTGGCTTGGAGTCTTGAAGAGACCCAAGTTGTAGGAGGGAGGAAACACAGAGGCTGGCAAATCTTTCCACCGCCGAGCTGTCGTAGAAATGACCCGTTCTCATGTGACAAATGTCATGACCGGTCAGTGGCTGAGTTGGCATTGCGAAAAGAAAGACAAACATTCCCGGGTTACGAATAACCTGACAATGTTTGAAAATCTTCAACTACCACCACAGTAAGCGGAAAATGTTGCTTGTGTTGTGATGGAGGCCGAGGAATCAAACTCGCGACGCCCAGGTGGGACCCAAACGCGATACCAACTGACTGACCGGTCATGACAGTCACTTACCACATGAGAACGGTTCATTTTTACGACTCGTTCTTGAGTTCAACAGCTCAGTTGGAACGATTTGCCAGCATCTGTGTTTCCTCCCTCCTACAACTTGACAACCCATGTTCACTCCTTCCTCTCCTCAAAAAGACCCTCCACGCAGCATCTTTTAGAAATTATTTTCCTCAGGGCCTCCTGTATGGAGTCAGCATAAAAAAATTAACATATGATCCGTTTTTTCAAATCCTAGCGTAACCAAGACAACATTTAATTTTATAAGTAATAAAAGCTATATTTTGAGTGAAATTTATATTTTTTTATATCTAAGTTCCTACGTAAAATTGTTATTTCCTCCCACCTATGAATTGTATGTTCCTCCTGTCCTAAAATGAGTTCTGTAACTCATCGGGATTGCCCCAGGAAGAAATAAAAATAAAAAAAAGCTATAGCTTATTTGTTCTGCTTTTAATGTAGTATGCAAATAAAATATATTTTATAAGGTGTAATGTAAATAACTCTTTATATTAATAAACGCCCGGGTTACCGGCACCTTTAAAAAAAAAAAAAGGTAACAAAAGTGTTTCATTTATCTTTGTACTAATAAATTACACACCTCTCTACCACAGTTGTTAAAACAAATCTGAATAATGCCAGTACACATATAAACTGTTAAATATTTCATTGAAGAAGAAGATAACACTTTTAAATCTAAATGAAAATATGAAAGAAAACAAGACACAGAAAAACAGAAAAAGACAATGGTCGCAACTGGGACACGAACCCAGACCTCTCGTCTAACCGGGACGGCGCGTTTTCCAATTTCGCTATTGCCACCTTCTGTCAAACCGTCATATTTGTCAGTAATAACCTTCAAAAGTTATAAAAAGAGAGTTTTTCTCGTAAAAAAAAAAAAAAAAATTGTTAAATATTTCTTTAATTCTAAGGAAATGAATTCGGATGAGAATTGTAATTGAATTAATACAACTACTGTAAAATAAATACACACGATAAGTTCTACAGTTTATTGTAAATTCACTTCGTGACATCATTCTAATTATGAAAATAATCAACTTCATCCTTTTAAAATTTAAAATAATTATAATTTGCATGTAGCGTCATCGATATTTTTTATTAAAGTACTGGTTTACAATTTCATTCATATAAATCAATTGCGGCCGCCGCTTAAACTGTCAAAAGATGATGGGTGACAGCTGACAGGCATATGACAGGTATCATCGCCATGGCCAAAACTGCACCAAAACTTTTAAACCGCCCAACATGTCCCGCGGCACACCACACTTCGCTCCGAACGCTTGAAAATCACCCTACACGTCCACTTCCGCCCGAAGGCCGCTCAAGGTCGCCCATTCAACAATTCCGCCTGCCCGCGGAAGTGTGGTGACGTTTTTACCCAAATTAGTGTACCTGTTTGGCCGGCAGGCGAACCCGGCGTTTCGGCGGGCTGCTCGGCGGACACCATAGACATCCACCTTCGTGAGGGCACATTTGTATGGAGCTTCTATTATCTATGGTCAAAACTGACGCTTCGGCCTGCCCGCGGAAATGGGGTGACTTTTTAGCGTAAGGGGTTGGCCTGCAGGCGGACACGGCGTGTCGGCGGGATGGTCGCATGCCGCTTTAGCCTGGGGGTCTAGGCACGCGGTCGGAACTGTACGTGTAGGGCTACCTATGACTGACTTAACTGTTTTATGAGTATTGGGACGTTTGTGGACAGAATATTCGAAAAGTTGAGTCTAAATTTTTGGAATAACCTGTCATATTTAGTCTGAAATCAAAAACTGGCTTTGAAAAGTTTAAAAAATAGATTCAAAGCCAATTCTTTCAGAAAAGCTACTTTCAAAATAGAGCGTCCTTGGGGTAACTACATCAAAACAGTGCTAGATTATATATTGTGATAATTTCGATTTTTCATTGATTTGTAGTTAGGTACTTTTCCCCAATATTAGGCACCGACACAGATAAAGTTTTGAAAGACAAAGCTTAGGTAAATTAAATTTGCTGGCAACATCGTAATTGTACCATCATGGAGGCGATCCGAAAGATTCCGCTTTGTGCGATTCTCCTAATATTCGTTGTTTTCTCGCCGAAATCGAGCTATGGCACGTCGTCGGCTATCACGGAGCTCAATGAGGATAACTGGGATCTGATGCTGGAGAACGAATGGATGGTCGAATTGTAAGTACAGTGATAAACCAAACATGCGGTAACCGTTTGTTTGGGCATGAGCTGGCGTTGTCGAATCAAACGGGGCGTGAAATATCAACTAAGTACGCTAAAACTTGCAATACCCTTTTACAGTAACATTAGATAATTAATTGTTAAATCTTTTAACTTGATAATAATGTTTTTAAATCAGTTTTTCTCGTGTTTAGTTTTTACTTTGACAGCTCGTTCGCCCAATAGATTCCATGTTGTATTAAGTTCAATAACACTATAAACAAGGCCGCAAATAAACTGTTCCTCTGAAACGTTATTCTGCGATGTTAATATGTTTTATAATAAGTCAACCCCCGCAATTTTATGTTAAAAGGCTAGACTTCGCTCATGACTGAATGACTGCATAATTTTATAATATATTATGACAGATGTTAGACATGAGTCATGACTAGATATTGAATTAAATTATGCACCAAAAAGGCTTAAATATGCATAATGTGCAATGAGATAGAAGCGGTAGATACTCTCATCGGCCTGGTGAAAGATCATCGTTCAGAATCGAACATTGCTTGAAATGGCAATAGTTGTAGTTTTGAGCAGATTTGATTAGTCGCATGTTATTTCTCACTTCCTCTCCCCATCTCCACTCCCATCGACCTCGAAACATACCCCATTTGGGTGTATTCACATTAAAAAACAGGCGGCAAAGTTTCAATACTGGCTTATTTCTTAATAAGCAAGTTATTTAAATAACACTTGAACTTAATTACAACAGACAACTATTCACGTTGTATAAGATAGAAAGATATTAACCCTAGAAAGATAATCTTATTTTTTAGTATTGAAAAGATAAACATGCTCCTGAGAGGCGCACAGTTTAAAAAACCGATTTATTAACAAAATGAAACAATTTTACTTTATTTTTATAACTTCAATCAGTGTTCCATTTTTAATAAGTAAATAAAACACAAATAATGAGGCTCTAGTAGCTTGTAAGTAGCTTCATGTACGGAGGCACTAAGGCATCCCCAATCGGGGTATGTTGTGAAACTGAAGGTCGTTGGAGGGGAAGAAAATGGCCAAGTACCCGGTCACCAAACACGGCTAAAGCCGTCTCAAGCAACATTTCAATTCTGAATGGTGGTCGATACCGAGACTACTACAAGAAATAACTGTTTACACGCATAAAATAGATTATTAGGTTCTTAGTTTGGGTTAATTACGTAATTCATGTGTATAAATTGAAACTTAACTTATACAAAAAAAAATCCAAATTGGCAGCAAAGCGATCGTTTTATATGAGAAATTTTTAGCTTTGCATAAAAACGGAATTTGCATCTTTTACTTTATTTCAATTTAATTACCAAAAGAAACAACTATCCAAATTTGATTAGTTGTTTCTTTTGGTAATTAAATTGAAATAAAGTGTAGTTTCCAAAATCTAGGGGAATTGATGTAATGAAAGAACATTATTTTTATTAAAAATATTTGCAGGTGTCAAATAAAATTTGATCATGAAATAATTCACTTTGCACATAAATGAATTGCAGTGATAATAACGATATTATCTCTCGAGTGTTATCTTTTCTGATAAATTTATCTTTTTGTTATTTCTGAGCTACACTCGTGATTTCATTGAAAAAGTACAATCATTTACCGAAATACATATAATTATAATTTTTATCCTCTCATTGAAACCAAAAAAAATTGCGTTCATGTTCCAGAGTGGAAGATACTCTCTCAGTATCGCCCTGGTGAACAACCACCATTTAGAATAATTGAAACATTGCTTAATATGGCTTAAGCTGTGTTTCGTGAATAGTCAGGTACCTCTCCCCCTCCCCACTAAGTTAAGCCTCATAACATACCCGAATTGGGGATGCCGTGCAGTCTCACTGACACCAGACGATTGGGAGCAGTTAAGACTGTAATTTTTTTTGTGAGAAACTCTGCACAGGTTTCCCTACTTTCCAAAGACAGAGGGACTATGGCATACTAATTGGGCGACAATGTATATATAAGAAATTTGAGAATTAGGGCTTCAAGGTGGTCGTTGTTTACGCAGAAAAATCCAGGATTTGCAACTTAACGATTCAGCGTACAATCGACTATCGCTTAGATGTTTGGTGCAATGGGAGGAACTCATCGGAACTGTTAAAAAAATGTATATTCTTCATGTTTTGGTGTATAAATACATAATAATAATAATATTTAAATGATTTGAACACTGTTTTTCTGAAAAATCACCCCAAGAGTGATGTACAAATTTATTATATACTAGCTTTTCCCCGCGGCTTCGCTCGCATGGTATTACCCCCCCTCCCCCCACCCCTACCCCCTCCAGCATTCCATACATTCATTCCCTTACATTCAGTTTTCAAACATTTGAATTTTCTGGAGCAGTAGCTGACCAGTAGGTATGGGGCTGAGTAACTACCAGCATAGAGCCCACAAATTATCAACATCGTTTCCATGGAAACGATTTTTTTTCTGACGTTGGCAAAAACTCGCTTTTGTTAGCGACAGAAAACTTATAAAAAATATAATATATTAATATTTATAATTTCATAATGCCAGAGCTTACCATTATACACAGCCTATAGTCTTCGCATATAATTTAGCTTTCTATTGGTGAAAGAATTTTTTATTGGTTAATGCGTGAAAGCGTAGCAAACAAACTCAAGCAGTTTCGCATTTATAATATTAGTATGGATTTCTACAATGCTCTCTCTGTCTTACTACTAACTACAAACTAGACAAACTATTATAAGGGGCCATCCATAAATTATGTCACACCTTAAGGGGGAGAGGGGTGTAGAGAAGTGTGACATTGTGTGACAAGGTGTACGGGGGGGAGGGGGGGGGGGGGTCACCAACTTTGTGACGTCACATGCAGTTAAGCTTAAAATTAATTTTGTAAAATTCCACGCTGATTTTTTTTTCATATGTTGCAACACTTTGATTTCCTGCGAATTTTCGAATTTGATACTAATGGTACGGCTACACTGGGGCCAACTTCCAACTGCAAATGTTAGGACGATTTGGCCCAACACATCAATTGAATATTATTGGAGACGGAACATTTTCATGTAGTGACGTCATTAGCCCAAAAACGGATTTATTTCATTAAAAATAAAAAACTATACATTTCTATAAAAATTTTGTAACATTTTCGTAATCTTAGTAGAAAAATCTATCCGCACGATTTTTTCCAAGTCATTATGAAATCAATGCAAGTGGCCTATTGGGAACATGTGTTTTTGAAAATGCTATTATTTAATCCTGGTGTATATTTCAATAATTACATATAATAGATGATTTGGAGATGTAGGAGCTTTTCAAACATTGTTGGGTTATTCGTAACCCGGGAATGTTTGTCTTTCTTTTAACCCCTTGAATGCCATGGAGCAAAGGAGTAAATTTCGCAATGTTATGGCTTTTGATGTAATATTTTGCAGATTTATTTTATGCTATCGTATATAATATTTACCGAAACACGTTTCCTGAACAATAAACTATGCCTACAAACAATCAGAGAAACAGTCCCAAATAATAATTCGAGTGGCTAGGTGTGTTTCTTATATCTGTTACGTCAAGACTAAGAATGCTCCAAGCGATTCTGACCTTGTCCTTCGTACATTTTCTTTATACATAAGGTTTAAAATCGCATATCAAAAAGTTTTTTTATATTTGGCTATAGGGCGCGTCCCGGGCGCGCAATCAGCAGGCCACCGGTTAAAAAATATGCACTACAATAGTACAAGGATTTAATTAGAATTTATCTTCCCAAATGTGATTCGTCTCTCGGTAAGAGATATATTGAGGTGTAAGAATTCGAATAATGTTAGTCCAATAAGAAAATTGTTTGTTTTTTTTTTTTTGCATGTTTTGTACACCATAAAATGTACACACTTAACCCATATATGCCCAGAACTATTTTTGGTCTCTGATTTTTTTCAATTTAGGATATGTGGGTCCCTGAAGGATTGTTTTAAAGAATCTCACTGAAGTTTTGAGGTGGGAGTGGAGAAAGGGTAATTTTTTTGATGGGTCGAAAATGACCACATGGTCAAATGCATTACTTTAAATTCATGTTGAATAAAAATGCCATTATTTTATTTATTCTTTATTTATCACATCGTTAGTAAATTAAACAGACAAAAAACATTTTGAAATAAAAATTACGAATGAAACTACGAAAAATATTTTGCATGTAAGTTTACACCGCATTTATTGCACGCCGTCACAGTTTTATTTTTACAAAAAGTACAGCGAAGTCTTGACAGAGCCTTTTCGATAATGTGCTCCGCATTGTGGTTTCGCACCGTATAAGGTACACTCGTTTGGATCTTTCGACTGTGTCCAGATTTAGGTCTTTCAGTTCCATTCTTTTGCAACAAAGTGCGGGCAATGCTTCGTCGAAACTCCAATGTGTCGGTGTCGGACCCTTACTAGTAAGCTAAAAGTGAAGCATTATTCCTAGGAAGGTCTCTCTTCACCCAAGTGTGCTCCCCATCCGCTTGACGTCTCCTTCCACGCCTCCTTCCGTAAGCCTGTTCGTGACTGTCCCTTTCAAGTGGTGTACTCTCTCTCCTCCGAGAGGATCCTCCGCGTCCGGTTCCTCTACCAATTCCACATGCTCTTCTCCGTGCTTGTCCGCGTGCCCTTCCACGTGCCCTACCGCGCCTGTCTTGTTTCGGTGACAACGGTGATGTATTGTCATATTCTTCATCTTCGCTATACGTGGTTTTCTCAGCAAGTGGACACCTCAGAGTAAGACTGGCAGGTGGGAGTAACTGTTGACGGGATAAATGATGGAAAAATGTACCTTCTTCATCGCCAGAATCACCGTCCGAGACCTTGTCATCGCCAGGTGGGTCAATAAAAACATCCCAATCTTGTATCTCACCGTCAAAATCCAAACTTTCCAACACCTCTGTAATGACGTTCGTACAAAAGGATCTTCTATTCCTAGAAATAAAACATATCATTTGGATATACTTCTGCCCAAGGGGTATTTAACGACCCATAAAAGTTTTGACAACTATATCTGTGAAATCACATATTTATTTCGGATTCATTCATTTGCATTAGATAAGTAAACTATATTTACAAAGAAAAAATATAACTTCCATTATTCTCAGCAAAACTGGATTTTTTCGCCAACTTCAACTGAGTCATGAATTGAACTGTCACCAGAAATTATAACTGTGACCGTTAAGCAAAACTGTCTATTTGTTTTAGAAGATAGATCTTTCACCCATCGATAAATGGCGCTAGACATCGAAAACAAGCAGTTGCGTTCAACAATTCGCTACTTTTCTAGAGTCTGTTTTTCGGGTCAAAAACGACCCACTGGGCATATATGGGTTAAAATGTATACCTTAAAACCACTTGGTTTTTAATTTTAAAATCACGGACACCTTTTTTGTTATATTATTATACAGGGTGGCGCAAAATTAATCATCCAATTTTGTTTTTGAATAACTTTTTTACTAAATAAAAAATAAAAATTTTGAGATATGGAAATCTTTATTTGGACCTTTAAAATTTTTTCTGTTAAGTGGAAAAGATGATATCCGTCAAGTAGCTACCGCCAGTGTTGATACACATTTGTGCCCGTTTTATCGCATTTTCTATGACTTTCCGCAAGATTTCCGGTGATGACTGTTCGCATTCATGTCGAATATTCTCCTTAAGGGCTGCGATTGTCTGAGGCACGTTGGCACAAACCCGCGACTTCAACTAGCCCCAAAGAAACAAGTCTAGGATGATTCAATCGGGCGATCTTGCTGGCCATGCCAAATCGCCAAAACGGGAAATTACGCGACCAGGAAACGCTTCCTTCACAATATCCATTGTGGCTCGTGCTGTGTGTGCGGTTGCACCGTCTTGTTGAAACCACATGTTCACTAAGCCCCGCTCATCCAATTCCAGTAGTAAGAAGTCGTTTATTATGGCCTTGTAGCGTTCGCCAGTAACAGTGACCGTATTGCCAATGCCTCAAAAAAATACGGCCCAACCACTCCTCCCGCGTGAACGCCGCACCACACAGTGGCTTTGAGTGGATGTAATGGCTCTTCGTGCATCACACGCGGATTTTCAGTATCCCAGAAACGAAGATTTTGCTTATTGACGTAACGGCTTAAATGGAAATGCGCCTCGTCGCTCATAATGACTTTCGACACAAAATCGTCCTTTTCGTTGGCAATTAAACCACAATTATTTCATGCTCTTGCGGAGTTTAGCGCTCCATTGCTTGTCTGTTTGTATTCTGCAACTGTCTAGTTCACAAATGTCAAATATGATTGACGTACAACGCCATTTGCTAAAATTATAACATCTTCCGATAGGGTGATTAATTTTGCGCCACCATATGTAATTAACTGTATAGTCTAAATCTAAACTGATTGCCGATCACAAGCTGGTTGCTAGAAATCGCTGCCCATAATATGAACTATGTGTCTCGTATTATAAAGTGTAAATAAATAAAGTGCCTATTTGTTACAGCATGGCCCCCTGGTGCCCGGCGTGCTCCTCTCTCCGTCCCACGTGGCAACAGCTGGCGGCACGTGCGCGTGACCTTGGCATACACGTAGGGGAGGTGGACGTCACCACTTCGCCGGGCCTGTCGGGGCGCTTCCTTGTCACCGCACTGCCCACCATCTACCAGTGAGTACCCCGCTAGCCCTAACGTGTTTCCTGACTGTCTGCAGCTATAATATCGCCATGGTTCTCCTTCAACAGAAGCCGGAAGTCATCTTCCGAACAGGCCTTCAATTGATATACTTGGTGTAACTCTAGGCGATCAGCTCAGGCACGGGGGCTCCATCGAAGCCAGAGTTAAGTTGAAAAAAGTCAATTGAGAAAATTAATTTCCCCCAGGGCCTATATCATTGGGGATGCTTTGTGGAGGGTCTTTTTGAGGAAAGGATGGAGTTAACATGAGTCTTGAAGAGACTAGGAGTGAGGAAATGTAGAGACTAGTATATTGTTTCACAGCCGAGTTGAACTCAAGAAGGAATCGCAGAAAAAACCCATTCTCATGTGATAAATTTACAGTTTACAAATGTTGTGCGCGCATTTGGCATGTCTCTAGACTGTGCACCGTTGCCTAAGGAATCAATGACGCCAGTTCCTCAGAGCATCTTCCGTTGAAATACAGGTAAAAGAAGAAATATGTTTGAGACGATGTATGAATATGATTGTAGCAAGAACTGTGTGTCAAGAAAGAGTTTTATACAGTTACATATGGTTTGGGTCGTTCTTCTTTTTAACGTACATAAAGTTGTCTCCACCAGTTAGTGGAGAAAAATTCTACAGAATTACCAATATTATTATTTTATAATTACTTTAAAATCTACTGTACTAAAGACGTAACGACTGTGTGCGTTTAAAAAAAATATGTGTTTATATTTTTGTATTAAAAATTATGTGACAGAGTTGTAACTCCTCGTGATAGAAGTGTATTTCATACAAATCCCAGTTGCCTTCTGCCACCTCGACTTGCGTGTATTCTATAATGTTACAAAAAAATGATATGACGACATAAAATATAAAACTATTATTAAAAATCTCAAGAACTTGTCTCCTACAATTTTTATGTCGTACGACAATTCTGTCACGTGTGTTTTCATTCGAAATAGGTATAGACGCAGCTCGTGTTTGTCACCCCCAATAGGATTTTAGGCCTCCTTCCCCCCTTGCTACAATTTCCCCTCTGAGATCTAGAGAGATTCATTTATAGTAAAAACAAAATGTGACAGAGTGGTAAAAGTTATGTAGGTTAAAAAAAAGAACAATGCTTCCACTGCTCTATTTGCAAGGAAGTGTTTACTAGGATTGGATGCAGAAGCTGTTTTGATAATTTTTGTCTGTGGAGATTTACATTTATACATGCATACCGTTTGAACATCTGTTGCTCCCCTTGCAGCGTGCTGAATGGAGAGCTCCGCCAGTACACGGGCCCCCGCGACAAGGAATCCCTCATTGCCTTTGTGTCGACCAGCAAGTGGAAGGCGCTGCCGGTCCTGCCGTGGTGGAGGAACCCCGCCCAGCCGCACATGGCCGGCCTGTCCTACTTCTTCAGGCTGTCCCAAGTCCTGCGGGTAAGCCAAATCTTCAGGACCTTTGGAGCACTGCTTTCCTTAATCCTTGAATCCTTCTTCTACAGGAACACACAAGTTTCCAGTAAAAATTCAAATTCAAATTTGAAAAACCTTTACTGTACAAAACAAACAAAAATCATATTTCTTACAGCTTTCCCTAGGGGTTAGGCCACCCTAGAGGCAAAAAAATAGGCTTTTTTAGAATTTTTTTTTCCAGAAATACTACAAAATAAATCGAGATTCCAATAAAGAAAAAGAATATTTATTATGCATATCAGTGACTGTATATAAAAAATTTTTTGAAGCGATTAATTTCAAAATGGCGGCTGTGCAGCATTTTTCCGATGACGTCTCCATTTTTTCAGGGTCCACGGCCGGACAAACAGCTCCTGTGATTTTTGAATTATAAATAGCATTTTTTTTTATTTTAAATAATAACTGCTATAGAAGTACGTAGGTGTTTTTCAATATATTAATTTTTGGCCAAATGGCGCACTTGCAAAGTGGAAAGTGAAAAATTTACCTAAAAAATCATCAGGTTATTGTTAATAACAAATGTAAAAAATATAACAATGTATTTTTCAAGATATATTCAATATTTCAAGTAAATCGGTTGAAAATTGTCTGAGTTATGTTTCCGGCCAACTTAAAAAATGCAGTTTTGAGATACACGCGTTTGAAGTTTTGAGTAGTAGAAATTCATGAATAATTTTGCAATACCTTCAATCTGCGATGCCCGCCCCATGCAATTGGCCTTCCAGATTATCATCCTGCTCTTGCTTTTCTTTTCTGCTTGATATTAAAGCGATCCTTGCCCCTTTTACCCGTTCAGACAGCGATCTCTCTGAATGCTTTATGCGCTATTTGTAGATTACTTATGTACTAATTACTAAACTAAGTATTATGTTTAGCGTAGGGAGTGTGGCGAACCCATCGCTCGGGGAGTGGAAACACAAACCTGCAATAGCCATCCCAAGCCAAGGTGTGAGCTACCGTGCTCAGGCTGAATGTCCTGGGGAACAGTGTCAAGAACGGTGCCTCCGAGAAACAAGGTCGCATCTCGGAGTATTTAGACCTTACTCCAACATTCGGGGCTCTGCTGGAGTGGACCTTCTATTTCCCTGGTCACCCGTGGGACAAAAAAATTGGACCATTCGAAAACTAGGGGCCTTTTGGGAACCTAGGAGTGCTGAGGCCACCTCTATGGACTTTCTTCCTGGGGCCCTTAGGAGGAACCAAGAGGAGAAGCCGTGGAGAGGAGAGCTGAGGCCACCTCCATGAACCCTTCCCTTGTGGGGCCTTTACGGAACCAAGGGGAAGGGCACTCTTCCGGCACGGGGCCTTTGGGGAACCAAGGAGGAGTGAAGTGGAGAGATAATGTCCTCTTCCCATGTGGGGCCTTCAGGGAACCATGCAGGAGTGAAGAGGAGAAATGAGGCCATCTCCGTGAACTCTTTCTTATGGGGCCTTTAGGGAACCAAGGAGGAGTGAAGAGGAGAGATAAGTCCTCTTCCCTCCTGGGGCCCTCGGGGAGCCAAGGTGGAGTGGGCTCTTCTCTTGTGGGGCCTTTAGGGAACCAAGGGGAGGTGAACTCTCCGTCGTGGAGCCTTCGGGGAACTAAGGAGTGGAGAGGAGAGATGAAGCCCTCTTCTCTCGTGGGGCCTTCAGGGAACCACGGAGGAGTGAAGAGGAGAAATGAGACCTGGGAAGACACATTGTCGAACCAGAAGATATAGCTTCATTTCCAATGACAATCCTGGTGAACTTTGTAAAAGGGACTGGATTACTGTCAAAGGAATGAGGTAAAATGGGAGATAGCACAATGGGCCTACGGCCTAAGTGCTCACGGGAACTTTATTTATGTAAACCGTCTCCGCTCTTGAAAAAAAAAAAAAAAAGGAAAAAAAAAAAAAAGTATTATGTACTAAAATTAAAAAACCGAATACTTAGAGATTTTTCCGACCATAATCTTTTGGGACATCATTTTTGAAGTCTTAGGGGACAATTTAAAAAAATAAAAATGATTTTTCGAAAATTCTAGAGTGGCCTAACCCCTTAATAATAAATTTGTTTATTTGTTTATTTATTTAAGGAACATAAACAGTCTTAGTAATATAATATACATAAGAGAATAATAAAAAACAGACCAATTATTAATGTAAATAGAGTACATAATATTCACGTTTGGTCACGCACGGTCCGTGCACGACACTGCTGGAATCATGAGACCCTCGTCACCACCAATCATTGTTGAATCCTTAAATTGTCAAAACTAGTATGCTTCCACGACTCAATTTCATATTAATATTATGCACTATTTAAATTCTTTTTCAGACGATCCACAACACTCTTTTGGAGACGTACGGCCTGCCGACTTATGGGTCCTACTTAATATTTGCAATCGCAACTATTTTCCTGGGAGCTCTCCTTGGCTTGGTGAGTTCTAAATATGTCAAACATTACTTTCAAATATTGATATTGGTAAAAGCATACTCTATTACTAATCAATTCAATTTGGGAGGAATTCAGGGGCCATTTATTGGATAACCAACCACTGCCATAGATCACCCCAACGGTTCACTACGTTTGGTGATTTAGCAGGGGTGGGAGAGACTTGGATGCAAAAGATGTTTTGATAAGTAAGTGGGCAGCGAGACCATTTGGCCTCTCCAGCCGGGCTCTCTCCACCCATCACCTTGCACCGCAGTGGGAGGGATGGATTCATACATTCGTCACTTCTGTACCCATTGACCCCCAGATTCCTACCCACCCCTCATACCTTTTTCCTTCCCAAAATTTTCTCACCTTACTTTTTTTCAAAATACCCTCCATATAGCACTCCCAAAGATGAAATAGGCCCTGAGGGAAGTTATTTTTCTCAGAGCCTCCTGTGTGTGGAGCTATTGTAGAAAAAAATTGGTTGTCTGTAAAGTCGGTTTATGGACCATAATTTTACGTGATAACGTCATATAATAACGATGGAGTGGAAGAGAGATAGATGCGTCACAAGCCGAACGCTTGTTCCGCGCTCTCTCTTACACGCTCGGCTCAGGCTGAACGTGACAATGAGTCATGCTTTTTCGTGAGTGTAGCCGGCATTCATTGATTTATAAGACGTTGTCACGTCAAAAAAACTGCCACACCAAAAACCTGGACATGTGTCCAATTAGTGAATGTGGCGAATTACAGTGCATACATACAAAATATGCTAGAAATGAATGAAAACCAGTATTTTGTAAAACCAACCAAAAACTGCTTTTGATCTTTTGTTTTCAAAAGCTTAAATTTTTTTGTTTTAACCCCTCAGGCTAATTTGTTCGCATTTTGGAACAACTCGTATAGTGAAAAATAAGATATAAACGATATTGGAATTATATATTTAAATCTAAAAGTTAACCACAAAAGATTAAAATGTAAACCTTTTTGAAACCAAATTTTCCAACCGCAATTTGAAAAAAATTATGAAACTTGTAAATTTTTTATTAATTATTTTTACATGAAATGTCAAAAAGTGAGGTGACGATAACATTTATAATGCACTAGCTGTACCCGGCATGCGTTGCAATGCAAAGAAATAAATTGTTTCTTCCTGCATTTCCTTTCCCATGCGTCCCCGTTCCCTCTGCGTCCCCTTCCCCCGCGTTTCCCTTCCGCCTTCCATGCCTTTCCCTCCCGCTAACCCCACCTCATTCATTATCCTTCCCCTCACGCCTTCCCCCCCTGCCGCTAAAATATATAAAATATTCTCATTTTCATTTATACAAATTTCAAACGCCAGAGCTTATCATTATATATAGCCTATAACATTCGCGGGTGTGCGCACAACAGATCACCAAAGTTTTATCGCAATCCGATGAACGGTATGGCAGTGCATAACATACGAACAAACACTCAAAATTGATTTTTATACATAAGATTTGTGTAATAAAACATGTGCATGTTTTTTTTTTTTTTTCAAAAATATCACAAGTAATTTTAGTAATAAAAAACATAAGGTGAGAATTTTTTAAAGTTTGCATTCAAAATTTTTATATTTAAAAAAATGACATGATTATTTCTAATAATAAAGTTTGAAAACATATTTCGTCACCTTTCAAAAACTGTTTTTATTTTTCGAACATGTTCACAAATTTTCCTTTCATTTGGATTTGATTGTAAAGCGGAAATATTCTGTTCTTCTGTCAGAATATGCCCGAGGCCTAAATGCCGAGGGGTAAATCTATCTTTATTATATTGATGAATTATGTACTAACTTTGTTTCAGATTGTGGTGTGCATGATTGACTTCCTCTTCCCTCCCAAGGTGCGAGACAGGAAGCAAACTTCTAATGTTATCACCAGAGTAAGTACCCCTTATTCTTAACCCTCCGCCCGTCGCGTCTTTTTTTAAAGCGAGGTATCACGCCGGGTCGTCAAGGACCCTAAAAATAAATATGATTGAATTGTTGTTATGGAATACATGTTATGTGTTATTTTAACTGATTATCGTCAAGTGATACGGGCTGTATCGAAATAAAAAGAAATAATTAAAAAATAGATTTTTATTTTCAATATAAAAGCTTTAAAATCAACAAGGAACATTTTTTCATAATTTTGAATCATACTTTTTTAATAGTAAACTTTAAAAAAAAATTTAAACGTTTTTTATTAAACTTTTAACTATTTGAGATTGTTGCAGTCTTATTATTATTACAAAAAAAAAAATCATCAAAATGCAATGAAAAAACATATAAATTTTGATTTTCATTGTATTTTATTGATTTTTGTCGAGCTTCATGCCGAAACACACGTCTATATCTCACAGCGCACATGCGCAGACTGAATGTTGGTGACGCTAGCTGCAAGTACAGTAGAATCCGTTTATTATAACTCCGCCTATATTGACCAACCGCTTAATATGACGTAATTACACAGCGAAGTTTGGTTTTCGTATAAAATTCTTGCCGGATATAATAATGACTTCGCTTATAGTGACATGCCCATTTTTAATAAATTACGTCCTAATTTCATGGAAAATTATGTCAGTTATCGTGACCGACATGATTCCTAACACCTTCGACACTGTTCGGGAGGGTCACTTGACGCCCGATGACTTTAATATGCTGTTTTTCTCTCGTCACAAGTCTTATAAGCTCTTTTCTCACGTCACGCGTCTTAATATGCTGTGTTTCTCTCTATTAAAATAAATACATACATTTATACCTAACAAAAACAGGAGGTTGTTTATTTTCTACAAAATGCTTTGTATGACGTCCGCTTAGTATGCCGTGATTGTCATTTCCCTTCGATGTCATTATAAACGGATTCTACTGTACAGTCCCTTTAAGGAAGCTACCTAAAGTAAGGAATCAGTGGGAACATTTAAAATGTACATAATTAGCATTTCTGTAAAACCTGGGCTTTTGAAGACCCCACGCGACGGGTCGAGGGTTAAGAGCCAGTGAGGCTATGGCATTTCGAATTCGGGGATGTTGTGAGGCTGAAGGGACTGGGGAGAAGAAAGAGCAAGGTTGGGATTCCTGTAAAGTTTGAAGACTCATGAGCAGCCTCGACGATTATCGGTTGCGAAAATTTGATTTACGCAGAAATTATTGGTATTTTTAGGAATTTACTTCGAATAACTGAATTTGGATGGCCGGTTATGACGGATATCGGCAGCGAAATTTCGATTTACGCTGAAATATATAATATTTTTCTGACCGTGGCGGTAAACGGCTGCGAAAATTCGATTTACACGGGAATAAGTCGTTTTGTTACTCCGAAGAACCTACCCTGTGTGGCAATTTTGAATTTATATTTGATATTTTTGTATGATAAAATTTCGAACTATGTGAGAATTAGTTTGATTTTAAATTTAATTTTTGATGTCCCGTGGATTTCAAATTAACGGAATTCTATTGTACATTTATTTTCTGATTATTTCTTAATCACACTTTACTATCATGTTTTATAATATCAGGAACATTTTTTTGTATTACTCGCACTTATCATCTATTTACCGGTAGACTGTGTGGACGAGTATATAAATAAATAAATAAAATAGTTTGCAACGAAACCCTCAAAAAGTTTTCAAGGGGCAGGAAAAAACAAACTTCTTAAGCAGGAAAACCTTATATGTGGGAAAAATTGGGCCAATTTTGGGCCGAGGGTCCGAAAAAACCAAACTTCTTAAGCAGGGAACTTCTTAGGAGGGTTTCACTGTATTTCAATAGGACCCTTCAAAAACAGTATATAGAGGTTTCACTGTAGATCAATTATTGTTGTCTCGTTACAGAGTGAAGCCAAAGTGATTGATGATGATCTGGTCGACGAAGATGAAGAGAAGAAAATTCTACAGGATGGGGAGGGGGATTTAGAAGAAGAGGACGACAGTGATGCTGAACGCAATTCCGACAGCGACTCTCTGGTAAATATATGATACACATAACGGGCTAACTGCACCATTACTAGTTCAGTGATGCAGGTTATTTTTAATATTTTTTTTTACATTAACGCAACACAGAGGAAGCCCTGAGGAAAATAATTTCTCTCAGGGCTTGTGTCATCTTTAGGGAGGCTGAAGTCAGCATGTTGTAGAAGGCAGGAAACAGCGGCGGGCAAATCGTTCCATAGCAGACCTGTTGAACTCAAGAACTAGTAGTAGAAATGACCCTTTATCACGTGACAAATGTCGCATATGTGACATGTTTTCCGACGCATCAGTGCCGAAGGTATCAATGATGCTAGTTCTTCAGAACATCTTCCTTTGAAATACCGATAGAAAGAGGTCGGCATTCCCACCTGACGCCTGTGCTGTTAAGATTGCAATGCGTTTGTTAAGATAATGGAATCTTATACAATCTTGCCTGTTTCTGCGCAGAATCTGGGATCTTTCAGGTATTTTGAGGTTTTAGATCAGAGGTTGCTATCAAATTCATTAGTGGGGCGCACTTAAATGGTCAGCACTTGTGCATTTATTAGTATCTGCAGGCCCTGAACAGTACCCCCAGCTTCTGAGAGGCTAACTCCATCATTGCACAAGCAACATAATTCCACAATGATAAGTAATAAGAGGAATTTTAATATTGTTAGGTTATTTGTAACAAAAAGAAATACATAGTGTTAGAAGTGTGTTTCTATTCTCAACCTGGGAATGTTCGTTTTGTTTTAACCGGTTGCTTGCCGAGTACGCGCCGAAATTAAACTCTAAAAAAAATTTTTGAAATGCGATTTTAAACCTTAATTACAAAGAAAACGTATGAAGGATAAGGTCAGAATCGCTTGGGGCATTCTTGTTCTTAAGGTATAGAATGCTTTGAACTAGGGATGTTACGAATGTGATATTTTTCACATTGGCGAATGCGAATGCGAATGTTCAGAGTGCAAATGTGCGAATGCGAATACGAATATTAAGGAATCACATGAAAAAAAACTTTAGTCAACATTAATCATCGTTTTAATAAAAAAATAGAAACAATAAACCAATTCTTATACAGTAAGTTATAATCGTAATTAAGCAATTTAATAATCGAAGTTCAAAAGAGGCATATTATATTTCAGAAAAAGCAATTTTGCATCAAACGCCTTTAAAACAACCAATTTTTGAGAATAATGTTTTTGAGTTTTGGCAACCCGGCAATGTCTCCTCTTCTGTCTAAACAAACCACAAAGTGCAGAAGATCGTCGTCTGCTCCAATCAGTACACTTGAAGATGCAACACAAGTTTGATTCTGGAGCCAAAATTATTGCTCAGCACAATGATGTGTTCGAGGGGAACCGTGGTAAATGCAATTTCCAGCAGCATGGACCCCCACGCCACAGCAAAACGAGCATGAAATGCTTATATAACCACCATATTTTTATTCTGCTTTGGCCAGGGAAACATCTGGACTTGAATCCTAATGAAAATCTCTGGTCTAGAATGAAAATACTGGTTTCAAGTTGCAAATCCAGCAATAAAAGGAAATAATTGAAATACTGTTTTCAAACATGGTACCATATCATCAAACCTGAAAATTAGTGACGTTTTGTGGACTCCATGCCTAGAAGACTTTAGGAAGTTATTAAACTTAAAGAATTTCCAACGAAATACTAATGTTAAATGCTAATTTGAAATATTATGCAAAATCTTCGTAATTAATAAATAATTTGTTTTTTGCCATGTCGTCGTTTTATTCAGCATTTTTGTTATTTTTCTAAAAAAAACATTTAAATCTATTCAAAATATAACAGTATAATATGTTGTTGAATAAATTAGCTAACAAAATTGTGATTTCAAAAACAGCGAATGAACATCAAATATAAGAAAGTTATTAAATTAAAAGTGTCCATACTTAAGTGCACTAATGTATAATCGCCAATAGAAATTCTATTGGTCGAATGAAACACTTGAAACGCGCATGAGCGCGCTAGTCGGCATCACGTGTTTCTTGCTTGCGCGAAAAACAAAGACACGTGGACAGTGGGCGGGTCACGACATGATCTGCAAACATTCGCATTCGCTTAACATTCGCTTCGATTGTTGCAAATGCAAATGTCGATGCGAATCTTTAAAATGATGCGAATTATATGCGAATGTGAATGTTCGTAACATCCCTACTTTGAACATATCCATGGAACCCGAATAATTTCTATGAATTCTTTATCTCTGGCCGAGTTTTTTTCGGAGCATTTCAGATGTCAGTTTGGTTGCATCATTCTCGTAAAAAAAGATCGTAAACATGTGAATTCGTCAAATAAACGCAAGTAATGTTGTTTTTAGGCGTAGTTTATTGTTCAAGGAATGTGTTTCGGTAAATATTACATAAGATAGCGTAAAATAAACCCACAAAATATTACGTCAAAGTCAAAACAAGTCGGGGAAGAGTTAAAAAATGTTTTTTAAAAAAAAACAATCTTTGTATTTTTAATGTATTTTCTTCTTTTTACTTCCAGCAAAGCTCCGAGGACCACGACAGTTCAGCGGACGAAGAGGAGCAGCCCCAGGAACAGCCCGAGAGTGAAGACAAGAAGGAGTCGGATCCGGACAAGAAAGACAACTCGGCCAGTCCAAGCGTTCGGAAAAGGAAACCCAGAAAGGCCGACTAGGAACAAACAATAAGAAAAACATAATTTAACCTTTACAACGCAAGCTACCACGTCACGCCGCACGTACGAGTTTCAGTGCAACATATATCTTACAGCCGCGTGCGGGGGTGGATCACATATTGCGATGGGCGCGTGTGTAAGGTTAACAGAAGTTCGTTGAGAGTCCTACTCGGTTAATATATTATATGACAGTTTCTTGCATTTTACGTTTGTGTGTGGCGATTACTTTAAGAATGGTCTAATTTCATGATTACTACGCTTAATTCTGTTTTTACACGGTGTATACTTTCCATAAATACCAAGTCAAAAGATAGAAAATTACGTACAAGAAAATGGGAGACAGATTCCATTTCAGTCATTACGATAAACGCCCGCATTTTTGCATGTTTGTTATACAGGGTGGGGCAGAGAAGACTGTCTAGTTTAAAAAAATCACTGACGGCCCCCCAGACCGAACAAAGCGGCGTGGCGGGTGCCGTTAGGTCGGGGAAATGATACCGTTTTTTTTTCACAATGTTTTGATAATTATATCGTCTGGCGTAGCGGCCTTGCGAGCAATACACATATTGAGCCTTTCGGCCACTATCCCAGCACATCTTGCGGAATTCCAGCGATGACGTCCTCAATCGCCTCCTTCAGAGCTTCACAATGTTTTGATAATTATATCGTCTGGCGTAGCGGCCTTGCGAGCAATACACATATTGAGCCTTTCGGCCACTATCCCAGCACATCTTGCGGAATTCCAGCGATGACGTCCTCAATCGCCTCCTTCAGAGCTTCAAGGGTTCGAGGTTGAAGTTTTTTTTACCTCAGCTTTGACGTATCCCCACAGAAAAAAGTCACTCTGGGTCAAATCGGGGGAGTAAGGCGGCCGTGGAATATCCTCCCCGCAAAGAGATCAGGTGACCTGGAAAGAGCTCTTGCAAGATTTCGCGTGAATGATGGACAGCATGGGCCATGGCTTCATCTTGTTGAAACCAGAAGGCTTCTGAGTCGTGTTCCTCGCCATGCTCTTTCGTTTTGGGACGCTTAAGGTTCTCCAACATCTCACAATAGCGAGTCGAAGTCGCGGTAATGATTAATCCTTCAGACTTCAGACAGAATTAAGACTCTTCAATTGACGCTTTTACCACCGCGATGTTTTCAGGTGTTCGCACACTTTTAGGTCGCCCAACTGGTATTTTAGGATCTGCAGTTCCTGTCCACCTTACATTACTGATCCATTTCCGAATGGTTTTAGGAACACTGTCATTGCGATTTAACTCGAACCGGATCCGAATGCCGAAAGTCCCATGCGTAGCCACTTAGCCACGTAACTCTTTTCCCGTTTTTAAAGAACGTGTTCACAACAAAGCCCTGGTACTTACCTGACCACGGCATGGTCACTACCATAAACGGCATCATTTCCCCGACCTAACGGCATCCGCCTCGCCCCTTTGCTTGGTCTGTATCTGTATCTGATTTCAGTGATTTTTTTAAACTAGTAACTCCTCTCTGCCCCTCTGTTGTTTCAACTGTTTAGTTGTTGAAGCATTTTAATTTTAATTGCTGGCAACCCGGGTTTATTGAGATATATTCTGATAATGCTAGTAAGTTACCTCCCGCCTCACTAGACGATGTCTGTTCTGTTTTAGTTTTGACGTATCAACATTGATTGGCGATTTCGGTAGTGACGTGTGCACGACAACAGTATTGGATTCTCGCGTATCCCTGTGGAGGGAGGACCGAACTGAATTCTGACTACAGTCACACATTACCGTTGCTTCGTGAATCGTGTTATTTATAATCCGTGTAAAAACAGAATTGAATGAGAATGATTGTTGAGTCTTGCTTGGAAAGATTTTAGTGTCTATCTTATCTCTGTTTTAGACCGGGTATGAACGGCCAATACTTCTTTTATCTTTTCCCTTCCTTATTTCTGGGATTTGTCCAGATATTTCCTCAATATTGCTGATTGATTCTGAATGCGGAATGTCTTGCATCCAAATTTTACGCACGACCGTCATTCTCGGCAATGGTAGTAAAATTATGTTGTACTTATGCAAGAATTTTTTTCTGTTTAGACTTGTTGAAATTATTTGTAATTTTTACTATTATTAGCCCGGTTCGTAAATGATTTTTTAATTATGGACGGTAAATACACATACATTTGAATTTAAAAAATTTTCTTGGATAAAGTATTGTCAATTCTCTGTAAATCTAAAATAATCTTTTTACCAGCAGCGGGCACACCTGTGCAAATTTTATGATGCCAGAGCTCACCGTTTGAGAAACAGATTTCACTTTTATAGTTGAGATGGTAAGGAATTGTGATACGGTTTCCCATTTTATGGACCATATAAAATAGCTGTGAACAAATTAACATTTTTCTGAACTGGGCTTGACAAACTTATATTTTGAGGCATTTAAAAAATTTCCTCTCATTTCTTGAAATACCACCATCAAGTGTAGACTTTTTTCTGAGATTTATTTAATTTTGTTCAACAAGGTACTTATAATCTTTCTTAATGTACTTTGACTTACTGAGGGTGTAAAAAAATCCTGGCTCTGGAATGAAAATTTTAATTTTGTAATGCCTCAACTTTAATGGAAAAGACTTTGAGACTTATTAATAAATGTGTTTTAAATTTTAAACAACTGCTTACCACACATAAACGGTTGTTAATCAGTAGTGTAAAATTTAAAACACGTTTATTAGTAAGAGGTTGTTGTAAATGATATTATTCTTGTAATGGAGGTTGGTGGTTTGGAGAGGGAAACGTTTTTGTATAAAAATAAAATGTCAGGCGACAATAAAATTAACAGATCTTTTTCATTATTCCACAAATTTTGACTTTGTTTTGGTTTTTTAAGAAGCAACATGTTAACAAATACTTGGCCTGTGTTAAATACGGGTTCGTATAAAATACAGGTCCATTATACGGGTTCATGTAAAATAAGTGCCCGTGTTAAAAACGGGTTCATGTAAAATTTGTGCCCATGTTTGTGCAAAATGCACGCTCACGTTAAATACAGGTTTGTGTAAAATACATGCTCATGTTAAATACAGGTTTGTGTAAAATGCATACCCATGTCAAATACGGGTTTGTGTAAAATGAGTACCCGTGTTAAATACGAATTCATGACTTCAGCTATGTTTAGTAACCATTTCTAAATAGTCAGGTATTTCTCAACCCTTCCTCTTTGAAGATTGCCTGTAGCTACTTAAATTAAAAAGTTGTAACGTTTTCATTGTATCTTCTTTTTTTTTAGTTAAATTGCATAATGAGTCCCTCGTCCAATTACTGTTTCAATGCTTATTGATACTTATTGAATTTTGAACAATTTAATGTAAAAAAATTCTTAGGATTTTGATAAATATATTAATATTTCGGCCTATTACTATCAATTATTGTTCTTAAAATAGCAAAAACAAAAAATCTACGCAATTTCTTCTGTCCGTCGTAATATGTATTGAAACAAGAAATTTGTATATTTTTTCTCTTCCACAAAAATGTGTACCGAAATGAGAAATCCATGTATTTTCTCTTTTCCATAGAAATATGTACCAAAACAAGAAATACATGCGTTTTCTCCTCTCCATAGAAATACGTACCGAAACTAAAAAACACGCAGCATCTCCTTTCCATAGAAATGCGTATCGAAACTAGAAAACATGCAATTTCTCCTTTCCATAGAAATACGTATTGAAACTAGAAAACATGCAATTTCACCTTTCCATAGAAGTACGTATTGAAACTAGAAAACATACAGTTTCTCCTTTCCATAGAAATACGTATTGAAACTAGAAAACATGCAATTTCTCCTTTCCATAGAAATATGTATTGAAACTAGAAAACATGCGGTTTCTCCTTTCCATAGAAATACGTATTGAAACTAGAAAACATGCAGTTTCTCTTTTCCATAGAAATACGTATTGAAACTAGAAAACATGCAGTTTCTCCTTTCCATAAAAATACGTACCGAAACAAGAAATCCATGCATTTTCTCTTTTCCATTGAAATGTGTACCGAAACAAAAAATTGCTGTTTGAAAAAACAAAACACATTCCATTCAAAACATAAAAATAATAATAAATGTTTCGGCTTAGCCAAAATATATAGGTGTTGACTTTTTTCATATCATTTCACTCTTATCATAAGAAATTTTATTCAAAAAATTTAATATTCTATACACGTGTAAAAATTTCAGATATTTTTTTGTAAATTTTAGATTGAAACTTTTCAGTTGTGTGACTTTTAAAATGGTACTTGTGTGTTCACCCAGCAAAACAACTGCTCTATAAACATCGTTGCAAAACTAATTTTTAATATATTTTCTATTTGAAATCAGTCAAATAGATAACCTAACCTAACTTAAACTTAGTTTCATCAATAATTCACATTAATGTGTTTTACTTATAAGTTAATCAATTTTTATGTGTTAAGATTCTTACCATGCTTATAATTTAATAAAATAATGTTAAATATGTGAATATATTGTAAAATGCCGACAGCTAACAATAAAGCTTAGGGTAACACACAAGGATCAAAAAATATTCTATTTTGTCCTCGTTGTTAATTTATTTAAAAATGTGTTGGTTTTTATCATTGGCATAGAATATACAGGATTGTCACTGGATTTTTCTAGTCATTTCACACGAGGACTAGAAATTATACCAATTAGACTTCTGCATCATCAATACAACCTTCTTCATGAGACAGGCCTCCCTCATACGTCTCCATTCTTGAGGACTCATCCGCCCTATCATGGTCAAATCGATAACTTAACTATATCAAATCGATAGGCTTCACTGATTTCTCGAGCACGGTTACATCCGTAAGCCAATATTGACAATGAAATAAACGAGAAATCACCCTACGGTAGCAATTGCGACACATGCATCGGCTTTTCTGAACATCAAACGTCAAACACTATAATTTTAAAGATCTTTAATTTACTTTTTTTTTTAGCCATGATAACATCGTATTAAATATACACTTTAAAATATATTGGCAGTCCACTTGTACTTTTTGACACTAAAAGTAGAGTGGTCAATTAGGTATTTAGCCATAACTCGTGATATTTTGAACAACAATCTGAATTCCGTTTCTCCAAGTTCAAACAGATTCAAATGATAGTGTATACAATGTCTTTCAATTCTATGAGCTTCCTTAGTTTGCCCCCGTTCATTAATAAGCCAGTGATTTTGCATAACAAATGACATTATTCAAAAAGTTATGCATATTATAACCAAAGTTTATCTGACATACAAGATACATACAGGCTACTTTTGTCTACAGGCCGTCGGAATATTTTATATCCATTGTCAGCCGTGCTCCCGTACATCATAGATGACGGATTTAGTCAATATATTGATATAGGGTTTTATCGAACGACCGTGCTAGGGCCTTAACATTTGTGAGCAGCCTCTGCTGCATCCTTTCCCAACCAAGAACTATGCCAGCCCACGATATTGTAATTCAAACGGTTCATCTCTTGGTCGTGGCTCGTGCCCGGCATAGTTCCAATTACGATTGTAAATTGCGTTAATAATGTCAGCAACCTTAGATTATTATCCTTTATCCTTACCGTTCGTTCGTCTTTTTTATCATGCATAGTGTGAGTGTGATGGCCACAGTGTATTCTATACCAGCGATCTTCATCTTTATTATTATTTTCTTCTATTTAATCTCGTCGTAAATATTTACTGCATGTAACTGCTTTTTTTCCAAAATAATTATTTTTGTCAATTTAAAATAAGATAACAGCTAACAACCAGTATAAAATACCTAACCCTTGAATTTTTAGGTTAAGTTTCTGCATTTTTTTCTCAATATTTGGGCTATGTTATGGATAATGAAAACATGAAAGCATGCCAACTCTCGCCTCGCTGCTACCAAACTGCACGAACTATCAAAATGTCAAGCATGGACTGCGTTTGGTGTGTAGATAGAAACAAAGGTGGGGCACCGCTGTGCATAGATGCTAGCAACAGTAGTGTGTGCGTATTGTGTGCACGGTACAATACTAACTATGGTTCGTGACCAATCTCCCTGTTTTTATTATCTTTAGCCTATGTACACCATCAAGGCTGATATGTATACATATAAGATTTATTACGCCTCGATGGTGACATGCAAACGTCTCCCGAAGCTTAGCAAGCCAAGTGGTTCGATCCATGGTATAACTAATTCTTAAGAAGAAGAAAAACCAGATATGATCCAACTGGGCCTAAAAATGTTTAATTTATTTTGCAATATATAAGATTAAATTCAGTAACTACCGTCTGTCAACAAATTCTAGAAATAAGTGGAACTAAAAATTTTCACTACTATGGCAACACCGATCTAAGAACAAATTATGGTAGATTCAAATGTGAGGTTTGAAATTTACAGGAAAAAAGCAGCATAACTCTTTTTTCAATTTATATTATTTTTCCTTTGAGCTGTCTTGGTGTTGCCATTGAAAACCATTTAAACAAATGCGGCTCCCTTCATTTTTGTCTTCAATTTCTTGATAGACTGTATAGGATTTTTTCTGCCAACAAAAATAAATAAATTCAGTCAAAAACATACATAAATATGTACACTGTTTATTGCAGTTGAGTATTTGTGAAAAAAATTTTATGTCGCCAGAAACTGCAAATTGGTGCTATCGTCGACTATTAATTAAGTATGCTATAACGTAAAAAAATATTAGATAGAACTTTTCCCATTTCAATCGAGTTAAACAATTTTAAAATTAAAAATGCATTTACAAAGTTTAATTTGCATTTTTAACAAAGATCGTGTTAAGTTTAATTCTTAAAAGCTGTCAAAATGAAAGTTTAACGAATCCCTGAATATGATATAATAGGTAATTCCAGTAAAAAATATTACATCTAACATCTAAATATGTCCATATACACAAAACTAGCTGAAATCCCGACAAAATCAGAGAGATTTTGTGACTTTTGCGTAAAGTCAGCGTTACAATTAAGGCAAAATCCGTAGTGATAAAAATCGGCTGTCAAATTTGTGTGATTTTTCTATGGCTTTCAATCGTTTGTCTATGCCTGCTGTGTGTTAAGGTGATCCAATAGTCCAGGGAAAAATTGAAATCGGAATTCACGCCCCTTTGTGGGAGGAGTTTTAAAATACTTGAGAAAAAGCTTTTGGAAAGGTTGGAAAAGGTATTTGAGAATTTTTTTTTACATGTTGATTTCGTAAAGGCCTATAAAAAATATTAACTCCTTTTTTACGCATTGTTTATTCTAATAAAATGCAAATTTAAAATTGATTTCACGGAACCAAGCGACGTGGAGCCTACACGTCTGTTCCCCGCTTCGGCCGGGGCAGAAGTGAAAGAAAATGGGGCGTGGCAAGCCAGTAGTCCTTGTGTAGACGACATAAGGTTCATTTTGAAAATCCTAATTCGTCGACTGCCGGCCATATTGTGAAATAACAACGCGAATATGCATATTTTATTTTATTTTGTGAATATCGGGAGTAAATATCATTTTTTTTTTGCAATTATAAAAGAAACTAAATTTGCTACAGTAAACAATAAAACCATTTCCAAAAAGGGGTTTACAAGTGGGAGAGTTTGCACTTGAAAGTGTTTTTTTATAGACCTAATACTTTATTTTTTTCTAGGCTTATTAAGACTTATAAAAAAAATTACCGATATTTTTAAGGGCCAAGATATGTTCTATTTGCAGTATTTGAAGCATCTATAACACATCAAATTTCAAAACAAAAATACATGATTTTGTATGATTTTACATTATTTCGCATGGCTTCATCTTAAATGAAATAATTACCTACACAAAAACATGAATTACTATTTATCAGTTGTTATAACTATGGACTTACATACAAGCCTAATAGGCTTCATAAATGATCATCTGTTTGTCATATTTTTTGATGTTTGTATGCGATGACATCCGATTTGCAAATTTTCCCACCCCTAACATCTCTTAATGAGGATTTTGCGGCAAATGCCCCGTCATCTCTGGCGTTAGCCCAACTACTTTTAAGAGTTGTAGTCTTAACAAAAGCGTAATATTTAGCGCGATACCGCTTTTAAGAAAACTGTCAAAATGTGTCATATATGGCTGATTTAACGTGCATTCTGATGTCTTTGGAGCCCACCCAGCTGGCCACGGTTAAAATGGTCTATGGTTTTAAAAGGTTCTTGTTGAACGCCCATTTTCGCTTTTGAACTGGAATTCCTAATAAATTGTTAAAATTAATAACTGGCAACTAGGTATTTTAATTGACAATAGATTTATTGGGGTTGTTTATAAATACTATGAAAATATTAAATGGTCGGACCCCAAAGAAGATTGTAAAATAATTAATGATTTAAAAAAATAATATTTGTAATAATGCATTATTTGTTACATGTAATAATTTAAATAATATTTGTAATAATGCATTATTTGTTACATGTAATAATTTTATGTCTAATGAATACTACATTTTGTAAAGAAAACAACAAAAATAAAAAAGTTTTTTTTTTAAGTTGTATTTTATTTTTTTATAAATATAATATGTAATAGTGACGCAAAATATTCTGTAGTGAATTTATTTTCAAGAGGAACTCACCTTAATTATGTATTAAATTACATTTCTTTAAACTTTGTATCGTTTTACAAATCAAAACAATGTTTCTTCCTTTTAGAAAAAAATATTTCTAGCCCCCTTTTACATTTTAATTAAACAATTTTAATTAATTCTCTATGGCATGATTTCATTAGTCTATTATTGATGCAGCGATTGACATTCTTATCTACACAGTCGAAGACGATATGACAAATAATAACTTTTTTACATGCACATTATATACTATAGGGTGCCCTCAATTGCAGAGAAATGTTTGTAAATATGTACAAACTTCTTAAGAATAAAGAAGAACTGACAAAAATAAGTAAAAATTCAACTACATAGATAAGAATAAGTATTTATAGTTTGAAACACTTAGGCCCAGTTGTTTCACAGAAATTAACATGTGACAAAGTCATCAAATGTACATTCAGTGCAATTGTGTTTTTTAACGTGATAACGTCTTATAAATCGATGAACGCCAGCCGCATGCACGAAAAAGCATGACTCATTGTCACGTTCCGCCTGAGCCGAGCGTACAAGCGAGAACGCGGAACAAGCGTTCGGTTTATGACGCATCTATCTCTCTTCCACATAGTTATTATATGATGTTATCACATAAAATTATCGTTCGTAAACCGACTTTACAGACAACCAAATTTTTGACAGTTGAAAAGTTCCCGTTGATTCTAGGTTCATTTCAGCTTGCTATCAAATAAGCTGGAAAGCTTAACAACATGATAGTTGTCCTCTTCTGCTGATCACAATTTGTTCAAAAGCAGAAACAGACTTAAGCCTCAATTACATTAAGCGAGTTTACAAGCTACTAGCCGTTAAGTTTAAAAGCTGGTGAATCGACGAGTGAGATTGTCACGATGACACTCAAAACTGCCTACTCGTTCAATAGCGACAGTAGCAGCTAAAATAACGACTCCCGCGCCAGGCAATTCTGTCGACGTTTTGTAGAAAACTTGAGTTCGCAGCTAGCCAGTAGCGAAAATAACGACTCCTGTGCCAACTAATTCTGAAAGACGAAATCAGCTGTTGGCGGGCCACCATCTTTAGGCAAACACTAGTGAGTAAAGTTTCTACGTTTTTTAGTAGATTGTTCACAATCTGCTAGTTAGCTAGTAATACGATTACTCAATGTCATTGAGGCTTTAGAATTGGCATAGGGGACCTTTCAACTGTCAAAAAAAAAATGGCCATTTGTTACATTGTTACGTTTGGATTTCTGCAAAAACTAATTTAACAATTAATGCAATTTGAAAAGTTCTATTAAAGTTCTCTTATTTCATCGTGGGCCGATTGTTTTACCGTACCTGAATTGGACTTGCACAGAGGTTGAACATTAACTTTGAAATTTGATGAATTGTTCAAATTCTGTGAAACAACCCGTTCTAACTTTGCAGGCTGCCAATAAATTAATAGACGAACAAACAAACAAACAATTTTTATGTTCTATGCTACTATTTTAATCTGTAAAAACATTTTATCAGATTCCTTATGGTGTTGTCTGATTTTTATCGATGCAAAACAATTAAATTCCATAGAATACTTTGAAAATAGATGCGCATGTCTTTAGGAGTACACTGTTATGGAGAGCCATTCTGATAAATTCAAGTCGGGTACCTGTGGATCCGCATTTTCAAAGAAGAGATCTATAATTACAAAAATAATCTCATAAACCATTGTAGGTAAAGACAAATTATATAAAATGATAAAATTACAGTACATTCCCACTAATCAACAACATAACAACATCAATAAATCTGCCACCCAGCAAACTGGGTAAGTGTCCAATAAATGAAAGCGGCGGATTATAGTGGGTACGGGTACCGCCGCACCGGGAACCATTTATTGGATAACCAACACCCCTGCCATAGGTCACCCCAAGTGGTTCGCTACCCTTCTCTCCACTGGTTTGGTGACCATGCAGGGGTCCCCGGGTTCGTGGGTTTGTGGTAAGCCGTATCGGGAGAGACTGGTTGAGGGAGACCTTTTGACCTCTCCAGCCGGACTCTCTCGACCCATTGCCTTGCACCGCAGTAGGAGGAATGGATTGTATGTCCGTCGCTCCTGGACACACTGAGACCAGACACACTCCTCTTACCTTCCCAGACCTTCCTTTCCCTAAAAAGACTATGTAACATAAAACAATAGATATATAACATATGTAATGCAATAAATCGACAAACTAAGTATAGCACATACGTAAAACTCCATATTAAACTACAAATTACAAAAATTTTAAATTATGTTTTGCATTTCGAATATTAAATATTTTTCATTAAACATATTCAGTGTTTTTTTTTTTCATTTCCTGCATACATTGTTTTGCTGCATTCATGATTTTTTCAACAGGTTCATTAAAAAACGATAGAGGTTTCACTGTATTATTAAAAAAAATATATTGCAAATGTAGCATAGTAATTCATTTAAGAGGAATTTTCGTATCATTAATCGTTGGTACTAGTAATATTATAAAAAGAAGTTGAAAGGAAACGTAATAAGTATTTTAACCCTTCGAATAACATGAAAATAATTTCTGTAAGCTTTGGCCTGTCGAGGTTTGCACGTAAAAATTCTCAGTTCTTTCCATGCATTTTAAATGTTCCTTTTTTTGGTTATTTTTAACCCTTTTGCAAAAACAAAAATTGTCCTAAAATTTAGATAAAATAATCTTACTGATGTGTTTATTAAAAAATCAACATTTTTGTTTCTAAATATTAAAATTTTGGTATTGAAAATGTAAATTGGCTTAAAAATACATATCTATGAATGTTTGTCAAAGGAATAAACTTAAAAATTTTTCAATACAGATACCTTTTCTTAAAAAAATTTGTAATAAACCTGTCACTTCACTTTCTATCACATTCATACAATTTTATTTTAAAATTAAATGAGTGTTACGTCACAAATTGGTGCGAAATAAATCTGTCACTTATGATCAGCTTTGTAATATCGTACGTGATATAACAAACTGTATCACGTACGTTCAGGTAAAAAAAAAACTATACCCGAAACCCACAAAACCCACAAAAAAGCATCGGGTTTAAAAAAACCCGATGCTTTTTTACTTACTTTTTGAAAAATAACCCATAGGTAGGGCGGTTAAAGAAATCACAAATTTTCACATGACAGTAAGAGAGATATCTAACTTTTAATAATGCACGGTCGCTTTGGGACAATCTGGGTCTCCTGTAATTATAACGGCGTATGATGTTTTGGGACAACTTGGGACTCCTGTGATTAGACAGGTTAAAAAGACTTTTATAAAAAAAATAAGATCGATAAAAACATGAACTGTGGAGACCTGTCACTAAAACAAAACAAAAGTTTTTGGTATAAATTTGGTATTTTTCAATCCCGCAAAGGCACTTTAAAAAGATGCAAACCCGTGGGATCAAATATTGCTGAAATCCTGCAGGATTGCGGGATGCGGGATTGCGGGATGCGGGGTTGCGGGATTGCAAACCCTGGCCATAGTCCCACTGGCTCCGGACAGTTAATATATTAAATAAGATGACGGAGATAAACTCACACAGCATTAGGTTGAGGCGCATCACAATAATGAGAAAGTCATCCAAGTCTATCTGAAGTGACTTGGATCCGTATCTGAAATCCTGCAGGATTGCGGGATGCGGGATTGCGGGATGCGGGGTTGCGGGATTGCAAACCCTGGCCATAGTCCCACTGGCTCCGGACAGTTAATATATTAAATAAGATGACGGAGATAAACTCACACAGCATTAGGTTGAGGCGCATCACAATAATGAGAAAGTCATCAAAGTCTATCTGAAGTGACTTGGATCCGTATCTGAAACAAATAAAAATGACATATTTTTTTAGAGTTGATATGGTAAGTATAATGTACAGAGAAAGAGAAGAAAGAAAAAAGAAAAGACACATTTAGTTCATGTTTACGCCACCGCACCTCTCACCGTACCAACTTATATTATAGTCTCGTACATTCACACTTAAATTATTTGATTGAAATCTGGGGAATCACATGTGAAACGTATATAAATGAACTACAAGTAATACAAAACAAGTTAATCAAAAAACTATTTCACTATAAGCCTAGAACATCCACAAAAAAGTATATATAGAAACAAAACTATTAACATTAAAAAACTGTATGAATACAATACATGTCTCCTTATATACAAAATAAACAATAAACTCATACATACAAACACAGAATTCATTAAAACATCCCAAGTACACAAACAATTTACACGATAACACACATTTAAACACCATCCACACTAACTATGGTAAACAATCCATTGGTTACGAGGGGGGTAACTTATATAATTGCATACCAAACGACATTAAAAAAGAAAAAAAGGTGGGTAAATTTAAAAAAAAATTGTTAATGTATATTCTTGATAAACAGAGTAATGAAATGGAGTAGCGATGTATTATGGTGTTTAGTTTGATTTAATGTATTTAATTATTTGTGGTTAATATGAGTGAAAATGTAATTTTCTTTTTTACTAGAATAAAAACAAAAAAACTTGTTAGGGACAACAAATGCACACATTATTAGAATTTTTACTTATTCTAAATTTTTTACGGTTATTTTAATGTTGGGCGGCGTTACGAGGTGGATTAAGATAGGGGCTGAATGAAGGGATTTATTAGTGCGAATCTTGAAGAAGTCTGGATTATATGATGGAGGAAAGAGCATATGACAGAAACACATTCCATATACGAGACTTATACAAGAACGAGTCGAAGAAAAGACCTATTCTCATGAAGCCAACATCAACTGTGAAGGGTCATCCTCTTGTGTCACACCCCTGATCCCCATCAATGCTGCTAGCTCCTTAGAGCGGGCTCCATTAAAATAAGTGGTGCAGGGTAGGTTACCTATTAGCAATGATTCCCAGGATGTGGTAGTTGAGACTAAAGCCGGCGGCGTGGAGAGCCTTGTTCAGGTTGGAGCACGGCATTCGCTTCTTTCCATCAGTGTAATGGTCGAAAATATTCTGCGGTGCAATTAATTATAACACAACAACATTATTTACAGCATTTCATCAGGGAAAATAACAGTACACTACAAACAGAATAAAGAGGGAATGGAACCTTTAACTTGTGTATTTCAATCCACAGCACCTTGAATTGCTTATAGCTGAGTCGCCCGTCTCCTTCAGAGTCAATTTTGGCCACCATAGAGCGGCAAGCGTCCTTGGATAGCAGCGGGCCTGACAAAACAAACAAACAGCAGTTGGATCAGACAGTCCAAAGTGCTCTTAGATGGTTCAAATCCCAAATGAGCCAGATATCTACTAAATATTATTATTGTAGTAGCGAGTACCTGGCATGCTTTGCAATGTCACTCAAAGAAATAAAGTATTTGTTTTAATTCTGTTTATTCAAGCACTTTTAGAAGCACAATATTTTTGTTTTCAATTTTGTTGCAATAATGAATAAATCAGAAGGTTTTCCGACGCACGAGCAGGCCACATACAGCTATTCGTGTGAGAAGCATAGATTCTGAATTAGCCCCTGCTATCCCCTACCGCTACTGTGTATCCTTTGCAATCCCTCCTTCTCCGTCACCTTCATGCCCCCGTTCCCCTCCCTTGTCCCCTTCCACTCCTGCGTTCCCTTCCACCTGCCGCGTCCCGCTTTCCCCGTCCCACGAATCCCCCTCCTGCATTGTCCTCCCCACTCCCGCGTTCCCCATGCACCTTCTCCCCTCCCACCTCCCACGAACCCTCCCTCATTCTTTCCCTCCCCTCTCCAGGATTACCCTCCCATTCCTTCTTTCCCTCCCTGCCGCTAAACTATTGCTAAACTTTCTTCTATACAAGGTGTAACAGGATGTACCTAAGGGATTTTAACCAGCGATTCCTGAGCATATTTGGAGTAAAAAATGTATATGTCATTTTGCTGTGTGATGACATTTTTTTTCTATTAAAAACAATAAAAATATTTTTCCATCACACGCCGCAACTGACTAGTTAAAATAGTAAGCGCGTTTATAACCTAGCGGACACTTGATAAGCAGAAATGCTCGTTCCAGCAGAATTATTACCGCGCGTATCGCGTAACGATGAGAACAGAAGCGCAGTGTAATTGAAAAACATATTTTTTCTTTTTAATAGAAAAAAAATATCATTGGACACCAAAAGGACGTATAAATTTTTTACTCCAAATATGCCCAGAAATCGCTGGTTAAAATCCCTCGGGTACGTTCTGTTACACCCTGTACATATGAGAATCTAACTTTGAATTGGTTTATATTAGTAGCATCAATGACAAGGTTGTTCCGCTTCCACTACGTTATTTGCAAGGAAGTGTAATGCGAAAGGTGGATTGTCTACTTTTTTGAGCGTCTGCGGATTTACATTTTTGTTTGTGGTGAAGATTTCTTGCAAACCGGGGCAACTATAATATTTTTAGTCCAGATAAAATGTTTAGTCTCAATCAAGTCACCCCTTTCTCTGCTTTCTTTTAACTTGTTATAATTAATTTTGTACCAAAAAAAATGTTGTATGAAAACCTGCATTGGTGTACTAAATCTATTGTAACTTTTGAACCATATATTCAAATGAATTAATTTCTTTAAATTTGTTTACATATTAGATTAAGGTGAAGAAAAACATAAAAATATTTTTTTTTTAAATATGTGTAAATAAGGATACAAATATAACCTTCTTTTTTCGTAAGTTTTTTTTTTTAACATTTTTATTCATAAAGTTACAAAAAAACATAATATTTATAAATCGAACATTAATAATTTTTGTTTTTTACATACATATATATATACTGATAACTAATAAAATGATTTGGTATGATAGTCCCCAAAGCAATCAGGAACGTGCAGGGGTGCAGGGTCACTGCTAAAAGCCTAGAACCACTCGCAATTTTGAAGGAAATTAAATGGCGGCTGGATGCATACAAAACTTGGAACACAAATGTCAGGGAAAAAACATGAGAAACATATTATTGCCAATTCTACAAAATGAATGATTAATTACCTACAGAGCGTTCAGCATTTAAAATTTTATTCAAAAATGTTGTGCTCGTTTTCTGCTTTTTTGGCGGACTTACTCTAACCCGGCAGGCTGCCGGGGTTTGTGGCCAATGGGTTAATGTTCATTCAAGAAGTCATCCTCTTTTGCTTATAAATTTAAGTTTAGCCATCACACGGATAAAGTAGTCCCACAGAAAGTAATTTAGTATCATTGTTGTAGTGTCTTCTGTCTTTATCGTTTTCAGACAAGATGTGGGAGAAGGAAGATTTTTTTTCTATGGTGTACATACAAATTCTCTGGGACTTCTGTAGAAACTCACTGAGGGAGACTGTTGCGAGTGGAAAGCAAACACTAAGGCCCTCCGTTCATGGAGATACTTACAAACTACGTGATCGTGACACAACCACAAGTACCCTGCAGATATACTACTTTTTAAAGCTGGTTTCCGTACACGGCGCTACCCGAATTATACTGAACTTGATCATTTTTCACGTGCAGCCGTGGAGTCAATCTATGCCTTCTCCACTAAATCCTTTCTTGCGTATTCTGGTAATGTAAAGTTATATAAACACGCATTTTTTCCACTTCCAGAACAAATCTAACATTACTTTCATGTTCAGACGCCATTTCTGTCAAACGTCAAACGAAAGTAGTAGACACGAATGCTGCAACGCGTAGCGCGCTACCAGCACCGTCGGTAGCGCGCTACCGACTTCAACCCGACATCCGTCGCGTACCGCCGTGTACGAACACCGGCAAAATTGTATGGCGGGTACCCACAAGCATGTAAGTAGCTCCATGTACGGAGGTGCTAAGGCCATCCATAAACGATACTTACAAGCGACTCGAGTTTTGGAAGAATTTTGTAGCATACATGTCGTACGTGATACGCGCGCTGTTTAGTGTGTTACTGTGCATCTGGAATGAGACGGAGTGCTTATCACATGACCCGCTACTAGACTATTCCCAACTACTCAATTGCATTGCACCATAGAAAAATATTTCTCTTGTATTCATTGAAAAAATGTTTTATCAGATAGCAAAATGACATACACATTTTTTACTCTAACTATGCTCAGGAATGGCTGGTTAAAATCCTTCAGGTACGTGCTGTTACATCCTGAATATATATATTTTAAATAATGTACAAATATGTACCAACCTTTACGAAACATGGGGCAATAAATGCAGACTCCACCTGGAACAAAAATAATTTATTTATTTAAAATTTACGGCACAAAGTGCCATTTACAAGCATTTGTTTATTTAACAGTCGTAGAACATTGAAGAAAGAAGTGATTTTTTTTTTTTAAATTACACATAACAATAGAAAAAGAAAATAAATTATTAACAACTTAATAAAAGCATTAAAAAGAAACAATAAAATCAAAAAAACTTGTTAAGTAGTGACCTCGTTTAAAATGAATGAAGCATGCTTTTGCACACAACGAAATATTTGGCCACGGGAGCTCGGCATTCCAAGGGTTAATGGAGTTTTTTACAATTACCCTTCTTTCAATATCCATAGCAACCATATAAACAAGAGAGTGAAGTATTACTTACAATAGCTGAGAGCGTAGTCCAGTAACTTCTTAAGTTCCAGCCAGTCTATATCCTCCGTCTCCTTGGCCACCTTGTAAAAGTACTTCTCCACTCTGGGACTCAGCTGCGGAGCTTCTGCTATCAAACGGCCGGCCTGGGAACATACATACATGTGAATACCACACAACAGTCTCAATCCTCCGGACCGTCTGGAGCCAGGAAGACCAGTCTTAATTAATTCATACAGTCTTATTACTTTTGCATTTGACTCACCTTATAGTCAATTTTATCAATGCTAATTTTGTGATCGTACACACTGAAATATAAAACAATGTTTAATTAATCATAACAGAAAGATTTAATAAGATTATATATATTATATAAACACTGGAGCGTTTTTGGTCATATTTTGGCCAATTTGTAAACACCCTCAAGCGTTCGCTGGCCAAAATATGGTCAATTTGAATAGATATTTTAATATATTTATTAGAATTATTTCAAAAGTTCCCGCCCCTTGTGCACTTCGATTAATCACAAAGATAACTCATTATTTCCACTTTTCAACAAGAGATGTCTCACATCTCTTCTGTTGAATTATGTGTTATTGACATTTCACGAACCAAAATGATTGAAATCTTTTTCTCACAAATTGTGTGTTACGTATTAAAAGATGCGTGTTCGAATTTAAATTTATATATGTGAATATCAACTAGGCTGTAGAACGCATATAGAAGTCATAATAGTTAATATTCTCCAAATAGGTACTAAGTACGCCAATTTTATAGATAAATAATAAGCAAAAATCACGCTTTTAGCAATTTATCGATTGCTTATAATTTTTTTATGAATCCTGAAAATTTTATTTATTTTTATCTTGTTTATTTATTTACGCCTTGAAGGCTTTTACGTGTAAAATTTGTAAGTTATACAGGAGCATAATTAGATTGGTAAGTTATACAGGAGCATTACAACATACAGCAAAAAATAAAAGGTACACAACAATTACAAGATAAATCATATAAATTATCCGTTCTTAACGAATATTTTAAATATTCCAACTGTAGAAAACAGACGAAAATAAACGACCTAACCTTTTTATTAAAATTATTAAATTCTAAATTCAATTGTTGTGAACTTCTGCAATTAATTAATCTTCATGTACCTACACGAACGACTAGACAAATATTAACATTTTATATACATACATCTCATTCCAACTATAGTTTGCATTCTCCAATACAGCGTTTACATAGTCTTGGCAACAAATATTTAAACAATATGGATGAATTTGGAAATAATTTGAATTTCTCAAACTTCAAACGGCATTTGTGCCAACTATTTCTTCCTACTTCTTAAACTATCTTTATCTCTATTTTTACTAACTTGTATTCTATGTTATCTACTTTGTGTCAACTATTATATTTTATGTTACCTGTATTTTGTTTCTTATATTTTATGTTATTTCCTATATTTTATCAAAAATATGAACTACACTATTTGTAAAAGCCCTATGGGCGTTTAAATAAATAAATAAAATAAAATAAATACAGTAAAAAATAAAAGGGTCACAACAATTACATATTAGAGTTACAGAGCAGTGTTAAGTGAAATTTTTATTAAAATATGGGATAGCCGGTTAAATATGGGTGCATTCAATGGTTCTCTAACACTATAAGCAGTTTATATTAAAATATGGGATAGCCGGTTAAATATGGGTGCATTCAATGGTTCTCTAACACTATAAGCAGTTTATATTAAAATATGGGATAGCCGGTTAAATATGGGTGCATTCAATGGTTCTCTAACACTATAAGCAGTTTATATTAAAATATGGGATAGCCGGTTAAATATGGGTGCATTCAATGGTTCTCTAACACTATAAGCAGTTTATATTAAAATATGGGATAGCCGGTTAAATATGGGTGCATTCAATGGTTCTCTAACACTATAAGCAGTTTATATTAAAATATGGGATAGCCGGTTAAATATGGGTGCATTCAATGGTTCTCTAACACTATAAGCAGTTTATATTAAAATTCGGGGATATGATTTTTTTAATGAGGATTGGAAATTTCCAAATCCAACGCTCAGAAATTCCAGACGCTGGATGCGTATTTCAATTATTAACGCGAACGCGAATCTGAGTATAATAAACTAGTGGTTCATGTTCATAATACAAGACTAACTGCAAACGACGGATTTGTAATTCCCAGATACCTAAATAAATACAGTCAAAGAGCTCTAGAATACCTTGTTCCAATAATTTACAACATGTTACCCAACTCAATAAAAAGCTGTGATTTGAGTTTCAGAAGGAAATGTACGCTAAAAAAAATGGTTAAGTGAAAGAACTTTTTTGTACTAATCTCTGTTTTTTCCGCTTTTTGTTTTAACGTTTGCTATTATTATTTTCTTTTCTTTTATTTTATCTGTTCTTTATTTCTTATGAATTTAAGTAACCATATTTTTTCCTAAAATATATGTTTTTATGTAATATTGTACATATATATAAATGTAATAATGTGTATATTTTATGAACCTGTCTCAATTTAAAAAAAAAGTAAATGTCAAAAGAACCCGTTGACAATCTGATATCAATCATTTCTTCAAAATTCGCAATTTTCCTCAGAGCCTCCTGTGTGGAGTTAATGTAAAAAAAAAAATTTGAAAACATGTAAATAAATAATAAAGGAATTTATTAATAAAAATTTTTAAAAAAAAACGCTTGGGTGGTTGAAATGTTCACTGTGATACTAACGTATATGTGATTGGATTTTCTGTGATAATCCTCAGCAAGAATTCACATTGGGTTTTGGGGTAGGCAGTGGAAGGAATTATGCAGTATTTACCAGCAGGCAGATTATATCTAGAATAGAAACAAAATTAACAGTTAGGTTTTGAAAAAATAAGGGCTCCAAATTGTTCCAGAGAATTGTCAATGAGCTTAAGTCACGGCGCATGCCCTCCGCCCAACTGAGTAAGTAATGAAACAATGAAAGTAGTGATATTTCATATTTGGAGGAATTGCTCCCGCCTCCCACTTATTCTGCACCCCTCATGTCACCTTACAATACCAGACTAGAGCAGGGCCGTAGCCAGAGTTAAATTTAAGATAGGGCAGCGGTAATTACAGGTAGGGCACAAGTAAAAATGTAACTTGATCTGATCTGGTGAATCGATTTTCGTCGTGCATGTGCGAGGCAATACTTAATTGGATGATTAAAAAATTTAGTTATTTAACAATGATAAAGGATTACCTTGTGTTCTTCCACAGGTAGATAATAAGTATTTGTACACAAAGTAATTCTTGATCATTGCTAAAACTTCAGAAAAGCAACTGCAGCATCAATGGCTTTTCATTTATTAAGGTTTATATTAGGTACTATTTATATTTTTTAAATAATTTATAGGGGCTAATGAGTTAATGGAGTAGGTCGAGTGCCAGATAGACAAATGACCTTGAACTTCCTTTAAAAAATATCAGGTCGTTTTTGTGGTTAAGTTGATGATGACACTGATGACAAACCGTTTAGTATGGAGAAGGCCCGAAGATATCAATCTAGGGATTGGTTTATTTATGACTCAATCGTTTAATAGCATCCCCAAACTGTTTGGAAATTCCCCGTAAGCAGTGATTGCAATACGCGCACAGCCTCCAGCCTCCCACCACTTACTTCAATGCCATCTATGGGCAGAATAAAGAATTAGTATGATATGATTCCTCGATTAATTCAAAGCTGTTTAGTTAGATGTCGCTACGCTACACTAATAGGTAGTAATTTTTTTTCAATCATCATACTATGAACAAACAGTTTACTAGTATATTATCATAGTCGATGGTATTTCTTAAGGTAGGGCACAGGTATTTTAAGGTAGGGCATTGCCCCATAATGCCCCCCCTCCCCCCCCTAGCTACGGCCCTGGACTAGAGTCAAGCTCAACAGGGTCTTCTTTTCCTGCTGATTCTCCCAAGCCCGTTCCCTTGGCAGTGGTTTCACTAGATAGTAGATAGGGACAGATGGGAATCTTGTTAATCCATTTATGCGCATCACTAATTAGATGACGAGGATCTCGTAGACTAGTCACTAATTAGATGACGAGGCTACGAGATGATTTGGCTATTCTATTTATACATTCTACCAGTATTATTTGCAAGTGATTTTACTTAATTTTGCGAAATGATTAAACATTAATTTTGAAACGATTTTACTTCTCCCTCGGGCGGTCGGGAGTGATGAAGGTACATTTAATTTCCAAACAAAACTAGATTAAATGGCCAGCAAGCAAGTGCCGGTGGAAGGTGGCTTGTTTTCTATCCATCCCCGGTCCTCTGCGGCCAGTCCCCCCTCATCTACATTTAGGTGTGCGAGTGGTATCATGACAGAATGCTCTGAAGTTCATAAAGGTTCACACACTATGAGCGAAACTCAATCGAAAATCTGGAAACAGAAAAATTAGAAAAAGATATTGGCACCTCTGGAACTCGAACCCAGGATCTCTCTCTATCCGGGTGAGTGCTCTGAACCACTGAGCTAAGGTGTCGATATCCAATTCGGTCTTTTAACTGTACCGTACTTTGACTAAGAACCACCCATATTATCTTCATTTTCTTAACGCATATTTTTATTGGCTGCGATCGTTATGTATGATTGCAAGATTCAAACCCAAACTAAATGCCATCTAGATGGTGTCTGTTCGATTGAGTTTCGCTCATAAAAAAATAAAATAATAATATTCATAAAGGAACCCCAGAGCACCCTTGTCGTGATACCCTTCATTGTCCCCTGGGTTAATAAGTCAGCAAAAAATTTCTGAGATTTCTCCGCCTGAGGGAGTTTGGCTACTAGCCATGGCTTTATCCTATTGACTTTCTTTTGGGTATGCCAGGCATCTATCTACCTTAACAAACGGATCGCAATCTTTAGAGCACAGGCGTCAGGTGGGAATGCTGTCCTTGTTCTACCGGTATTACAATGGATGATGCTCCGAGGAATTAATGTCGTTGATCCCCTCGGCACCGGTGCATAGTCGGGAAACACGCCAAACACGTACCCAACATTTGTACATGGTTGACATTAGTCAAATGAGAACGGGTCGTTTCTACGACTCGTTCTTGAGTTCAACAGCTCGGCTGTGGAACGATTTGCAGACCTCTGTGTTTCCTCCCTCCTACAACATGGGTCTCTTCATGTTCACTCCTTCCTCTCCTCAAAAAAACCCTCCACACAGCATCTTCAAAGATGACTCCGGTGTGGAGTTAATATAAAAAAATTAAAAAATAAAAATCTATGGGTTAGAAGGGATGTACACATTGCTACGCATTTCTTCAGACTGATTTGTGGATGATTCGAAAACTCGACTATCATGGAGAGCATTCATTTCTTTGTTCCCGATAGTTATCTCCGTCACCAATAGCATAGACTGTTTTATATCCTGGCCTGCAGGACTAACTTGCCAATGGTCATGCCGGTGGGAAGAGCTATCTTGCTTTTGAACAGATTCAATTTGAATACCAACATATTTAACATCAATAGAGCAGTTTTTAGAAGGCAAGCTCTAGTATAAAAGGGTTTTCCAATAAGAGGTGTTATTTTGAATAGCGATTAGCGATTGAGAGATGATTAATGATTTTTTATGGCCGGAATTGGATGGTATTGATCTGGACAACGTTTACTTTCAACAAAACGGCCCTACGTGCCACACAAGCAACGAAACCATTGATCTTTTACGGGAAAAGTTTCCGGACCACGCTATCTCTTGAAGAGATAATCACAATTGGCCACCGAGATCTTGTGATTTAACACCTTGCGACTTCTTCCTTTGGGGCCACGTGAAAGAGAAGGTCTACGCCAACAGCCCAGCGTCGATTCAAGACCTCAAAGATGGAATTCGTGAGGCTATTGAGGACATAGGGCAGCCTCTTTGCGATTTGGTTATGGAAAATTTCATGAAAAGGATATGGTCCTGTAAGCGTGGTCGTGGTGGTCATTTGCCTGATATTATTTTCCACTATTGACAGCATTCTTTCCTCTTTAGAATGAAATAAACATCCGATCATTTATATTAAAAAATGGCATTATTCTTTGAATATCAAAATAACACCTATTATTGGAAAACCCTATTAGTTGACATCCACTCCAATACTACAGGAGATGTAATTCTCCTCTACAAATTAATTTAAAAAAGCATTAAAATGAACAATTGAATTGAATTGAAGTCTGCTACAAGAGAGATAGACCTGCTGGTAGTCTCCCTGGAGTGGTTGAACTTTTGCATGGCGAACTGCGACTTGAGGTACTCCATCTTCAGCGGCAGTTCCTTGCCGGGCGGGATCACAAACACGGCCACTCCGATCTCCAGGACTTGTCCGGAATGCTTGCGATACTGCTGCATCAGCGACACCAGCATCTGCAAACACCACACGCACAGTCATGTTTCATCTAAAGGCCTTACACACTAGAATCAATTCTTTCAAAGTACCTGCATATGTATTATAAATACTTTGGTTTGTGTGTTTCAAATTTTATCACATTTTTGACATCTCACACCTCTGTACGGAAGCTCCAATAAACCTGAAAATAACCATAAGTGACCAGCTCAGGCATAGGGGCTCTATCGAAGCCAGAGTCAGGTCAGCCTCTCAGAAGCTGGGCATATCAAAGATATTGAAATATAAGGAGATGGGCTATCGGCAGTTTTTACTGGGTGGGACTGTGCTTCCTGGTGTCGCTGATATTTTTAATCAATGCACACCTTAAAAAATCAACTAAATGAATTAATTCTTTCCGTATTCAAACTATATTGTTGACCAATACTACTGCACACCTTCGAAAAATCAACTGAATTTCGTATTCAAACTATTCCCTTTAGGTAGTAGCTCCGCCGACTGCCGGGCGGACATCGTAGCATATCTCCTTATATTTCAATATCTTTGGGGCATATTGTACAGGGCTCGCAGATACTATACTAGTGCACAACTGCTGACCCTATACAAATTGCAACCACTGATGAATTTGACAGACTATAATCTAAAGCCACGAAATACCTGATAAAATCCCCGACTCTTTGCAACGGAAACGGGCAGACCTTTTGACAGATTCTTCATCTTAACAAACCATTGAAATCTTTAGAGCACAGCCATCAGGTAGGAATGCGGCCCTTGCTCTGCCTCTGAAGATGGTCCGAGAAACTGGTGTTATTGAATTTGAAGAAACTCATGGTCACTGGCAAAGCGTTTGGCAGAAAAAGTAGAGGAAGGTTACCGTTGAATTAATTTGTGTTATTTTATAATTTAGTCATTTAAAAAAATATGGTATATTTGTTGCATATTCCAGAGTGGAAGATACCCTCTGTGTAACCCTGGTATATTCAGAGTTGAAACATTGCTTGAAATGGCTTTTGCCGTGTTTGGTGACCAGATCTGAATAGCCAGGTATTTTCTCATCTTCTTCTCCATCTCCTTCTCCTCTCCATTACCTTAAGCCTCACATCATACCCCAATTGGGAATCCCATAGTCTCACTGGCTCTAGACCAGAGGTTCCCAAACTTTTTTTTCTCGTGGACCACTTGCTGGTACATTTCTACCATATTCCCAAAACTCGACCCGCTATGGACTGAATATTGAATGGCGAAGTGTGAACAGACCAGTTGTAGTGTTTTTCAAATAGGGGCAAAATGGACCAGTATTCGAGATTATATTTGCCACGACGGAGGGGGCCTAATGGGATATTGGACGGGAGGAGGGGGGGGTATGTTCCCATCCCAGTACAGTTCACCCATTTCCCATTACGCCCGCCCCCCCCTTTGCCTAGCTGGACGTTTTAAGATCTCGTGCATAACCAGTACAACAACGTGCGCTGTACGCCAATCGCTCTGTTATGGAGGGGGCGTAATGGGATATGAGACGGAGGGTGGGATGGGATATGGATATGGGGCATGGGATGGGTCTCAATCGAAACCAGTTCGTGGACCCCCACTTACAACTTGTGAACCCCCATTTCTTTATCGCGCCTACGTGGACCCCCGTCGGGTCTCCCGTAGACCCCTAGGGGTCCACCTGGATCACTTTGAGAATCACTGCTCTAGACAGTTGGAAGCAGTTGGGATTCTTTTACGGTATTCACATAAAAAAAATACATAAAAAAATGCACTGGAGCGACAAGTTTCATGGGTGTTATTGACTCTCCGCATAACAAAGAATCATGAAGAGTAGGGGAGCTGTGTCTGCCATAAAAATTAAAGTAGGGGTCGTAATAATTTTCAGCAATGAGGAACCAACTTGGGAAAAAAAATTCTTAGTTTTATCTTTGCAAAAAGAATGTTGTGTCTCACCCACTGTCCTCGGATGCCGCTGGCTCCCATGCTCAAGGTGACGGCGTACTGGGGGTTTTTCCAGTAGGTGCTGTTTAAGATATCGCCTCCACTAGAACCTACCGAGGACATGGGTTTAAATGAAAAACTGTCAATTATTAATGATAAGTAAAATACATTGTACATGGTGTCTGGAAACTGGTGGTAAAAGTGGGAAACTGGTGAATCTACAACTGTATCACATTAGGAGTCAGGGGCCTTCCATAAATTACGTCACACCTTAAGGGGGGGGGAGGGATGCAGAGAAGTGTGACATTGGGTGACAAGGCGTATGGGGGGGTCATCAGCTTTGTGACGTCACATGCAGTTAGGCTTATACCAGATGATAGGAATTTACGCGACATGTCCATCTGATTGTACGAATTTTCAAAACGAATGAAAATAATAATAAAACCCTGTGTTCTCACACACTTATTCCCGAGAGTTTATAAAAACCAGGCCGACACCTCGCAGTATCCCATCTCGCCCCCTCCGTTGTGGCAAATGTGACCGCGATGAAAAATTAAAAAAAATATATTATCAGCTATTATTAGTAAAATTGCAAAACTTGTGATGTCACGCTAGGGGGTCTCACAAATGTGACACCGTGTGACAGGGACGGGGGGCGGGTCAAAAAATCGTGAAATTCGTGTGACGTAATTTATGGATGGCCCCCGACTTACTAATTTTTTTGTGCTTAAGTGTTTTGTGTTTTCGTAGAATTCTATTTAATTAAAAAAAATTATATAACAATGTTATTGTTAAGTTCTGTAGGTATTTTAGTTTTTTTATTATTGTGACAGCTGTTTCGGCATTCAAGGTCATTTTAGAACCGTGGTTAAGCCACATTAAAATGACTTATCTGACAATTTTAATAGCTTAGCCACTATACGGTTGAAATTTAAGAACCCGCCTTTGAATACATCTCTGACATAGATTATTTTAACAATGACATATTTTTGTGTTTGCATTGTTTTGAGCTCTCCTTTTGAAGTACATCAAATCTGAAGTTCAAATTTTTAGTTCAAATTCGAAAAACAATCTTTGGCTAGGGGGTTGCTATCTGCCGTTTACTGTCTATTAAAATGCGTTGAAGCGTAGACAAGGCTCAAAAAGTGTTTTTTTAGCCTATTTGAGACAAGGTCATGTATAAATGCCAACCGATCGCGTGGCTAAAAGACAAGCGTCATCTACGACGCTAAAAAGTTATTATAATTGTTTAGATAGCAAAATGTTTGATTGCTGGATTTGATTTGTTATCTTTGACCTGTTTAAATTACATCTACGTCTTGAATATTTTTTCAGTGACACTAAAATCAATTAAAACGAGATTTATAAATTGCGAAAAATCTGCCCGTCCACGGGTATTGCAAATTTTTTAACAACATTGCTGTAAAAAGGTTAATGATAAAAGTCAAATTGTAATAAAAGTCTAATAATTATAAAAGTTAAAACCAAGATTGATAAAAGTAAAATATATTTAACCTAAAATCCATCTATTGCGAATGGTAGTCATTTGCCACGGCTGCATTTTGTCAGGATGGTCTAGAATTTTCGGATCCAAATAACAAAGGAAATGTCTGAAAATAAAATACATTAGTATATATTCATTTTTATTATCTACTTAAAATATCTTTTGGTCAAGCTTTTATTAAGGCTCAGTTTTTTTGCACAAATTCAAATGTAAGTTGTCATCAAGCTGCCAATGGATACAATGATGGAAATGAGTTTGAAAGCTGAAAATGGATGCAATGATGGAAATGAGATTGCAAACTGAAAATGGATACGATAATGGAAATGAAATTGCAAGCTGAAAATGGATACAATGATGGAAATGAGATTGCAGGCTGAAAATGGATGCAATGATGGAAGTGAGATTGCAAACTGAAAATGGATGCAATGATGGAAATGAGATTGCAAGCTGAAAATGAATGCGATGATGGAAATGAAATTGCAAGCTGAAAATGGATGCAATGATGGAAATGAGATTGCAAGCTGAAAATGGATGCGATGATGGAAATGAAATTGCAAGCTGAAAATGGATGCAGTAATGGAAATGAGATTGCAAGCTGAAAATGGATGCAATGATGGAAATGAAATTGCAAGCTGAAAATGGATGCGATGATGGAAATGAGATTGCAAACTGAAATTGGATGCAATGATGGAAATGAAATTGCAAGCTGAAAATGGATGCGATGATGGAAATGAAATTGCAAGCTGAAAATGGATGCGATGATGGAAATGAGATTGCAAACTGAAATTGGATGCGATGATGGAAATGAAATTGCAAGCTGAAAATGGATGCGATGATGGAAATGAGATTGCAAACTGAAATTGGATGCGATGATGGAAATGAAATTGCAAGCTGAAAATGGATGCGATGATGGAAATGAGATTGCAAACTGAAAATGGATACGATAATGGAAATGAAATTGCAAGCTGAAAATGGATACAATGATGGAAATGAGATTGCAGGCTGAAAATGGATGCAATGATGGAAATGAGATTGCAAACTGAAAATGGATGCAATGATGGAAATGAGATTGCAAGCTGAAAATGGATGCGATGATGGAAATGAAATTGCAAGCTGAAAATGGATGCAATGATGGAAATGAGATTGCAAGCTGAAAATGGATGCGATGATGGAAATGAAATTGCAAGCTGAAAATGGATGCAATAATGGAAATGAGATTGCAAGCTGAAAATGGATGCAATGATGGAAATGAAATTGCAAGCTGAAAATGGATGCGATGATGGAAATGAGATTGCAAACTGAAATTGGATGCGATGATGGAAATGAAATTGCAAGCTGAAAATGGATGCGATGATGGAAATGAGATTGCAAACTGAAATTGGATGCGATGATGGAAATGAAATTGCAAGCTGAAAATGGATGCGATGATGGAAATGAGATTGCAAACTGAAATTGGATGCGATGATGGAAATGAAATGGCAAGCTGAAAATGGATGCGATGATGGAAATGAGATTGCAAACTGAAATTGGATGTGATGATGGAAATGAAATTGCAAGCTGAAAATGGATGCGATGATGGAAATGAGATTGCAAACTGAAATTGGATGCGATGATGGAAATGAAATTGCAAGCTGAAAATGGATGCGATGATGGAAATGAGATTACAAACTGAAATTGGATGCGATGATGGAAATGAAATTGCAAGCTGAAAATGGATGCGATGATGGAAATGAGATTGCAAACTGAAATTGGATGCGATGATGGAAATGAAATTGCAAGCTGAAAATGGATGCGATGATGGAAATGAGATTGCAAACTGAAATTGGATGCGATGATGGAAATGAAATTGCAAGCTGAAAATGGTTGCAATGATGGAAATGATGTTGCAAGCTGAAAATAGATGAATGCCTCAAAGGATAGTGACCTGTTAAAGTATTTCCTAAAGTCTTTGTAGGACATCCAGAATTCTCCGTGGGTTTTTGCTGAGCTCTTCATAGACATGGCAGTATCCCCTTCTAAAGTAGTCCACAATCCAGACCTTAAAAACAACAAATCATTGTTGATTGCATGTGTGTACATATTACTAAATATTTATGCAAAGTACCAAGACCAACCCATCGCTCCAAGCTCCGGTCCATTTCAGGGTTCCGTCAGCGGTATCCTTCAGCTTCAGGAGTTGGAACTGCTCCTTGTTCTTATTCACGACGACGGCCACGGCCGTTATGATGTGGTGCTGGTCAATCTGGAAAGGTTGCGTCTGGTCGACAGAGATACCCTGGAATCATCATCATCATTGCATCATTATTATCACTGATAAGGGCTTCCTCATCAGATCTCACTATCTGGTCTCACTCACTGTCTGGTCTGTATAGGCTTATAATGCTAACTTCTTATCAAGACTTCTTATCTTCTTCCCATCAAAACGGGATAAATACTCTAAAGCAGGACCCAACGCAGTGTCTTGTGGTACTCCTATTATTATGTAATACAATATATATCTGTATTGTAAGAAATTTGCAACTAAATATAATTAAAAATAAATGTTAAGTGTGTAATTAGATAAGTACATATAGTTAACCCATTGGCATCAAACCCCGGCAGCTCGCCGGGTGTGCAACTCAGGTACTTAACCACAAACCCCGGCGACCCGCCGGCCTAGAGTAGGTCCGCCAAAAAACGGAAACCAGCGCGACAGTGACTGTTTTGAAAAAAAATTTAAATGCCGAACGCTCTGTAAGTAATTAATCATTCATTTCGTGGAATTGGCAATAATTTGTTTCTTATGTTTTTTCCCTGCTATTTGTGTTCCAAGTTTTGTGTGCAGCCAGCCGCTATATAATTTCTTCAAAATTGCAAGTGGTTCTAGGCTTTTGGCAGTGACCCTGCATGTCCCTGATTGCTTTGGGGACTATCATACCAAATTATTTTATTAGTAATTAGTATACATGTAAATAAAAAACAAAAATTATTAATGTTCGATTTATGAATATTATGTTTTTTTGTAACTTTACGAATAAAAATGTGAAAAAAAAACCTACGAAAATAGACAAGGTTATATATGTATCCTTATTTATATTTTAGTATTTTTTAAATTTTTATTTTTTTGTTTTTCTTTTATCTCATTCTAATGTGTGAACAAATTTAAATAAATTAATTCATTTGAATATATAGTTCAAAAGTTACAATGGATTTAGTACATCAACGCAGGTTTTCAATTTTTGGTACAAGATTAATTCAGTGGTGAAGGCCAATTTTTTAGCTCATTAATTCTGTGGCCAATGGGTTAACAACAGAAAATAATACCTAAATAAACAGTTATGTAAAGAATAGAAATGCATAGTTATAATTTTTCAAGGGAAGCAAATACTTTGACATTATACTAAGGGGGTATTTCACCATCCTCCTCATAGATTATTCAAACGGTAGGGTACATTTCCGATTAATTACACAGGATTTATTTATTTAAAAAGTCTGAGTTTACTATTCGGAACTTGAACTTTTGAATAATGGCTATATATAAGATAAGTTGGCCGATTTTTTTACAAGTTGCAAGTATTTACTTGTTTATTTTTTAATATTCGTTATGTGTGTGGATAAGCTAAGAGGAGGATGGTGAAATACCCCCAAAATGAAAAAACACCCTTTGTAATAGGCAAGTTAAAGCACACTTATACTGAGTTAATATAATAAGCCCCGATGAAGCCTGCTCGGCTGTCACTTGTTAATTCAAAACAAAAAGTGGTGTATTACAAAGAAATCATAAAAATTTGAATTAAAAGCAACGATAGGGCTTTTACCGGTGCACTAACCCAAATTTGAAATTATTAATGAATCCAATGTATTGGTTGTTATTATTTGAAATTATTATTAATGCAAACAATACATTTTAATACAAATGTAGGTATGTTCATAAGTACTATAAATTGACTTTGTTTGATTGTCTAAAAGAACCACCAATCAGAATTGAAACGTTGCTCGAAAATGACAGTAGCCGTGTTCAGTGACCAGATCTGAATAGCCAAATACTTCCCCACCTTCCTCTTCCCTATCTCCTTCCCCTCCCCACTACCTTCAGCCACACAACATACCCCAATTGGGGATGCCATAGTCTCACTGGCTCCAGAGGGGAGCAGTTGGGACTCTTGTGCGGTATTTCGTATAAAAAAAAAAAAATAGCCATCAGCTTTCAATTCCATCCAAAAAAACCAGGTAAGGTGGAAAATAATACAAAATACGACCTTGTATTGCGTAGGGGCGATTGTCTGCACAGTCTCTCACAAAATTGCCTCGCCGGGCATTCTGATTACATCAGATTAGTATCCATCACTCGATTATCAAAGATTACATCTCGTACAATTTGATTCTGGCTTGATTCATCGGCCAAGACACACACCGAGACCCCCAAACGGTCTGTGTTTTAGACAAGGAATGAAGTTTTCCTTCCTGTCACTTCGTAGACATCCTGGTGATGCCAGTGCATAAAAACAAAGACCATTTACTGCCTGTGAATGTAGGTACCTCTTCATGGTTGCATAAATTATATGTAACAGTGTTCTAGCTAGCGTGAGCTTACCTTGGTGGTGGCTCCCATGAGGGTGCCGTGGCTGAATTCATTCTGCAGCAGGTCGAAGGCCGGCTCTCCCTCTTCGGGAGTGTTGTAGTCGGACACTCCTCCACTCAGATCCACTAAGGAGTCGTTAAGGTAGATCTCCAGGATCGCTTCGTAGGAGCCGTACAGTCTGGAAAATTACACTATGTTTATTTCATATTTCTACCATTGAAATCAGAAACACTCTTTGCATAATATATCACTTGTGACTCGGCAAACAATAATTTCACTCTTGATATTAAATTCACCATGTACACAAATGCAAAACAAGAAATCAAAACAAAAACTATAAAATAATGTTACCTTGAAATATGAATAGAAACTCATTGAGGAACTATTATCAGGACCCTTTTTTTTGCATTAACTCCACACAGGACGCCCTGAGAGAAATAGTTTCCCTCACGGCCTATGTCGTCTTTGAAGATGGTGTGTGGAGGGTGTTGGGTCTTGAAGAGACCCATGTTGTAGGAGGGAGGAAACACAGAGGCCGGCAAATCGTTCCACAGCCGAGCTGTTGAACTCAAGAACGAGTCGTAGAAATGACCCGTTCTCATGTGACTAATGTCAACCGTATACAAATGTTAGGCGCGTGTTTGGCGTGTTTCCCGACTATGCACCGGTGCCGAGGGGATCAATGACGCTAGTTCCTCGGAGCATCTTCCATTGTAATACCGGTAGAACAAGGACAGCATTCGCACCTGACGCCTGCTCTCTAAAGATTGCAATCCATTTGTTAAGTTAGGAGAATCTATCAAACGGGCCGCCCAAGCTTAGCAGTTGTGTACTATCTGCAGTATCTGCGGGCCCTGTACAGTATGCCCAGTTTCTGAGAGGTTAACTTAACCCTGGCTTCGATGGAGCCCCCGTACTTGAGCTGGTCACTTAGAGACACCGAGCATATACTTATCCTTTTCACTAAAACAACTTTTGACAAATTAAATTTTAGATACTTTGCAACAAAGCCATACTGGCCATTAGACACAACTTATTTTAAATATAAAACAGACACCAAGTTTTGGATCATTAGCCAAGACAGATTTAACATCGAAGATTTTATCAAAGTCAATTTATAAGTTTTCCAAGGTAGAATGCTGATTTTTTTTTTTTTAAATGTAACATTGTGTTATTATTTGTATTTCTGTTATAAAGTGCTTATGTTATAATCTGCGCCTGCTCTCAATACAGGAATTCCTAGTGAGACAGGCATAACACATCACCAAGTGTAATAGAATTAATAAAGAAAAATAATAAAATGAAATAGGCAAATGGGAGAGAGCGCAGTGGGCCGTGGGCTGAGTGCTTACGGGAGCTATGCTTATCAACAATAGTAATTGTTTCATAACGCTACATTGAATCTCGATAGGTTTGTTCTGTTTCACTTAGCAAAGGCCAAAATTCAAACCTATTGGTGAAATTCGCACGGGGTACTTACACTGGCTGATAGCTGCCCGGCTGATAGCTGCCCGGCTGACAGCCATCGTCAAGGAGACAAAAATGTGTTGTTTTTGAGTCTTCCTATCGTAACGCTACTGTCAACATATTACCGTTTTTATCGTGACACTAATCGAGACTTGCAAGGTGAAAATACCGCCGTTATCGTAATGTAAATGATCATGGCTACCTGTGGTTCATCCAGACTCAGAATAGTTTATTTATTTATTATTTATTTATTTTATTTTAAATGTACATTTACAGTTCAAAACCAATAACAAACATACATTTTATTATAAAGTAATAATGGCGTTTTGAAATTTTTTAATATTTAGTTGAAAAATATCGATTTCAGGGGACAGGGAATTAAGTAATAGAATCATTTTTCCCAGCGGCATTACTAATGGTAAGTTAGTTCTGCATCTCGGAACAACAAAAGTTCTGTGTCTGCGCGCTCTTGTGAAGTTGTCGGGGACATAAAACTCAAATTTTTGTATTATATCGGGAATACAAATATTACCGTTTAAAAGTTTATATGCTGTTGTCAGCAAAGCAGTTTTCCTTCTATCGGCGAGGCTATTAATACCCAGCATGCCGGACAAAAAGGCTGATGGATATAGCCAGGGATAATATCCGAAGTCTCTAAGATTTATATATCTCAGAAACTTCTTTTGTACTCTAATAGTTAAATACCAACCACGAGGGGTCCCATTCCGGCCAAGATCGCCAATCTATCGTAAGTACCCTTGTGATATACCTTTGCTATTTGATTCAGAAGACATACCATATCGAGATCCACAGGCATAGCTCTCGCATAGAGTGAACATTCAGCTTCACTCTAACCCTTATAAGGTGGTGCCATCACACGCCTGCCTTATTCATTCCTTATCAACAATAGTAATATATAAATGTAGCTCACTTGGCATATGCCTTCTCCAAGAGGCAGCTCCAGAAAGTGGGATTGGCTAATTTCTGAATGTATTCCACTTTCTCCAGGCTCATCGGGAGGAAGTCATCTATCACAACATCTATCCACTTCCCAAACTGCCAGAACCTACAAATAAATAAAATGCAAAACCTCTCGCAACTGCCGCATAATTTTACAATGGATAAAAATGTTCTGCCGTACCTGAAGTGGAATATCCCAGCGTACTGGCTTGTAAAGTTCTGATTGTCTGGAATCATTTGGTCAAACAAACTGGAAAAAAGACAATCAGAATACAAAATAATTTGTTTTCTAAGGAAAGTAAGTTCAGTACCTGTGGACAAATTTGTTGACTAATAAGCAGCCTAATTACTGACAACCTTCATCTTGTCAATGTTGACAAAAGAGAAAAGGTGAAAATGCATGGGTTCTGGGCTCAGCCCTCGGTATTTTTGAGTCAATATTATTTTAAATATTTATTTATTAGTGATAATATATTACAAAATTATAACATAACATTTATAATACATTACTCCCAATGAGTTTAGTTTTTTTTAGAGGTATACAAATTCAAAATGAAAAATACACATTACTATAATGTTAATGTCTATGATATTGTCTTTATTTAATAGATAATTTTATATATGAGCGCCTCGGCTAGCTCAAATGAAGCGCCATCTTGAAGTCCAATTTTCGCCAACTTTTTCGCCAACTGGGGCCATATATCGGCAAAACCATGGCAAATGTTGACTTCCAAATAGTCCATAATCTCTGGTTTATCAGCATAGACTAATGACTTCACATACCCCTAAAGAAAGTAATCTAATGGTGTGTGATTACACGATCGTGGAGGCCTAGACCCAGATCTTTCCGCAGAATCTTCCACAAAGTGGATGGGCACAGCTGCAATTGCTGTGCACCATGGCGAATCGACTCATTCGGATTCTCCTTAACACTACTCTCCACAGCGGCAATAACTTCTTCTTTGTCGTCTTTGTGGATGCGTATTATCCACTAGAGTGTAAGTGGTGCGTAAATGATCCATGATCTTCCGAATCTTACTCGGATGGATGATTATGTCGGTAGTAAAATGGACGTAGTGCACAATAAGTTTGGCGAACCGAACCATGATTTTCAAAATAAATTTGCATAATTAGCAAGCGCATGTTCTGACGCCAGTCTATTCATAGTGAAATGGCAAAACATACTTACTACAAATCAACTGTCAACTGTCAAATTGACAGTCTGTAGAAACAGTGTTGCCAGTTTAAAAACCAACCTTTAGATGAACCAGGCTACAACTCAATATGAACAGTGCACTCACTGAGGGAACTGGTAGGACTACTAACAGGACACTGCCAGCTAAGGAGTCACGTGCAGTTGTTAGGAGTGGAAAACACCAATAGATGTAGGCAATGTAAGAGAATGAAAAGACTTCAATTCACTTATGGTGCCAATGTCCCGCCCTGATGGGAATATGGCTTAGATACCTGAGAAGACACCTTGTGGAACCAGAAGACATAGCCACATATCCAATGAAAACCCTGGTGAAATTTATCAAAGGGACTAGGATACTATTGGAGGAATGAGGTAAAATGGGAGATAGCACAATGGGCCCATGGCCTGAGTGTTCACGGGAGCTATTAGTAAACCGTTGCCGCTTTAATAAATACATAAATAAAAAGGTATATATTGAACTCACTGAAAGTTCCTGGTGACGGTGGAGAGAGCGGCCAAGAAGCCACAGTTTCCAGTAAAGAGTTGCTTCATATGGAACTTCCTGGCCGCCGGATCCACAAACAGGGGGTTCTTCACAATTTGCTGCAAGCAACACAACCATTATTATACAACATATATTTTTTGACCCGACAGACGTTGTCCTGTACACAACTGTCGGGACAAACTAAAATTAAAATAGAATAATATTGAATATTCGAAACTGCGATGGTAGCGCAGTCTGCCGGATCCAATGTAAAACATTCCAAAATCAACAACTCCTTAGAAATAAAAAAATTTATTAAAAGAACATTTTCCAGTGGACCAAATTGTGAATCTAAACCATTCTCGAATCCCCTTGAACCCACACAAAAAATTTCATCAAAATCGGTCCAGCCGTTTAGGAGGAGTTCAGTGACATACACACGGACAGAAGAAATATATATATAAAGATTACTATGCACTGGTGTATGTATGCGATACTCGACGCACACGAGCGGAATGTCCGTTCACAGTTGTTGATGTTGACTTCATGAGAATGGGTCTTTCTTCTACTCGTTTTTGTGCAAGTCAGCTCGCATGTTGAGGGAGCTACCGGCATCTGTTTTACCTCTTTCATACAATCCGGGCCTCTTCAAGACCCGCACTAATACATCCATTCCTACAGCCCCTATCTCAACCTGCCTCACAACCCTGTTCAAACAAGGGGCGATATAGTTCTAGTTGTAACATAATTTTTTAAATACTTTTCCATCAATTTATATAACACTCTGCCCCCTCCAACTAAAAATTATATGATGCCAATTCTAAGAAAATATTATATAAAGACATGGATTATTGAGATCCAGATTGAGATAAGTAAAATTGAAGACTTGCTAAAAAGAAACAGAGATTAATGTTCTTCCTTTCCGAAATGATTTGAGAATTCACACCCACGACGCCTGGATGGAACTCAACGCATTTGTCAACTCAGCTACTATCGATACTCTACCGATGGAACACCATGTCCGAAATGAAAAAATGCCAGTTGGCAGAAAACCGAAAATTATGGCTTTGTACGTACTCCAGTGGAAGGAAATGAAGTACCCGGAATCATTTCCTTTTTTTGCATTAGCTCCATATTTGACGGCCGGCGTAGTCCAGCGGTAAGGCTCTTGAATAGCATTCCGAAGGTCGCGGGATCGAATCCCGGCGTGGCAAATAAATTTTATTTGATTAATTTGTGTTATTTCACAATTTATTCATTTAAAATAATATATATTATATTTGCGGCACGTTTCAGTGGAAGATACTCTCAGTATTGCCCTGGTGTAAGACCACCATTAAGAATTGAAAAGTTGCTTGAAATGGCTTTGGCCGTGTTTAGTGGCCAGATCTGAATAGTTGGGACTCTTGTGCGGTATTCATATATATTTATTAAAAAAATAGAATGATGAAAATAATTCCCCTTGGGGCTTATGTCATCTTAGGGGAGCTGGTGGAGGGTCTTTTTAGAAAAGGAAGGAGAGGAAATTCTGGGAAGGAAAAAGGTTTGAGGTGTAGGTAGGAATCTGAGGATCAGTGTGTCCAGGAGTGAAGGACATATGAATCCATCCCTCCCCCGCAAGACGATGGGCCGAGAGAGTCCTGCTGATGAGATCAAAAGGTCTCCCTCAACCAGTCTCTCCCGATTCGGCCTGCCCCGCAGTAAGTAGGCAGATGCATCCGCCACCAAGACCTAGACAAACCTCACTCCTGCTAAGTCACTAAACATAGCTTTAGTATAACTCTCTAAACTTTTAGTTTTTAAGTATTTCTCTCTCGCTTTGGTTTTGTTTGTTTAATTTTATATTTAGTATGTAAGATAAATCATAATCATAATTTTAGAATGTGATGGTTCCATAGCCTACACGTTTTGTTATTATAATAAAAATTTCAAGATTTCAGAACAGAATGTAATTTCGTTTGAGAGTCGCCAATATTGTCTTCAATGATTCAAGACGCAAGTGTTTTGATCTGATTTGTCTAGCGGTGTACAAGTGGTTTAAGTCAAGGTTTTTATATTGCATACTCACACCGGGTCTCATCCACACAATGCTGGAGGTGTGACTGCTGCGACTGTAGTAGAGGCTGGAGTTGACGGAGTCGAAGGTGCGATCCTCGAACAGGCTGCGGCTTTGGAGCAGACTAGTCTTCAGGCTGGTGAAGTCCTGGACCTCGGGGTGGAAGAACTCCAAACCGGATCCCTTCTCGCCAAGCTAGACAAAACATCACTCTTAAACTTAAAACCGATTTTTTGGAAATTCGCACAGAGACTTTCTTGCAATATTTTCTGGAGAGAGAAAACACACATTTTGACATCCCGAAACTTCCGCTAATAATATGTTTTTACAAAAAATTTGAAAAATTTAAATGATAAAATGGAATAAAACAACACATCGGTAGTCTTTTTTCCTATGGTGGGAGGTCAGAGGGAGACTTCTAGGTCTGCGAGCCAGTCTAGGGCCTCAGGTGTCACACTGTGGACCTCATCAATCCCGCCAGGGAATGAATTCGTTGACCGCATGTTCGATTATCTGCACCGCACCACGTTCACACATCACCGACTCCTTAAGGCCCCGTCTATCCATCGTGTGGGTACAATGGCTATGGGAGCGCCTTATCATATTGATGACCAGAGTTTGGCAATGAGAACCCAGGCTGTCTCTCAGTGGGGTCTTGCACCCACTGGAGCGATTGTGGTCGAAAAATGGACCACTTTTATTTTTCTGCGATTGATAGCAGTCCAAAATTGGATAAATACCATTTGTAAAACATTTATTGTAATTATTTAAAACATTTCCATGGCTAGTCATTTATTTTAAAATAAAAGTATTGAAATGTTTTATCTATTATTACCATAGATGTTGCAAATCTGAACTTCGTAGACTAGAGTAGACATAGCCTTTTTTTTTTTAAGAGCGGAGACGGTTTACATTAATAAAGTTCCCCATCCCCCCAGGCCCATTGTGCTATGTCCTATTTTATCTCATCCCTTTTACAGTAACCCAGTCCGTTTTACAAAATGTTTTACTGCATATTAAAAAATAGATTTATTATAATTTAGAAAACAACAGGAAGACTTCAAAATTTGTAAATATAATATACACTTTATTTTGCCCTTTTAATAAATTATTTATTTGTAGCGACTCACATGCGTTATGTGGCACTTCTGGTATTAGCCTAATATGATGAATTTAATTTTGATTGTTTTTATAAAATCTTGGAATATTTGTAATATTGAGTCTTTTTTAGTCTAGTATATTTTCCTTCAACGGAAGCAATCTTCCCAACAGGCCCTCCATTGATATGCTTGGTGTAACTCTAAGTGACCAGCTCAGGTATGGGGGCTCCATCGAAGCCAGAGTTAAGTTAATAATACACAACTGTTGACCCTGTACAAATCGCAAGGGTATTTTCTTTGTTGGGAATTTGTCAGCCACCTCTGGTCTGAGGTCCCAAGGTACTTGAAGAAAATCCTCGACCCTGGGCAGAAAACGGCAGTCTGTTTGAAGATTCCCCTGTCTTAACAAACGGACTGCAATCTTTACAGCACAGGTGGGAATGCTGTCATTGTTCTACACGTATTTCAACAGAAGACGCTTAGGCATCGATGCCTAAGCATCGATGCATAGTCAGGAAATACGCCGAATGTTTGTCACACATGAACGGATCATTTCTATAACTCATTCTTGAGTTCAAGAGCTCGACTGTGGAACGATTTGCCGGCCTCTTTCCTACAAGACAGGACACACGTTCACTCCTTCCTCTCTTCAAAAAGACCTTCCATACAGCACCCTAAGATGACATAGGCCCTGAGGGAAATTATTTTTCTCAAGCCTTCCTGTTTGTGTAGGCGGCAAAAAAAAAGTCTTGTGTGTTGTACAATGTTGTTGATAATCTATCTTTTTTTTTTTTTTACATGAGCTCCACACAGGAGGCCCTGAGGAAAATAATTTCCCTCAGGGCCTATGTCATCTTTGGGGATGCTGTGTGAAGGTTTTTTTTAAGGAAAGGGAGGGGAGGAGAGTTCTGGGAAGGAAAAAGGTTTAAGGGGTGGGTAGGAATCTGGGGTTCAGTGTGTCCTGGTCATCCGCCTCCAGTACCTAGACAAACCTCACCCCATGAACCCGGGCACCCTTGCTAAATCACCAAACGTATTAAACCACTTGGGGCGACCTATAGCAGAGGTGTTAGTTATCCAATAAAGGTCCCCGGGGCGGCGGTACTCATTCCTCCCATCTATGATATTATGGGCCAGTATCTCAGTATTTTTTAGTAATGGCGTCACCAGGCTTATCCTGCACGGGCTCCTACTAGGGAGCAACTGATGATCGTAAATTTCTCTCATCGCGAGCGTAAATAGCAACCGACCATCAACTGACATACCGGCCCTATGGGGTGGAGCATGTTTGTCATTGGTTTTTCCAAATTGTTTATTATTAACACAAATATGAATATAGGCAGCAAATAAATATACCTAATTGATTGTTTTTTAACAGCACGTATTATTACCATGAGAAACCAGGCAGAAGAATTAATGAGAGATTTTATAATTATTAGCTAAAATAAAAATGGATGACAGTTGTAGGTATGCATGTGTCAATAACGATTATTTCTAATGAACTCACGCGAAATATTCTAGTTTTGTCAGGTCTGTATATTTTGGGAAGATCATCGTGGAACTCCTCCGGCATTTTGCGGAAAACATCTTGAAATTTATTTACTTGTTGACCAGTCTTTACAGCAGCTGACATATTTACAAATCAATTATCAATTCAAATGAAAATCAAATGTTTTCTCTTAGTTCTTATTTTAAATTGTATTTGATTTTTTTTGTAAAGGTAGGTACCTACCTAAATCAGTCAATTTTTATTACCACAAAGTAGGTACCTACCAAATTAAATTTATTTAATTATTATTATTGTGAGTTATTTCACAAAATGATTAAAAAATATATTTTATGCAGATCAAAATACTTTGGAAGAATTTTTTGCAAAAAAAATCATATGAAATCACATGGCGCCATCTCATAGGAACTTACCAAATTTCCACGTAATTAATTTTGCAAATAATGGGTATAATCAAAATTCATAACTGGAACGTTCCATTATATAATCAATTTCAGCCTCGAGTGCATTAATATTGAGTGTATTAATTTTTTGTTTAAATTTAAAAAAAATTAATTTAAGGCCATGTATTACCCATACATTCTTTAGTTAAGTTTTAAGAATAGTTCTCATCTCAGGCGAAATTGCCTACTGATATTCCATGGATTTACTAAATAGGTACTACTATAACCCATGGCCGTAGCAGGGATGCCCGGGTTCATAGGGTGAGGTTTGTCTAAGTCTTGGAGGCGGATGACCAGGACACACTGAACCCCAGATTCCTACCCACCCCTTAAACCCCTTTCCTCCCCTTCCCTTCCTTTAAAAAAACCCTCCACACAGCATCCCCAAAGATGACATAGGCCCTGAGGGAAATTATTTTCCTCAGGGCCTCCTATGTGGAGCTCATTAAAAAAAAAAAAAATGGGGCAATGCCCTACCTTAAAATACCTGTGCCCTACCTTAAGAAATATCATCGACTATGATAATATTCAACAAATTTTTCAGGTCTAACAGTTCCATCAAGAGAAGAAGCTGCTGTAGTCAAAGCTTATTTGAGTCGTCGCGAGGACAAAAGGGAAAGCACAATGCAAGTTTTGTGCAGGCAGCGAGAGGCGTTTAGAGATACGTATGAACTTTTTGCATCTGTGGCGACAAAAGGCTGCAGCACTGCTGTGTGCGAATCTAGGTTTTCAACATTGACTGCAATCAATAGGCCTCAGAGGCGTCACGAAAGAATGGCAGGCATGGTGTTTCTAGCCTTTGAAAAGAAAAGAACTAAGTCAGTTGATCTAAATGAAGTTGATCTAAAGATTGTATTAAGGAAGGATGTTTTTATTATTTTTAATTTTGTTTTTATTCTGTAATTTCAAATTATGTTTTGTACCTAATAAATGAAAAGCCATTGATGCTGCAGTTACTTTTCTGAAGTTCATTGTTAGCAATGATCAAGAATTACCCTGTGTACAAATACTTATTATCTACCTGGTGAAAGAACACAAGGTAATCCTTTATCATTATTAAATAACTAAATGTTTTGATCATCCAATAAAGCAAAACACTATATGATTATTAAAAATGTAAGTATTGCTTCACATATGTACGACGAAAATCGATTCACCAGATCAGATCAAATTACATTTTTACTTGCGCCCTACTTGTAATTACCGCTGCCCAATCTTAAATTCAACTCTGGTTACGGCCCTGGATCAAATTACATTTTTACTTGCGCCCTACCTGTAATTACCGCTGCCCAATCTTAAATTCAACTCTGGCTACGGCCCTGCTATAACCATGTAATAATTTAATTAAATTTACCTGTAAGTATTGCAATGTACTGTGTATGTTTTAGTAAATAAACAAATAATTAAAAATCAACCGTTTTATTTTAATTAATTCTTCTGTTGTTTGTTAACATAGAAAATAAGATGTTTAAAATATTTTGTCCGATTATTATTCGGCTTTTTGAAAACGAACATCGATGCTTTCCTCTCTTTCAATCTCGTCCTTAATTTCGGTCAAAGTGTTTGTAGCAGTAACAACAACGTCCAGATGTTCAAAAACTGTCTTAAAACTATCAACGACTGTTTGCGAGACGTCTTTCCTCAGTATGGAAATTATTGTCTGTTTTACCGTTTCCGTAGTACTGCGAATTGTGGACAATGTTGAAATAGACTTATTTAAGGTGTCTTCTGATTTTTTAAGTTTATCTTTGCATTCCATAACTTTGTTGACAGGATTCTCTGCTACTTTTGTATTTCCGCCCATCACGGCTTCTTCGTAAAGATGAATGATTTGTTTGGAAGCTTGCTTGATAGCCGATTCCAATGCTTGCTTATTGAAGCCTTTAGAATCTTCCTTCCTCGGTGGTGACTTGTCGATTTTATCCAGTTCTTTGAATGACCAGAAGTGTTGTCCGTCTGGGTTTATATCAGTTACAGACATAACAAGATTTCCGCTTCTACGATCCACAGCTATTGCGGTAACGTTGTGTCCCAATCCAGTGATTTCAGAAAGGGGAATCATGCCTCCGATTTCGTTCATAGCGTCTCTCACGTCGTAGACATAGACTTTTCCTAAGATCGGCACGTTTAATTTAGCTAGCGGAAAGACGAGGAAAAATAAACGATTTTCTTCAGAATCCACAGCGAGATTGTGTGCTTGATAGTCTGATTTTGCATGTAGTCGAACGGTTTTGTCTCTACTTCCTCGAGCGAGTAGAATTTTTCCATTTTGTATAAACACATCTTCTCCAGAAGGGTAGATATACGACTTCTTCGTCTTCATTGGGACGTGGAATTTCAATTTTTCTTCTTTGGCGTTCTTTACAGAGTAGCTATCTTTAACGGTGTTGTAAAGAATTTCTCCTTCGCTGGTCATGATGGATTGCGGAGCGTCTACAAGCTTATCAGTAATAAACAGGCTCTTTAAGAGATAAGGTTCCCCCTTTATTTTGATGAGCTGCGGAGTTTGGCAATTGTCCGCAAGGGCTGGGGCCGTGAGGCAGAATACGAGAAAAATGTAGCAAAATGCCCCCATTTTCGAAATCTGGAAAAAACAAGATTAGTTGTAAAAAAAATGCACAATGTTACGTGTTTTGTATCGTATTACGTAGTTGTCATAATTTGTACAAGATGCCAATGAAGATTTGGAATTGTTTGTAGGATAGAAATTCTAACATGAGTAGTATATTGTGGAAATAAAGCAATATGTGTAAATTGAGGATAATAAATAGGAGAATAAGAGAAAAGGTGGTATAATTACTTTAGTTTTAAAAGGGTACTTACAATATTCCAAGATTTGTTGAAATTCTTCACACCCGTGTCACTAGTTTAATATTATTATGCAAATGATCTGACACAAGCATTTGATATCATTATTAATCAGAAATTATGTCAAAGTTCACACATCTTGTCTCTCTTATCTGCTTTGGGGAAAAACATTAGTCATAAGGAAAAAATAAACAAAATCCCATCAAAATTATTACAATTCATAATACATAAATATATTGTTAATTTTACAGCATTATGAACTAGTATAGCGGTCGGCAATTGGTTTTAATGTCGGGCCATGTGAATAAGTCAAATTTTTTGGGGGGCCACGCATGTGGAAGTCACTCGTATGCGTGCGAGCCTGCTTAGTCAGTGTGCTTGTGACTGCCCGTCTGGTCGCCCGTCGTCATCGTACTTCGTGGCGTGCAGCTTGCAGCATTGTATAGCGCAGAGGTTCCCAACCTTATCTAAATATTTTTCTTCAATATTCTCCCCCTCCCCTCTCTGACAAAAACATGGAAAAAGCACTACGGGCAAAAAAAATGTGAAAATTACACATTTTGAAATATCACGACCAACCGGTTGGTAGCGTTCTAGTTATTGATTTCCACTAGGGTGTTGCTGGTTCAATCCCCTATTAGTTTAGTCCTCCATCATTGCAGAGGCCACATTTTCCGCTTACAATGATGAAAGTGGGTGGAAATTCAGCATTCTGTTTATTTATACAAGTACCTCTGCAGCCACCTCTGGTCTGGTGCTCTAAAATACTTGAAAAATACCCTCAACTCTGTGCAGAAACGGGTGGTCCGTTTGATAGATTCTCCCACCTTAACGTGGGAATGCTATCCATGTTATACCGGTATTTCAATGGAAGATGCTCTGAGGAACTAGCGTCATTGATCCCTTCGGCACCAGTGCATATGCACCAACATATATACACGGTTGACATTTGTCACATGAGAACGGGTCGTTTTTTCGACTCGTTCTTGAGTTCAACAGCTCGGCTATGGAACGATTTGCCGGCTTCTGTGTTTCCTCCCTCCTACAACATGGGTCTCTTCAAAACCAATGTTCATTCCTTCCTCTCCTCAAAAAGACTCCACACACAGCATCCCAGATGACATAGGCCCTGAGGGAAATTATTTTCCTCAGGGCCTCCTGTGTAGAGTTAACGTAAAAAAAAAATAAAAAATTCACAGCTAGATGTGAGAAAAAATTGGTTGTCTGTAAAGTCAGTTTAAGGACGATAATTTTACACGATAACGTCATATAATAACGATGAAGTGGAAGAGAGATAGATGCGTCACAAGCCGAACGCTTGTTCCGTGCTCTCGCTTGCACGCTCGGCTTATGCGGCTAGTGCAGCCGGCGTTCATCGATTTATTTATCACATCAAAAATGATTGTGACCGATGGTTGCGCCAAGTACGGTGGGAAGGAATAATTATCCGTTCAGAGACTTTCCCTTCTGGCCGGATGGAAGCATTTGGTTACAACAATTTAAAGACATTTTTTTATTTAATAAACATTTATATTTCAAACAAGATTTTAAACAGATACCAAAGTAATGAAAATGCTCACAACTCAATTTGTTAATATTTTAAAGAGTATAACATATATTTTTAATTTTAAAAATAACCTACATTAATGTTAATAGTAACCAAAATGTATTTCTAATATATTTTTTGTGCAGATTCAAGTAAAATAGAATAATACAATATAAATAATAATAAATACAATTTTTAAATTAATGAAAAGTGAAAAAAATAATTAAAATAATATGACCAAGTGATTATGTCAAGTGAGATTTGACAAAAAAAATTCAAAAATACAATATTTGTCTTAGGTTGGGTTGTTTGAATCCTCGTCAAATTAGATAGACGATCAAATCTGACGAATATTGAAACAACACAATCTTTGTTGACTAATTCAATAAATATTGTTTCTTAATTTCGTTGATTATATTTTGGACGTAGAGTTTAAAAATCTATTAATTAAAATTATATTTATTTAAACATTATTTTCAGATCTTATAAAATGCTTTTTCAACGCTCACAAATTTATTTTAATCAATTTTATAATAATTTTAAGTATTTAAAATAGGAAGTTTTGTTTCATTTTAAGTATTTTTTAACAAGATCAAGAATATTTGTGCTTCGAATCGGACCGTAATGTGTGGTATATTTATTTTCTCAATTTCAGTCAATCAATCTTCATCAAATCAAAAATCAGCTCCAAATTTTTCTGAATGGTACATTTGACTTTTGATCACATCGTTCGGAAGAATAACAACACTGTGGTTGTGCTTTGCAGGTGATCATAATTAGATCAAAAGCTGAAACGGGCCGAGAAAAAGGCATTTAAAGGGGACCGTTCAGATGTCGAAAATTGACGATGACAATGTTCGACGATTGGACGGTAATCAAAAGAGTTTAAAACGCCTCCGCCTTGAAATTTAAATTTCCCAATATAAAAGCTTTAAGTGTGTTGGGTTTATGTATGTGTGACCAAAGTAAGGACAATTTTATCTTCCTTTCAGTTAAATATCGAAATTCTTTCTTGAACACGTAATCAATTTCGTTGGCCTGTCTGTGGGCCTAGGAGTTCAAAGGACTTCTGTAAATATTATCACCATCAGACACACTTCTATGAATTTTCCATTCAGTGCCAAAGATAGACTGCTCACATTTTTTTATAGTACTTATTAATATGTATATGCCGAACTTTTGTTTTTACAAAAGAGAAAGGTTGTACGTATATCAAAAACGATTGTCTTCTTCCTTCTCACACATTTTGTATGAAAACGAAAAAGACAGAAGATACTAGAACGACGACATCACACACAACCACCTCTCTTTGGGACCAGTATTATGTAATGATTTTACATCAAAATTAATGGTTTTACACCAAAAATTAATGGTTTTACACCAAAATTAATGGTTTACACAAATGTCGTATTTAATGATGCAAGAATTGCAACGATTGTAACCGCTTTTAAGAATTAATGGTATCATAAACGTAAATTAGCCTAAATACATTCACACATTATTAAAAAGAAATAATTTAATAAATTTTTCAAATGGACAAAGAGTTAACACTTATGGTCGCTTTCGCCAAATAAACTGAGTGTTTGCCAAGTTTAAATGGAAGTCAATTGTGTTATCTCGATTTCACCAATGATTTTGGTAAGAAAATTAAGTGTAACAAAGTTATAAAGTTTTTTACCAATAACATTACGGAAAATGTTCGCTTAGCTTTTGCTCAGTTTTTATTGGTGAAAGAGGCAATTAGACACTTACAGAATAAGATGAAATTCACAACAATAATAATATTATAAGTAATTTTAGCAATTTACTTAGTAAATTGTGTTTGTATGCAAAATTGCATTTAGAAACTTGGATAATATAAAAAAACTGTAAATAATTTTTTTTTTCGACTTTAATTTAATATGTAGGAGAGCTAGCTATGTATATAGATCATATTAAATATTATGAGGCACTGTATATAGTTTTTTATACGATATATGAGCTTACAATGTAATAAAATATATTCATTTATATTTAAGATCATATGATTACAATAGTATAAATATGTATTGTTCTTATCTTTTAGGGAAGTAATAGATACAATTGAACATTTAAAAAATTTAAATAAATATATTTAAAAATCTACGATAATAATGCGAAAATAGCTCTGCCCTTTATTAGCATCGATCTGGGTCTATAGTACTTCCAGAGAGAGATTGCCCGTGCGTCATTGGTGATTGTAATCTTCCTTCTCATACGTCTTGTGTTAAAATGAAGAAGGCAGAAGATAGCAGAACCATGATGTCATGTACGATCTCTCTCTGGGACTACTATACTGTATTTCTGTTAATACAGTTAACTTGCTGTTAAAATGAGATGGAAATAAAACAGTACTTAACAGTCGATCCACTACAAATATAAAATAATAAATCAATAAATTAAGAGTCTGATTCATAGACTTAAGTTTAGAAATTAATGGTTTTACACCAAAATTAATGATTTTACACCAAAATTAATGGTTTCATTATGAAATGCAAAACTGTATGCCAACCAATAATCGATTTTTATGATGATATTCAGGGATTTACACCAAAATTAATGGTTTTTCTGAAAAAAAATTCAGGACTTTACACCAATATTGATGGGGTTTTTTTTTATGAACTTCAGGAATTTAATTCAAGAATGGTTTTACGATGAAATGCAAGAATTTATACTAATATTAATGGTTTTTATTAGCAAAATGCAAGATTTTACACCATTTTAAAGACTTTATATTAAAATAGATGATTTTTCACTTTTGTGAAACACAACACAATCGTGTGAAATTTTCTACTCTACTAAAATAAAATAAAATAATTTTAAATGCTCATTTTGTCATGATAAAACTAATATTTTTGATAATGTCATAAGCAAATAGCATTTAGAACACCAGAGAAAGATGCATTGCTTAATCGTCACTGCATACCCACACAGGGACACAGAAGTTCTGGTCATTGTCTATATATATTTTTTTTAATGTTGTACAATATAATATGACTTATACTTGATTCAAAACATTGAAAGATGTAATGATGAGATGTATATAAAAAAATAAATTATTCAAAATGATACAATCTGCAAAAGCTTTAATAATCATTATTAATTTGTTCATTGCCTACTTTAATAAATAAAAAGTTGTGACTTTTGCAATAATAAATCAATTTTTTATTATAAATAAGCTCTAAAGTGTAATTTTGCTGTTTTATGCCCAGTGCACACAAGGCTAGAATTTCAAGCCAGGATAGCAAGCTATTGTTAGTAAACTAGTAACACTAGCTATGTGTAGACAGAACTAGTCTTTTTTATAAGCTAGTAAGCTAGAAATGAAGCTAGTAAGCTAGCATCTGAAGACACGATCGTTTATTAGGATGTAGTTCTATTATTTGAGTTAGTAGCAAACTCCACCACCGAAGCTTCCATCCTAGCTTTGTGTTTAGCCTGGCTTTAGGGTGGCTGCCCAAAGCTAGTAACTGAAAGCTAAAGCTAGTAAGCTGGTTGCAAGCCAATACCTGATCGTCTAGTGCACGGTGTGTTTTTTCTGACACACAATACGATTCTAAAAATGCCAAAACTCTGTACAAAAGTTTGTACGATTGTATCGTGATAAAGAAAGTCCGTAGAATGCTAGTATTCCATCTTATAAAAACATGTCTAAGTGTAATTCAGCATTACAAAAATTTGTGCCAAATTAGCGACAAATGAATAATAATAACTTTCTACGTTTGATGTTTCTTCTACGTAAGCTGTTCATTTTTCTCTATGGACAAATGCGTACGTGTGGTTATTACGTAGTCACTGCAATGATACTGGCTTAAAATTTCCTAGCATCGTGTAAACCGCTCCAGTTCGTGCCAAGCAAGGATAGTAAGCCAGGATCTTGCCAGGACGGGACCCGACATACTAGCTTGCTATCCTGGCTTGAAACACTAGCTTCATGTACACCGGGCATTAATGCTGACTCGTAAAGATGAAATTGGCGCTAGTTCTAGCATAACAAAAAAAGGTAAACTATTCAAATAAGAAAGAAAAAATCTTGTAAAATTGGACACTGAATTTAAATTAACTAAAATGTTTTATTTTGTTTTTTATTATTGATAATATATATTTAACATTTGAACACAATTCTTCAAATTTAATTACACAAAATATAACACTAAAAAAGACATGGATTGCTAGCTTTGGATTGATTTGGGTTAAAGGATTTGAGTTTAAAAATGTTTTTTAAACGAGTCATTAGAGTTTATAATAGTAATGTAAATTTTATTATAGTAGTTCAAAAAGATTTTTTATTTATTTTGTTGTGATGCTGAAGGGGAAGGACATGAAGTAGAGGAAGGTTGTGTAGTACCTGGCAATTCAGATCTGGTCACTAAATACTTACAAGGAACACATCTTGCACTCAGACCACCAATCGCAATAATTATGAAAAAGTTGGCAGAAATGGATTTGGCTGTATTCAGTGACTAGATCTGCGTAGTCAGGTACTTTCCTGCCTTCCTCCCCTCATCTCCTTCGCCTCCTCATTGCTTTTAGTTAGCCTCACAACATATTATCCCAATTGGGGATTCCTTAGTCCCGCTGAATTTATGCAGAGTTGGGAGTCAGTTAACAAGGCGATACTGAAATTACCGCGTTGATCACAAAAGTGGTTATAAACAGGAAATCTTTGATTCAAATATTTTACTTAAGGGTAGGCATAAAATTGTTCAATCTCGTTCATAGGTGGCGCTGATTTAATTATTTTAGTAAAAAACACTTTTTGCAAGTCATGCTACAAAATATTAAAATGAATAAATAGTTTTGGCCGTATAAAAAAGTCAATTCTTTCAAGAAAGGCATGCTAAAATAATATTGCATCGATGATTCAATCCAATTTTGTATTTGTACACCTTTCTCGAAATAACTGAATTGTGAACAAACAGTACATTCATTTCATGTACAGGCGCAAGCAAACCAATAATTCATCTTAATATTTTGAAGCATAACTTGCAAGAAGTGTTTTGTGTTAAAATAATTAAATTAGCACCATCTATGAAAGAGCAAATTATTAATACCCTCAATCAACACCTTAAATGCATGTCTTCTAGAGTCTGACATATTGTGTAATTATAAAAAAAAACAAAATATATTTTATATTTTAATGCACAGTTTATGAGTAAACTGTCCTTCTCAGCCAGTCCTCGAGTGTGAAGGTCGCATGAGTTGATGATCTCGAATCGGTACTCCCGTGAAAAGTATCTGCAAACACATAAAAAAAATTAGTAAAAAATATTTATGGTATTTTCATTAGGGGATTCCCTGCTCTATGGTTCTTTTTTTCATCCACAAGATTTTCCTGTCTAAAAAGAGATTACGTCTATGGTTAGTAAATTACAAATTAAATATAGGCCGTCTTTTAATTAATTGAAAATCGTTGTTTTGATTAATTGAAAAGACATCCTTTATTTAATTGATTATCGAAGTAAAAATGTTTTTATGATTTTGAAAAAACGGTTTTTCATAATCTTAAAGTACATTTTGCGACGATATTATGATTTTGCTAAACATTTCAGTCCTAAATTAAACGTTTACATTAACTCTACACAGGAGGCCCTCTTTGAAGGTGCTGTGTGGAGTGTCTTTTTGAGGGAAGGACGGAGTGAATCTGTTGTAGAAGGAGGAACGAAAAGGCCAGCAAATTATTCAACAGACGAGCTGTTGAACACAAGAATGAATGGTAGAAGCGACCCATTCTTACGTGCAAATGTTGGGAGAGTGTTTGGCGTGTTTCCCGACAATGCACCGGTCCCAAAGGGATCAATGACGCTCGTACCTAGGAGCTGCGTTCATTGAAATGTCCGTGCTCCAAAGATTGCAATCCATGTTAAGACAGAGGAATCTATCAAAAGGACTGCTTGACTATCCAGACACTTCCCAGCCTTCATCTGTGCTTCTCCAAAAGGTGATTGCATATTTCCTGCTTCCAGGCATTTGAAACTTACATAATATATTGTAATTTTTGATCAATTCACAGTTTTTTTTTTAACGTAGGACTGAAATATTTAGTTTTAGGCCACACCAGTGCTCTTATAACTAATATTGTACATATGATGATATCCTGGTAAAGGAGATACTACTATGTACTTCAGGGGCCTGTGAGAGGTCGGGGGCCCTGTGTGGGGCTGCCCAGGCGGGGTGCGGGGGCTCAGGAGTCCCAGAGCGGCATTTCTCTCTCCAAGTTCTCCAGCGGTTCGTTTTTGGCTACATTCGGAAGGCATTAGTCAACACATTTTGTTATAATTGTATATAGGTATTCATAATATTGATAACAGAAAAACTGGTAATGTATGAAATAGAATTCCAGTATTTCAAAAGGAATCCACACTGATAAAAATAAAATTATTAATATTTTTGAATAGGCAGGAATTGAACGTGCCTTATAATGCCATATTTTTAAGGACAAAATGTAATAAATAATTTACTAAAGTAAACTGAAATGGGTCATAAATTTACTTAAATATGCCCATTATGTAAAAAAAAAACTAAAACCTAAAATGTTACTTTGAAATGGTATATTCAATACACGGTGTCCGGAAAATCGTAGTACAAGCGGGAAACTGCCAAATCTATATCACATAGAGAACCCAAAAAAATTTTTTTGATCTGAGCATTTAGTTTTTTTTTTTTTTACTTGTTTTGGCAATTAAGGGTGGTTTAGGATTTAAAAAAAAAAATTTCGATTTTTCAAAAGTATAATCCTTTGAATAAGTATAATCCTGTAAAAATTTTGTAATGGAATTGGCGATATTTAAAGTTTACAGCCCATTTAGCAGGTCAACGCAGAAGCAGTAAAAGGGCCGGGCGAAACTTCAAACTTATTTATTTCAAAACTACTTTTTTCTGCTTGGTGAGGCAAAAAAAAAACTACTTGTCAATTTGTCTCAAATTTTACAATGTTATTCCGTACACCAGTACCTATCGCAGGAACTAAAAAAAAGTGTTTACGTTGAATACTTCTTATTTTTCACATTCAAAATATAATGAAAAAAATAGTCTATTTTCTGTATGTAAATTTCAACAATGCGCCATTTTGTCGATTTTTTAAATTTATTTTTTATTCTAGTTCCTGCGATAACTACACTCATACCGATCAGAATTTTTTTGTTGTTTTTGTTTACGGATTAAGTGAGAGAGCCAAAACTGGACCCACCACCAAGGTCCGTATTTATAAGGGCAAATTCAACGCGGTTCCTTAACTACTTAGAATTTTTTTTTTTTTTTAATAATAATATTTTTGTATACTATTAAAGTGATTTAATATATCTATAAAGTTTGAATAGCATTCTTCACTGTTTGCATTTTTTTTTTAAATCCTAAAAACTCATCGAATTTACGGGGGCTAGACCACCAGCTCCCCTTAAAGGGTCAAAAATCTTTTATAGCCAAGACTACGCTTTCACGCATTTTAAAAGACAGTAAACAGCTGGTAATAGCTCCGTAACGACCAATTTTATTTGAATTTGACCTTAAAAATTCCAATTTTAAACTCGATTTACTCGTAAACAAAAGATCAAAAAAGTTATACCACAAAATCTACTCCAAATGTGATGTCTTACTGCAACATTGGTGTCAGAACTCCATTGTGAACTGTTAGTTTCAATTTTTTATTAGTGTCAACTGCGTTTAGTCTTTCATTAACTCGTCCCGTGCCACTGGACGAAACTGGTAAATTTCGCGATGTTTTGACTTTGGCGTAATATTTTGTGGGTTTATTTTATGCTATCTTATGTAATATTTACCGAAACACATTCCTTGAACAATAAACTATGCCTAAAAACAACATTACTTGCGTTTATTTGACAAATTCATGTGTTTTACGATCTTTTTTACGAGAATGATGCAACCGAACTGACAGCTCAGATGCTCCGAAAAAAACTCAGCCAGAGATCCATAAAAAATTCATAAAAATTATTCCGGTTCCATAGATGTGTTCAAAGCATTCTATACCTTAAGAACATGAATGCCCCAAGCGATTCTGACCTTATCCTTCATTCGTTTTCTTTATAATTAAGGTTTAAAATCGCATTTCAAAAAATATTTTTTGGAGTTTAATTTGGCGCGTGCCGGCACGTACTCGGCAAGGAACGAGTTAATGCAGTTTTCTGCGTTTACCCTTCTTTCAGTCGTACATAATTTAAACGATGTTGTATTTTACTTGTAGACATTAACAACATTCATCAATATTAAAATATCCTCATATGCTAAGTATTCCAAAGCGTAATCTTCGGATGGTAGTTTAACCAGATAACGCCAAAACCGTAATGGGCAACGGTCTTATATAATAAATAACATGAGTTTTAAATCACATTTTAAGTAGAGCACTCGCGAATAACGTGCGCAGTTGCCTGGACTTACCTATCATGGTTTTAAGGCGGACAGCACACATCAAGAAATCATCAAACTGTATGTAGCCATCTCTGGAACCGTATCTGAAACCACAAAGGATAATTGGATAAATAAGGATCTTGCAATCAAAGATAGCAGCCAAAAAAATATGGTTTACGTGTAAGGTATGCGCGGCCCATTTAGACCCGTTCCATACAAATTAAAATTCTGGATTTGATCAAAATACCCAACCAAATTGAAAAATTATTTTTGTAATCAAAAGGTATATCAAATATCTATGTGAGCTACTTTATTTATTTTTGCTTTAACCGGTTGAATGCCTCGGTATTTACGGATGAAACTCGAAAATTTCGCGATGTTTTGACTTTTGACGTAAATTTTGTCGGTTAATTTTATGCTATGGTATATAATATTTACCGAAATACTTTCCTTGAACAAACTACGCCTACAAACAACTTTACTTGCGTTTATTTGACAAATTGATAGGTTTATCGATCTTTTCATGACACGCGACGCTCAAAGTTTGACAGCTCGAATCGCGGGAGAAATGCCCTTTTCCAAAGTCATAGAAATTTCCAAAGACAATTATTTGAGTGGCTAAGTGTGTTCCTTATATCTGTTACGTCAAGAACAAGAATGCCCCAAGCGATTCTGACCTTGTTCTTCATACATTTTCTTTATACATAAGGTTTAAAATTGCATATCAAAAAGTTTTTTTATTCGGCTATAGGGCGCGCACCGGCGCGCAATCGGCACGCGACCTGTTAAATTATAAGATATAGGCCTTTAAAGATTTTAGTATTTCATGATTTTAGAGGCAACTTGGGCCATTATTTGTGAGTAAATGAAAAACAATAAAAGCTGTTGAACTCAAGAATGAGTCGTAGAAGCGACCCTACTAATATATTGACAGTTTCGAATTGAAAAACTAACTTTAATATACATTGGCGCTTCGCATGTACTTTTTGAGACTAAACAGGAGTTAATTAGTTAATGATGTCTTTAGTCATATTTCAACCACTGAGATCGAAAGAAATAAATTGATCACGTCATAGATGAATTATTTAAGTACATGCATTTCTTTCAAATCTAAGAGCTTGGTTAGTTGCCAAATGAGGTGATGATATTCTTGTTACCTATGTGCCAGGATGTTGAGGATGTGGTTGTTGAGGGTATAGCCAGCGGAGTGCAGAGCATCACGCAGAGAGGAAGCCGGAATCTGGCCGGTACCCTGAGGGTCGTATAGTCTGAACACAGCCTGGAATATATATACTATGGTTAGTGCTAATATGTAAAATATTTTTGTCTATAGTTCTTATGTGTGTACATTTTTTTTTATTTATTAGTCATAAAAAGATACATGTATTACAAACAAAATTTTATACAATAATTAATTACATAATAGATATATTTGATGTACCCCCATAAATAAGCAGAGCTTGTGTGTATGGGGGGGGGGGGGGGGTGTTATCACATTGGTTTTATTTGAAGTGATTCAGTTCAAGTTTTCAGTTACTTGTTTGTCTTTTGTTATTATTATTAATGTTAATTTTACCCTGACGAAAAAACCTTTGGTTTCAAAACACGTTGATAATTTTGATTAAATAATGGTTTTTTACAAAGTTATTGGTTTTCATTTAGTTAAAAATGACGCCACAAAGTGAATTTGCAAAAATTGAAGAAGTAAGTTACGTGTGTTATCCTTTATATAGGGTGTCCCGTGGCAGATTTCGAACTTGTAAATGAAATAAATATACATTGTAAGCAAAAAAAAATTACATATTTATTATCAAATTAAACATACTAAATGCAGGTTTAATTTTTTTTTAAATTACACCGTCCAAATATTTTATAATAGAGGAGATATTCATGGCCTCCCCGCAGACCGGATCTAACTCCAACTGATTTTTTTTTACTGATTTAATTTGAGTCTACGTAAATACTGCAATTAAATGAGATACAACTTTGTGTCGAAAAGTTTTTGAAAATCTAAGGACCAGATTTGAGGAATGCCAGAGGTAAGATGGAGACCATTTTGACTAACTTATTTTTTCGAAGTGATTTTCCAGCAATTTTTCTTCTTATCAATAATCATTTATTTAAATACAACCCATATTTTTTTTTTTTATGGTTATTTCAAAAGTGCAATATTTACGGCCCACCCTATATATAAATAAGAGCCAATAAGAAAACCAATTATGAATGCATTGATATTTTCGGGCCTTTTGTTATGATATAATTTATTCAATTTTATTTTTATCACAACAACACTAGACAAATACCTCATTTTAAAATTATTGTCTATTTTTAGTCCACCGGTTTTTTTTAAATGTTGAAAACAAGCGTTGTTTTATTTTCAAACATCAAGAAAATAATGCAGTTTGTATGAGAAAAAGAAAGTCAGTCACTTGTTGGGAAACGATCTTCGGAGGCAGATCCTTTTTCGACAGTCAAAACGTGATCTTTTTGATTTACAAAAATGTAGAATCGTGCCCTGTAATTTTAATCAGGCGAACTCGTAGTAATCTTGCAATTCACCTAGTGTTGAATTAAATGCAAAGTGAATTTAAAACGGCGTGAAACAAGATTTTCAATAGCGATATCTGTATCATTTAAATCCACACGCGCACTGCGATTGTTTAATTATAAACTCGTCAGCTTTAAAACCATTCGCAGGTCAGATCGTCTGTGTATTTTGGACGTTATTATCCCCGTACAATCAATCTTGCTTTGGAGAAGTCAACATTTTCGGAGGAGACCAGACTCGCCAGGACTTAAAATCGTCCGTTGGTTGGAGCGGTCTTTTCGAGGGAGACACGACCAGTCAACATTCCAGATGGATGGGAGGTCTACGGAGACCCTTCACCATATTAGCTAGATAGGTTATTAAATGGTCGGTCCAGGGTTAAGCATCCTCACATTATAACTGTTCCCTATAATTTCAACTGCATGTTCTATTGTTACTATTTAATTAATGAACAATAAGTTGTAAAAAAATAAAATACTTAAATATACGTCTGTTCAATATTCAATACGAATACTGTTTGGTCATTGTAATCATTTTTAACAATAAAGTATGTTTGTTTTCCAAATCGGCCCTAATCAAGAAAATTATGTTCTTCGCTGTTAGCCCTGGCTTCAACACCAGTGGCGCCTTTTTAAATAAAAGCTAACAGCTACCAACAACTCACCTTTATCGTATTTTACACTAACAACTCGATATACTCATTTACCAATTTATCCAGTAACACTTTGCGTCAATGTTAAACTATCGCTTGATACTTGCTCTCACTCGTCTAGATAATGCGTTGCAAGCTTTGCAGTGTCAGGACAAACCTATCAGCTAAACAAAAAAAATTCAAAGTAGAAAAAAAAAGTGAATGACTTACCCTCCATTTGCGGATATCTACCCAGAGAGTCTTGAACTCCTCAAAGCCAAGTTTCCCGGAGCCATCGTTGTCCAGCATGGCCACCATGGAACGGCACACATCCTTGGAGAAGCCCTGACCTCGAGTCTCTGCACGGGGACAGACAAAACATACACAGTCAGCTTATAGTTCATACACAAATCTACATAATGTATTATACGCACAAGGGAGAATTTTGTAAGATCGGAAAAGACAGTTGTAAAATTATAGTTTGTGTATTGTCGTAGTGTTTTTCTTATAAATAATAATGTAACTATAATTAGGTGCCAAATATACACATGCATAATAATGGGTAAAAAACATTCTTTACAGTTTTAACTAATTAATTGGTGTATTTTTGAAGTTCTGATAATTTGGCTATGGTGTGACTCTAAGTGACCAGCTCAGGTACAGAGGCTCCATCGAAGCCAGAGTGAAGTTAGCCTCTCAGAAACTTGGCATACTTTACAGGCCCCTCCTCAGGGCCTCCTGTGTGGAGCTCATGTAAAAAAAAAGTGAACACGGGTCTTGAAGAGAACAATGTTGCAAAAGGGAGGAAACACAGGGGCCGGTAGATCATTCCACAGCCGAGCTGTTGAACTCAAAAATTTGGACTTAATGAAAATGAACGATTTGTAAAAAAATTATTGTAAAAAGAAGAATACAACGGCGGGGAAATTGAGCTTGTAGAGTAGAGATAGAGGCATATTTTCATAAATTTAATTACAAATTCTCATTGCAAAAGATAACAATTTCTTGACTGAACACATTGGCGGGTGTGGGTACCGGCGCCCCGGGAACCATTTATTTGATAACCAACACCTCGGCCATAGGTCACCCCAAGTGGTTCGCTACGTTTGGTGACTTGGCCGAGGTACCCGAGTTCGCGGGGTGAGGTTTGTCCAGGTCTTGGCAGCGGATGCATCTGCCCACCTGCTGGGTGGCGGGTCGGATCGAGAGAGACTGGTTGAGCGAGGCCTTTTGACCTTTCCAGCCGGATTCTCTCGAATTCAACGCCTTGCAGTTGGAGGGATGGATTCATACATCCGTCAATCCTGGACACACCGACTCCCAGATTCCTACCCACCCCTCATACCTTTTTCCTTCCCAGAACTTCCTATCCTTCCCTTCCTTAAAATACACTCCACACAGCATCCTCGAGATGATATAGGTCCTGAGGAAAATTGTTTTCCTCAGGACCTTTTGTGTGGAGCTAATGTAAAAAAAAAAATTGTCATTAAAGTATGAAAACTATATTAAACGTAAGATGGCGATGGGAGAGGAAAACTGCTAAAAATGGATGATTGACCTGCCGTACAATAATTAAAAAAAAATTATAATTTTGAGTAGAAAATGTAGAAAATGTTGTTTATCTATTATTTTTGCATGTAAATAAGAATACAAAATGAAATGATGATGATATTAACAATACTTATTTTACATATTTTAAACTAATTTCTACACAAAATCCTGTAGGGTTACAACAGTATTGATCAAACCCTACAGATTTTTTTTTTCAAAATCAAATTGAATAATTTTTTGTGTGTTGAGTTGGGAGCCATTGCACCCCCCAATATTGGGAAATTATTCAGATCAATTATCAATTTGGTGTAGAAATATAGCGCAAAAGTATGAATAAATTTATGCAGGTGTGTATATATATATTAACAGAAATGAAAGAAAAAAAATATTTTGAAAATAAAGACAAAAAAATATCTTAAAAAAACTATATTAGAACTTCTTCAATTCAAAGTGGCTGATAAAATTAATTTGACTTCATTTACAAATTTAAAAATATATAATCGCACATCCCGAAGAAAAGGGTCGTAAGTCAAAATTTTCTGTTTCACAAAATTTTATTTTTATCTCAAACTAAATGAAGTGATTGTTAGATCAATTTATCTCTTCCAGATGTCGCTGGTATATATTTTCAAAGGACCGCTTGTTTCAGTCATAATTTGTTTTTGCTCTCCTGTTTTGACTTAAGACTCTTTTCCACGGATGTGCGAATATATTTTTGTTATGAATGTAAAAGTGATATGAATTATATCTGCACCTAAAAAGCAAAGAGGTGTGAATCAACGTTTCGTAAAATTTTTCTGTGTGGCGAAAATAATAAAGAAATTATTTGAGCTTTGTTACAAATTATTTACCAAAATGTCAAAATTCTTATCCCGAAAACTTACGCCATTTGTACTTACCATATTATTTAGCTTTTTAGGCACAGACTAATGAAATGTATTATTATTGTCTAGCTTAAAGACTACAAACTTAAATTAAAATAAATATACACCAAAGACATATTTAAGACTTGTAGGCCCCAGACAGGCCGGTGAAATTGATTTTCTATTTTTATTTCGATTTTCTAAAATGTTTGATCAATTTCGACAGAAGTAAGCAAAAATTAGGCTTAGTTTGGGCTTACGGATAGGCCCACTATTCACATTTAGAGATTTGCTCTTCAGTTGCCGTAATATGGGGTGACTTTGATCGTAGCGGATATCTTCATAATTCCCACTGCTATTCAGAAATTTCACGCTTCTTTTTAAATACATCTACTTGAATTTCACTTAGGGGTTACAAAATGGGATCATATAAGAAATTCGACGATCCGAGACGATCTAAACATTGAACCACTGCTACTCTTCATAGAAAAATCGCAACTGGGGTGGCTTGGGCATGTACTAAGAATGCCTGATGACCAAATTCCTAGGAAGATACTAAGTGCGATTCCAGAGGGTAGACGTCCAGTGGGCTGCCCCAGACACAGCTGGGCGAGGCAACTCCAGAAACTGTGTGAGGAGAGGAAGAGACTGCCATGGACGGAGGCCAAACAGTCAGCACAAGACAGGGACGTATGGAGGAGCCTTGTGGATGCAATGGGTCCCCGACCCGATTAGGGTAAGGGGATGAAGATGATAGTGACAATGAATTTCACTTTAGTTTTCTTGATTGGTTGAATGAATGAATGAATGTATGTATGTATGAATGATGTGGAATCTTGGAAGTAGCAATTAATCCACTTCCCGACATCTATCGGGCTGAAATTCTGTAGATAGACTCGTTGTCGATAACAATGCACTCTAACAACTTTTGGTGGCAATCGCGCACAAACACACGGACATATAGGCATTTTTCTTAAATTCCAACAAATTAAAGCATTTAATATTCTTGATAATGTCGGTTATAAAAATTGGAATTTGGCAAGGTTGGTGTCATGATAGATTCCGATCACTGGGAAGGAAGGTTAAAACCACAGACAAACCAAGTGTTTTAGCGTTATAGTAAAAAAAAAAAGTGTTTTTCACAAGTTGATTTTTAATGATTGTTTTTTTCGGGCAACGTGGATACAATGACTGTCAAATAAGTGTCCAATTAGTTGGACTCCAGTTATATTCAATTATGTAGATGGTTGAATTATATAGCTATTTTTTAGAAAATTTTGGACTGAGAAAAATGTAAATACTATTTATAAATTCCTCTACCTTTATAATAGTATTGTGTCATTTATATTGTAAAGTATATCAGTGTCTATCGATATGGGTAACTTCATGAATATTCAAACTCGCATTTCTTTTTTTATATATTTTTTTAGATTGGTGTCGTAATACGCTTATAAAAATGGCATAACAAAGTCACCCCACTCCAAAAGGTGTCTTTGATAACCATATTATTTTTTTACTCACTAAACTTGATATAATTTATTATTTTATTATTTATTATATTATTATAAATAATAAAATAATAAATTATATCAAGTTTAGTGAGTAAAAAAATAATATGGTTATCAAAGACACCTTTTGGAGTGGGGTGACTTTGTTATGCCATTTTTATATAATTATAACTATTGAGTTTAAACATTTGAAATAATAAATTATGACATAAAATTTTTCCATTAAAATTTTATAAAAAAGTTATTTAGTTTCAAAGTTGAAAATTGATCAAAGTCACCCTATTTTATGGTACAATAGTATAGTGAATTTACCATATTTGACTCGACAGGGTTGATTTTCATTTAGTCGAGCAACTGTGCTGTTAGAATTCAAATGCCACAGTGAGTACTGATTTTAAACTCCACTTCTAAACAAGCAGACGAAATAATCTTTCGGGTTATTTTATAAAATGAAAACTCAAAAATGCCTTTGGAATATTTGTATATATTATTATTCAAATAGAATTTACCTATAGGGAATACTTGTGGATGCAAAACAAATTAATATTAAATTTTATTTTATAAAAAAATACTTTTTAATATAATCTAAAAAAAAAAATTAAAGGGGACAATAAAATAATAACAAATTAATACTAAAGTACTTACCTAGTACAGCTTACCTAACATATATACAGGTAAATAATGAAAAATTTTGAAAACATTTCGACAATACACAAGTCACATTTTTTTACTGTTTTTAAAAGGTGTATAAAAAAAATTGGGGACACAAAGTTAACATACATAATTAAATTAGCAAAAAAATCTTAAAATTAATAAAAACAAACAATAAAATTAATATTAAAAAATATGCACAACTCAATTTCAATGTATACAAAATTCATTCTTTCTTCACAAGCAATAAAAAAATATCAGATTTTTCAAGTTTCTATCCATCAAGTATTTTGAAATTTCATTAAATAGCTTAAAATAATTCTTTAAACTAAGCTCATTTAGTTAAATATATTCACGCATCTATGGCGATGTTTTTTTTTCTATGGAATTAGATATTCTTCAATATCTCGACTACAAGCAGAATATCAGTTTTTGATATCTAAAGCAGCAAAACATCTCAAACTGAGAGCCCCGCGCAAGCTTTCCTGAATTTTTTACGCAACACAAGCTATTGTCTGCTCGTAATGTCATTTCCAAAATGAACTGTAGAGCTTGGAATATCCATTTGACTATCAAGAAATAAATCAAGATGCCATATTTAATTTAATTTAGGAAAACACAGCTGCATATTACACATTTTGACATATTGAGTGTTTCTTGGTATACCAGCCAGTGAAGTTTTCCACATTATTTGTTCCATATTTTCAATTACTCAGCAAGAATAATGACTTCGTACCATTTTTCCTTTTCCAGAAAAAAAACCCCAAAATTTCTCTTTTCTGTCCACAACTTAGGCTGCCAAAAATGTATTACCTATCAAATATTTATTAAATTTAAGCAGAAAAAATATTTAAAACAAACCTGTAGGAAAAAGTCATTTCTTTGACCCTTACCTTTCAGAATGAGCTGTCAGTTTTCGAATACATTCAAACCTCAATTCCATAGATTTCTCCAACCGCAGATGTGTAATGTTGCCAGTGGAGAAAAACACCACATCCTGTTTTACAGCTAAGTCCATTACCTAAAGGGAGTTTGTTGTGTGGAAAGGTTTCTGAGGGGTGATGTGTTTATTTTTTTGGATTTTTAGAGGGATTATGAGGTTGTGGATTTTGTTAGTTTTTTAATACAAATAAAAGTAGATTTTTGGTAGTTACAAATATTTTTACAAATTGATATAAAACATAAAATTTTTTTTTTTAAGGAATATTGTCCAGTTTATAGTGCAGATGTAACTATGGAAGACTACAGGTTTAAAAACATAGTTTTCAGACCATTAACAATTTTTAGTTTAAACGCGAAACGGTATAAGATATTCTGTCAATACTTGCAACACCAATAGAATCTGGCACAGTTAATATTCTCAATTTAGTCCTGGTGGAAGACCACCATTGAAAACCGAAATTTTGTTGTAAATGATATTTAAGACATGCTAAGTAAACAGAATTTCAAATTCAGATAACTTTGCAACCATCCTCCTCCCCATCTCCTACCCCTCCCCACCGCTATCAACCTCGCAGCTTACCCCAAATTGGGGATACCGCAGTCCCACTGAATCCGGGCGTCGAAAAACAAAAGCGACTTTACCCGATTTACTCGAAATTTTACTTGTGAAAACTTTTGTTTTCCTCACAATTTAACCTTTTCATCTTATTTTGCCTGTACCTGGCTGTGTCAGGTGTACCCCCTCCGGACCATTTTGCTGTCCAGCCATCTGCTCCAAGTCTATCCCAAACTCCTTGCAGATGGGTGCGCAAAGGGAACAGGCCAACTGTTCCAGGAAGCCCCTCTCCTGTTGGGGAGGTCCGCCACTTTGGGGAGGTGGTGCAACATTGCCGCCGCCTTGACCCAACTCTGGGGTTTTACAAAATTTTATTTTTTTGCAATGGTTGTTTTTTAAAGGAAAGAAAGATTTTAAGAGATTTTTATGTTTAATTTTTAGGGGTTTTAAGAAGAGATTTGAAGGGGTTTGATTAAATTTTCAAGAGGTTTCATTTTAATTATTAGATTTTTTTATGAAGAGTGAGTTTTTAATGGGTAAGTTTTTCAGTTATTTTTTATAGTAAGTGATGTAGGGGGGTTTTTTGACAGTATTTTATACATTTTTGATAAATTTACACGACAATTTTATATTATTTATTATGCAATGTAAAATGTTATGGGTTTTATTATTATGAAGCGTAATTTTGGTATAATTCATCGACAAATTGTGGAAAATTTACGTATCCAGTGTTTTAATTTTTGAGGGTGTATTTATTTACGATTAAATCAATTTAAAAACAGGTTTCATAAAATATTTTTATATTAGTTACATGTTTGTATAATTAATGTGAATGAATATTTTGATGGTTATAATCACAATGAATTATCAGATTGATTGACAAAATATATATTTTTTAATATAGTTAGAACATAAAATATATATTATTTTTGCAAGAAACATATATTCAATTATTATGTTAATTAATGATGGTAGGAAGAGTGTTTTGAGTTGGGAAAGGATTTTGGTGGGCAGGTAAGTGGAAGAAAAAAGAATTCCTAATATGAGTGAAGGGCACTAAATGAATTTGTATTATGGTCACATTAATGTATTTTATCACCGCGCATGAATTTGCCAGCTGAATATTGCTGACATACAACCAAAACTGAGTAACACAAAATCTTCCCGATTCTGGCAAAAGTCACCAAATAACAAAGCAGATTTTTGAACTATTAGCAGATATGATTTTAGATTATCACGGCCAAAAGTATTACCGTTATTTATTTTTGGGGTGTTATGCCGTGTTGCGTTACCTCGTCCTTTAGCCTACGTTTCGGACAGCGTTACAAGGTCCATCATCTGTCATGATGATGGACCCTGTAACGCTGCCCTGATGATGGACACTGTAACATCCTGACGAAAGACACATCTGCCCTGTTGATGGACAATGTAACGCTGTCCGAAACGTTGGCTAAAGAAGTGGGTAGCGCAACACGACGTAACACTTCAAAAATAAATAAATATTAGTTAGCAATTTGAAAGATATGAAATAAAAGATATATCCTGCTTTATAAGTTTTTAAAGTTAATTTAATGTATATTTTGCAGTTTGATATTTAATGTTAAATGAACATGAATGATATTGTACAACAAAACAAAATATTTCTTTAAAACTCTACTTTTGAATACAGGAAATCTTTTAAAACAATGGAAACACGTGCAAAAATGTGTTGTCAGAAAATTACCACAAAAAAATGCACTGAATCTGTCTAGTAACTAATTAATGCCAGTGGTTCACAAACTTAAAATACTCCTTAAAAACACTACAGTATAGTCTTTGTAATCTGAGAGAAATTCAATTTGGGAGGTGGGAACGGGTAACGCCTCCCCGCAAACTATTTATTGGACAACCAAGACCCCTAACATATGTCACCCCAAGTGGTTCGCTACGTTAGGCGACTTAGACACTGGTTCATGGGGTGGGGTTTGTCTGGGGCTTGGCGGACAATACGTTTGCCCACCTACTACGTGGCGGGCCAGATCGAGAGAGATTGGTTGAGGGAGACCTAACCTGGACCTCTCCAGCCGGAATCTCTCGACCCATCGCCTTGCACTGGATTTATACATCTGTCACTCCTAGACACACGGACTCTCAGATTCCTATCCATCTCTTTTCCTTCCTAGAACTTCCTTTTCTTCCTTTCCTTAAAAAGACCGACCACAAAGCATCCCCTAAGATGACATAGACCATGAGGGAAATTTTTTCCTCTTGTTTGGATCTAATTTTTTTTTTACATTAATTCCACACAGAAGGCCCTGAGGAAAATAATTTCCCTCAGGGCCTTTGTCATCTTTGAAGATGCTGTGGAGTGTTTTTGAGGAGAGGAAGGAGTGAACATGGGTCTTGAAGAGACCCATCTTGTAGGAGGGAGGAAACACGGAGGTCGGCAAATCATTCCACAGCCGAGCTGTTGAACTCAAGAACGAGTCGTAGAAACGACACATTCTCATGTGACTAATGTCAACCATGTACAAATGTTGGGCGCATGTTTCCCGACTGTGCAGCGGTGCCGAGGGGATCAATGATGCTAGTTCCTGGGAATGTAAAAAAAAAATAATCTGAAAATTCAACCAAACAGGCTTGGTTTTTAATTGTTCGCTTATAGAGACTATACTGTATTTTGAGTGTTCTTCGGGGAACAGTTGTTACAACTAACAGTTTGTTGAGAATGTCTTTCTAAGGCGAAATTTCTGGCAAGTTTGGTTGTACGTCAACTATATCAGCAAATAAAAATAAATGTTCTTTTATGAATGTGTTAATAACAGAAATATGAGCATAATATACATTTTCTAAGTCAGTGAAGTAACTGACTGAAGCTAAATGACCGCAGACCAAAACCATTATTTTATTTTTGCATATTGATCTTTATAATAAATAGTACAATACAAGAGGTAAGTATGCGGAAAAATTAAATATAGAAAATTAAAATCATTTAATTAATTCAAAGTAGGGATGTTAAAAACACATGTTATGGCAACACGGTGTTATGAAAAAATCCATTTAAAATAAAATTACCTAGAAATTTTGAAAAAAGAATCTAATACCCTACCTACCTAGTTTTGAGATAATTAAGTTTTTTGTTGTGTTGGCAATATTGAAGAGAAAATTAATTCCATAGAAGAAAAAATTTTATAGTACCTTAGAAAAAAGGATGTGCAATTTTTATTGTCAAAGTGTGATGCTTAAAAATAAATTTTGAAGAATATAACTAATTATAATACCAAATCAGCCTTTATTCTCGAAGGTCGGGATGTTTCACACAAATTCAAATGTGACATTGTCATCAAATGGCAAATCAACAACTTTTTTGTTTTACATTTGAAAGGTTTTACATATCAGTTTTCTATGAAATTGTAATCAGCTGAAACATAACAACATGATGGTTGTGCTTTTTTGCAGATCACAATTTGTTCAAAAACTGAAACAAACCTAGAATCAGCATTTAACAGGGCCCTTTCAAATGTAAAAAAAGGAATAAAATTGGCTTTTTGATGAAAACGTTTCATTTGAATTTTAGCAAAAACTTCCAACTTAAATATTTATTGGATATATACATACAGAAAAATCTGATTTAAAAAACGCTTTCTTGCAATCATTCTCTTTCATAATTTTCAAACAACGAATTTGAAACCAATTGATTAAAACAATTTATTTATTTGTGCAGACAATAATTATAATATATTAGTGTTGTGTTAAGTAAAATTGAATTAAAAAATCATCTTCCTCGAGACAACAAACAAAACATAGACAAACAAGAGAAAAGATAGAGAAGTATTATTTAAATAGAATGTGATTAATTTTCACACATGGCGACATTAGAAGAAGATAACTAAAAGGCTGTCAAACATAAAGTATTAGTGGCTATCTACAAATGCATGAATGGTTTTTTAGGTCCGTAGGTCATTTAACTTCAATCAGAATAAACAGGTACCTAATTAAAGCTTAAAAAAAATACAAGTACCTACTCAATTTTTATGTTTAAAAAAGAGGGGGGGGGGATTAATTAGAGTTTATAACAATACAGAGGGGGTTTTAAAAAAAGGGTTATCATTATTTAGATTATTTTTTTGATAAACATCTATTTATGCAATAAAAAATGATATCCTAAACAAAAAATATAAATCAATAAATTACTAAAAAAATCTGCAATACCTACAATTTTTTTTTTCTGTTAATAAAAGCGTACAAAGAAAATTTAAACTAACGGACATAAGCTTTACAAAAACACTCAAAATGCGACAACCAGAATAATCATCCAAAGCATGAATTACATTTTTAAAAATTATTATCAAATTCAGCTTGATAATTTTCTCAAACAAACAAAGCACTAATACCAGATTATCCAAAAGATGGACTTGCCTAATTAAATTATAAATCAAACATTTTTAAATAACGAAATTATCTCTTGAAGAGTTAATCAATTTCATCAACCTGTCTGGGGCCTAGGAGCGAACATGTTACTTACTGTAAATCAGCGATATCAGCTTTATTTAAATCAGTAAAGATCTCACTAACTTCTATTTAGTTACTTATTTAAGAGGAGTCACTGTATTTAAAGGGCAGATTGGCCGTTTTCATACAAAACTTAATTTTGAATTTCAGGCCAAAATACCCAACGAACTGAATAATTTATTTATAAACAAAAATGTATGGTATACCCACAGCACATTCAGAAATATTCCAATTATTTTGAATTTATTGCAAAGTGGAAATTTTCTGACCTGACAGAATATGCCTGAGACCTGATGGGTTAAAGGCCTACATTTTATAATTTAAAACACAAATAAATAAAACAACTTTATATAAAACCATACTAGATTTTCAATACACTTTTTGGTTTAAAAATTAAATTATGTATTCAGTTTCGTTGAGTATTTTGGTTTCAAATCAAAAATTATTTGTTTGAAAAAGGTGCTAATACGTTTCTTTTAACCTCTTAAATGCCACGGGAGGAAACTCGAAAATTTCGCGATGTTTTGACTTTGATGTAATATTTTGCAGATTTATTTTATGCTATCATATATAATATTTACCGAAACACGTTCCCTGAACAATAAACTATGCTTACAAATAATATTACTTGCGTTTATTTGACAAATTGATAGTTTTATCGATCTTTTCATGACATGCGACGCTCAAAGTTTGACAGCTCAAATCGCGGCAGAAATGTCATTTCGAAAGTCATAGATATGTGCAAAGATGATTATTTGAGAGGCTAGGTGTGTTCCTTATATCTGTTACGTCAAGAACAAGAATGCCCCAAGCGATTCTGACCTTGTCTTCATACATTTTCTTTATACATAAGGTTTAAAATCGCATCTCAAATTATTTTTTTTTATTTATGGCGCGTCCTGGGCGCACAATCGGCAAACCAGGGGTTAAGGTTTTTGATATAAAAATAACAGAGCTGCTCTAACAAATAAAATTCAAATCTATGTAAATTTTTATGATTTAAAGAAAGATGCATATGCGCTAGATGATCAGAAAGCACACAAATAAGTGAATAAATGAATGTAAATGATAAAACACTGAAACAATTTAATATGACAGTATCTATGATAATACTTGGCTATTAAAATAAATATGATAGAAAAGATTTGTGAGAAAGCAACAAATAAAAATTTTTGATTAACAGGCAAATGCTCTACCAATTTGCGCTACTCGGCCTATTATCTTTCTTTTGATTAACAGGCAAATGCTCTACCAATTTGCGCTACTCGGCCTATTATCTTTCTTTTGATTAACAGGCAAATGCTCTACCAATTTGCGCTACTCGGCCTATTATCTTTCTTTTGATTAACAGGCAAATGCTCTACCAATTTGCGCTACTCGGCCTATTATCTTTCTTTTGATTAACAGGCAAATGCTCTACCAATTTGCGCTACTCGGCCTATTATCTTTCTTTTGATTAACAGGCAAATGCTCTACCAATTTGCGCTACTCGGCCTATTATCTTTCGTTCCACAAAATTGACAAATAAATCGCACACTGAAGGTAACCATAGTACGTAAGATACACAATTTTGATTTCATAGTAAAACAACCGCATGTATTTGACATATTTACTTCGACGGCCGGCGTAGTCCAGCGGTAAGGCTCTTGACTAGCATTCTGAAGGTCGCGGGATCGAATCCCGGCATGGCAAATAAATTTTATTGGATTAATTTGTGTTATTTCACAATTAATTCATTTAAAATAATATATAGTATATTTGAGGCACGTTCCAGAGAGGAAGATACTCTCAGTATCGCCCCGGTGTAAGACCACCATTCAGAATTAAACGTTGCTTTAAATGGCTTTGGCCGTTTTTGGTGACTAGATCTGAATAGCCAGGTACTTCCCACCTTCCCCTTCCTCATCTCCTTCCCCTCCCCACTACCTTCAGCCTCACAACATATCCCAACTGGGGATGCCATAGTGGCTGGCTCCCAATCACTGGCTCTAGACGGGAGCAGTTGGGACTCTTGTGAGGTATTCATATAAAAAAAATTTAAAAAATGGTGTAGAAAAAATTACTAACAAAATTTCAACTTCTTTATCGATTTCAGACAAATTTACCTAACAATTAGAATTTGTAAATATTTTTTCCGCACAAGAGTCCCAACTGCACGGTGTCATAACCATCAAGTTGTTTCTCCGCAGGGGTAGGCAGAAAGGACGGACCGACCGATGGTCCTGGCACACATTCCTTGCCTCATTCGTATACATACATTGTTTCATACTGTTCTATTTTTTGGCTAGACTCAAGAATCTGATTCACTTGATCGTGTTTTGATGTCTTCCACGGGCGTCCCCGACTTCTCCTACTATTCACATTTGCATTGTATATTCTCCTTACACTCTTTTCTCTGTTCATTCGCTCTACATGCCCAAACCATCTGAACGTTTTTAATCTTACTCATTACGCTTACATCAACCATGCATTCTTTGCTAATTTCCACATTTCTCACACGATCTTACATGGTTCTACCACATCAGGGATCTCATTTCTACAGCATTCAATCTACTTTCATCCTTCCTCTGCCAGTTCCATGCCTCACTGACATACATCATAGACAGGTACCAGCACTCCATTGTGGACTGCTAGCTTCGCTTCTTTGAACAGTTTTGTTGTCAGCACCAACCGCATTCAGTCCTCCATTAACAGTTCCCCGCAATTATCGTTTCAATATCTCTATCAGCCTTCCCATCTCTCGTAAACATACTTCCCAAATACACAAACTCATCCTCCTGCTCCAAGTATTCATCATTCACAACATTATTGTAAACTGTTTCCTACTCTCTCTTTCAAACACCATGACTTAAGACTTACTTACATTCATCGTTAACCTCTTAAATGCCACGGGAGGAAACTCAAAAATTTCGCGATGTTTTGACTTTGACGTAATATTTTGCGGATTTATTTTATGCTATCATATATAATATTTACCAAAACACGTTCCCTGAACAATAAACTATGCTTACAAATAATATTACTTGCGTTTATTTGACAAATTGATAGTTTTATCGATCTTTTCATGACATGCGACGGTCAAAGTTTGACAGCTCAAATCGCGGCAGAAATGTCATTTCGAAAGTCATAGATATGTGCAAAGATGATTATTTGAGAGGCTAGGCGTGTTCCTTATATCTGTTACGTCAAGAACAAGAATGCCCCAAGCGATTCCGACTTTGTCCTTCATACATTTTCTTTATACATAAGGTTTAAAATCGCATCTCAAAATTTTTTTTTTATTTATGGCGCGTCCTGGGCGCACAATCGGCAAACCAGGGGTTAACTCATTATTCGTACATACTTTATTCATCCTAGACACGAGAGACTGTAGATCTTCCATACCGTTAGAAATCAGTACGGCATCATCAGCACACAACATGGTTAATGCCATTTCAAGCAACGCTTTGATTCCAAATGGATATTTCACCAGGGTTTGCACTACAGTTATAAACTCAGTGTATGAAATATTAGTCTATTCAATGTTGTATTCTTATTACGGGATGAAAGATAATTAATTGTCTATGCTCTGTGCGAATTGTTTATGCTTCTATTTGTGCTAGAGTAAGCTGCGCATGTATGTAAAAGCAAAAGTTAGTGAAATCAATTTAAATATTCTAAACAACACAATAATAACTAATTAAATGGTTTGTATACAAAAAATGTTAAAAAACTTATAGAAGGTGCATTGGGATGGCAAAATTATTGTGCTTTATTTTCTATAATCGAATTAGCTCAGTGGTTAGAGCAGAGTCCCGATAAGGCTGAGGTCCTGGGATCAACTCCTGGATGCGACTGAATATTTTTCTTTTTTATTTATTTTTTTAATGAAAACAAATAACTTTGTGTACACCACTATTTAATTGACAAAATCGACATGTTTCAAAATCTATGTTTTCTTCGTCAGGATAATGAGTTAACTCCTGGACTGCCAATTGCGCGCCCAGGACGCGCCATAAAAAAAAAAAAAATTTGATATGCGATTTTAAACCTTATGTATAAAGGACAAGGTCAGAATCGCTTGGGGCATTCTTGTTCTTGACGTAACAGATATAAGGAACACACCTAGCCTCTCAAATAATCATCTTTGACATATCTATGACTTTCGAAATGACATTTCTGCCGCGATTCGAGCTGTCAAACTTTGAGCTTCGCAAGTCATGAAAAGATCGATAAAACTATCAATTTGTCAAATAAACGCAAGTAATATTATTTGTAAGCATAGTTTATTGTTCAGGGAATGTGTTTCGGTAAATATTAAATACGATAGCATAAAATAAATCCGCAAAATATTACGTCAAAGTCAAAACATCGCGAAATTTTCGAGTTTCCTCCCGTGGCATTTGAGAGGTTAAAACTATAACTTATTATAGTTTTAACTTATTATCCTGACGAAGAAAACATAATTTTTGAAACACGTCGATATTGTTAATTAAATAGTGGTGTACAAAAAGTTATTGGTTTTCATTAATTTAATAATGACGCCACAAAGTGAATTTGCAAAGTTTGAAGGAATATTTTTCTGTTTCAAATTTTCATTTGAGAGTCACTAACATAGTCTTCAATGATTAAATATTACAATTTGAGGGGGCTCGATAATTGTCACAGATTACACCTTCGTATTTAGCAAGTTAAAAAAGCAATTCTTTTTCGTACCGGGTTGCTATCTCCCTCCTTGTATTCATGTTATAGTGTCAATTCTCAACAGTAAAAATACACGTTAGTAAGTGATCAGTGTATTTTTTTCTTTTTACCTGTTCACGCCCTCACTGTGCCTTCTAAACGCCCCCTAATTTTCTCTGGGTCTTCTACCGCGTCCCTGAAAGTCTGAAACGCCCGCAAGGGGGCGTTATCGCCCACGTTGAGAAACTACGCTCTATCTGGTACAACACTCAGATTACTCGTAAACACCACCAAATCAAATATAATGCCCAATAACTTGTAGTGAATTAAACAAAATGTTGATGTTTTCTGAGTCACTAGTAGGATATTTCAAAATGTCATACTAATTTACCAGACCATTATACCTCCCGGTGTTATTTTAACTCGTGACGTGCCACGGGAGGAAACTCGTAAATTTCGCAATGTTTTGACTTTGACGTAATATTTTGTGGGTTTATTTTATTTTGTACAACACAAAAAGGTACAACATTACTTGCGGTTTATTTGATGAATTTATATGTTTTACGATCTTTTTAACGAGAACCACGCCACCGAATTCGTCAGCTCGAATGCCGCGTAACATCTCGGCCGGAGACCATAGAGAATTCCATAGAAATTATTCCGCTTCCCTAGGTGTGCTCAAGGTATTTCAAACCTTAAGAACAAGAATGCCCCAAGCGATTCTGATCTTGTCCTTCATACATTTTCTTTATACGGAAGGATTAAAATCGCATTCTAAAAAAATTTTTTGAAAGTTTTTTCGACCGCGCCGGCATATAACGAAAATTTTTCAAAAGTTTTGTTTCGCACGCCATTGGCATATAACGAGTTAAAGTATACTTAATATGTAACAAGTGTAAAAAATATTTGATTTATGGCAAGCCTTTAAATATTGCTGTCCTCAATTTTCTCAGAACTTAGTATTTGGAGATGTCTGACTAATCAACTGGACAATCGATAACTGCGATGATCAAATTTGACATGAGGTACAAAACTTTCTCGACTTATAACACTCGAAAATGATTTATTTTGCAGTGTGTCAATCTATTATAGAGTATGGTATCATAGCCTGGGGAGATGGTGTACATACAAGTTTGTGCTTATGTAAAGGACTCCAGCCTTAGTTTGCCAAAGGAGAAGGATTTTGACTCATCCACTTTTCGCTGTGTGCTCACATTATATAATATTAAGTGTGCACTGCACCTTGTTTCAACTAAAATGATAAATTTTACTTTGGCTTATAATTTAGCCATCCCAAGCAAACAGCATACAACAGTAAAAGAAGTGCATGATAAAGCATGACTGACCGTTGCGCATGGAGTAATCCAGGATCTCCTTGAGCTCATGCCAGTCCACTTCTCCGTCTTCGCCCGCCAGCTTCAGGAAGAACTGGCGCACGGGATCCTCGGGGGCGGACGGAGCCTCGGGAATCTCGTCCTTGACACGGTCGTCCACTTCACCCATACCGATTTCCTGGTCGTTCTCTCTGGAACAGAAATGAAGGTGGTAAAAATGTGCTGTGTTTATCAGGAATGGCGGAAAATATTAATAACGAGCATTATTTGTTTTTTTCCTAGAAAAATTCCTTTCTATTTATGTATTTTTTTTTTACGATAACTCCACATTCAGGCCGGAGTAAAATATTTTTTCTCAAGGCCTATGTCAAATTTGAAAATGCTGTGTGGAGGGTCTCTTTGAGGAGAGGAAGGAATGAATATGGGTCTTGAAGAGACCCATGTTGTAGGAGGGAGGAAAAGCAGAGGCCGGCAAATCGTTCCACTCAAGAATGAGACATAGAAACAACCATTTCCATTGTAATACCGGTAGAACAAGGATAGTATTCCTAACTGATGCCTGTGCTCTAAAGATTGCAATCCGTTCAAGATAGGGGAATTTTATCAAATGGACCGCCCATTTCTACAGAGTCAAGAATTTTTTCAAGTATTTCGGGGATCCAAAATGGAGCGCACTTGCGATTTGTACAGATTGTACTATCAGATAACTAACTAACAGTATCTGCACGCCCTGTACAGTACGCCTGAAGAGGCTAATTTGACTCTTGCTTCGATGGAGCTTCCGTGCCTGAGCTGGTCACTTAGTGTTACAACAAGCATATTATCAATGGAAGGCATGTTGGGAAGATTGCTTCCGTTGAAGGAGACTAGATTGTCATTTCGTTCCTCTTAAAAGAAATCAGATATGATTAGGTCATGGAAATATTAAATTCGTCTAGGTTATTCTTGTATATTATGTATGTATTCAACGGGAACAAAATAGGGAAATAAAGAGAAAATACTTACGTAAAGGTGCTGCATTTTTCAGTGAACACTCTCAGAAGGAACTCTCCTTCGTCGTTAGGTTCAAAGGTACTGGGGACGATGCAGTATGTACCAGGGGGAAGCTTGAACCTGAAATAATGAACAAACATTGAGTGCACTGCTCAGATGAAGTACCTCAACATTGTTCCATATCTCAAATGGAATCTTCACTTTCAAATAATTGCAAGACAAAATAAGAAAAACCATGCACTTTTTCAGAAAGATACCAAACTTTCTTGTTTTACAACACTGAAAATGATTTATTTTGCATTCTATCAATCTATTATTGAGTATGGTATCATAGCATGGGGAGATGGCATCTGCACTAGACCCAATCATAAAGGCGCAGAAAACTATTATAAAATTTAATTAAATGAAGACACCATGAAACTCAATCGGAAATCTGGAAACAGAAAAATCAGAAAAAGATATTGGCACCCCTGGGACTCGAACCCAGGACCTCTCTCTTTCCGGGCTTGCGCGCTGACCACTGCGCTAAGGTGTCGATATCCAATTCGGTCACTTTTAACTGTACCATACTTCGACTAAGACTAGATAACAATTCCAGTCTAGCTGTTCAGTACAAAAATTAATCATAAAGGCAATCTGTTTTCTTGAGGCAAATGTCAACCTGGCACAGACATTGGGCAAGCATCTGGTGTGTCTTGTAAATTATGAGTAGGTACAAATTTCCAAGATCTATCTCTTGGAAAATCACAAACATTTTAGTAAGGTTATGTGTGTTACCTGCAGCTGACTTCACGCAGATTGATGAAGGAGGGACTCCTGGCCACGGAGGCGTTGTACTTGAAGAAGTCCAGCTGCAGGGGACCGTGCCCCGTGTTGGGCTGCTTGTACAGGGCAAAGCCAATGGTCAGACAGTCCAGGCCCGCCGAGCGCTGCGAGCGCCGGTTCTTCTGCATCAGGGCTACAATCACCTGAGGAAGAACATAGCTTAGTAGAAGGTCTCGAATCAGTCCAATAAGTCTCACTCCCTAACCTCCTCTCTCTCTGTCTTTTCTCTCTTTCTCTCTCTAGCATAGTATTCAAGTAGTAATAATGTATCATAATTATTAGTCTATGATTATTTCTTAGATTATTCTAGTTGTCTACGGGTTTGTCCTGTTACATGTTTTATAGCGGACCAGTTTCGCGTCCACTACACCTCAAGCCCGCTCCTGAAAATTTATTTGCGCTGTCACTGGTATCAAGAGGAATTTAAGAGAATTACCTACGTATCCATCATATAGGCAGGTACATTTGTACGGCGCCGAGTTATTGAAAGGTATTAAGTGTATTGGAAAGGTCCAGATTGACAAACGCCTTGCAGCACAGCGGCGAACATTCGGGAACTTTCTCACCTTAACGCCTTAACCTCTCGGTCTTATTTCCGAGATTTGCAGAATCATTATAATTCTAGAGCTCCGCAGACAACTATTTCTCTCTTGTTTGCTAGTTAGGAATGGTTCATCTGGACAAAGTTATTGATTAACCAATGGAGCGATTTTTGCCGTATATTGGTGCCATTTTAAATGTTTTCGATTGCTTTTCGGATAAAAATGGCAATTATCTCCTTGATTCAAAAATGCAAAATTTAAAAAAATATATATTTGTAGCTTCCACGTTTGTTATTTTGGACTTAAAACGAAGCTATTGAAATGCTTTATCTATTATGACCATAGATGTCGCAAATCCGAACTTCGTAGACTAATTTATAACAATGTTAAAAAAAAAAAAATTTTAATATTTTTTTCATGCAGAATTTTTTTCACGCAAAATTTTTGATTAGCTGTTTACGGTTAAAGTTAAGACCTTTTCCATAGATATATGCACCTTTCAATATCACGTACACCAAAGACAATATACAGAAATCGAAAATATTCTATGTTGACTCGAATAAGTACCTCGGATAAGTACCTCTCACGGCAGTTTCAAAGTAACAAACACGCAGGACTCACGCAGTTATAAACTCTACGCTTTTTTAAATATTTTTTCTATAAATCCTAGAAATATGAGATAAACGGTAAAATAAGGTTAATTCAATGACTACATAGCATTATAATAAGTTTTTATGTCTCCATGTTAAAATTCGAAGGTATGGTTTTTTTAATGTTGGCGAAAACTTTAAAAAATGATCTTCTGAAAATCTCAAGCAAACGGAGAAAAAAGTTTTACAAAGCGCTGTCGCTCTGGTGGTTAAAAAACATATTCAAGAGACTCACGGTGCACATGTTCTGGTCATCATCCTCGTCAGGGTCTGTGAGTACCAGTGTGTACTGGGGATTCTTCCAGAACGAGTCCAGGTAATTTCTGCAGCCGCCGGCCGTCACACCTGCACACAAAAAATTACTTGAGTGAAAATTGCGACAATAACATTTTGTAAAAAAAGGGAATAGCGACTTCATTTTAAAGTTTACTATAATAAAACACACTTGAAGTGAAATGACACAAAACTGGACTTTACAAATGTCATATTATTGCAGATATTTATGTACTTAAACTAAACCATCAAAATATACGCACTATTTTTTATATTATTTTAAAAGAAAGACAAACATTCCCGGGTTACGAATAACCTGACAATAATGTACCATCACAGTAAACGGAAAATATTGCTTGTGTCGTGATGAAGAACTTAGCCAGCCGAGAAATTGAACACAATGAACAAATATTTTGAAAAATGTCAAAGAATGTTATTGAATTTTCACCCTCCCACGTGAAAACAATCACTCGTTTGATAAGGACGTACCTCGCACCCACTCCCCTTCAAACACGCTCATCTCCCACTTCTTGCCGCATCCTTCGGGCGTCTCGTCAGGGTCCAGGGAGTCAGGGTTCAAATTGCAGATTTCCAATCTGGAAATATTAAAAATGTACATTTACATTTACACAGGTACATTTGTTACTTAATTTTTATTTATCTGCTGCCGGTTTCTACATATTCGTGTCATTCTGCTAAAATGATGCTAGTATGTGTATATTCTGAAGTGTTTGTTACCTTGTAAATTGAGCCAGGAAATCTCTGTACGACATCCAGAATTCACCGTCCTCATCAAAAGTCAGTCCAATCTCCTGTTTGTCTTCCTCGGATATGTAGCGCCACTCTGGTGACCTGAAACCAGCAAATAAGGTTAGGTTAGTTAGTTTACCACACAATTGCATTCCACTACTATCATTAACCTGTTGAATGTCGGGTGGTATTTCGAAAAACGGCGCGGAAATTACCTTGATGACTTCTAGTCAAATATCCACATAAAAACAAAGGAATTGTTTTTTTGCCATTGTTTTCTGTTTACCATTATTCATGTATATTACATGATAATATCGTAAGAGGTTTTTTCAGAATAGCTAACTAAGAAAAATTATTAAAAAATCCCCCATTTTGGAAATAATTGTCAAAAAATATAATCATACAAATATAAACTGATTTTATTATTTCTACACAAACCTAAATACATACCCAACATGAAAAAACACAATTCAAAGGAGTTTTCAAATAAATAAAGATCTTTATACTCATTTGAAAACATAAAATATCGATTTTTTTCACCATCCTCAGTTGCCAAAAATGACCCGCAAAGTCATAGAAAATTCATTTAAAAATATTCCAAGTAATAAGATTAATGAAATCAACTGTTACGTCAATAATGATATTGGCGCAAGCGATTCTGACCTTGTCCTTCATACAGTTTCTTTATACATAAGGGTTAAAGTCGCATTTAAAAAAAAGCAAGACAATTGACAGATTAATGAAAGAAAGGAGAGAGCGGTCCACAATGTGGGAGGGAGGAAACGCACAGCCGAGTACAAGAATGAGTACAAAAATGACTCATTCTCATTCCAACCGTGTACAAATGTTGGACAAGCATTTGGGATATCTCCCTAAATAAAAGTAATGTGTTTTCAATATTTCGTGTTCTGTCAAATTATGAAATAAACAGTAAGCAGATCATAATATGTTTCCATATTAATATTTAGAGGTATAATGAAAACCGAACACCCGGAAGTCTCTTATAGCTTGAGTGGTTAGGGTCATTTTTGGTGCTGAACCTCGATATAGAATTTAAAAAAACTGTAGTTACTTGTCTCCCCAAGCCCCGTTCCACTCGGCTTCGTTGCCCCAGGGATTCCTCAGTCGGAGCAGCGGGATCTTGCCCTGGCGGCCGGGCGTCTCAATATCCACGTAGCAGACACGTGTGATGCTGTAGGCGTGGCCCCTGATCAGACCCAAGGGTGTCTCTGCCTCTAGGACACTTGGGTCGGGCTAGAAATAAAAATAACAATCACTAAACCATAAATAAGCATAAATTGATAATCATGGGCTGATGTACAGTACCAAAAAATCATTGCTATAATTCCACCCATATGTTTCAGCGGAGCCAAAATCAAAATCTGCAGTCTAATAAAATATTTGGGGCAAATGTCCTCACTGACGACCTAAATGATAAAAATGACACATAACGCCAAATTTAGAGTGCTGAGCGGGCGAGCCAACACGCTCGCCAGGAGATTCAACAGGTGCAGTCCTCAGGTGAAGAAGCAACTATTTCAGACATGCACAAGCTTTTATACTAGCGAACTATGGATAAGATACACACAAGGCACCATGAACACACTCCGAATACGCATACTGGGAGCTGTTCGGCCTCCCTTGGCGATGCAGCGTCTCGCAGGTGTTTGCAGAGGGAAGGGTGCATGGGTTCGCTGCTTTGATCAGCCACAGAGAAGTAGGGACGAGTCAGCGCTCCCGGAAATTAGAAATCACTCTTGTCAAGGCCATCTCAAAGTGGCAGGGAGCGCCTCGACACCACACATGGGAATTCTCCTCAAGCCACCATAGTACAAGTTTAAATATGTAAACTATTTTATTTATTTATCTTATATTCAATTTTATGTCATGTAATTCATTTATATGGCAGACAGAATATTGTGCTATCCATGGAGGTTGACCAACCTTGCTGCTTTATTTTAGCTTAGTGTGTAGCATTCTCCGGAGTGGATCTCAGGTACAGGGGCCTGAGGGGACTACTACTAATCATTCAGGAAGCTTTCACACAAGATTCACGGGGTATCTATCACTGGTTAACTTTTTTAAAATTAATAATAAAATATATTAAAAGTTTTTGAAATTCAAAAAGTATTTCCAAAATTTTAAATACCTATTGAATTTTTCTGAAAATTGAAAAAAAAAAATAATTTTAAAGCTTTTGAAATTTAACATAATAAATTTTTGAAAATTAAAAATTTTGCGATGACTTCATCGCGATTTGTGAAGTCATCGTAACTCATGAAATTCACTAGTCGCGACGACTTCATGAGTCATGAGTTGCAAAGTGTGAAGTATAACACAACACAAGCACAAGCACCTTAACCAACTTGGCCATTGTGATCTCTTATTTTTAAATAATTTTTGACAATCTTATATATTAAATTCAGAATTAACAATATTAGCTTCAACTAATTTTTGACATATTTTTGGTTGCTACCTTTTTTTAAACGATCAATTCTAAAGAATTGATTTGTAACCTAGATAGTGACTCAGATTAATATATCCGATTTAATTTATATGGGACACCTATTACTTTATTTATTGGAATAACTCTCGTTGTAATAACTTTTGAATCGACACCCGTCAATATATATATTTGGAGAGGCCTTGTCCTCCATGGAAATCGAAGTGGGTATCACGATCCTCAGCGATGAGGAGACAACTAAAGAAGAAGGTCTCACCTCGATGCTGCAGCCCATGAGCGAGCTGCGCTGGTAGCCGTGCATCAGGATGGTGTAAAGGTTGGGGGGCACTTCGGACATCTCGTACATCTCAGTCACACCGCCTGTGAAGTCCTCCATAGCTTCACAAGTGGAGCCCCCCTTGAGTGCCTCGTAGGAGCCGTGCAGTCTGGAATTATTATAAATTATAAGGTTAGCATTATTATTGATAAGGGAATAGTTTGCGTAGCTCCCTTACCAATCCTGTGCCGCTGCCGCGCCGGCGCGCATAACAAAATTTAAAAATTTTTTTTTTAGAATGCAATTTTAATCCTTATGTAAATATAAAGAAAATGTTCGAAGAACAAGGTCAGAATGGCTTGGGGCATTCTTGTTCTTGACGTAACAGAACACACACTGAGCACACACTAAACACACTGAGCCACTTGGAATAAATTTTATTAAATTTATTCATGACTTCTAGTTAGCCCTTTCATGCAAAAAATTCAAGGATTTTTTTCAGGTATTTTGGAGCTCTGCATCAGAGGTGGCTGCCAAATTCAACAGTGGGGCGACGATGTGTACAGGGTTAGCAGTTGTGTACTATTAAAATATCTGCGGGCCCTGTACAGTACCCCAGTTTCTGAGAGTCTTCTGGCTTCGATGGAGCCTCCATACCTGAGCTGGTCACTTAGAGTTACACCAAGCAAATCAATGTAAGGCCTGTTGGGAAGATTGCTTCCGTTGAAGGAGTTGAACTATGCGCATTAAGGAGTTGCTTGGAGTCTATTAGGACTATCATGACATACATTGAGTAAAGCATGTTGTGCAACAGTACTCACTTGGCGTAGGCCTTCTCCAGCAGGGCACTCCAGAACTCGTTGCTCTCCGAGGAGTGGAGGAAGACCAGTTTACCCCGGTGGGTCGGGAGACGGTCATCAATAACCACGTCCACCCACTTGCCGTACTGCCAGAATCTGCAATTTAGAGGTTATGCTAATATTCATTGAAGAAGAAGATAATACTAATAAATCTAAACGAAAATATGAAAAAGAACAAGACACAAAAGTTATTATAACAAGAGTTATTCCAATTAAAAAAATATATATTAATCGATTTAAAAATATATGTGGAGTACTATAGCAAGAACAATAAATAATGTTTGAAACTGACCTGAAGTGGAAGATTCCAGCATAATCCTCGTCGAAGCTCTGGTCATCAGGAACTATTTGGAAGAACAATCTGAAACAAATAAATGGAGAAGGATGAGCTAATATTACGAGGAAGATTTTTGAAACATCTCGGGTGACAGTGATTCGAGATTCGAGCAGCGAATGGAAGTGAATAGATTTATGACGGCCTCCGTGGTCGAAGGGTAAGGCTCTTGACTCGCAATCCGAACGTTGTCTTCAGCCTCACAACATAACCCAACTGGGGATGCCATAGTCGCACTGGCTCCAGACAGGAGCAGCTGAGACACTTGTGAGATGTTAATAAAGAAAAGCTTTGAAAATCCGCATTAGTGACAATTTTGCCATTTTCATGAGAATAACAAGAAATGCACAATTTCATATTTTTTATGCAAAATTCTTTACGCGAGTTTTTGTGTGAGTGGCTTTCTTATTCTAAGATTGATGAAATTTTGCACACTTGACCTTCAAAGCAAGACGAAAATGACTGTCAACATGAGATTTAGAAAAACCATCCCTTTTACCTACCCGTGAAGCAGAATTTTAATACTACTTGATGAAATTTGCATACTTGAGGCTAAAAATAAGAGGGAAATTACTGCCTACTTCCGATTGGAAAAATCTGCATATAACTGGCTGGAGCTAATTTTAAAATAAGAAAGCAATACTATACTTTCTAAATATTTAAATGATCATGGTTTTATAAGCTGGAATAGCCAAAAATGGAACGACGAACAGACGCAACCGCCGCCAAGACCTGGACAAACCTCATCTCATGAACTCGGGTACCTCTGCTAAGTCACCGAACATAGCTTGGCACTTAGGGTGACCTACGACAAGGTGTTGGTTATCCAATAAAAGGTTCCCGGGGCGGCGGTACCCATATATACACCTCTCTATAGGTTTATCATCTTTAAAACAAGTAAAGACAAAATAAAGTGAAAGGATTTTTTTTTACACAAGCTCTACACAAGAGGCTCTGAGGAAAACCATTTCCCTTAGGGCCTATGTCAACTTTGTGGATGCTGTGTGGAGGGTCTTTTTAGGGAAAGGTAGGAGAGGAAGTTCTAGTAAGGAAGAAGGTATGAAGGATGGGTAGGATTCTGGGGGTCAGTGTGTCCAGGAGTGACGGACAAATGAATCCATCCCTCCCACTAAAATGCAAGGCACAAGGGATAAAAAGGTCTCCCTCAACCAATCTCTCCCGAACCGGCCCGCTATGCAGTAGGTGGGCAAACGCACATGCCGCCAAGACCAAGATAAACCTCACCCTGTGAACCCGGGCACCTCTATTAAGTCACCAAACGTAGCGAACCACTTGTCATGACCCACGGCAGGGGTGTTGGTAATCCAATAAATGGTTCCTGGGGCAGCAGTACCCATGCCTGCCACCCAAATTGAATGAATTAGGTTCAGAGGAGAATTGCTTACTTTCTATGCAGCGTCAAGTTGGCAACAGCGGCCAGAAGCCAACAGTCTCCGAGTTCTCCCTGCTGGACATCGAAACGGCTGAATCCTTCCACGAAAAGTTGAGGGTTGTCTGCGATCTCCTGCAACCAACCAACCAATCAAAATATTATAATGAACATCCATTTGTAAAGCAAGTAAATTAAAAGTTTTTAAAAGAAAAGCTTTAACTTTGTTTGGAATACGTGCTAAATATTAAAATACGTATTTTGTACAAGTAATCAAACACCGCTGTCAATCTTTCGTAAAATTTCCATTCGCGGTAATAGTTGAATTCTCCAGCGATGGACGGCAAGACGCAGAAATTGATCGAAGAATTGGTGCAGCAAGCGGTGTGTTGCCTCCTCTCTACAGCTCAGTGATAAGGAAAGCCGAGCTCAGTATCAACACAAAGATAGCAGTGTTCAAAACGGTATATCGCCCGATGCTCACCTGCAGTCATCAGATATGGATGCTAAGCAAACGAACGCGCTCTAGAGTCCAAGCTGCCAAAATGAGGCACTTGAGAGGAGTGGCAGGAGTTACGAAATAGAATCATATAAGAAACTCGATGATCCGAGACGATCTAAACATTGAACCACTGCTACTCTTCATAGAAAAATCGCAACTGAGGTGGCTTGGGCATGTACTAAGAATGTCTGATGACCGAATTCCGAGGAAGATACTAAGTGCGATTCCAGAGGGTAGACGTCCATTGAGCCGCCCCAGACACAGCTGGGCGAGGCAACTCCAGACACTGTGAGGAGAGGATGGGACTGCCATGGACGGAGGCCGAACAGCCAGCACAAGGCAGGGACATATGGCCTTGTCGATGCAATGGGTCCCCGACCCGAATAGAATGAGGGATGAAGATGACGATGATGATGATGGTAATAGTTAACCTTTCAGGCTAATTTGTTCGCTTTTCGGAACAACTCGTAGTAGAAATTGTTGTGCCTCCCTTACTTTCATGGTTAGAACTATGGCCTAAACATTGAGACATTTTTAAAACTTTTTTGCATTCAAAAATTATATTTTTATTTTGAATTATAAAATTTGAAAGCGTATTTTATCACCTTTCAAAATTTTTAGTTTCATTTCTGTTGTGAAATAAAATAAAGGTTGAATAAAGGTATTTCCGATTCGGACATTTTATGATAAGGCAACTGGTTATACTCACGTTGGGCCGCAGCCATTCGAAGCGTCTGTCCGGCCGCTGGCTGAAGTAGAGGCTGGAGTCCACCGGGCGGAAGTCGGGGTCCTCGAACATGCGCCCTTCGGCCAGGCACTCGGCGCGCAGCTGCTGAAAGTCCTGGACATCGGTCTTGCCGGCGCCATAACCGGAACCACGCTCGCCAAGCTGCGGAAGAACAACATTTATTAGATTAAAGAATTAAAATATTATTGCAACAGATACATAAATAGACTACACCCTAGACCAGTGATTCCCAAAGTGGTCCAGGTGGACCCTTAGGGGTCCACGGAAGACCCCGACGGGGTTCACGAACTGGTTTCGATTGAGACCCATCCCGTGCCCCATATCCATATCCCATCCCACCCCCCGTCTCATATCCCATTACGCCCCCTTCACAACAGAGTGACTGGCGTACAGCGTACGTTGTTGTACCAGTTATGCAAGAGATCTTAAAATGCCCAGCTAGGCAAGGGGGGGAGTGGATGGCGTAATGGGATGTGGGTGTACTTGCACACTTGAAGTGAAATGACCCAAAACTGCGCTATACAAATGTAACATTACTATTATTATGTACTGGTCCATTTTGCCCCCGTTTGAAAAAGTCATAGATCCGGTACTGCTCCGTTCAATATTCGGTACAATATTGAACGGAGCCATTCAATATTCAGTACAACGCATGTTGAGTTTTGGAAATATGGTAAAAATGTACCAGCAGGGGTCCACCGTGACCAGTAAAATTTGGAAGTGGTCTACGAGAAAAAAAAGTTTGGGAACCTCTGCCCTAGACGAACCAGAGAGTGACAGGACTACTAACCTCTCCTTAGCCACCTCAGGAGACATTAAATTCAATTCAATTTATTCAATCATTTAAAAACATTACAAAATTTATATTTCAAATTGTTTTTAAAAGATAGATAAAGAAAACAATGAGTGTGCCTTACGGTGCTAAATGCAACAAACCCAACCAACTGATAAGCAACCATTAAACGTCTATCAATTGTGCGAAATCCAAAACACGCCATCCAGCAAGGAATTAAGCTTGCCATCTAAATTCTACCGCATTGATGTTAAACAAATCAATATTCAAAGTAATTGTATTTAGCAACAAGATTGCTCCCCCATGACCACTGGCAAGTTAGTTCTGCAAGCCGGGAGATAAAACAGTCTATGCTGTTGGTGATGGAGATAACCATCGGGAACATAGAAACTAATGCTCTCCATGATAGTCGAGTTTTCGAACCATCCACAAATCAGTCTAAAGAAATGACAACACACTCAGCTATTGGGAGTGGAAAACACCAATTGATGCAGGAAATGTAAAGAGGATGAAGAGACTGCAATTCATCTATGGTGCCAATGTTCCGCTCTGTTGGGAACAAGGTTCAGACTGAGAAGACACCTTGTGGAACCAGGAGACATAGTCACATATCCAATGACAACCCTGGTGAATTTTATCAAACGGTTGCTGTTAACCTATTTGAGACGAGCGTCATGTATACATGACATCCAAACGCTTGCCTAAAAGACGAGCGTCATCTGTGCACGACGCTTATTACGTTATTTTAATATTATAGATAACATCTACGTCTTGAATATATTCAATTAAAATGAGATATAAAGCGTGAAAAATCTGCCCGTCCACGGGTATTGCAAATTCTTTAACGACATCGTCGTAAAAGGGAAAGGGGCGAGGTGAAACGGGAAGAGGAGGAAACGAAACTACGACCTGAGTGCTCACGGGAACTCTCCACAAACTGTCTCCATTTAAATTAATAACATAAATAAAAAGAGAAAGGTACATAAATTACAATTCTCATTTGAATACTATAGTTACGATTCCTGCTGTAAAACAACAATTTTATGTATTGGCCTTAAAGCATTTTCGCCAAGGTTTGTACAATGCATTTTTGTCCTACGATGTCCTACAATTTTGATAGATTTTTTCATTGTTATGTATTATAGAATATTGTAAAGTTTTTATTATTATTATTTAAAAGCAGGAACTGTTATTGGGTTGTTTTAAATTTTAAAATAAGTAAATCTCTCCAAATATCCAAAAGAGCTTTAAATTGATTTATATTACATAGTAGTAGCATGGATGTCATGTTATGGAAATTTGTTCCATGCTTCCAATACTCTATTAGAATGGATGCAAAGGCGTTTTGTCATTTTTTTTTAATGTCAACGGAGATTTATATTTTTGTTGGTAAAGATTTCTTGGATGCCAGTTAAATACAACTGTCGAACCTTTACGTGTTTTTAAACAAATTAATAAAATTTTAAAAGTAGCGTGTTTTTACCATTTCACACGTCTACATACATTCAATTAATCAAAGATTGATTTCGTAATTTTTTTTTTTTTTTTTAAACTTTATTTATTCTCATTTCTTTGTACATATAATGTATAATAGCACATATAATAACATAATATATAATAACAAATAGTATGAACAAGAGATGAAAACCCACTAAGGCACTGCCTGAGTGTGGGTAATATTAAAACAAAATACTATATTTCCAAGTACCCAAAGTATAAAATAGCCTTAAAAAACATAAAAAATATAAAGTTAGTATAAAAAGTTAGTAATACATTGGTAGAATAAGTGAAAAAGGTTTTTTTTTCAGCTATTATAAAAATAAAATAAAAATATGGAAAAATAACAATGATTTTTAATTTTTTTAATTTTTTTTTTTTTTAGTTATTTAAAAAAATAAAATAAACAGAAAACACATTGTACTAAAGTTTAGAAAGTTACAGAAAGTGAGTTGTAGAAGGATGGATAAATTTATAGAAAAAGCGTTTCAATATCTACATTATTCAACCATAATTTTACCTCTTTTACATATTTTATCATTTTATTTATCATTTGAGTTTGTAGTGGTAGAAGGTTAAATAAACGAGGACCAATGAAACTGCTATGTGTCTGCAATAATTTAGTATTGGTTTGTGGGGTGTAAAATATATTATTTATTCTTTTGCTCATTCTGTTTTCATTTATTTCGAAATTATTTTTGTTTTTAAATACATATTTCAAAGTTTGTAATATAAATAATTTACGTATATTAAATATTTTAGTTTCTTTGTATAATAAGTTGGTCGAGAATGTTTTATTTTTGTTATATATGACTTTAATTATGTGTTTTTGAATTATTTGTAGAGGCTTAATAAATGTATCAAGTGCACCACCCCATCCTATAATGCCATAAGTGATTGATGATTGCACCAGGGAAAAATAGACCATTTTCAATTTTTCAATGTTTAGTACTTCCTTAAGTCTATAAAATATGTAGGTCAGATATCTTAATTTAGAAGTGATTTGATTAAAATGTGATTTCCAATTAAGATTTATATCTATTGATACTCCTAAATATTTTATATTTTCGACATTAGTGAGTTCGTTGCACATGAAGCACATTTCTTGATTGCAACTAGTATTATGGATTCTAATTTTAAGGTTGTCTGTAGGTTTATTTTTAATGGTTTTATAAAAAGGTAAGTAAAATGTTTTGCTATAGTTTAAAACGAGTTAATTTAAGGTGTATAATACTAATTTGCGGAACAAATAGACTTGACAGGTTAAATAGCTTACAATAATATATTATTAAAAGTAATAATACATAGTAACTTTCATACTGGGAAACTCTATAAAATTTTACACAATTATTCTTTTACCATACATCAAATGAAATCCCTCTCCAGAGTAACTACTAACTAAGGGCTAGTTGTTTCACAGAACTTGGGGCTGAAATTCGGACTTCTAGACTAGAATACCCCCTTAATAACATACTACACACACCTTACTTCCCACCATATTGTACTAATTATTATTACAGACGGTGAAATATATATTCAGTATCACCCTGGAGCTAAACAACTATCCGGAATGAAAACTCCATTTGCAATGGCTTTTTATCCACAGAGCTGAAAGTGAGCTAACCTAACCCAACCCATCCCCAACGCCTCCCTCCATCCAGTAATTATTTAATTGTTTATGAAAAATTCACCAAAATTGTAACAACTAAAGTGCAACACACCCCCTGGGGGACTGATATTTGGTGTTGCATAAAAATAATGTTTTGATACAGTTGATGATGAAAGTCTTAGGGGAAATCTACCAAATAGAGTGATGCACTACAAAGTAATCCAAAATCAGGAGTTTTGGATTTGAAAATTTGATCACCTAAAAATAATACAGATGCTTTTATTAAATACTGCCAGTAGTAAACATCTTGGCCTTAGCTATAATCGTGCATTTTTTGTAAGCCTTTTTATAAGCCTAGAAAAAAATAAAGCATCAGGCCCATAAAAAATCCTTTCAAGTGTAAAATTTGCTACTTACGAACCCCCTTTTCGGAAATAATTTTATTGTATAATGTGGCCGATTAAGTTCTTTAGATTATGATTGGAAAACGTTTTAATATTTGTGCCTGAACTTGAATTTGGGCGATGTTTTTTTATGGTTCCATGCCAACTCAGAATCAAGTCAACTCAACACCTCTTCGAAAAGTCAAGCTATGAACAAAAATGAATTTAAAAAATGGCCCATAACCTAATCTAATCACAAAGGAAGTGTTGAGTTGATTTCTGGGAGTTTTTACAGCGCCCTTGAGGTGATTTTTCACAAAAACGGCGCTATATAAATCATCCAAATATTGTTTTTCTCCGGTCACCGAGATCCGGTTTTTTATGCATAAATCAAAAAACAGGCAGCTGGTTTTAAGGCGGCGCTTCCCGGCCCAAAAAGAAGAAGATGGAGAGATATGTAATTACGAACGTTGGACAGAGCGCGCTAATATTTTAAGTGATAAAAACGAAGCGAAAATTGCGAAAATTGCGAAAATGCTTAATAAAACATGACTCGTTTAAAATAGAGCAAAAATCTCGTAGAACGTATCTTAAGTATCATTTAAAGAAACATTCTTAATTTTTTCAGAAATATTTTTTTTTTTTTTTTTTAACAATAATAATTACATTTATAATATAATTACCTAGGTATACATAAGAATTAATTTTATGGTTCTACTACTCCATAAATTGAGCTCTAGGAGCTCGTGTTTATGGGAGGAGTATTTAAACGCATAAAAAAAAACATATTGTTCTGAAAAGTGTGAATACAATGATCAAAGACTTAAATGTCTTGAATGAAATAAATATACAAATACTTTTTGACATAGATATAAAAATAAAATAAAAAACAATAACAATAATACATTTTTTTAATTAGATGTTAATTAGTTAAGGGTACAATATATCATTATCCAATTTCAGGGACTTAATTTGATTTTTAAATTGTTCATATTTCATTGTTTCTGTTACATTTATTTTGTTTTTGGATAATAATATATTGTACCATCTCACACCTAAATATAAATAGTGGTGTTGAGCCGTGGTCGTTCTAAGCATAGGAATGGCTATTAAGCCATTAGTTTTGAATCTATTGCTTATGCTATCTGAGGGATGAATTTTTTGGATGAAATATTCTTTGTAGATTTGATATAATGCGTTTCTCTTATACAATTCTGTGATAGTTGGCACATTAAATTCTCGAAATATCTCTAAAGTAGGGAAGTCATATGGTTTCCTAAGGATGATTTTAATAATTATTCTTTGTATTATAATTATGGGCTGTAAGGAAATCTTAAAGGCCCCTCCCCAACCAATAATGCCGTACTGTAATAAGGACTGAATTAGCGCATAATAGACAATTTTGATAGTTTTCTTGTTTAAAATGTTTCGTATGTTGTAGAATACATAGATAAGTTTTCTTATTCTTTCCACAGTGAGATCTATATGATCTTTCCATTTAACATTTTTATCTATTAAGATTCCAAGATATTTTACATTAGATTTATGATTTAGCTTAGCGCAGTCCGTATTACATGTACCGTCATTTGCACAATTTTTGGAATGGATTATTATGTTAATTAAATTAATTGGCACATCTTCTTGAAGAGAAAATGGAATATAGTATGTTTTTTCTGTGTTGAGTGATAATAAATTGTTATCGAACCATTTTTTTATAACCTTCATGTCCTGATTGGCTGCATTTGTAATATCGTTCCACGTCTTTTTTTCGATAATTATTGCAGTGTCGTCAACAAAAGATATAAGTTTACCATTAAGTGTTAATTTAAACATTTGGTTAACGTAAATTATAAATAAAATCGGTCCAATAACAGTCCCCTGGGGAATTCCAAATGCTAAAGTTTCATCTGCACTTAGTGAGTTATTTAATTTTACTTTTTGACTTCTTTGAGTTAGGTAGCTTTGTAGCCAATACCTAACCTTACCAATAATACCGATATCATTTAATTTATTAATTAGTTTTGTATGGGAGATACTATCAAAAGCCTTGCGTAAATCAATGAAAATGCCCAGGCATTTATTTTTTTTATCCAATGCATTGTATATAGTTGAGGTTAGTTCAGCAATGGCATCATGAGTGCCTAGTTTCTCTCTAAATCCAAATTGACTAGGACTAAGTATTTTATTATTTTCAATATAGTACATGAGTTGCTTTTTTACGATCTTTTCAAAAATTTTTGCAATGTTTGAGACGAGAGATATAGGTCGATAATTTGATATTTCTTCAGAGCTGCCCGCTTTAAAAACGGGTGTTACGATGGATTTTTTATAAATGGAAGGGAATATTCCACTATTCAAACTAATATTTATAATGTGTGTAATAGGAAAGCTTAATAAGTTGTTGTATTTTTTCAATATTTCCACTGTGACTCCATCAAATCCTGGTGCAGATCCACCTTTTAATTCGTTTATAATATTTTTTATGTCATTTGTTGTTACCGGTTGGAAAACTGATAGATTATTTTGTGTAAGACAGTCCTTTTCGAAATTATCTACTTTATAATTTTCATCAATCCGTGTAGCTAGATTTTGACCGACATTAGCGAAATATTTATTAAAGGCATTAGCACATTTTGTCGGTTCTCTTATGGCATCAACAGAGTTTTTTTCGATATAAATTTTTTTAATTAGAGTTTTTTTGTTTTTTCTACTATTAATTTCATTTATTGTTTTCCAAATGTGCTTAACATTTTGTTTAGCCAGGTCAATTTCATTTTTGTAATAGTTTTCTTTAGTAATTTTTATTAAAGAGGTTAATTTGTTCCTATATTTTTTGTAAAATGTAAATATTTTTTTATCTAAGGGAAATTTCTTTGTCAGGCGATAAAACTCTTCTTTTTTTCTAATAGACACGACTAAGCCATGTGAGATCCATGGTTTTATTTTTTTGAATTTTGCTTTAATATGTATAGTTTTAATATCAGTCGATGCTGTAATATAATTGCAGAGAATATTATCAAATATATTTGCGCATGTTTCAGCACATGTTGATTCTAATACGGGTCGCCACGTTTCCGTACTTATTTTTATACTTAATTTATTATGGTTTAGTGTCTTTTTTATAAAAGCATTGTTTTCTGAGATTTTGTGATTATTAATATTAAGTTGTTGTATAGAGATGCAGGTGTGATGGTCAGTAATATTATTTTTTAATATTATCGTAAGTAATTTATCGGTACATTTAGAGTTGCACCATATGTGATCAATACATGATGGGCGTTGACCAGTAATTTCTCTAGTATAATTTTTTATACATAAAATAAAATTCATTTCTGACATAAGATTGATAAAATCAGATTTAATTTTGTATATAACTTGTAAAATAATAGAAATAGACTAGTTTTAAATAATTTTCGGGGCAAACTTTGCGATTTTTTTCTATCGAGGGAATTTCATATAATTTGCGTTTCGGCGTGGAACATATCTAGATATTATCTTCAAATATAAAATATATTTTTTTAAGAGCTTAAAAACTTAAAATGTTTAAGGGAGATATGATATAATCGGTCGAAATTCGGATAGCGACGGCTTAAGCGGACGTCTTAACATCAAATCAAATAGGTTGTTTTTAGTTTAAATTTAAGCACAGGCGTCGGGTGGGAATGCTATCCATGTTCTACCGGTATTTCAATGGAAGATGCTCTGAGGAACTAGCGTCATTGATCCCTTCGGCACCGGTGCATAGTCGGGAGACACGCCAAACGCGCGCCCAACATATGTACACGGTTGACATTTGTCACATGAGAACGGATCGTTTTTTCGACTCGTTCTTGAGTTCAACAGCTCGGCTATGGAACGATTTGCCGGCATCTGTGTTTCCTCCCTCCTACAACATGGGTCTCTTCAAGACCAATGTTCATTCCTTCCTCTCCTCAAAAAGACCCTCCACACAGCATCCCAGATGACATAGGCCCTGAGGGAAATTATTTTCCTCAGGGCCTCCTGTGTGGAGTTAATGTAAAAAAAAGCACATCAAAATGCTTTATTAATAATAAAACATTTTATATTTTCATAGTAGTTACATTGATTAAATTATGAAAATAAAAGAACATAATATAAATAAAAAAAATACAGGACACATTGTAGCTGAAAAGTCATAATTAAAGAAATAATTCCTATCTATCTGCTTAATTACATTCACACCTTTTTCTAGGGAATTTGTCCCAAGAGAACCATCCATCAAAGTCATAACTTTAATATTCTATGTGTTCATGAACAAGTCATTTCAATTTGCAAATTATTCGAAATGGAAAAGTTTTGATTAGCGTATACAAATCTCGCACACGCCAAAATAACTGTAAAACCTCGTATTTGGGAGTGGAAATAATTCATCATCGAAATGGTTGATACGTGTAGAGATTTCACCTTTCAAACATGCAAGATCAAATTTAACTGACCGGTAGTGGCCAAGTGGACAAATGCGTCGGTTTCCCAACTAGGCGTCGCGTGTTCAACTCTTTGCTAGCCAAGTCCACCGTCATTGCGCAAGCAACATTTTCCCACTATAATGATGGCAGCAGGAGGAATTTTAATATTTTCAGGTAATATTTCTAGGGTGGTAAGTCTGGCAATATAAAATTTGCACACATTTTAATGTCTTATTAATTTGATTTTTTTTTACGGTTCCACACAGGAGGCCCTGAGGAAAATAACTTCCCTCAGGGCCTGTCATCTTTGGGGATGCTGTGTGGAGGGTTTTTTTTAAGGAAAAAGAGGAGTGTTCTGGGAAGGAATAGGGTTTAAGGGGTGGGTAGGAATCTGGGGTTCAGTGTGTCCCGATCATCCGCCTCCAAGACCTAGACAAACCTCACCCAATGAACCCGGTCACCCCTGCTAAATCACCAAACGTAGCGAACCGCTTGGGGCGACCTATGGCAGAGGTGTTGGTTATCCAATAAAGATCGATTAAAGGACATGATTTTATAAATCACAGATCTGCTTGAATGTACCGCTAAAATCTCTTACATGGTGAGCTCTGGCGTTATGAAATTTTCGCATATCATATTTTTTTCAATTTATTTTTAAAGTAAGGACAATTATTTTTGTTGCAAAGGACACGACACGATATTGAAAAATATTGATGCGGTGCCACAATTATTTTTGAAGCTACAAATGTTGTAAAAATGATGTCTCGCACGCATTTTTTTTCTGTCTAATGAATCAAGTTTTATGTGGCGACACAGAATGCATGTGTAATTAAAAAAGTGTATCTCAAAATCGTAGAATACTCGAAAAAAAGCACCAATTGTAAATAGAAATTTTAAAAAGGCGTTTAAAAAAACGAAGCAATCTTTCTAAGGTCAATACTTGTTTGTTCGTAATTTACGCGCTACCGTACGTTCATCCGATTGCGATGAAACTTTAGTGATTTGTTGTGCGCTCGCCCGCGAGGGGTGTAGGCTATATATAATGGTAAGCTCTGGCGTTGTCAAATTTGTATTTAAAAAATACTAAAAGTGGTGCGCGAGTGATTTGAAAATGTGTATATTTCATATATTTTAGCGGCAGGGAGGGAAGGCAGGAGGGGAAGGCGGGGAAGGTGAAAGGGGAACGCGGGAGGGGAACGGGTACGCATGGGAAAGGACATGCAGGGGGAAGCAATTTATTTCACTGAATGGCATTGCAACGCATGTCGGTTACCCGCTAGTACAGAATGATATACGATCTAAAAATATAAATCGAAGTCAGGTAGGTTCATTAGGTTTTATGGAAAGTGAAAAAATAACATAATAATATTATTATTATTTTTAAATTTTTTTTGTTGTAAGAAAGCATAACAATTTTCCTCCAATTATTCGTTTAAAGTTCTAATAAACGATTAATAAAAAAATAAAATTATTTATTAAAAATATTACATGTAGAATGTTTGCGGCACGTTCCAGGGTGGTAGATACTTTCAGTATCGCCCTAGTAAAAGACCACCATTCAGAATTGAAAAATACTTGAAATGGCTTTAACCAAGTATACCAGATCTAAATAGCCAGGAACTTCCCCACCTTCATCTTTCTCATATCCTTCCCCTCCCCACCACCTTCATTTAAATAATATTTGTGAATTGAGAATGATCGCAATCGGGGACTATGGGCGGTTCTCACATAATAATAGTAAAAACATATATGCATATAAACGCTTGACAAACACGCCGAGAAAAAATAACACATAAAACGCGAAAAATATTCTTCCATGACAAAAGTAAAAAGGGAAAGAAGATTTAAAAAACACCAAGCTGCCATAGCTACACCCTTTCTATTTTCGCCCCCTTCTCACTCAACAAGTTGGCTCTGCTAAAATAATTAAAATACCTTTGTTAGGTTATTATTTTGTGGGTGCGGTAACACGCAGGTACTAAAAGAAGAAGTACTTACTTACTATTGATATAATAATATTGAAGAATTCATTTTTATATCCTTCTGAACTTATATTTAAAGAATTTAAGATCAGAAAATGAAGTACTCTGTTCCTGTATCGCTCAACTTTATAAGTGTACTAGCTTTTCCCCGCGGCTTCGCTCGCACGGTATTACGGGAAATTACTGTAGCGCTTGCACTTATCAATTATCCCCCTCCCCCCAACCCGCACCCCCTCCCGCATTCCATACATTTATTCCATTACATTCAGTTTTCAAACATCTCACCTGCCACCTAAATTTCATAATGCTATAGCTCAAAGAAAAAAAGAATTATCCAATTTTGTTCATTCGTTCGGAATTTATGCGCTTACAAACATTTCGGATGTTTATTTTTAATTAAATATTTGTTTGTTAATATAATAAAATAAAACGCTATTTATTATTCAGTCTTTATAATCGTTACGAACTATATTTTTAATGTAGGAACTCTTATCTGACATTTATATCAAAACAGAAGCTTGTCCAAAAAAAACAAAACATATTCTAATATTTGAATTTTCTGGAGCAGTAGCTGACCAGGGGGTTGAGTACCTACCAGCATAGAGCCCAAAAATATATCAACATCGTTTCCATGGAAACTTTTTTTTCTGACGTTAGCAAAAACTCGCTTTTGTTAGCGACAGAAAACGTATAACAAATATAATATATTAATATTTATAATTTCATAACGCCAGAGCTTTCCATCATATACAAATTATAGTCTTTGCATATAATTTAGTTTTCTATTGGTGAATGAATTTTTAAAGTCTTTATATTGGTTAATGCGTGAAAGCGTCATAAACAAACTCGAGCAGTTTCGCATTTATAATATTAGTATGGATAAAGAATATATTTTAAACAAAGCCTTGGGTACCATTCATCTCAGGCAAAATTCATGTTACCAATTTCGACAATAAAAAAATATTTGGGTCTAACTAACTAACTACTAACTAAAACTAAACTTACTTTTTAAAATTATTTTTTCAATCGGAAATCAAAAGATCTATGCGGCTTGTAGTCATTACTCATTGATTGATTTGTGTTTTAGATCTATTGGCAATTTTCAAAATATTAAATAGAGGTTTAATGGCTCAAATCCATTGGCCACGGCAACCTTGAAGGTTTTAAAACACTTCTGCATACCTAACTCATTTTCGCCAAATTTATGGCTTGGCTCTCTTGACATCTACGACGACGACATTAACATTTGTAAACGTATTTCACCACCTTTCAAAATCAGTTTTTAGTTTTCGGATATATTCAGAAATATTCAATTTAATTGGATTTTATTGCAAAGCGGAAATATTTTGAACTTCCAAGAAAATACGCCCGATTCCTGAGGGGTAAGTAATAAAACAAAATTTAATTAAACAGATTAGGTTATTTTTTTCACTACTTTTAACGACTTTTCAAAGGGGTGTTGAATTGCTACTTGTCGAGTTGTCATAGAAACGACACGAAACATAATTTTAGTCATGACAAAATCTAATTACACGAATTGTATTATTTTTTATTCGCGTTTGTTTAAAAGGGATGGGCCCTTCACTACTTTCCCGGGGGGCGGACGAATTATTACTCGATACGCCACTGTACCTACAGCTCTCATTAGAACAACGAAATTGACGATATTTCGACGAAATTCAATTAGGATAATGTTTTTTTCGTGTCAACTTTCGAGGTCGCAATACAACGGTAAACATGGAAATGCAATACCGAATTAATGAGGTAATTCGTATTACAAAATGAAGTAATTACTTAAGAGTTCTTTAAACCTTACAGGAATTGGTGTTGATATATACGAATGTTTTTTTATTATATTAGTTTTATTTTTCAAGTAGAAAAAGTCTTTTAATTCTATAAGTGAAAGCGGGTACAAAGCCCACAGTACCGCAAATACGTATAAAAATCTGTATTAATAAATCATAAATTAATAACATAAAATATTTTATAAAATTTAAATCATTTAAAACACACATAAACCGGTAACAAAATATAGGGAGATCTGAAATAGAAAACATACCAACACGAAATACAGACTAAAACAGATAACAAAATACAACTTTTTAGTATCGTTATTTATTTTGGGGTGTTATGCCGTGCTGCGCTACCTCCTTCTTTAGCCCACGTTTCGGACAGCGTCACAATGTCCATCATCATGGTAAATGTGTGAACGGACACTGTTACGCTGTCCGAAACGTAGGCGAAAGATGGAGGTAGCGCAACACGGCATAACACCCCAAAAATAAATAACCGCAATACTTTTGACCGTGAAAATCTAAAATCGAATCCGCAAAACTTTATGTTATTTAAATTTTTTTTTAAATATTAAAAAAAAGGATTACATATTATTAATTTTGAAAAAGAAGGAGGCCTAATTGGCTCGGTACCTATTAATTATGCAAATTTACCTAAAATTTTAGCAAACTTGATTTGATGACTGACAACTCCAACAACTTATCGATTTCGTAATAAAGGCTTCAAAAGCAAATGTACAAAGCGAACGACCGAAACATTCAAATATACTATAATAAAAAAACGTAGAGAATAGAAGATAACAGAAAGAGAAGGCAAGAAAAATAAGAAAAAGACAAACCCTAAAGACTCGTTGACCATCCTCCCTGTAAATCCTTGGATATTTATCACCTCTCTGCACTAGATTCTTGTTGGTCACAGCATCCCTAAACTTGTTGCCAATATTCGGCACTCCTTTGGCATACATCGGCACCCTTTTGGACTTGGCGAACATCTTAGTCATGGAGTTGATCTTGCCAATCCTTTCCCCAGCTTTGGTATAGCCAGAATCAGCCACCCGATTCTGCTTTGGCACGTTAACAGCCACGACCTTGATTCCATCGTCGTGGAGCTTGTTCACAGTTACATTGGGTCGGACTGGATCAAAACAAACAGATTTATTGTTGAAATTCTTCAGATAGGCTTCCGATCTTTTCTGTACATCTCCAAGATTCGCGCTGTGCACCAAGATGGCTTGTCCATTATAGCTCTGTTTTACTGGAGCAGATTTGACAGCTCGCCCATCTTGTTTGAGTTCATCCATCAATTTGTCCAGTTCCTCGCGTTTATTGGCTACATTTGTTTTGACCTCTTCTGACTTGTCTTTCATCCAAAAGTGTCTGTATGAGCCGGGCCTTTTGAGCAGTTTTGAAGCGTCGTTGGATTTGACTTCGGTACCTTGGAAGCGAGGCTTGAAGTCGGTGTATATGTTGCTGATACTTGTTGTTTTGAAGTGAGTTGAGAGATCGGTTAGGTTGAAGATGGTCCTGTGATTTTGCTCGCTGTTGCTTTTCTTCATATTATGGGTTACGGAGGATCCGTAGGAAGACTTGGAGTTGGCAGACAAGAGAGTCCCTTTGCTGGAGTATACATCAGCACCGGTATTGTGTTTATCATTTTCATTGCGTCGTGTTTTAGCAATGTTGTTTCTTTCAACAGTTTTTTTGACGGCTTTCACGAACGGCAGTTCGGCGACCGGAGATTTTTTCGTATTGAACATGATGGATTTGGTACAACGAAGAACTCAAAGATCACTATTTAGAAAAAAAAAGTTACTTAAAGCGCAATTTTTTACAGATAACCAATTTTAATTCAACGTCTACCAGGCTTATTCAGCGCTGGGATATGCAAATAATAGATCGCCACACAACTCTGTCTCGGCAAACAATCCTTGATTCGTCCATACTCATACATCGTCTCATACGTATTCTTCTTTTACACCGGCTCTTTTTTTATAGAAGGGATGAATAAAGAAATCAGGATGCCCCAAAATTCAGGTCATGTCAAGAGTCACATTATCAGAAGTTCAACCCTTGAAAGGTAATCTACGTCTTTGCGACGTAAGCGAGACGCGAGAATTGTTGTCTTTTTTTATTTCGCAACGTAGCGCGCTGTCTATCTCAGTTAGCTCAGTTGCCGAGCAGAGCTTGCGCAGGGCGGCTCTGTCACCACGGTAAGTACAATAATCACGGAGAAATACATACACCATATAATCGAAAGACGTATGATTATTATATTTTGTGTAACTTTCAGATTTGTTCTAATAAATGTAATTTAGCGAACAAAAAAAAATTACCGACTGATTAGCATTTAAATTTTCATAGCATATAAAACATACGATTTAGACATAAAATGAAACATTATTTTTCATTTAAAAAAATACTTAATACTTTGTATTTGATTTGTTAGAGGTTTACAGCATTTTGTTATTTTTTTAAATTAATATCTATCTATCTATATAAATAAAAATGAATCTTCGAAATGTTGGTACGCGCATAACTTCCGAACGACGAATTAAATTGGATAATTCTTTTTTTACTACTGGTGAGCTCTGGCATTATGAAATTTAGGTGACACGCGAGCTTTAACACTGAATTTATCGAGAATGAATGTATGGAATGCGGGAGGGGTGGGGGGATAATTGATTGTGCAAGCGCCATAGTAATTTCCCTCTAATACCATGCGAGCGAAGCCGCGGGTAGTATTGAATAAATCAAAGTAACAATACGGCTATTTCGAGAACCCGGTCGTATTTGAAATTTGAAGACGAAAAAGTTTTTTTAAATGTGACAGTTGAAAGGCGTTCCGGCATCAGAATTGACGAGATTTTGAAGAATTTTAACGATCAAAAATAACTACAATTTTTCGGGCGAGACAGGAAGGCGAAATTGCCCGAGATCGAGGTATGAACGTGAGTCAAACCAAAATAGATCAAGTAAAAATAGAACGGAAGCTCAAGGAAAGGTAACTATGTCACGAAAGTGACGAGAAATTCGCACGGAACGCAAAAATGTGACGCTGACGGTGTTATGACAGATAATAACCATTTCTCACATATGAATTGATCGCGGTAGCAAACCCTCCGATAAGAGAGGATAAATACAGGGGAGAACTTGATAAAAGTTGGCAATCTACTACATTTATCACGTTAGCTCAATTTGGGTACCGCCGCCCCGGGAACCATTTATTGGATAACCAACACCTCTGCCATAGGTCACTCCAAGTAAACTTTCAAAGCAAATACAAAGCGTGGTTTATCTCTTTCTAACATTGTTTAAATTAAACATTTCACCGTTATACAAAATGAGTACTTACGGACGTATCAGGCAGAAATATCAGCCAAAAAAGGATTAAACAATTTTAAAACAAAAACATGCCTTTTTTAAATGAAGACTTATAAATAAAAATTATAAAAACGAATAAATTTTAATAAAAAATATAAAAGTAATTCGAAAAATTTAAATTTTTATAAGAAAACGCTCTTTTTATAACTTTTGAAGGTTATTCCCATCAACGTAATACATCATTGAAGAAGAAGATAACACAAATAATCTAAACGAAAATATGAAAGAGAACAAGACACAGCAAAATAGAAAAAGACAATGGTCGCAATTGGGACACGAACCCAGACCTCTCGTCTAACCGGGACGTGCACGTTAACCATTTTCGCTAATGCCACCTTCTGTCAAACCGTCATATATCTGACAATCTCATATTTAAATTTTAGAATTAACAATATTATCTTCAACTAATTACTTCTAAGGATGAAATGTATAGAAAGGTCTATAAATTCACATCAGAATATTCTGTGAAAACATCGACAGATTTATGCATTTTCCTTTCGTGAGTTTTAAGTGGAACATACAAAAATACAAAACAGAATGTACTATCACCAGTACAAGTAAATGTCATGACATTTAAAATATTTTCTTTTGTTAACTAACCCCCATAAACCTAAATCACACTACAGGTGAAATATCAGATTGCTAGAGGAACCTGAAATCCAGTAAAAATATTGTCTGTTTTGACGGTTTAAAAAATGTCGGTATTATTTTTTTTTATTATTGACTCATTCCTTTCCCCAAATAAAATCCTCGGCACAGCATCCCCAAAGATGGGTAAAGTGACTCCTGTGTGGAGTTGTATCTGCGGTTTTTTCATACAAATCTACAGTTTTATTCGGAATTGATGAAATTTTTCACACTTGAGTTTAGAAAAAATAGTAAGGTTGCTCTTAACTTGAGATTTTAAAAACCAACCCCACAGCCCTTAGGGGCCAAAATGTGACGATGTGTGACAGGGACGGGGGTAAAAAAATCATGAAATTCGTGTGACGTAATTTATGGATGGCCCCTTAAGGTCCGGTAGCAAGCGCTCAAAAAGAAGAAGAAAGGGGGATAAAATACGAATGTTAGAGGGAACGCGGTAATATTATAAAAGATAATAATTAAGCGAAAATTGTTTAATAAAACACGACTAAAATTTCGTAAAATAGAGCAAAAATATAGTGAGGAATGACTTAAATAGCATTTAAAGAAACACTCTTTTTTCATACATATAACTTGTAAAATAACAGAAAAAAGTGTTTAAAATAATTTTCGGATCATTCTTTGCGATTTTTTCCATCGAGGGAATTTCATATAATTACCATTTCAGCGTTAACATTTTTTTTTAAACTTAAAAGTGTTCAAGAGAAATATGTTATGAAACGGTAGAGATTCGGAATGAGGAGTCTTAAGATGAAGCTAGCTATACGTGAAATCCTATTTAGACACTATTTAGATTAATCTTTACGACGAATCGGTTTACATTGGGAACATCAAAAAATATGTTGCGGATAAATTGAAGCTTTTACTAGCTTTTGTATGTATTGGAATTACAATCAAATTATTATTTAATTAACGTAAACACACTCAAGCGTAAACCACAAAAAAAAAATCATGATTTAACTATGAAGAAACAATTTTTTTAAAATACCCCTTTATGGTTAAGACTATTTTTGAGGTTTTGTATGTTCTAACTTTTTTCATTCTTATAAAATTATGCACAAAATAAAAAAAAACCACTGTTTTGCTTACTTGCCTCGTGCAAATACGACGCGCGATTTTAAATTTAGCATGGCATGAGAATCGAAATATTTCTAGTGTTTATATTCCTCTTAATTTTGGTGAAATTTTGCCCAGCTGACGTTCAAAATAACGGGAAAATTACTGCCTATCTGATTTCAAACTCTGCATAAAGCCCGGGCAACGCAGGGCACTTAAGCTAGTCTATTACAAATTATAAAATATCTATTAAACATGAACTTCAATTAAGAAGCAACACTGACAATGAACACAACATGGCTTTTTTGCACGCAAACTTGAAGATGTTTTCCACAAACACATTAAATTTTGATACAAATATTTAAAAAATTCTGCATAATCCATTTCTTGGTAATTTAAGACCCTTTTGAGTACTTCTTCACAAGAACCAAGCCATAAAATCGCACTTAGCACACTTTAGAAAATTTCGAACTGCGGTAACACATAATTTCACATCAGATAATATTATAAATTACAATAATATTTAATGCACTTTTATCAGAGATATTTGCTTAGATACGAACTATTGGTCGGGCCATATAGATAAGAAATAAATCAGATTTTTATTGCAGATTACGAACGATAAAATATTATAAAATAATTTTTCAATTCACTCACAAGCACAAGGTAATTATGTTTTATGAACCGAACTCAGAAAAGTTTGGAAGAAGACTGGACACAAAAAACAATACAAAAATAAACAACTTGGAAAGATTATGAATTTTTTTCTACAAAAAAATTTAATTGCTTGAATTTTGAATTTTCTACGCGATTAACCCAAAAGAGCGTGCCAGAAAACTTGGGGTATATTTGATAAAACAGAAATTTTAAGCATATGTATCAATCAATGTAGATAGATAGAAAAATCGCAACTGAGGTGGCTTGGGCATGTACTAAGAATGCCTGATGACCAAATTCCGAGGAAGATACTATGTGTGATTCCAGAGGGAAGACGTCCAGTGGGCCGCCCCAGACACAGCTGGGCGAGGCAACTCCAGAAACTGTGTGAGGAGAGGATGGGACTGCCATGGACGGAGGTCGAACAGTCAGCACAAGACGGGACCGTCCGTATGGAGGAGCCTTGTCGATGCAATGGGTCCCCGACCCGAATAGGATAAGGGGACGAAGATGATGATGATGTATCAATGTAATGTTTTTAACAAAATATTAATACACCATTTAATAGGTAACCCGATTGCTGAGAAATTTGAATAATAGTTATTTAACTAAACTGTTGCTATCACTGTGGCTCTTAATACCCCGAATACTGAGCGAAAAGGACAACTGCACCTCACGCTGAAAATATCTATATAAAAAATATCTATAAAATCATAAAAATCGGTGTTTTGCATTCCCATTTTTCTCTTCAAAATGGACCGATTTTTAAGACTTTTTAGTAGTGACCGACCGAAGGTTCGGTTTCGGTTTCGGCAAAAAAAACTAGTTTGGGCATCAGTTTCGGTTTCGGCAGAAAATCTGCCGAATCTTCGGCCGCACCGAAACTCTGCGTTCGTGAATTATCGCGAGTATTTCGGCTGACTTCGGGTGAGTTCGTGGCTCGTGTGTCACCCGCCACCATCAGCTGAGTTCACCGGCCGGTCCGGCGTGATTGTGTTGTGAGTTTATGTGTTATTTCTCGCGATTGTAAATGCAATTAAAATTAAAATACTCAATTAATGAGGGCCTTCCATTATAATGTAAGTGTTTATTATTGACAAATTTTGTACCAAGAAGTAGTAATTTTTATAATTTTTGTTTGTTTTTCACCAATAATATCAAAAAATAAATAATCGTTTATTCACATACTTCTAATTAAAAGCTCGTTCATACAGAGCTATAAATCTGCGAGCAGATATCTGTTGAACCGCGAACGCTTATCTTTTGTACTTTCACACGACGCTATCAAATATTTCTTCCTGTGGTAGGAGAGGGGGTCAGTTGAATTAGGGAGCGGCAACGGAATGCACATTTTTTGTACTAAAATCTGTCAACTTGACATCTGTCATCCACCGGTCTAGGCAGCTCCGTAATTACAATGACCCCCTCTACTATTTTAGTCGGAGAGGGGGAGACTTATCTTCTGGCAAATCGTGTCTGGAGCGGTTCCGTCGTAAGATGTGTATTGTCCACGATTATTTGCGCTTAAAAACGCTAAGGTGTGAACGGTCTGAAGGGATTGTATGGAGAGCGTTATTTGGCGTGCGATGATCTTTCATATTTTATAGCTGTGTGTGAACGAGCTTTTATTCCAACTCGTAAAAAACATATTTTTAAGGATTTGAATCCTTGGTGAAGCCTGGTAGGATCCACTGATGGGTCATATAAAAGGTAAATTGTACGGAGTTGCCAACAGATGTTGTGAGCGCCATTTTTTTGTCATTTGACACCGAACATGACGCCAGAGTTCACATTTTGAGAGTTTTTTTACTGCGTTAGAAAACAGATTTCTGCTTTATAGTTAAGAATATAATGCACATTGTACATGTTGAAATAAAGTGCTGTGCAAAATCTCTAAGCCAGAGCTCACCGCTAGAAAGGATTGATAAGTTTACGAGAAAGTTAGTAACGTAAAAAAAAAGGTTTTGTGAAAAACCGAGCGAAAAACTACACATATTTACTATTAGGTTGAAATGTATTTCGGTTATATTAGGGTTAGAAGATAAAGATGTTTTCTTTGTCATAAAGCCAATGTTTCAATGAGTAGCTTTTTATATAATACAAGCAGTGTACTGTAAAACACGTCATTATGAAGGTGCCAAGTTGGGTGAAATAACCCTAATATTATTTATGGGGCTGTGAGCATTTTTTATAATTAAAATCTATATATAAATCAAAGTACGCTTGCTTGGATATATATAGGTACGTATGTGAGTTATGATTACATGAGATGTCAATGTATTGCTATATTAAGCATAGGAAATGTTTGAAACTTTCTAAATACCTTCTTTCCACCCCCGCGAAGGTTTCTGGATTATTACAACCACATGACAATTCATCTGAAAAGTATTTTAGTCTTTACATAAACTTTTGCAAAACTGTCAACAATGACACAATTTGAGAATGACATTTTGCAAATGCACTTTTGCAATGATGTTCAAAGAATATGACCGTATGAACGAAATAGTTTTTAGTTGCGGCGAATTACTGCATTCTACATCACGGGTGTGACAGAGATGACAAGATACGCTTACTCGCACTAGGATTAAGGAACGCTTTCATACTTGTGTGTTGCTAAGTTCACTATCTCATTTTCATATTTCGACATTTACCGTTATCTGGTAGTCTTATGAATTTGTAATTGTATTTATTGAAAAGATAGGTTATTTGTGTGAATTTAATGTACGAATGGAAAGAAACTCCGTGAGATGTTTTTTGCTCTCTTGCACCTCTTAAAAGGCATTTTTCTACAAAGAGTCTAGTCAGCTAGTCTAGACAGCTTTTCTACAAGAGCTGTCACAAACATGTCGCTCTAGACTCTAGAGCGACATGTTTGTGACAGCTGGTGACAGCTTGTCTGAGGAACGAACTTATAACGTACTCATACTAAAAGCAGTAAAATTCGAATATGTCCACTGGACCTAGTTCAGATAGACCACGCGCGTTGTCTCAGTAACCTATCTTCACTGTTAATTAATCTAAGTTTATGGTATAAATCTTCGACTGAATCTTAAAATTCGTGATATTCTTCATTGGAAAGTTGCATCAAATAATTAATAATAATATGAATCATATAAATATGTTATGTTTTGCAAGTTATCACGCTAATGCACTTGGGATAAGAAGGGATTTTCAGAATAGAAGCGTTCATCAAACAAGATCAAAACTTCAAGATTGTGTCATTTCACCTTGTATTATTGCATTATTATAATCTACGTAATAATTACGACAATAATATTGCAATGTCCAATTTCTGAGAAACAACTAATTCCTCCATACAATAAAGTCCGAAGGTCGCGGGTTCGAACCCGGCGTGCGCAAATAAATTTTATTTGATTAATTTGTGTTATTTCACAATTTATTCATTTAAAATAATATATGATATATTTGCGGCACGTTCCAGAGTGGAAGATACTAATAGTATCGCCCTGGTGTAAGACCACCATTCAGAATTGAAACGTTGCTTGAAATGGCTTTATCCGTGTTTAGTGACCAGATCTGAATAGCCAGGTACTTCCCCACCTACCTCTTCCCTATCTCCTTCCCCCCCCATTACCTTCAGCCTCACAACATACCCCAATTGGGGATGCCATAGTCTCACTGGCTCCAGACGGGAGCAGTTGGGACTCTTGTGCGGTATTTCATGTAAAAAGTTCCTCCCGGCAACAAATCGCTGCTTCCACATGGGCAGGTAGGTACCTATTAAACAAGTAATGTTTTTGGAAAATTCAAAATCGTTCTAAAAATTTCATGTTATAAATCTTCTTCCGCGTACAATCAAACAGCTATTAACCAGCGGCCGAAAATTTAAATTTCGTCGAACGATGATCTTGCCCTTATCGTACCCTTGCAACTGTACAGGGCGGTTCCGATGAGAAAGATTAATTATTCTCCATACCAGCATTTTAACATAATAACCTAAAATCGATATTATTTCATTCCAATTTGCTTTGATAAATACCCACATTCAAAAATGCTCAAACTCGCGATGATAAAACAATTAAAATTATGTACGTTTTGTTATTATTCATTGATCATAAGTATTTGTAATTTTTCAATAATGTCTAAGCAAAATAAGAATGTAATATTTTTATTATTTTTTATAATTATTATCACAAAACAAAAAAAAAAATAATAATTAAAATTCTGAAAAGTTATTATCCCAAATAATTTATTGATTTATTTTACTGCGTGATTATATGATTTCAAATGTACGTTGTATAATACAAAATTTTGTTTGAAAATTTAACAAACCTCCCCTTTTCCTTCCTTTCCTAAAAAAACCCTCCACACAGCGTCTCCAAAAATGATATGTGCCTCTTGTGTGGAGCTAACGTAAAAAAAAAATTAAAAATGACAGAATCGGATAGGAACAGATCAGCTCAATGGTCAGAGCTGCGGCCCAGAAGCCGAAGGTCCTCGGTTCGAGTCCCGGATGTGACCGTATATTTTTGTGTTTCAGATTTTTGATTGATTTTCGCTAATATTGTCTTCATTTAATTTTTAAAAATAACATTTTCAGGTTATAAGTCATCTCTTTAAATCCAGCTAAACTAAAATTCGTTTTCCTGAAGTTTTTTTGAATTTTGTGTTCAGCATAAAATCGGGCGGATCAAACGCTTTACGTGAGTGGGATCTTAAATTAATTGCCCTGCCGGCATAACAATTCGTACAGGTCAATTCATTTCACCCATCAATTGATACAAATTATTCAACTAATTATTGAGAAGTTTCATTAAAGATGGTGCTGCGACTTTTTTTTTCATTTTCGAAAATAAAATTTTAAAAACTATTTATTTACTAGCTTTTCCCCGCGGCTTCGCTCGCATGGTATTACGGGAAATTACTGTAGCTCTTGCACTTATCAATTATCCCCCCTCCCCCCCACCCCCACCCCCTCACGCATTCGATACATTCATTCCCTTACATTCAGTTTTCAAACATCTCGCCTGCCACCTCAATTTCATAAAGCTATTGCTCAAAGAAAAAAAAGAATTATCAAATTTTGTTCACTCGTTCGGAATTTATGCGCTTACAAACATTTCGGATGTTTATTTTTAATTAAATATTTGGAAGTTTGTTAATATAATAAAAAATTGCACTTTTTTTTTATTCAGTCTTTATAATCGTTATATTTTTAATGTAGGAACTCTTATCTGACATTTATTCCAGAACAGAAGCTTGTCCAAAAAAAAACAAAACATATTCTAATATTTGAATTTTCTGGGGCAGTAGCTGACCAGTAGACTTGAGTACCTACCAGCATAGAGCCCAAAAATATATCAACATTGTTTCCATGGAAAAGATTATTTTCTGACGTTAGCAAAAACTCGCTTTTGTTAGCGACAGAAAACGTATAACAAATATAATATATTAATATTTATAATTTCATAACGCCAGAGCTTACCATCATATACAACCTGTAGTCAGCGCATATAATTTAGCTTTATATTGGTGAAAGAATTATTAAAGTCTCTATATTGTGTTATGGGTGAAAAGGTCATAAACAAACTCGAGCAGTTTCGCATTTATAATATAATAGTATAGTATAGTATATAGTATAGTATAGTATAGTATAAGTATATAGTATAGTATCGTATAGTATCGTATAGTATCGTATAGTATAGTATAGTATATAGTATAGTATAGTATATAGTATAGTATAGTATAAGTATATAGTATAGTATAGTATAGTATGGATAGTATAGTATAGTATAAGTATATAGTATAGTATAGTATATAGTATAGTATAGTATAAGTATATAGTATAGTATAGTATAGTATGGATAGTATGGATTAGTATGGATTAAGGCAGTATTCTAGACAAGAAAAAAAAACAATTTTTTTTTTTTCATATTTCCAAAGTTTAAATATCCAAAAATATCTCCTAAAAGAATTTTTCGAATTTCACATTATTTTAAAAGTTATAACCATTTTAATGTCGCGGTTTAGGCGGAATCTAACCAGAATCTAAATAGAGCAAAATTTTAAACGCATTTTTCTCAAAACTACTTTTTACGAGACGGTTGACACGATATCTCAAGTTCTACTAAACCAATTTACTTGAAATTTGTTGTGAGCCTTCTCTATGCGTTACTTTATCGCATGAACAAGAACTATAACAAAATTTTAATTTTTTACTAATCTAAAAAAAATCTCGGAAAATCAAAAAAACTGGTAAAAAAATGTCTTTTTATTTCGGACAGCCGCCATTTTGCGAAAAAATTATGACTTCTCTGAGGTTCATGCCATAGCAGCATTTGTTTGGATTAACAATTATTATTTTTTTTTTTCAAATTACTAGGGTTGCAATCGTGTCAATCAGGGCGCGCCATATTTTTGAGACCCTCCACTTCAATACCCTGTAACTTTTTATTTTTTTAATGTTTTCGTTTGATTTTTTTATATACTCTTTAATTTTTAATAAATATTTGGCAAAATAATGGCTACAAAAATATTATTGTTTTTTTATTGCACCTGAAAAAACACCAACAATTCATGCTTCTAGACTAGAATACCCCCTTAAACTACTCAAAATACGCCTAATGAAAATTAAAAAAAAAAACAATAATGATTCTTCAAAAAAACTGATCAATTTTTTTGTAGAATAATGTTGAAGATTGCGATATAATTGGAAGAAAAACGGGGGTAACCCCGGGTACGGACACTAGTAAATAAATCAATAAACATCTTTCTAAAATCACGCTCATCGGTGGTAGGTCATTTATTGGAAATGGATCCAAATTAAAACGTTTTTATCATATAATAAACAAGCCAACGCTCCGTCTCTCTTACACTTGCCTGATATCGTATGTCACCATCCCATTTGAATTTCATAATCATGATGAAACACAGTTTTGCACTGTAGTTGAGGCCAGAAAGGCCAGATTTTTGTATCACGAAACACGCCCACATGGTATTTCTTGTTCTTTCCTACTCTGCGGTTTCTAGGCATTTCCAAATCAATCAAGCCTAACTGACCACAATTTGATAACGGCATCGAAGGCCGACACGACTGTGTGTACTAATTTATAAAAAAAAGAAATACTATAAAGAATGCAACAAAAACCATAAACAATGTTAATAACGTAAAATGATTATGGTCCTAGGTCGCGCAATAAGGAACTCCATTGAAAAATATTATGGCTTTAAAAAATATGTTCATATAGAATAGACCAATAAACGCTGATTCTGAATAAATAAGTTTTATTAAATAATATTAAACGTAGTTTAAAAAAAATGATTAAGGGTCAATTTTTAATCGAATCATTAAAACACACTGTCATGTTGGTGTTATGGTATTTTTAGTGCTGACGTCACTGTTCTCCGTAATTCTCAAAAAATTGCTGTTCTTCAGCTCCGAACTCCAAACTCGAAAATGGCGGACGTCGAACAGCTGATTCGGCGCTGTATCTTTTCAGTTGCCTACTTTTCAGGGCACAAATGTGTATCAACACTGGCGGCAGCCACTTGATGGATATCATCTTGTCCAATTAACAGAAAAAAATTGTAAAGGTCAAAATAAAGATTTCCATCACTCAAATTTTTTTTTTTTTTTTAGTAAAAAAGTTATTCAAAAACAAAATTGGATGATTAATTTTGCGCCACCCTGTACAAGCAGATGCTTTCAATGAGAGTAGTAAAAACCTAAGATGTAAAATTATCATTATGTACCATGTAAAACATAGTATTAAAAACAAAAAAAATAATAAAAAAATCAAAAATTTAAAAAATCCGCATGGTGCTATAAGCGAGTACACTTACTCATTTCAGATAGTATTTATTTTGCTGAAATCCTGTACTTTAATGAAATTATCCACTGAAAACAGGCTGTCCTAACGTTGAAACTTTTAAAATCTACTATTTCAGACTATTTTATATTGATCATCAATTAATAACATCGTCATTCCTCATCGCTCGATGAATCTAATAGTCCATACTTATAAAATTAGACAATTTACTTAAATTTCGGTGGGAAGCATGCAAATATTATTTACGTTGATGTCAGATTTGGCGTGACTGCTAGCGCCTCGGAGTCTAAAATAGGAACTGTTCAGATCAAAGCTTGAGCGGCAGATTTAGCAAGCTTAAATTTGAGCGAGGAATGTCGTACATAGCAAGGATATGGGCTGGCTGATATACCATAGATCAGTGGTTCTTAAACTTGTTGGAGGGACTGACCCCCACGCGCATTCACCGAACCCTTCTTAATTGGAAATCGGACCGAATCATATGAGTCGGGGGTGTGTCTTGACCTCCGCCGAACCAGAGAGACTGACTCACCGAACCCCTGGATTAAGAACCACTGCCATAGATAGATAATACACACACCTTCAAATAGAAATGTCTGCCATGTAGATTTTCAGACCATTAGATCGACACACAATCAACTTTGCAAACTGTGTCCATCTTACACTGCCTGACATCGAATATCGCCATTCTATTTGATTTTGAATTTTGAGACCGAATTTCCGTATTTGAAATTTAAGCCATGATTGACCAGTCTTTTGGATCACGAAACACGTCTGTTTTTTACATGAGCTCCACACAGGAGGACCTGAGGAAAATAATTTCCCTCAAGGTCTTTGTCATCTTTGGGGATGCTGTTTGGAGGGTTTTTTTAAGGAAAGGGAGGAAAGGAGAGTTCTGGGAAGGAAAAGGGTATAAGGGGTGGGTAGGAATCTGGGGTTCAGTGTGTCCTGGTCATCCACCTTCAAAACCTAGACAAACCTCCCCCCATGAACCCGGGCACCTCTGCTAAATCACCAAACGTAGCGAACCACTTGGGGTGACCTATGGCAGAGGTGTTGGTTATCCAATAAAGGTTCCCGGGGCGGCGGTACCCATTCCCGCCTCCCTCCTTGAACGTCTACGTTGCATTATTGTGTTTTTCTTTATTCTATGGTGAAAGTGTATTTACACTTCTGACAGTGATGTCCTTACTAAACGTCACCGAGAAACATCTATTTGTCTTGCGTACGCCTTTTAAGGCGATGCACCACGGCGTGTAACACTTACACGGCGTGTAATCGGACCGCTAACAATAATACTACTCACGTAGATATCGAGATAAAGTTTAAATCCCCGCTTAACACCAGTCGCCTATTTAGATTTATGCAAGAAAAAAACATCGCTAAAAAAGGGTGTGATACCGTCGCCACGCGTAACTTTGCTGTTTATAATTTAAAAAAATATAATCGGAGAGCAAAATATAGATATCCACGGTTTTTGGTCGAAATATGCTCAGGAATTGCTGGTTAAAATTCTTTAGGTACATGCTGTTTGTTACTCCCTGAATGGAAAAATAATAGACGTATATTATAGAATAATTGTAAAGGGGATGCAAAGATGGCTTGAATACGTAGAGTGGATGAGTGTAGAAAGGAATGTCAGGAGAATATATATCACTACCAAGTCTTTGACTAGGACATGTCGTAAAATGTGTCGTAGGCACATTTATCATGTTATATAATGTTAATATTCGTATCAAAATGAATATCAGACTACTAAAGCCATCTATGTACAATAATGTAAAACCTTTATTGTTAATAAAGTCAGTCGGTTGCGAACTGTAAAATGTATCAATAACATATAACACCCTTGGCAGATGCCAACTAGAGTATAACTCTACGTTATGGTCTCCATTTTACAATATTCATTCCGACAGCATTGAAAAGATTCAACATAAGTTCCCGAGGTTTATTAACTATAAATTGCATATTCCTGTACAAAATATTGATTATAATTACTTACTGGATAAAATATCCCTATTAAAACTTTCAGATAGAATAATTAACACAGATACAATATTATTACATAAAAACTGCATTACAAAATTGACTGTCCTGAATTACTTCAATTTATCAACATCCACATTCCCACAAGATCTTGCCGACATTTACTACCCTTTTACTTTAACAACACCAGGACACTCTCTTACCAAAATTCCCTGATTCCGAGACTCCCCCGACCAGTATAAGAATTACCAGTATACACATTGTTTATTCCAATTCTTTTATAAATCTAGACACAAACAGTCATGGATAATTTCTGCAATTTTTGTTTATATTGAATATATTTTTATGTGTGACTTCTTATCATTTTTACTAATGTATTTTATTTCGTATTATATGCTATTGTTGTTACATTTTTTAGTTATATTATATTTTCTTTATTGTTTTAGTTTTAATGTATTTAAAAGTACTGTGATACTTAACTTATAAACAAAGAATGTAAAAGCCCATGAGGGCGTGTAATAAATAAATAATAAATAATAATAATAAAATGACATAATTGAATTCAACGTCAAAAATGAATTAAAAAAAAATTAATTAAAATACTCGTGATTTTTCCCGGGTCCGTGCTAGTCATTTAAAAATAATTATTGAAAAAAAAAATACTATTCTTTTTCACATTTTTATCTTATCGTTTGTCGAAATGTAAATGTCGGTATGCTAGCAAAGAATCTGTTTGAGTACTGTATCGACTGAAATCTGGTTGCAATAGATTTTTTTCAATTGTTTCTGACATTTACTACGATGAAAGGTCGTTTTGAGTGAAAAAACGTTGCTTTTAGTATACAATACACACGCGACTAATGACAGTGAGATTATCGAGTATTCACGAAGAAATCAATATATTTGACCTGAATAGTGGATTTAATATGACGGTTTTAAAACAATTAGACAGTAAAGGTGATAATTTTCGTTTAAATAACGGTAATCTCCGACATTTAATCAATTATCTTGGATAACTTTTTTTTAAATTTAAGATCCGGCATCCCGAATTTCGATCAATTTAGAGCACACTTTCCTCTTAACAGTTTAAGTTCTGAAGTTATTAATAATATCTATATATTTTGCACGCCAAAACGATAGTTTTATGAAATTCCCTAGATAGAAAAAAAATGCAAAATATGCTCTAAAATTATTACAAACACGTTTTTTTGTTATTTTTAAAGTTATAGGAAAAATGTAGATGTCATTTTGCTGTCCAATTATATACTTTTTTGTTTGTTTTTGTAAAAAATATATAATCAGACAATCAAAATTACATCTACATTTTTGACTCCAAATGTGCTCAGGAATCGCTGGTTAAAATCCTTCGGGTACGTGCTGTTACACCCTGTATTTTACAAATTTGGGAGGCGGGAATGGGTACCGCCGCCCCGGGAACCTTTATTGGATAACCAACACCTCTGCCATACGTCACCCCAAGTGGTTCGCTACGTTTGGTGAGGCTTGTCTAGGTTTTGGAGGCGGATGACCAGGACACACTGAACCCCAAATTCTTACCCACCCCCCAAACCCTTTTTCCTTCCCAGAACTCCCCTCTCCTTCCTTTCCCAAAAAAAAACACCCTCCACACAGCATCCCTAATGATGACATAGGCCCTGAGGGATATTATTTTCCTCAGGGCCTCCTGTGTGGAGCTTATGTAAAAAAAATATATTTATAAAGGAAATTTTGACGAATATTTAAATTTATTTTCTACAATTGAAAAACCCCACCCTTCACACTTGAGATGAGATTTTACAAAAATTGTGCTGTAAAATAACCAACGTTTCACTATTAAATTAAAATCGCAAATACATATATAGGTTTAAAAAAATAAACAACTACGCACACAAAATTCACTTGCACACAACAAAGTAATTGCACTTTGTAAAAAAACTACAAAAACTCACTCCTACATAACAAATAATGTATAACTATCAATAAAATAGATATATATTTATTAAAACCTGTCTAATTTTCACTTAAACATAACACTAATCACAGAATAAACAATTTATACACCATTCCACCATAAGAACTTCGTAAAACTAACTAAACGAAGCTTACACTATGTAAATTCTGATTTCAACTGATAAAGACACCGCAAAGTAAAGCAATCATATAAATCGTTATCAATTTGAAAAGGAAAAATAACTTCAAATAATGAAGTCACTACGCATTATCACATAAGCGACACAGACCGATAATATTATTGTATTGTTTATATATTAATTTATAAAAATATATTATTATAAATAATATCGTAAGATTTGTTTGACTAGTGGGTAAGGTAAAAAAATAGGTCCTTCCGCGTTAAGGTCCGGCGAAAGACTGAATTAGGTATAAATTTTATCAGTAGTGAGTGGGACATAGTTTTCTGTATTGGGCGCGTTTGACACCCCACCTCCCCCATTTCGTATGATTATCAGACAGGGGTGAAATGGGGTGAAATTTGGGCGAAATAAAAAAAAAGTTAATGCCTCTGATCAACACTACAATTCTGATGATTGGGAGTTTCAATAATACTTAGGTTTGTCTTTTTATATGAATACCGCATAAGAGCCCCAACTGCTCCCGTCTGGAGCCAGTGAGACTATGGCATCCCCAATTGGAGTATATTGCGAGGCTGAAGGTAGTGGGCACGGGAAGGAGATGGGGAAGAGGAAGGTGGGAAGTACTTGGCTATTCAGATCTGGTTACCAAACACGGCTAAAGCCATTTCAAGCAACTTTTCAATTGTGAACGGTGGTCTCAAACCAGGGCGATACTGGTAGTATCTTCCACCCTGGAACGTGCCGCAAATATACTATATATTATTATAAATAAATAAATTGTGAAATAACACAAATTAATCTACATTATGAGTCTTGTTTATTAAAGTATCGTATTTACGAAGAATATCTAACTGGACTTAACGTCCGTTCTAAAGGATGCTCTGTGTTGATCTGCGGTGGGAGAACCACTCACTGAAGATGCCCGCCTGCAGCGGGTCTAGGTAAATTAACTGAAGTGCAATTTTTCGAATTCAATTGTTCGAAATGCAATTTTTCGAAAACATATTTTTCGAACAACAATTGACCGAAACACTAGTTTTTCGAACTGATATAAGTATGTAGCGGTGAGCTAGCTGCGAATATCTCAGTTTTCTACAAAATGTCGACAGAATTATTTCGCGCGAGAGTCCTTATTTTAGCTCAGCCTTTCGCTACTGAGCGAGTGGAACGTTTTATGTGTCATCACCACAATCGCACTCACTGTTTTGCCCGCTTTTAAATTTGCCGACTAGTAGCTTGTAAGCTCGCTCAATGTAAAAGAGACTTTATGTGGAGGAGAGTTGGATCGTCTTAAACCATAGTGAACTAACTCACTTTTTGCAATTTCTGACTTAGAGCTTGAAATTAGGGCTCCAAATCATAATCCAGCTCTGCCAGAGAGAACCTTTTAGAGAAATACTGTCTTGACCAATCATAGATAGTTTTTCTCTTAATATATTATAATAAAAACAAATATAAAACTTTTTTCCACTTTAAGTTTAATGACCGTAACCGGTTTCAGCTCGCTAGAGCCATCTTCAGACTGGTACAAAATATTCTTAATCTACGGTTTATATACATAACATTTGAGGGAGGGGAAGCGGGGTGGTCTTAAGGGTTTTAATCAATTATACTAATTACATTTGTTACTAAGTAGTTTTAGACTGTTGAATTTCTAAATATTTTGGTTATTCCAGTGGGCTAATTACCTTGGGTTTGTAGCTCACTTCAATATTGTTTAGGAAAAACCTGTTTCAAGTTTTTCTCTGATTGGTTCTTCTTTCTGGCAGAGCTAGATTGATTTGGAGCCCTCAATTCAAGCTCTATCTCAAAAATTGCAAAGTGAGTTAGTTCACTATGGTTTAAGACGATCTAGTTGTGAGTGCGCAATGATTTAGTTAAGAATAATGATTTTTTACGGTAAGTGACGGTTAGTAAGTTGTTTATGTGCTAATGTGACCCAATTTGGTCCTGAAAACTTTTCCGATACCGCCTCGGCCGGAACAGAGGTGATAGCAGCGGCTTTATCGTATAGTTTCATTTAATTTTTGCGGTATACTTGACCACACTGAACTACAAACAATTTATCCTGCTAAAGGAAAAATTAATTATAATTAATGTACTTAGTAGCTACACTTACTGCAGTATATGTGAATATATTTTTTTTTACATGAGCTCCACACAGGAGGCTCTGAGGAAAATAATTTCCCTCAGGGCCTATGTCATCCTTGGGGATGCTGGGTGGACGGTTTTTTTTTTAGGAAAAGGAGAGTTCTGGGAAGGAAAAGGGTTTAAGGGGGGGGGGGGTACGATTGGTAGGAATCTGGGGTTCAGTGTGTCCCAGTCATCCGCCTTCAAGACCTAGACAAACGTCACCCCATGAATATGTATGTATATATATATAAAGTTTCAATGTTTCTCAACCGATGTCTTTAGTAATATGTAGTTTTAAAGTGTCTCAACAGAGGTCAGTAAGTTGTGATATGTGAAAGAAACAACTGCCGCCCGTTCGGGTCTAATACCCGAACGATTACGAAGATATCCGATTATATCCGATCTTATAGGTGGACATCTTCAGTGTCTATTTTCCCTGCTCCAGATTAACAAAGAGAATCCTTTAGAACGGACGTCAAGTCCGGTAAAATATTCATTGTAAATGAGACGAAAATAAATGTAATTAAGACTCGACTCCCGATCATTAGAGGTGTATTGTTCAACAGAGAAAACTAGTACACCACACTAACAAACACTAGGTACAATAAATGATGCGAATATTTTGAATATAATTATTATTTGAAAGCTCCAGAGCTCATTACCAGACGTGTTGTGTTGACTTAACCTAGAAACCCTGTGAAATTAATTAATTAGTAATAAAAATAATAAAATTGCAATATCTAAGATCATCGTCATCATCTTCATCCCCTTATCCTATTCGGGTCGGGGACCCATTGCATCGAAAGGCTCCTCCATACGTCCCTGTCTTGTGCTGACTGTTCGGCCTCCGTCCATGGCAGTCCCATCCTCTCCTCAAACAGTTTCTGGAGTTGCCTCGACCAGCTGTGTCTGGGGCGGCCCACTGGACGTCTACCCTCTGGAATCGCACTTAGTATCTTCCTCGGAATTCGGTCATCAGGCATTCATAGTACATGCCCGAGACAACTCAGTTGCGATTTTTCTATGAAGAGTAGCAGTAGTTCCATGTTTAGATCGTCTCGGATCGTCGAGTTTCTTATATGATCCCATTTCGTAACCCCTGCCACTCCTCTCAAGTACTTCATTTCGGCAGCTTTGAGTCTAGAGCGCGTTCGTTCGCTTAGCATCCATATCTGGTGGCCACAGGTGAGTGTCAGACGGTATACCGTTTTGAACACTGCCATCTTGTGTTGATACTGAGCTCGGCTTTCCTTATCACTGAGCTGTAGAGAGGAGGCAACACACCGCTTGCCGCACTAATTCTTCGATCAATATCTCCGTCTTGCCGTCCATCTCTGGAGAATTCAACCCCGAGGTATTTGAATCTGTCCACCTGTTTCAACTGAGTCCCATTAGCGAGCATGATGCACTGAGTTTGGTCCCTTCCTATAACCTTCACCTCTATTTTTGAGGTAATCATCTTCAATCCCGCCGCCGTGCACTCTTCGTTGAATCGATTGATCCACTCTTGTAGTCCCTCTAATATCTAAAATATTTTTTTTTTAAATGTGAATACCACAGAAGAGTCGCAACTATTCCCTATTGACTGGAGCCAGCGAGAATACGCCATCGCCAATTTTTGGCGTTTGTTATGTAGCTGAAGGTAGCGGGGAGGGTAAAAAGATGGGAAGGAGGAAGGTGAGGGAAGTCCTCGATATTCAGATCTGGTCACCAAACAAGAGTAAATTCATTTCAAGCAACTTTTCCATTCTGAATGGTGTAATCTTCCATTTGCGGCAAATATACTATAATATTATTTTTAATAACAAAAAGGAACTCCAGTGAAAAATATTATGGCTTTTAAAAAAATATGTTCATATAGACCAACGCTGATTCTGAATATATAAGTTTTATTAAATAATATTTAACGTAGATTTAAAAAAAATATATTAAAAAGTTCATTTTAAAACGCGTCATTAAAACACCATGTCAAGTTGGTATTATTGAAATTATGAGGCGTGACGTCACCGCGCCATAATTCTCCAGTCACGTGGTCACATTGTATAGAAATTTTGAAAGGCTAGTCAACATTCCGTGTTATTGGTTTATAGAGATTTAGCTATATAATGGTTGTTGTTTTTATTGAAACATTATTTAGGCCTAAATAATTCAGTATCAAAAATAGAGGATCTCTATTAGTTTATCTATATTATTTAAAATATTCAAAAGCTTTAACTCTCCAAAAACATCCTTTAATGCCTGTCGCAACGCTCTAATTCTGATTTTCAAAATGGCCGACGACGAACAGCTGATTCCAGTTGCATACAAAATAGCAACATCTGTTGAAAATAACTAAAACTTTTGGCCATGATGACGTCACACTAGATTCGGTGGTTTTCGGGAATCTTGAAAAATTAAAACTTTGACATTTATTTTAACTATTAAAACTGAGTATAAAAAACAAAATGCAGTTATTTAAGTTAGAAGATCATTATTCATTTAAAAAAATTGGACTGGAGTTCCTTATTGTTAACATAAAATTTACTTGCGCAAGCAGGGATTATAACCTGCGACCTCCGAATTCGTAGCCCAGGGTCGTAACCACTCAATCATGGAGACCGTCAAATAGAAAAAGAAGAAGAAAAATAAACTGATGCCAATGAGATTTAGTATACCTCGCCCATCCACAGTGCCAAAGTGGTTCCATGCCAACTGAGAATAAAGACAACTCAACACCTCCTGGAAAAGTCATTAAAAGCTATGAAAAAAATAATTTTAAATTAGCCGATAACCCTAACCTAACGCAACCTATTTAACCATTTTTTTTAATTACTCTAAATGACTTATCTGAGATAGTGCTGAGTTGGTTTTATTCCGAGTTGTCCGGTCACCTGTCAAGGTATAGTTGTGAATACAGCTTTTGCGATTTTAACTTAACTAGTGGTCGCCCAATGGTCGAAATTCGACCATAATTGTTAAGTTTTTTTAATTGATTTAATGTATTTTTTTATGCATAATTTAAAAAAAAATATTAGCATTCTGCACTCCTTCTCTATATAAACTATAAATGTGCGAAATTTCACACTTCTCCGTCCGCGCAATTTTCGTACAAAGGGGTACAAAGATTTTGCTTCACGTATAATATTTAGATTGACAATGTCCTCTGACTCTCTCAAAGGCAGATCGCGAACAATCGAAGTACATCCTGCACTTATCAAATAGTCCATACAAACCTTAATTTAGCTAATTTTCAGTAGTACCCTGTGGTCCACAAGTCCAAACGAGGCTGATTAATAATAACATATATAAAATTGATAATCAAATTTGGATTGAATACGTCGTCCTATTTTCGCAATTAAAGTCAATAATGTTATTAGTACATTACTGATGCGACCACATATCAGATACCAAAGAGGGTAGATAACGATATAGAAGAAATCCTTTGTCCTATTTCAAGAAATAAGATAGTATTCCTGTTACACGATTATTAAATTTTTATTTTTTTTTATTTTGGGTACAATCGATTTGCAAGTATCATACGTGGGTATTGACAGCAGTTCAACAATAGCAAGACAGTGTGTTAATAAATCCAATGAACCAATGACATCTCTCAAGTACTACTATATAAACTCTCAGTTCATGAACCAAACTGATAATGGTCCTGATTTTGAAAATAAAGTTGACCTCCGCGGCAGACTTATTATGGTTGCGCCACAATCCAAAATGGTAGATACTCTCAGAAGCGCCCTGGTGAAGCACTATTCAGAAACGACACAGTTTGAAATTAATTTAGCCGTGGTTAGTGACCAGATCTGAGCACTCAGTTACTGCACAACCTCCCTCCTCGATATCTCCATCCCTCCCCTTCCTTAAACCTCGCAACATTGACCTAATTGGCACGCGAAAGGCTCCTATTATTTGGGACTCTCGTGCGGTATTCACGTAACCTATTTTGTTCAATCCATAACTAGCAAAAGGTTCTTGAAGGGCTTTATTCTGCTTTTAAGGGGTGTAAAAGGGGATGGGGTGGTTTTTCAAAATTTGTAGACAGTGAGCAATCTTCTTGTTATGAAGGTCAGCTTACTAACTCAACCATCACGCCGTTTCCTCGCAGGGGTAGGCAGAGAAGACGGACCTACTATCATCAAAGTAAGCAAAATATATTGCCTGTGTCGTGATAGAGGACTCAGTCGAGGAATTTGTTCAAGGCTTATATTTTAATTAAGTAAACAAATTCGAAACCATAATAACATTCAAACCAATACCCGGGAATGTAAGTTATTTATATTTAAGATTAATAAAAACAGCATCTTACCATTAATTTTACGTAAAACGGTTTAAAAATTTTGTAATCTGTTTTTCAACTGTTAATTTAGAGGTAAGCACCAGATTTTATTTTTCTAGACGATGAATTAATAACTTTCTGAGGGATTCGTTTAGAAACATCTTAAATATTAGTAACATGTTCATCAGAATCAATTAAAATAAAAGATCAAATTTCCAGGCTTGCTAGTGAAAATTCGACAGTAGTCCGTCCATCACGCCTGGCCACGCGCGTATATTTGTGTGCACGCTTTCTTCACTTAAGTCGTTTAGATTCCCACACTATTTTAGAGTGTTTGCTAAGGCAAATTCAAACCAATACCCGGAATGTAAGTTATTTATATTTAAGATTAATAAAAACAACATCTTACCATTAATTTTACGTAAAACGGTTTACAAATTTTGTAATCTGTTTTTCAACTGTTAATTTAGAGGTAAGCACCAGATTTTATTTTTCTAGACGATGAATTAATAACTTTCTGAGGGATTCGTTTAGAAACATCTTAAATATTAGTAACATTAGGTTCGTCGAATACAACGGGGTCGCGCGCCGCATATTTGTGTACATGCTACTGTACTTACGTCAAATTTCTGACTATATTTTAGGGTATTGTGTCGTCTAACCTCACGACGCCTGAGTGGGACCTGAGCGATGCCAACTCAGCCATTGATCGGTCAATATAGAAGAAGAAGAAATAAAGGAAGAAGATAGATTCAGTAAACAACGGGTTATAGTAGAAAAAGAAACAATTTGAATCTCGCCAATAATGCATCCATACTAATATTATGAATGCGAAACTGCTCGAGTTTGTTTGTTACGCTTTCACGCATAAAACAATAAAACGATTTTAAAAATTCTCTCACCAATAAATAGTTAAATTATATGCGAGGAATATAGGCTGTATATAATGATAAATTATAAATATTAATATATTATATTTGTTTTACGTGTTCTGTCTAACAAAAGCGAGTTATTGCAAAGGTCAGAAAATAAATCGTTGCCATGGAAACGATGTTGATATATTTGTGGGCTCTACGCTGGTAGGTACTCAGCCCCTGGTCAGCTGCTGTTCCAGAAAATTCAAATATTAGAATATGTTTTGTTTTTTTGGACAAGCTTATGTTTTGGAATAAATATCAGATGAGAGTTCCTACATTAAAAATACAATTCGTAACGATTTCAAAGACTGAATAATAAATAGTGTTATTTTTTATTATATTTACAAACGTCAACATATTTAAATAAAAATAAATCTCCGAAATGTTTGTAAGCGCATAAATTCCGAACGACTGCAACAAATTGGATAATTCTTTTTTTCTTTAAGCTCTAGCATTATGAAATTTAGGTGGCACGCGGCTGTTTGAAAACTGAATGTACCGGGAATGAATGTATGACTGAAGGAAGGGGGGGATAATTGATAAGTGCAAGCGCTACAGTAATTTCCCCTAATACCATGCGAGCGAAGCCGCGGGGAAAAGCTAGCATTAGAATAATAGACATGCAACTGGTTAATAATATAATAACTCTTAACGTTTCCAACGCCAATATCACACCAATACCTTCGCAAATGTTCGTTACGACAGCGTGACTCTATTTTAAGGTTTATCAAACTAAACAATCACAACATCGAGCCAGCAGTCAGGCCCGAACAAGCAAACCCAATACTAAATGCCTACTTTCAGTATCGCCCTGGTGACAGACAACCATTCAGAGTAGAAAAGTTGCTTGGAATGGCTTTTTCCGTATTGATGACCAGATATGAATAAATAGGTACTGCTTTTATGTGAATACCACACAAGAGTCCCAACTGCTCCCGTCTGGAGCCAGTGTTACTACGACATTCCCAAATGGGGATTCTCAATTTATGGCATTCCTAATTGGGGTTAATGTCGTGGGGGTAGTGGGGAAGGGAAGGAGGCAAATAGGACTCCTGACGGTTTTCCATTTTTAGGCTACCGAGAAGGAAATTGTAAATGTGTATATCCTACATCAGATCTGAATGGCCAGGTATTTCACAATCTTCCATTCCCCATCTCCTACCCTTCCCATTTATGCAGGCGGCCAAACGGTGTTTTTGCAGGTTCAGTCGCTGTAGCGGCAATGTACATTTTAAATACACCTCTATATTGGTTATTTTTTATCACTTTGCAAAAAAAACATTGTTCTAAAATCTAGATAAAGTAATCTTTCCAGGGTGTATATTAGAAATAAAAAAATGTATTTCTTAATATTTAAATTTTGATATTGAAAACGTAAATTGTCGCTAGCGCGACTGAATCGGTGTAGGATTTGGAAATACGCGCCCGGGTTCGTGGGGCTTGTCAGAGAATGCTTTTGCTCACCTATTGCGTGGTGGGCCGGATCGAGAGAGACTGGTTGAGGGAGACCTAATGACCTCTCCAGCCGGTCTTTCTCCACCCATCGCAGTGGGAGCGATGGATTTATACGTCCGTCACTCCCGAACACATTGACCCCCAGATTCCTACCCACCCCTCATACCTTTTTCTTCTCTCCTTCTTCTCCTAAAAAAGAACCTCCATACAGCATTTCCAAAGATGACAAGAAATAAAAATCCTTCAGGGCCTCATGTGTGGAAATAAGGTAAAAAATTAACCCCGCACATTGGAGGGCCCAGAGGAAAATAATTTCCCTCAAGTTAAAAAACAAGACTTTTTAAGTGACAGTAATACATAATATATCATAGTTCCCACAGATTTTATGTGCGGTACGCATTTAAAAAAAAATCAAAAAAGAGAATTTCCACACAATACGATATTGCATTTTTACTAAAGTTTAAAATAGATTATACAGACACACAATAATAAACACCATTATTAATAACCTTATCAACGAGACGGTACGCTTTTGATCTATAATAAAAAGTTAGCAGTTATCGTAGATAAAACCAGCGTGATAGTAAAATATAAGAATCGATTTTACTGATTCATTGAAATATCGATTTATGATGTCAGAAAATAAACATTCCACGAACCCGGGCAACTCTGCTAAGTTACCAAACGTTGCGAACCACTTGGGGTGACCTGTGGCAGCGGTGCCATACCCGCCTCCCAAAGTGGGAAGGGTAGGAGATTGGGGATGGGAATTCTGTGACAATGAGGCGATTCAGTCAACTGACTAGCCATCACGCAGGACTAGGCAGAGAGGATGTACCGCCACACAACTCTGTTTTGACAAACACACTCCTTGTATCAATCACATTCGTGCATCATCTAATGCAGTCGTCGTCTCATACAGTTAATCCGATTCCCTTTTATCAGATTCGATCACACGCGCTCGTGCCATCAGATTGTGTGTGTGTCATCGTGCCATTGATTTGACTTCTTCAAACATTTACATTCCCGTCGTATATTCTCCTTAAACTCATTTCTTCGATCATCTACACTGCATGCTCAAACCGTCTAATCATTTTTTTGGATGTACATAAGTTAATTGAAAGATCCAAAAATGTATTAGGGTAGCAGGATAATATGTTGAAAAGGTAAAATAATTTTGGATTTTTATTTCTACTCCTTACCCCCCATTCCGCGAACTTAAAAACCCACCCTCGTATCAAGAATATCAATCAATAAATTATTAACGTGTATCGACATAACCTCACTATTATAGCCAACTGAACGATGCGTACATAATTAATGAAAATAGACTTATTTTCGGATATTCCATCACAGAATTATGGAATAAATCCAAATGGGTGAAGCTGAAGCACTATTTTTTTAAATACATAGTTGAGAAAGACGATAGGTCTGAAAGTGTATGCGGTAGCTTATATGCACCTAAAGTACTTAAAGCCTAGCTCTGATTGATTCTATTGAAAAAAATCTATATTTTTCCTTATTTATTTATTTATTTAAAAAGGGTTTTTACTTATAGTGGCTGTTGACGCAACTATCTATATACCTTGTTCCATTTCTCTACCCATCCTTTTTGTACCACAATTACCTGTCCCTACTGACAATATTACCTACCGTACAACAATAAAATCAATATATCAGTGAGTCTGTTAAAAGAAACTGTGCAACGAACACCATTATTCTCAGTTTTTTATAACTAGGGATTGCAATCCCGCAAAACGGGATCACTCATTCCCGCGGGATCCCGCTGCTTTTATTAATCTGCTGGATCCCGCACCTTCAAAGCGCGGATCCCGCAAATTAAACATTTGAAGAAAGAAATGACGTTCTTTGAGTCCGATGGTATCAGAGGAGAGTATCTGACGCTCGCCTCTGAATATATCCTGACGGTTCAGTCTACAAGCGTAGAAGCGAGAGCGTTTTCAGCATGATATATTTGCAGTTCACTCAGAAGCAGGCTCGGAGATGATACAATAAATGCCATTTGCTCCTTAAGAACGTACTTTCAAAAGTTATCAGTTATCACCATAGGTTGATACCGTAGTAATAGCATCTAAGAGAAAGTTATGATTTGATTATTGGTCATAATATGAATAAGACTGCATTAAAAATATAAAACTGTTGTTAGGAGTAAGGGTAAAATTAAACAAAACTATTACACTATGCCAAACATTTAAAGATGAATCTAAGAAAACAGATTACTAATTACGTATACTTAATTAATAGAAAAAGAAATAATTTATGTTGCGTACTATAAGAAATGTTTAATAAAAGTTAGCTCTGATTGATTCTTACAATGATAAAATGATTTTTACACTAAAATCTGTAGATTCAATTTGATTTTATAACACATTGAGCGAATTTAAAAGCTACCATCTGGGAAATTGACTATCTGTTAGTAAACTCGCTTAGTATAACCGTATTACTAGCTAACTAGCAGATTGTGAACAATCTACGAAAAAAGTTGAAAGGTGGTCAACTTAACTCGCTACTCACTCAAGATGGCGGCCCACCAACAGCTGATTTCACAACTGTCAGAATTAGTTCGCGCGAAAGCCGTAATTCTCGCTACTGCCTAGCGTGTGGCGCTAGCTGCGGGCTCAAGTATTTTACAAAATGTCGACCGAATTGGTTCGCGCGAGAGTCGTTATTTTAGCTGCTGCTATATCGCTACTGAGCGAGTAGACAGTTTTGTGTGTCATCGAATTTTTTGGTGTAAGTCTAAATGACTTTCGGCAGTCTATACGCAATGTGTAATTTTTAAAGCCTTTTGAATCCATCTTCAAGCTACTTATCTTCTATATGTACTTTTATATTATGTGTATATTGTCAATGCTCTTCATTTATGTGTACTCTCCTTTCATTGTCATCTCTTTTTTTTATTCGTGTTATTGTTATGATGTTAATGGACTATTTGTTCATAAATAAAAATCGTGAAAATCTCACTCGCCAATTCATCCGCTTTTAAACTTACCGGCTAGTAGCTTGGAAACTCGCTCAATGTAATCGGGGTTTTAGAATAAAACATACGAAACATTTCGAAGTAAATTCAGCTTTACATGAAAATTTGAAAACGAAAACAGGCCAGAAGTTAAGGTCAATTTCTTGCAACTGACAACTAAAATAGGCCAAGATATTTTCTTGGCATGAGAATTAGTACGTTGAACGAGTTGTAGCATTGTGTTACCCTGAATTCATTCCAGGAAAAAGCATAGAAGAAAATTTCTTGCAGAGAATCTAAGAACTAATATCATTTAACTCTGTAGGTACATGTTGTTGTTCCTGGTAGATCTGATGCTGTTTTTCCTAGAAAATCAGCATAAAATCGGTGAAACTGCGCCGCGTTGAAAAACACCCCTAGTGAACGAGGCTTTATATAGCAAAAAATGAAATTAAACAATTTTCCTTTGAAAGCTTTTGGACGTTAGTTATTTTTTGTGTCCTTAATTTAAAATGACGATCCGGTGAATTAATTCCATTTATCAACCGTTACAAGTCGTTAAAATTACAATACGAGATAAATCTAGTCTTAGTCCGTGTACTTTTCGTACAATGTAGCTGGTAAATGATGCGTGATATCAAAGCTAAGAATCTTCAAAATATTATTATTAAAGAAAAAGTAAACAGCTTTATATTCAAAATTAAGAATACATTATAATTTAAAAAATACAATGAAATATAAAATAAAAAATAAAACATCTTTAAAACGCCTTTTTTGGGTAGTAATTTTAATGTATAAACGACAAAGTTTTGTTCCGCCACAAGTAGGTAGTTGGTATTATAAAATTAATTTTTAAATTTTAATTTTTATTTTATATTTCTATGACAAATATAACAAAATATTTTTTTCATTGTTTTTCATTTACTCACAAATAATTGCGGAAGTTGCCACTAAAGTCATGAAGCACTAAAATCTTTAATGTCCTATATCTTATAATTAAAAGTAAAAAAAAATAAAGTAGCTCACAACCGTACTAGATATTTGATATACCTTTTGATTACAAAAATAATTTCTCAGTTTGGTTGGGTAATTTGATCTCAAATCCAAATTTAAGATTTGTATGAAACTGGACGAAATGGGCCGCGCATACGTTCCTCTTAAAGTTAACCACAGAAGAATTATAATGTACATCTCTGTGAATCCAAAATTTGAAAAAAAAAAATAAATGTGAATTTTTCATTAATTATTGTTAAAAGCTACAAAAAAGGTGGTGATAATATTGTTTAAAAAAATCAGAGTATGATCACACTCGGTAGAAGTGAAACCTTCAGAAAACTAAAGTACTCAAAAGCGGGGAGGCTACGAGGCACCTCACAAAGAGGAGACCGATAGGCTACTAAGCACCGCACAAAGAAGAGACCGATTATACTATCTCATTCTCTCGCAGGATAAATCGCGGGCTTAAGATTTATATGTTTGTCTCTTTGTAGTGTCACTATTTTTCATTTCATCGAGTTTCAAATCACAACGGTGCTAAAGAAGTTTGCACCTCAAAAATTATGTGTTTATTTCTTATAATAAAATTTGAAAGCGTTATGGCTGAACAACCTTGAAATTATTAAAGTTAAATTTTACCGACTGATATCCCCGAGAGTCGCTCTCCGGTCCAGTGCATGATATTGCGGTTTAAGCGCCTCCGTACATTACGCTACTTGCAATCTATTCTAGCCTCATGCGCGTAGCATCCGCGCCACTCGAGAGTACCCCCCATACGATTTTGCTAGTGTTCGTACACGACGCTGCGGGGCGACTGTTGGTTCAAAGTTAGTTGCGCGATATTGACGGTGCTGATCGCGCGCTACGTATCGTGGCATTCGCGTCTGCTACTTTCGTTTGACGTTTGATAAAAAATGGCGTCTGAACAAGAAAATAACCTTAAATTTGTTCTCGAAGTGGAAAAAAATACCTGTTTATACAACTACACGTTACCAGAATACGTTAGAAAGGATTTAGTGGAGAAGGCGTGGATTGATGTTGGAAGAAAAGTCAATTTGACAGGTGCGTAATGTTGTTTACTTTTGTCATAAATAATATCAAACACAATAATTGAACTGCCAAGGTAGCGAAGCCTGAGGAGTGATAAAATAGTTGGCTAAATAATTCATCAGATTTTGTGGAGATGAAAGGGGGGAAATCTCTAGATGCTCAGCATCCAAATGTGTGTGGCCTTCAGCCTGCGCCTCGAATTCACGGGCGCGATATGGAATGCCTTCTCGTTTTCGGACATAATTGTGCAAAACGCACACGGCTTTGACGATATCAGCTGCCTTTTGCACTGATTTACATCTCAATAAATTGACAGCGGGAAACTTTTTTGCCATCATCCCAAACGTGCATTCCACCGTTTTTCTACCTCTGCTGAGGCGGTAGTTAAATATCCTTCTTGTGTTATTTAACGTTCTCTGTGGAAAGGGTCTCATTAAGTAACGCAAGAGCGGAAAAGCTTCGTCACCCACGAAGTAGTATGGGAAACGGTTGATGGTTTCATCATTTGGTAAAACAGCAGGAGGAGGTATATCGTTACTATGCTCCATCAAGTACTTCATGGCAGATGCTCTGAAAATCCCTCCATCACTGTTTCTTCCTGCGTAACCCGTCTCGATAAAAGTAAATAATCCATCGGCGTCGCTGCAGGCCATCAGTACAATAGAGTTGTACGACTTATAATTAAAGTTGGTTGAGCCGGTGTTGGGAAGTTTTTCAATTCTAATATGTTTGCCATCCACTGACCCTAGGCAGTTGGGTAGATTCCAAAGCAGATTGAAGCGTTCTAGATTGAAGCGTTCTGCTATCATTTTCCAATCATTCATGTTTGGGATTGGCATGTATGTTTCCCTCAATACATTCCATATAACGACAACAGTTTCTGCAACTATTTTTGAAATAGTACAGTCTCCTCTTGCGAAATAAAAAGCCAGGCTCGTAAATGTCGATCCTTCGCCTAAGTACCTGGAATAAATGATTATTAAATTAAAACTCTTGTTATCTTTTCAGGACCCGAATGTAAAGAAAAATGGAGGAATATTCGCAATGTTTTTGTCCGAAATCTGAAACCTGCAAAAAGTGGATCTGGAGCGAAGAAAAAGAAACCTTATTTCTTCAAAATAGGCATATTTACTTTGGGGTGTCATCATTAATTTTATGAAAAACAAATACCTTTGTATTACACCACTATTTTATTAACAATATCAACATGTTTCGAAAACTATGTTTTCTTCGTCAGGATATTATTGACTTATTATCCTGACGAAGAAAACATAGTTTTCGAAACATGTTGATATTGTTAATAAAATAGTGGTGTAATACAAAGGTATTTGTTTTTCATAAAAAAAAAAAAAAGAAACCTTATTATTTAAATGATGTCATGCAATTTACAGTACCATTTATTAAATTATCAAATTCGTCAGTTTCTGGGAATCTGCCAATTCCAATAAATCGACATGATGACTGCATCATTGATGAGAACAGCAATGACGAAGACGATCCCTTGTCATTTGGGCGTCAACAATCAACTGGATCACAGTTTCAGTCGTTAGATTCACAATCAATACTGAAACCCTTTCCAAAAGATGCACAAACGCAAGTTGTACCGACGCAACCATCTCCGCAGCCCTCGCCGTGGTCGCCATTTCCCCAGGAACGGTCATCCCCACCATTGTCAACATCATCGCCGCAGCATCATCCAACGCCAGGCCCGTCATCGTCAAGGTCCTATTCTACCCCGAGACCATCGAAGAAAAAAGGCCGAAAATCAGACTCCAATATTGATGACGGCATTCTGCAGTATTTTAAGGCAAAACATGCTAGGAAGGAAAATTTCGAGAATCTCGAACAAAATCACAAAAAAATGTATCTACTCAGTTTATTGGCGGATGTTGAGCCAATGTCTGATGATCAGATGCGAATGTTTAAACGCCGTGTTGGACAAGTAATTGAAGAAATTTTGTATGACACTCCATCAACATCTGCAATGGAAAATTCGGAGTTGACTGTATTTTATAAAAACTTTACACCAATTGTAATCCCAGACCCCGATGATTCAATTGCGATCTCAGAATCTGATTTAAACTCCGAAAAATTTGACTTATCTTAAGTTACCCACTATGTATACCTAAGTAATAAATAAACATATATTAAGATTTTCTTACCTGAGCGTTATTAATATTCTTTCATCGATACTGACGCACTCCCGCATAGTTGTATTTTTGTAATGGATACTAGGGGTCAATAATTGCACCAAATTTAAGTAAGTATCTTTCGACATTCTGTAGAAAGAATGAAACTTATTATCATCATTCTCGTGCAGTTCCCTGGCTGCAACGAATGCCCTACAGTTCATATTTTTTTCGATGTATGGGTGAACCCAAACTGTCTTACTCATAATCGCAAAAAAAAGATATTACGCCGCAACACGGACGGGTTAGGTGAAATTGTTACTCACATGATGGTCCGACAGTCGCGCGCATGCGCGATTTTTATCCACCGTTATAACATCGTTATATTAGCAGCTGTCAGATTTTAAACCACCTGACACCCAGGGTTAGCGTCGTTATTACGGCCGTAATTAATCGAGATGTCAAACTTTGTTGACATCTGACATAAAAGTTCGAAGGTTTAGCAAATTTTCGTCCACCACGGGCACGGAAAACGTATAAAAAGCGGTACGACCCGTTTGCGGCGTTAACAGAGAGTGATTTCAGATATAAATATAGAATTGCCAAAGTAAATATGAGACGCTTAATCGATTTGTACGGCCATATTTGGATGTTTTGATCTCCAGGTTCTTTGTGCCGTACGATACTGGGGTCAAAACGAGGTAAGATTGTGTTTATAATACTCACTCCTGTGAAAAAAAATCAGCTAAATCGATTACCAAACAAGCTATATTATTATACTTAAAATTTTTTTCGCAGATACATGTGATTTTGCTGAAATTCGGATACGGATTTCTTGCTTCACAGCACATTAAAATGCCGCATAGCATTGAAGAACAACAAGCAACTTCTGCAGAGTTGTAGGGAATAAAACGTTTCCCCTGAGTAATGTGTGCACTGTTAGGAGAAGTATCTGTTCACCCCAGTTCAGAAACCAAGATATCCCAGAGAAGTTGCCTTCAACAGGGCTCAAATATCTATCGCAACACAAGTATCTGCTGCGGGGTATGTGTATGATACCATCAAGACATCAAGTTCTCCATTGTCTTGATATGATTGTCTCGTCTTGATTCATCGATATGAATGACCCTCAATAGGTAAGAAAATAATTTAATACAATAGTTTATGCTCCTCAGCAACAGTTGTGGATCATTGGGGCTGTACGTCGTGTGCCCCGTGCCTGACCGTACACTATACTATGCCACTACTATATTATACACTTCTTACATTAAATATATGATAAAAGATGTATATGTTAAAATTAAACATTATAATACAATCTGTCTTTAGATATTTCTTAGAGTTTTGTATGTGCTAATGCTATGATTTGTAATTTGGAATAGATGATGATGAACGCGACGAGGAAGCAGTAGCATATTACACACTTCTTGCATTAATAATATACGATATAGTTTATGTAAGAATGTATACTACAGCTGTACTATGCCGATATTATTTTATACACTTCTTACATTAAATATATGATAAAAGATGTGTGTTAAAATTAAACATTATAATACAATCTGCTTTTAGATATTTCTTGGAGTTTTGTATGTGCTAATGCTATGATTTGTAATTTGGAATAGATGATGATGAACGCGACGAGGAAGCAGTAGCGGTAGCAGGTGGTGGTGCTGTTGTGGAACTGGAAGCAGCCCCAAACATGAACCAGATTGGAAATGCCTCTATACGGGTCTTCATTTGTCAACATTTTTAGTAATATGTATGAGTGTATCATGTTGCTCTGTTTTTTTTATCATAGATGTGAATCTATAACTTCTGATTTGCCAACTATAAGATTATATTATACTATTTGAAAAATGTACCTACTTGGTCAATATAATGTACTTGCTGAAACAGACACATATTACATAACAACAGAAGAATAAAACACAATATCAAAATGAATACAACTAGATTTATTTATGTGTACTTTTATTTAGCTCTCCGTCCACATTTTAGCATCAATATTTTGAAAATTAAGCTCCTCCATCAATCTTATTCTAGTCTGTGACTCCAGTTCCTTAAGCTGAATATTGGCTCTGGACTCTTCCTTCATAAACCTGAGCATACAGCATCTTCTCGGTGCTTTCTATTTTCATGTCGTTGGAATTAACTTTCTGGAAAAAAGACAATATATGACATAAAGCTTTCCTAATTTCTTAAAAATCAATCACTTTGTGGTTTACATAATTAATTATTGAACAAAGTTATTTATTTTCTTAACTTTCAATTTTGATATGACAATAAAGTCTGTTGTATCATTCTTTGACTTTGTTTGATCAAAGGTATTATTCTATATTTACGGTAAGTTCAAAGTCAACTACACATAGAACCGTTGATATTTTCATATATTACTTTCAACATACAAACTTATCTTAAAAAACAATAGAGCCACGATATTTACCTTTGATTTGAAAATGTACGTGGCCGGTACTTTTAGTACGAACTCGTCCTGTTCTCAACCTCATCTTCAGTTGCGCTTGTATCTGGTTTAGATCTTTGTGATTATCATTTGCCTATAACTGAAAAATAGTCCATTATTAATTAAGTTGCATACGTAGTTACATCGTAATGTGTCTTAATCTAATACGAATTGTATAGGTACTATAAGCATTTTTTCCAATTAAAGTATATTCAAGTGCATTTTAGTTTCATTATAAATAAGGACGAAGGGCAAAAATGCCTACCCCCTGACGAAAATGATATGAATAACGAGCCAAAAAAATAATGTAATTACTACTGAGATCAGATGCATTCATGTCAAATTTTGTGTGGCTGTCACTTTAATATGTAGAAAAATTAACATTACGTATATGTTTAACATGTAGGTATACTTACTTCATTAAAATTGTCGTTAATATTACTTCTTTAATGTTTCCGCATTCATTTTACAAACCATGTAATAACGCGAACCGTCGAGCCGTCAAAATAATATTGACATTTGAATGAACGTGAAGTCGGCAACGCGACGCAAAAATGCGAAATAAAGGGCATTTTTGAGATTTGGAATAGAGTGATGCCAGTCTAAAAATATCAAAACCTGTTAGAGTTGTATCAGGACAAAATGTGTTCGTGAGTAAAGATTTTTAATCTGAGCAGTATAGGCCCCCTCCCCTGGATAGCTAATGCGTTGTTATTACGTCGTAACAGGGATTCATCGTGAGTAAGACGGAAAATCTCCTATTACATCGCTTTTTATTCTTGTAATACAGATATGCGAGAACATTGTCTTCGTCGCTAGAGTCGCTTGACATCGTGTTAACTCCACGGCTGCACGTGAAAAATGATCAAGTTCCGTATATTTCGGGTAGCGCCGTGTACGGAAACCAGCATTAAAAAGTAGTATATCTGCAGGGTACTTGTGGTTGTGTCACAATCACGTAGTTTGTAAGTATCTCCATGAACGGAGGGCCTAAGTTATTCCGGTTCTCGCGTTCCCCTGTTTCGGTTGCTTTACATTCCCTCCCGTGTCACTCTAGTCGTAACGAATTTAATTTTGTACTAAGTTTTATTATAAATTATAACGTTACTACGTTACTTGTAAATAAATTTGACCGCATAATCAAGAGATCTTATTGGCAAATTCTCCCTACATACGCATCTCAGTTTACAGTGATTGGAAAGGCTGTAGGCTGCAAATCCAGAAGTCAGAATAAAATACATAATTCACCACCTTTCCAAAGCGTATTTCATCACCTTTCAAAAGCAGTTTTTAGCTTTCGGATAAGATCAGAAATATTACAATTATTTGGATTTTATTGCAAAGCGGAAATATTCTGACTTTCTTACAGAATATGTCCGAGGCCTGAGGGGTTAAAAAAAGGAGGAAACACAGAGGCCGGCAAATAGTTAAACAGTCGAATTGTTGAACTCAAGAACGGGGCGTAGAAACAAAGGCCTCGCAAAAACTTGCAATAGGTACCTACATATTATTTTTCGCTAATGTAAGTCATTTGTAACCCTTTAAATTTATTTGATCATGATAATGTAGATCGCAGTGGACAAAAACATTTAATTCTCTCACATAACATAAATATTAAAAAAAATATACAGATTCCATCGTAAATTAAAAGTTCTTCAACCATTATAAAAAAATTCCAAGACAAAACATGATGTCATCCATCGGGCCAAAATACAAAGTGAATTTCGGTGGAATTGTTGAATTGGGAGCGTGCTCCGTAGCGTAAACGTCCCACAAAACAACATAAATTTGATATAGAATGAAGGTACTGGGAAACAACTTAAGTAGTATATCACGTTGGCGCCAGCAAGTCGGGATTTTGTCTCTGTAGAAATGGCAGGCGGTCTCGTCCGTCGGAAAAATGGCTAGAATTTATGGATTTCATAAAAAAACTAATTGAATTATCGTTGGGAAAACATCTCCCAGGTTGCGTAGAGGACACGAATCCAAATTACGTACGTTTCGCGTGTAAAGAAAAAAATTTTAAGTGCGTACTGTTAGTGCCTCCGAACATGGTATCCGCCATACAATTTTGCTGGTGTTCGTACACGGCGCTACGCGACGGATGTCGGATTGAAGTCAGTTGCACCGACGGTGCTGGTAGCGCGCTACGCGTTGCAGCATTCATGTCTACTACTTTCGTTTGACAGAAGCGGCGTCTGAATATGAAAGTAATGTTAGATTCGTTCTGGAAGTGGAAAAAATGCGTGTTTACATAATTATCATTACCAGAATATGAAAGAAATGATTTGGTGGAGAAGGCATAGATTGAAGTTGAAAAAAAGTCATTTGACATCGCTTGACATCGTGTTAACTCCACGGCTGCACGTGAAAAATGATCAAGCTCAGTATACTTCGGGTAGCGCCATGTACGGAAACCAGCATTAAAAAGTAGTATATCTGCAGGGTACTTGTGGTTGCATCACAATCACGCAGTTTGTAAGTATCTCTATGAACGCAGGACCTTACAGCTTTCATATTGGGATCGGTATGGGAACCATTATTTGGATAGTCAACACTTCTGCCATAGGTCACCTCAAGTGGTTCACTACGTTTGGGCCCTTAGTAGGGGTGCCTGGATTCATGGGGTGAGTTTGTCCAGGTCTTGGTGGCGGATGCGACTGCCCACCAGCTGCGTGGCGGGCCGGATCGGGCGAAGCCGGATGAGGGAGACCCTTTGACCTTTCCAGTCGGACTTTCTCGACCCCAACGCCTTGCGTTGCAATGGGGAGATGGATTCATGCGTCATATTTTTTTTATTCCCAGAACTATTACTATTCTTAACTAACTAACTAAACATCACGCCGTTTCCCGGCAGGGTAGGCAGAGAGAACGGACCGCCAAACAACTCGGCCTTGGCACACACTCTTTGCCTCATTCACATTCATACATCGTCTCATACATACTCTTATTTAATTCCGACTCTGAGTATCTGATTCACTTGATCATGCCATGTCTTCATTCCCTTTAAAAAACCCTTCACAAAGCGTCCCCAAAAATGATACAGGCCCTGAGGGAAAATATTTTTCTCGGGGCCTCCTGTGTGGAGTTAATGTAAAAGAAGATATTATTTAAAAAAATAATTTTGAAGTGAAAACTTCTTTAGCACCGTTGTGATTTGACGATGAAACGAACGACATCTTTAGGATCTAGCCTGCAAAAGAATAAGATAGCATAATCGATCTCCTCTTTGTGCGGTGCTTCGTAGCCTCAACACTTTTGTTTACTTTAGTTTTCTGAAGGTTTCTGCGTGTGAATTACACACTGTTTTTTTTTAAGATAGTGTAGTGCCAACGTGAGGTTATCCGTAACCTGACAATGTTTGCCTTTTAAAAAACCATGGAGGTTTTTTATGAGTCAGATACTTCCTAGGCCAGTGGAAACTATTACCTTTTAAGGCAGTATTCTAGTCTAGAAAAAAAAACAATTTTTTTTCTTCATATTTCCAATGTTTAAATATTCAAAACAAATATTTTTTCGAAATTCGCATTATTCTAAAAGTTATAACCATTTTAATTTCGCGGTTTAGACGGAATCCAACCAGAATCTAAATAGAGCAAAACTTTAAACACGTGTTTCTCGAAACCACTTTTTTCGAGACGGTTGACACGATATATCAAGTTCTTCGGAACCAATGTGCTTGAAATTTGGTGTGAGCTTTCTCTACACATTGCTCTATCGCCCCTACTAGAACTATTACAAAATTTCAATTTTTACTATTTTTTTAAAATTCCGAAAAGTCAAAAAAGGGGTAAAAAAATGTCTTTTTATTTCAGACAGCCGCCATTTTGCGAAAAAAAAAAGTTTTAATTCTCCGAGGTACGGGCCATAGCAGCATTTGTTTGGATAAGAATTAATTAACCCCCGACGCAAGGAGCGGTGTTATAAGTTTGACGTGTCTGTGTGTCTGTCTGTGGCATCGTAGCTCCTAAACGAATGGACTGATTGTGATGCAGTTTTTTTTGTTTGAAAGCTGACCTAATCGAGATGGTTCTAAGCTACAATTCATGAAAATCTGTTCAGGCGTTTCAAGGTAATCAGCCTTTTTTTGTGTCGGGGGTTTCTTAAAATTTTGTAAATTTTTTTTTTTGTTTTTTTTTCTTCTGATTACTAGGAGGGTTGCAACCAGGGCGCGCCATTTTTTTTTGAGACCCCCCACTTAAACGCCCTGTAACTTTTTGAATTTCTAATTATTTCGTTTGATTTTTTTATGTATTATAGTATATTATTTTTTTATATAAAATATGTATTATTGTTTAATAAATATTTTATAAAGTAATGACTGGTAAAAATTTTATTGGTTTTTTTTATCGCACCTGAAAAAACACCTACAATTCATGCTTCTAGACTAGAATACCTCCTTAAGGAAATGTTGTGATTGCGAGATTGAACAAGATATAATAATTAAATTACATTAACAATCGATGCAGAGTAGAAGCAAATTGATTCAAGAGTCTGCCTGTATAAATCAAGTAGCAAAACATTCCCCAGATCGGCGTCGGTTGGTCGCGTCGCGACGCCACAGCTCTAGGGAGAAAAGTGACGCTTAAAACATTATAGAAATATTATCTCAAAACATAATAGGCAACCTCTAGCCGCTAGGGAGTGTTCTATTAATCGGTCTGATAAGTTGGTACTTCATGTAATGCATTAGGGATATATTGGCATATAATATAATCATACCGATGACATGGTGCAATAATGGGTTAAGGACTAACTGAAAAACAGCTCAAGTACAATACATGTGGTGCTTAGGTTAATTATTTGTTTATTTATTTACGGACAAATAGTCCATTAATAACATAACAATAACACGAATAAAAAAAGAGATGACAATGAAAGGAAAGTACATATAAATGAAGAGCATTGACGAATTATAATATAAATAACATATAGAAGATTAGAAGTCGAAGCTTGAAGATGGATTTAAAAGACTTTAAAAATTACACATTTCGTATCGACTGCCGAAAGCCATTTAGGCTAACACCAAAAAATTCAAAGCTTTGACTTGCGTTAACAAGTCTCGAAGTTGTGGATAAAGGAGAATGATATCCATAATTAGTAGAATGTTGATTGAGGAACAGCAATACATTATTTCGGAGTCTACGGGAAGAGATGTTAAACTGGATGAGTTGTAACAAAGCAGGTGTGTCAGTAATAATGTTGATAATTTTGAATATGCAAATTAGATCAGTGTCCTTTCTACGTTTTTTTAAAGAAGAAATGTTTAAAGTTTGTTCAATTTCATCATACGAGTACTAGCCTCTTTCAAGTCCAAATCTCTAAGCAATTCCTCGTAGGAAACGATGTTGTACTGATTCGATGTGACAAATGTGGACAGTATAGAAAGGAGACCAAATGACACTAGCATATTCAACGAGAGGGCGAACCAGCGAACAGTAAAGAGTTATGTAGTTTCAGCATCCTTCAGTAGATGTCGTTAGTATAGTTAGTTATACGAAGTGTTATGGTATCTCAACAGATGTCAGTTATGTATTATTTTAGAACAGTGTCCATCTATCGTCGTTCACGTCCAATGTTCTGATGAGAGCCGAAAGTATCTGGTAGTCTGGCAGCCGCGCTCAGGCTGGCGGCCCGCAGCGACAGAACAACATAGAGCCTACTAGAGTAAGGACGTCTGGTCCAGTTAAATATTCATTGTAAACTTAAGGAAAACGTAAATAAAGCAACTTTCAAGTAATCTTAGTCATTGAGATTAACAGATATTATATAAAAATATATTTAAAAATAATTAATTTAAACGAAGAATCCATTATTATTATATTATGTAGCTTAAGGCCCTAAGGAAAATAATTTCCCTCAGGGCCTATATCATCTTAGGGGATGCTGTATGTAGGTTTTTTTAAGGAAAAGAAGAAGAAAAAGTTCTGGGAAGGAAATAGGATAAGAGGAGTTAGTAAGAATCTGGAGGTCAGTTTGTTCAAGAGTGACGGACGTATGAATCCGTCCCTTTAACAAAAAAATATTACAGAATCAGAAAAAAATACCAAGTAGAGAGAAAAACAGATCAGTACCAAAGTTCCCAATTTGTTCAAAATTTTTTCAGCATGCTAAAAATTTTGAACAAATTGGGAACAAATTTTCTAACGAGTTTGTTAATCTATCGAGAATGAATGTATGGAATACGGGGGGGGTAGGGGGAGGGGGGAGGCGTTATAATTAATAAGTGCAGGCGCTACAGTTATTTCCCCCTAATACCATGCGAGCGAAGCCGTGGGTTAAAAAAGCTAGTTTATAATAAATCGTCTCGTTCCTATGAATCAACGGTCGTCCAATAAAAAATATTTTTCATTTTTGTAACAACTAGCCGCACCTCCCCCTACTTGACGAGGTTTTTCTACAATTTATTCTTGGTACGGGTACAAAAACGCTTACAAACGCGTACAAACGCTTTGCAATGTCATTATTCATTCATTATGTATCATAAAAATTCTTTGTACATTTCCAGTTAATCCAAGTGGTATAATAAATTATATTAACAACGCTTTACTCAGGTTGAGTTATGTAAAAACTATAATAATCACCATAAAGACCAGTGCGGTTGCGATAATCTTGCGAGCCACCTCGCAAATTGTTAACGGTTAATATTTTTTACGGCAGCTTCTCCCTGGAGTTCCCAACATATTTGGAGATGCTGTGTTAAGGGTGTTTTATTTGAAGGGAAGGTGTGAACCATGTTTTAGGAAGAAGGAAATATAGGAATCGAAAAATCTTTTGAAGAACAAGTTGTGAAATCGAACAGATCTCGTGTGGGAAATCTCAACTGTGCGCAAATTTTGTTAGTTTTTCGGAGCACCATCTATTGAAAACACGGTACAGCAAACACATTTTTGCTACCTGAAGTCTGGGTTCTGAAGATTGCAGGATTCGATTGATTGGATTTATTTTTTATTTTTTGCTTCGTTGAATTGTTAGTTACATGATTTAATGATATTTCGACCACCATGCTAGCTAGGTACATGCAGGTGTTGTGGTGGTCGATAAGAAGATCAAGAAATCTGTCAAACTGATTCTGAAATCTGTCAACGATTGTGTCCTCTGCAAACTGTACCAAAATTTCTCTAAAACAATAAACAGTGTTAATCTGAAGTGACCTCCCAGGTAAGTATGGTCATGTTTATTTTCCGCCTGCACAGAATATAAATAAAACAATATATGTACAATTTAAGGCATGGTATAAGTGTTCAAAAAGAAGAAGAAATGAAGATATGTAAATATGAATGTAAGTTCCGGGAAGGAAAATGGTATTAAGGATGGGTAGGAATCTGGGGATCAGCGTGTCCAGGAGTGAAGGACGTATGCATCCATCCCTCGCAAGGCGATGATCCGAGAGAGTACGGCTGGAGAAGTCAAAGAGACTCCCTCTACCTTCAAGGACATTCTCTCCCGATCTGGCCTGCCATGCAGCTGGTGGGCAGACATCCGCCGCCAAGACCCGGGACAAACCTCACCCCATGAACCCGGGCACCCCGGCTAAGTCACCAGTAGCGAACCACTTGGGCAGAGGTGTTGATTATCCAATAAATGTTTCCCGGGGCGGCGGTACCCACACCCGCCTCCCAAATTGATGACAAATGTACAGATATTATCTTCAAAAATAACACATATATTTTTAAGGAACATAAAAACTGAGTGTTCAAGAGAAATATGTTATAAATCGGTAAAAATGCGGAATGCGGAGGCTTAACGCAGCATCACGTTCGTTGGTCAAATGCATTTTTTTATTTATTTTTTTTTATTTTATTAGTATCTATAGCAAAATTTGTACATAATGTATTTATAAATTGTATTATATTAAGGTATTATAAAGTTTTTTTTTTTTTTCATTAGACATTTTCATTAGACAAACAGTTTTGTATTAGTGATCTACGAACCTGTGAATGCAATTTGTTAACCATACGTTGTTATAATAGTTTGTCTAGTATGCAGTTAGAAGTAAGATAGAGCATTGTAGAAATATATTATAAATTACTAAAGCGTCCTCGAGGTCATTTTTCCCAAAAACGGCGTTATACAAATCGACCAAATATTTTTTTTAATTGTTCGTTTAAATGCCTCCTGGGAACTGCCCAAACTGTCTAGCCGGTAGACACCCCACTGTTACCATACACCAAAGATTGATGGAATGCCAAAGAGCATTGTTTATTCTCTCTGTAGACACTGAATGGTCTAGTAACCGCTCAGAGATTTGGCACAACTTCAACTAACTAACCGTCTGAAGAACAGATCTCATAGAGATCACTATTCTCAGAACGTCTGAAAACAGAATACTCTGAAATAATGTTTTATAGGTTGAACTTAGGAAAACAGGTGGGAGGCAAAACAACGCTGAATCATTGGATTTCAACATGAAATATGTTCAGACAATATTTTTTCTTTAATTTTTCTTTTTTTTTAAAAACTTTTCCGAATTACGAATAACAAGACAATATCTGATTTTTTTTTATTTCACGCTAAAAAAATGTACAGTAAAGGATGTACATAGGATGTCCCTGATTGAATCTAATATATTATAAAATTCTCGTGTCACGTTGTTAGTTATCATACTCCTCCGAAACGGCTGGACCGATTTTGATGAAATTTTGTTTGCTTATCGGGCAGGTCTGCGAATCGGCCAACATCTATTTTTCATACCCCTAAAAGTTAAGGGTGGTCCACCCCGAATTTAATTTTTTTATTTTTTGGGCAAAATTTTTTTTTTTTTTATGGTGAGGCATTAAAAACTACATTCAGCCCTAAATTTTGACCCTTCTACCATAAACCCTTAGTAATTCAATCATTTTCAACCCCGGAACTTAAAAAATATTTCCTAGAAATAATGTATATGGCAAAACAACTTTTGCCGGGTCAGCTAGTTTATTTATAATAATACTAGCTTTTTTACCCGCGGCTTCGCTCGCATGGTATTAAGGGGAAATTACTGTAGCGCTTGCACTTATCAACTATCCCCCCTCCACCCTCCCGCATTACATACATTCAGTTTTCAAACAGTTCGCGTGTCACTTAAATTTCATAATGCCAGAGCTCACAAGTAGTAAAGAAGAATAATCCAATTAGGTTCAGTCGTTCGGAAGTTATGCGCGTACCAACATTTCGAAGATTCATTTTTATTTATATAAATGGATAGATATTAACTATGAAGCCTGAAATAAAAAAAAATACAGCCTATAGTCGTCGCATACAATTTAGCTTTCTATTGGTGAAAGAATTTTTAAAATCGTTTTTATTGTTTTATGCGTGAAAGCGTCACAAACAAACTCGAGCAGTTTCGCATTTATAATATTAGTATGGATTGTTTCTTTACACTGCAGGTAAAATGTTTATAATACATTTAGCAACCTCACTAGGACAAGCCTGTGTTGAGGTTAACAATTCTACAAATTTACAAATTAACAAAATAACACAAAATTATACAGATATTGGAAGAACAATATTGTTGTATTTCTTACAGATTGAGATTATGGGGTACCTTAGGCGGCAAGCAGCCTTAGAGATGAAATCATTGTGCAAAGGTATTGCACAATTTGACACCAAATCTGAACAAGAATTTCTTCACGCTTATTTAATGTTTTCTACAAATATATTGGTAAACACGACATGTTTAGTTTTCCCTCTCGGTATATAACAGTGAAAGTAAACCGAGCCAAGGACAGGGAAATAATAACAGTGACTACACCCTTAGGGTCCGGCTAATAATAGGGCTGGGAGAACTGTTAACCTTTCCAATTTAAGGGTGCGTCTCCGTAATGACCTGCCCGGGCTGTTAACCCACTTCGACTGACATTTACGCAGTTTAACCCTGCGGGAATACTGTCATGTTGTAAATGAATTAATTACGAACATTTCATCATCACAGGGTGGGATTTGACATAGTACAAAAATAATGTTCTCCATCAGCTCTGATCCCTCACAATACTTAAGGCGGCACAATACCCTAATAATACCAATAAGCTCAAGGCTCATATTTTAATTAATTCCGACGAATTCGCAACTATAATAACTTTTTTTGTTAAACCAACACGCGGGGATATAGTTTTTTTATATTTAAGATTAATAAAAACAATACCTTAAAACGATTTGAAAAAATTATAAACCGATTAGCCATACTAAATATAAATAAATTGCTTTTCCGATTGGTGTTTTAAGAATAAATTAACTCTTAATGTAAAAAAAATGTCAAGTTATGAGTTTCCATAGGAAAAAAAAACCATTATTGTTCTCTTACTTTCTCAATGATCACTCCTTATTATCTGTTGTTGAAATAAGAGACCTTGGAATTACCTTTGACACTAAATTAACATTTATTAAACATATAAATAATATAACCAGTAAAGCAATGAACCACCACAACACGGGCATGTGCCTAGCATGGTGGTCGAAAAATTCTAAAATTAATGTAACAAACAATTTCAATGAATAAAGAAAACTTTAAAAAAAATATGCAAATGTTGGGTTTATCTTACGGATTTCGAATGATTTTAAAAATTTAAAAACTGTCAAATGACTCTACGCTTCTCTTGTTAGAAGCCAACTAGAATTTAACTCCTCCATTTGGAATCCATATTACAGCGTACACGAAAATTCCCTTGAGCGTGTCCAACATAAATTCTTACGTCACATTAATTTTAAATTACGAATATTAATTGAAAACATTGATTACTTCTCTCTGTTGCAACTACTGGGACTCGATACTTTAAAAGAAAGAAGAATTTGTTCTGACTTATTTTATTGATTTAAAATTGTTAATAATTTATTGAACTCCCCTGAACTTCTTTCGTTGATATGTTTTCATGTACCTAGTAAATCAGTTCGTCACAAATTACCTTATCATTGTAATAATACAGGATCTAATGCTGAATTATTTTCCATAATAAATCGCCTGCATATTTGGTAATATGTTGTTGATGATGTGATAAATATTCAAAACTTATCTACATACAAACGTTATTTAATTAAAGCTGTTTGTCAGCCTTCTCAGTTGGATTATAATCAAATTTACTTTAGATTCTTCAACAACGTTTACTTCTTTTTTAAATTTATTATTGTTTTGGATTTGGATTTCTAAATTTATTTTTGTTACGTACTTAGTTATTTACTTAGTTATTTTTTTAGTTCAAAATACCTTGTAGGTATTTTTTTTTTTTTTTTAATTGTACAACAGATAAATAATCCAATTACCGTACAATTTTCTCATTTAGACAAGCTTAACACCTAAGAAGATGATCATTATACAAAAAAATCTTAAGGCTATCTAAAGAAGAGTTGTATACATCTAGTGTTTTTGATATTTCGTTCAACAGTAACATTCCTCTTGTTATGCTATGCTGTGCTAGAACATCTGTTCTGCCGTATGGTATTTTGAACAAGTCGTGTCGACGACTAAGACTGAAGTTTTCAGGCACGTATAAACCGTAGCATTCCAAGAGGAATGGGCTGTCAATATAGTTATGGATTATGTTAAAACTAAGAATTGCAAGATTTGCATAACGTCTAGTTTCCAAACTAAATCTATTTGTTGCCTCAAGTAACTCCATATGGTGCATGAACCTCGGATAAGTTCCGTGCATTCGCATATAGACGTACCTAAGGAATTTTTTCTGGATTTGTTCCAGCATATTAATATATTTAGTCTGGTGCACAGAGTCCACACACCACTAGCATACTCCAGCTTACTTCTTATGACGCCATCGAACATGGCTATCATTGCATCTGGGTCATCAAATTGCTTACATATTCTGATGACAAAACCCAGGAGTTTGTAGGATGCTGGAGTGAGCCGTGATATGTGATCGGAAAATGTCAGTTTGGGATCGAAGACGTATACATGTATATGAGGTTTTCTTTTTCTACTTTATGCAGTCACTTCAATATGTACTTTTTAATTTTTTGGCATATGAATATTTTTTCTTAACTATGCATATTCTGTATCCATTTCTAATTATTGTAATTCCTATGTAAAAGCCGTTAATCAGCGTTAATTCATAATAAATAAATATACATCACTCGACGAATAGAGCAATTAACGGCATCTTGAAAGGTGGTGAAATAATCTATAATATCAATCAAAATATTACTTACCACTTTATAAGCGCTGATGTTCGGCAGGTTCCTTTTGGTTGGGGCCTCCTTCTTGACGAAGAGCGCCTCCTGGATAGCCTCCGAGATGGCTTTCGCCCCCGCCTGAAGGATGGCTTCGCCCCCCTGTCGGAGCGCCCCCTTCAGGTAGCCCCCAAAGTCGAAACCGCCCCCCCCGTTCGCCATGGCTGGGCGAGATCAACTACCGAGCGACACTTATACAATTGTTTTTTTTAACGAGATTTAGTAACTGTTGTGAAATCAAATATTATGTCATTGTTATTTAGGTTTTTGAGACGGTCATCGGATCGGTGTATTTTTGTTATAGTGATGCAGTATTTACTGTACTATTGGTCATCAGTCACTAACGTAAGTGACTTCCGGGAAAAAACTTACTTAGGTAAAGGCAGCCGAGGGAGAGGACGTATGCGCGACCCATTTCGGCCAGTTTCATACAAATCTTAAATTTGGATTAGAGATCAAAATATCCAACCAAACTGAAAAATTATTTTTGCAATCAAAAGGTTTAACAAATATCTAGTACGGATGTGAGCTACTTTATTTATTTTTGCTTTAAATTATAAGATATAGGCCATTAAAGATTTTAGTGTTTCATGATTTTAGAGGCAACTTGGACAATTATTTGTGAGTAAATGGAAAACATTAAAAAAATAATTTAATTACTACGTTTATTTTACAAATAAAATAAAAAATAAAACATTGTTAAAAATACAATTTTTTGGGTAGTAATTTTAATGTATAAACGACAAATTTTTGTTCCGCCGTAAATAGGTAATGTGTATTTTAAATTTACGCCTATCAAAACGATTTTTTTTCTTAATTTTTATTTTTTTATTTCATTATATTTCTATGATAAATACAGTAAAATAATTTTTTATTGTATTTCATTTATTAATAATCAATTGCCCAAGTTGCCTCTAAAATCATGAAACACTAAAATCTTTAATGGCCTGTATCTTATAATTTAAAGCAAAAATAAATTAAGTAATTCACTTCCGTACTACATATTTGATAAAACTTTGGTTTACAAAAATAATTTTTCAGTTTTGTTGGGTATTTTGATCTCAAATCCAAATTTAAGATTTGTACGAAACGGGCCGAAAAGGGCCGCGCAAACGTTCCACGTAAGGCGTTTTAGTTATGTTTGTCGTTACTTTTTAGCGTCGGTACGTTTTAGCATAAACCAATGGTTATCAGTAAGTTATTATTGCATAACGAATGTGTGTGCATTTATGGTGAGTGTTCGTTGGACTATTTATATATCTAATCGCATTTTGCTGACGGCAAACATTTTTAGTTGCGGTTTTAGATAACAGGCGGGACGGTGCAATCAAAGAGAATTCCAATTCTTCGTCGGTAAAACCGGCAAGAATGAAGTTTTTTTCAACTTTTTAAAAGTAAATCAAACCGGGTGTTTAAAACCGGTTGCTTGCCGAGTACGCGCCGGCGCGCGCCAAATTAAACTCTAAAAAATATTTTTTGAAATGCGATTTTAAACCTTAATTACAAAGAAAACGTATGAAGGATAAGGTCAGAAATGCTTGGGGCATTCTTGTTCTTAAGGTATAGAATGTTCTGAACACGTCTATGGAACCGGAATAATTTCTATGAATTCTTTATGGATCTCTGGCCGAGTTTTTTTCGGAGCATCTGAGCTGTCAGTTCGGTTGCATCATTCTCGTAAAAAAGATCGTAAAACATATGAATTCGTCAAATAAACGCAAATAATGTTGTTTTTAGCCATAGTTTATTGTTCAAGGAATGTGTTTTGGTAAATATTGCATGAGAAAGCATAAAATAAACCCACAAAATATTACGTCAAAGTCAAAACATCGTGAAATTTACAAGTTTCCTCCAGTGGCACGGGACGAGGAGCTCACAGTAAAAATACCACATATCAACATGAATAGGTATCGAGAAATAAAGATGGCGGTGTTGCCATAATAAACAAACTTAGATTTTTAGACGAGGTTTTTATATATGGACAGTGACGACGTTGACAAAGACAATCTGGACAATGATGATGTCGACAGTGAGGATGTGGACAGTGACGATACGGACTATTACAATATCTTCGATTAAAAGCGACAAGTGTCAATCAACAATTTTGCCAAATTTAGTTCTTTTTATAGTAAGTGTTACTTACAATCTACTTTATAATTTATACTGAAATCATAATTTCGCCATATTTTTTCAAATGGATTCATGACAATGCTAGTGACACACCTAGCGTCCAAGGCATCACACAAAGCGCCACCGTTATTTGTTTGTCCTATTTCAGCGTATCGCTCGCCGTACACTCCTTGGGAATGTGAGCTGAAATAGCAATAGTAATGACTTTATTCTAAAAAATGTTTCTTAGCCACTTCTCGCTCTTAACCTACGACATGGACAGTGACGATACGGACAATAACACGATATGGACAATAACACGATATGGACAATAACACGATATGGACACACACGATATGGACAATGACAATTTAACCATTGTCGACATGGACAGTGACGATATGAACAATGTGGATATCGACAATGCTGATGTCGACAATGTCGCCAATGACAGTGACGATTCGGACAATGACGATTTTGACAGTGACGATTTGGACAATGACAATTTGGACAGTGACGATTTGGACAATGACGATTTGGACAATGACGATGTCAACAACGATATGGACAATGATGATGTCAACAACGAAGATATGAACAGTAACGACTTGGACAATGACGATTTAGACAGTGACGATGTCAACAACGATATGGACAATGATGTCAACAACGACGATATGAACAGTGACGATTTGGACAATGACGATATGGACAGTGACGATTCGGACAGTGACGATTATGACAGTGACGATATGGACGATGACGATATGGAAAATGACTATATGAGCAGTGACGATTTGAACAATGACGATTTGGACAGTGGCAATGTCATCAACCATATGGACAATGATGATGTCAACCACGAAGATATGAACAGTGACGATTTGGACAATGACGATATGGACAGTGACGATGTAGAATACTGCGATGTAGACAGAGACGACGCCGTTAGTGACTACTAGAAGACATAAAAACAACCGGCGGAAGCCAGTTATATAATTATTATTTGAATCACGGTGCAAACAAATCAACAGCACCGCCAGCACCGGGCTCTTTGCAGAGGAAGTGACAAGTGCGCTGCATAAATTACGCAAATGTTTAGCAATTTTCTGATCCCAACAGTGATAATCATGATGCAAACTGCTGTTGAAGCAAACACCGCTTATTGGTGGCATTTGTGACTGCATTTGAGGATAGGTTCTTATCGTTAGTAATCGCACATCAAAAAAGGCTAAACTAATAAAAAAATTGTAAAATATTAATTGATATAAATATTATATACGGTGTCCGGATTTTAATAATTATAATGAACTAATCTTGAAAAAATTCCAAATTTGCCACCAAAATCAAGCAAAATTGGATTTTTTATTACCTTACATTATCAAAATTTAAAACTAATTAAATAGCGCATATCCACACAAGATATTTGCTATAACTATTGATTAAAAAAAACATTATTCAGTTTGGTCTAGTATTTTGGCCTCAAAACCAAATTTAAGTTTTATATGAAAAACGCCGCGCAGCTATTTGAGAGCCGGCGTAGTCCAGCGGTAAGCCTTTTGACTCGCATTCCGAAAGTCGCGGGATCGAATCCCGGCGTGGCAAATAAATTTTATTTGATTAATTTGTGTTATTTCACAATTTATTCATTTAAAATAATATATATAGCATATTTGCAGCACGCTTCAGAGTGGAAGATACTCTCAGTATCGCCCTAGTGTAAGACCACCGTTCAGAATTGAAACGTTGCTTGAAATGGCTTAAGCCGTGTTTGGTGACCAGATCTGAATAGCCAGGTACTTCCCCACCTTCTTCTTCCCTGTTTTCTTTCCCTCCCCACTACCTTCAGCCTCACAACATACCTCAATTGGGGATGCCATAGTCTCACTGGCTCCAGACAGGAGCAGTTGGGACTTGTGCGGTATTCACATAAGAAACCTTTTACCTTAGTTGTTATAATGATTTGTTCGGTCTGTATGTAGGTAGTGACAAGATAGATAGTTGTAGAAATGTACCTAGGTACCTATCATAAATTTGTGAAGCACTCCTGAGATGACTTTCCACAAAAATGGCGCTATACAAATATATCATCCAAATATTTTTATTTACCGGGTTAACACTTCCAGAATCGCTCTGTTGATGACCACAATTCATGAAAAGTAGCTTGAACTGGCATTAGCCATATTTAGTGACCAGATCTGAATATCCAGGTAGGTACATCACAACTATAGAATGCAGAGAAATTACATAAAAATTTTAACAAATTAATTTATGAAAAATAGCGTTGATTTCTCGGGTGAAACCGGGCAGTAACCACCAGCTAGTAGCCACCAGTTTTTTTTTAAATAGCATGGAAAATAATTCATTGTAAAACAATGGATTCATTCAGACGTATTTGTAGCAATAATGACCAAACGTGAGATAAAACCTTGAAATATAAAACTTCAACATACGAGTCGCTTAATAAAATAAATACCTACCTACTAGGTACTTGCCTATGGGAATGGGAAGTAATAAAATACATACAACGAGGTCAAAAATTCACTAATAAAAAACATTCCATATAATTAAGTAGTACCTACCTACATAAGTTACGTTAAAAAATATCTATTTTTGAAAGTGGTTTTTACGAATAACAAATACGTTTTTTTATATCGATTTTCGTGTTTTAATTTATGTAGATACACTATTTTGTATTCGCTAAATACTCGTACGTGCACATGACGAAAAATTGCAACAAATATATTAATTTATTAGAGAAAGGGGGCGTAACATAACCACAAAACGAAAATACGAATTCACGAAGAAAATGTTTAACATTTAATTTTCAATATAATTTAATGATTTTTTATGTGGTTAAATCTTGATCTTGTAATATAATAAGCACGAAAATGTAATAAATAGGCCAATCCCAAAGCACCCAAATCTATTTTGATGGAAAAAAATAAACATGAACAAAATTAACACAGTCGGAATTTTTATTTGATCGCTGATTATTCATCGATATTTTCCATCGAAAAAGCAATGATCTCAGTCAAAACTAATTGCAAACGTATACACAATCATCTGGAACCATCCACAACCATGTAAAGATCGCCTACGTAATAATAACATGCTAATTTGCTTCGTGTAACCCCGTTAGAACAGTCGTGAAAATGTTGACATGACTTGTTATTATTTGACTCATTTTGATTTACAATACGTTTTAAATCAAACAAATCGATACAGTGAGCAGCTTAATGGCCGGCGAGAAACTTGGGTGTGGACATAATCGAGTAACTACGCACGCTGACATAGTTTTATAAAAAACTTCTGTTTTAATTCCAAGAGCAAACGTAAATACCGAACTGATGACCGAAAAACCTTCGTAACTAACTCAATTATCATTGAAAAACGTGTAAATATCCGCTGACACTTTGTTGAAAAACTTTAAAACTATAACACTGTGTTTAAACTCACTTTTAATAACGTTTTCGGCAACACATTCAAAAGAAAACCACGATTTTTGCTTATTTACGGCCCGCCTGACAGATAGAGGCACGGAACGACGCCATCTTTAAAAACTATCAACGTGATCGAGGGATGCCATACGCAAGAAAATATTGTGGCGAAATATTATTATTTAAAGTAGCGAGATATTCTCATAACTCAGAAAATATAAATACAATGTTATGAAAAATATAGAAATTTTGATAAGCATTTAGCAGTATAATGACGATGGCGCGGCCATTGCAAATTTTAAAATTGAAAAAATAGTCCGTTCGCTTGTAAGTTCTTTGGGCTGCCTGCAATTTAAAGTAACCTAATATTTTCAAAATTATTCATAAAAAGCACAAACAGCAGTACCTAAAAGTAGCAAAAGAAAAAACCATTCATTTCAAGATAAAAGTACTTAAGTGGACTAGGTAGCTACTTATTTTTTATTGTGGCTACATTCAATCAAAATTATTTTGCGCTACGATTAGGAATTCAAGTTATTTATTAATCGGCAAAGTGTAAAATATTACGACACCTCGTTCGGAAATTTGTTATCTCGTTCAGATGAATAAGTGCAACACGCAGGTAAAAAGAGATGAACAATAATAATTCATCACACCTTCATGAAAATCGAAAAATGAGTTCCAGTGTGAGCAATTCACAACACATAATAATATTATTGGTAAATATAGGATTGTCCCCGTCTCTGTCTTGCAGGGCTATGATTTGTTGGTTGAAAAGAGAAGGATGACAATTATTGCGAAAGCTGGGTTTTTTAAAACAAGGCGGGAAACTGGTAAATTGTTTTCGCGGTGATGGAAAATTTTATGATTTATCTTGAAAGTTTGTAAATTATTTCCTCCAAGGATGTACCTAGGGACAGAAAACTTTTAGAATGGTCTATGACTCAAATTATTCGATGAGAAATACAAATAGACGTATCTAGTAGTACGAACTATTTTATACGTGCATATAATTTTTTAGTAACAAGGAAAGCCGAGCTCAGCATCAAGACAAAAATGGCAGTGTTCAAATCGGTATACCGCCCGACGCTCACTTACGGCCACCAGATATGGATGCTAAACAAACGAACACGCTCTAGAGTAAAAAGCTGCCGAAATTGAGAGGAGTGGCAGGGGTTACGAAATGGGATCATATAAAAAAACTCGACGATCCGAGACGATCTAAACATTGATCCACTGCTACTCTTCGTAGAAAAATCGCAACTGAGGTGGCTTGATCACGTACTAAAAATGTCTGATGACTGAATTTCGAGGAAAATACTGAGTGCGATTCCAGAGGCTAGACGTCCAGTGGGCCGCCCCGGATACAGCTGGGCGAGGCAACTCCAGAAACTGTGTGAGGAGAGGATGGGTCTGCCATGGACGGAGGCCGAACAATCAGCACAAGACAGGGACGTGTGGAGGAGCCTTGTCGATGCAATGGGTCCTTGACCCGAATAGGAAGAAGATATAATTTTTCGTATAACATGTATATTATCTATATGTATGCACCTCCCCGACTGCACAGTTAAGTGTGTCGATACGTAAGCAACATCTCGTTTTCTTATTGAATAATTGAAAAAGAATATATTGGGCTCTTTTAGTATTTCTACGGCGACGGTATATAAAAGGCATAAAAACGTACGTTCCTTATTAAAATAATGCTGCAGCTCTTTCTTATACACTAAATAATGGCGAGACAAACAATGTACGTATGTCTGTTATTATGTAGTTTATTAGTTACTTTATGGTATACTGTCATTTATTTGTGTTTATATCAAATTTAATTTTTTATTTAATATTTACAATTTTTGCATTCTTTCTAAATGTATTTTCGCCCACTGTTATAAATTTATGTGTATGTGAAAATTTGTCATAAGCTTTTATTTAGGTTGACTATAAGTTTATTATACATATATAGAGGTGTACATTTATTAGAGAAAGGGGCGTTTTTCGGAGAAAGGGGGTGGATTTTCCAAAATGAATTAAATTTTATTTTTTTTAAAGAAAGATAAAATAATTTCTAGAGTCACGAATAACCCGAAAATATATGAATTCCTCCTACCTACATCAATATAGTGGGAGTTCGTTGTTTGTGCAATGATGGCGGACCTAGCTGTGAGTGGATGAAAACCGCGGCGCCGCAGTTGGAGCCTTACGCTTTGAACCACTCGGCTACCAATAATTGCAAACGTTTGGAAAATCTATCAAACAAACTACGTGTCTATAATTTTTAACGCTTTGGAAACTAAATAATATTAAGTAATTCTTAAATATACAAAGAAAGGTTATAAAACACTGGAAAAGTCTAAAATTAAAACTTAAAACCGTAAAATCATGAATATTTGGCAAGAGAACAAAATGTTTTACTGGATCTTAAATCTCTCGTCTCTTCGTGAAATACTTTTAAAAAATGAACACGGACACGATTAGCAGCTTTAGATTATTTTATAGTAGGTACAGGGACCGTTCCATGAAAGTTGATCCCTCGACAGTTGACCCCCGGCATACTTTTAACAATATGCAGTCTATCCATACCAACTTATTATTAAGAGGGAATAACCAGACAAAATGGAATTCTTTAGAGGAGGCCTTCACCTTCGCCTGAGAGGGGTTCTTGCGTAGGTGCGAATAATTTAATATACCATACTACATTTTTTAACAAGATTGTATATAGCATTAATTATACTTTTTTTATAAATTTGTAACATACTGTAAGAAATAAAAGGCTTATTATTATTAATAAAAAAAAAACCGGAAATGTGTCATTTTTAAATCCAATTTTAGACGTACTGACTCTTTTCCACAAAAAATTATAAATTGATTTCGAAAGACTGTTCTTTAATCTACTGAAACTATTTTTTAAATTTTGAGAAAATATGTTTATTTTTAGTACAATAAGGTTTTACCGTAGGCCGTTGGCAGATTTGTTAAATTTTCAAACAAAAATTTGTATTTTGAGAGGAGGCCTTCACCTTCGCCTGAGAGAGGGGTTCTTGCGTAGGTACGAATAATTTAATATACCATACTACATTTTTTAACAAGATTGTATATAGCATTAATTATACTTTTTTTATAAATTTGTAACATACCTATTTGTAAGAAATAAAAGGATTATTATTATTAATAAAAAAAAAACGGAATTGTGTCATTTTTAAATCCAATTTTAGACGTACTGACTCTTTTCCACAAAAAATTATAAATTGATTTCGAAAGACTGTTCTTTAATCTACTGAAACTATTTTTTAAATTTTGAGAAAATATGTTTATTTTTAGTACAATAAGGTTTTACCGTAGGTCGTTGGCAGATTTGTTAAATTTTCAAACAAAAATTTGTATTATACAACATACATTTCAAATCATATAATCATGCAGTAAAATAAATCAATAAATTATTTGGGAAAGCTACTTTTCAGAATTTTAATTTTAGTTCAAATAAAATCATAAAAAAAGATTCGCGCCCTAGTTTTGTGACGAAAATACTTCAGTTTGTCTATTTATCTACGGTCTTACAAACTAATATATAACAAAAAAATACATTGTTATTTTGCTTAGACATTATTGAAAAATTATAAAAACTTATGATCAAAAAATAATTATTTATTTATTTATTTATTTAAACGCCCATAGGGCTTATACATAAAGTGCAGTACATGTTTTTGGTAAAGTATAGGAAATAACAAAATATAATATAAACATAATATAACTGTAAGAAAAAAAAAAAAAAAAAGATAACATAAGATATAAGAAACAAAACATAGATAACACTAGATATGACACAAAGTTATTATTATTAAAATTGTGTATTATTATAAAAAATACACAATTTTAATAGTCTTTATCATCGCGAGTTTGAGCATTTTTTAATGGGTGTATTTATCAAAGCAAATTTTGAATGAAATAAAATCGATATTGAGTTATTATGTTAAAATGCCGGAATGTAGAGTAATTAATCTTTCTCATCGGAACTGCCCTGTACGAGCAAGCGTACGATCGCAAGATCATCGTTCAACGAAATTTAAATTGTCGGCCGCTGGTTAAGCCTCCAATACCCGAATTTCTACCGATTTCTTGCATATCTCTCTTGAACATTTGAAGTTTGTAAGCTCTTAAAAAAATATATTTTATTTTTGAACATAATATCTATATAACCCCCACGCCCAAACGCAAATTATATGAAATTCCTTCGATAGAAAAAAATCGCAAAGTATGTTCCGAAAATTTTTATTTTCAAGCCTGTCTATTATTTAACAAGTTATATGTATGACAAATTTCACAGTGTTTCTTTGAACGTTGTTTTAGACAACCCCCGCGAGATTTTTGCTCTATTTTAAACGAGTCATGTTTTATTAAGCATTATCACAATTTTCGCTTCAATTTTATCATTGAAAATATTAGCGCGCTCTGTCCAACATTTGTAATTACATATCTCTCCATCTTCTTCTTTTTGAGCCGGGAAGCGTCGCCTTAATGGCTCTTAAAGGTATTTTTGAAGTCAAATTTGGGACATGGCATCACTGATCAGCAGTCTTCCATGCCATATCTCCCTGTTGTTATACTATATTGTATCCACGATAAAAACCAAACTCTCATGTAAAGGTATCTTTAAAAATACGTAATCTAAAGTTAGATGTATTCTAGAACCGGCAGAACGAGTACTTTGACATTTTTAAGTCGCTGTGATGACCTTGTGCAATCAAACGATTGAATGAACGAATGACTAATTATGAAAGATTTCAGGAAAATGGCATTGGAAACTTGTAGATTCTGTCTTTGCAATATCAACATTAATAACCAGTAGGTATTCGTATATCGTCGGCAGCCATCTATATCGTATAATATAAGTATAGAGTGTAATACCATGAATGATAATGACGAAGTCAGCTGCATTCTGGTAAAGACGATGCAGGGTTGTGTAAAGTTTTCCGGGTCTCGGATAATTCGTTTGAATTCCGGGTTTGATAGTAGTAGTAGAAAATGCGGATTTAATCTATTTAAAAAAAATTGGTTGTCTGTAAAGTCGGTTTACGGACGATAATTTTACGTGATAACGTCATAAGAAAACATTGATGAAAAATTGCATTGATGCGTCATAAGCCGAACGCTTAGGCCGATCGTGCCTCTCTATCGCTTGTTCCGCCCTCACGCTTGCACGGTCGGCTCAGGCGGAACGTGACAATGAGTCATGCTTTTTCGTGCATGCAGCCGGTGTTCATCGATTTATAAGACGTTATCACGTCAAAATAAAATGGATCAAGGAAAGTAGGAAAAAGTAAGAAGTATCTAGTTAAAAATCAATTGACGTTTTTATCTAAAAATTAATTTTTCTTTGTTGACCTTATGAGGTCCCTAAACCATTCATCCATGCGATGAAACTTTGGTGAGTTGTTGTGCGCACGTCTCCAAAGGTTTCTATATATGCTGGTGAGCTCTGGCACTATGAAATTTATATTTAAAAAAAATGCAAAAGATGGCAAGCGAGCTGTTTGAAAACTGAATGTGCCGTGACTGAATGTATGGAACGCGGGAGGGGATTCGCGGAAAATTTTGAAAGTGGTCTACGAGGAAAAAAAGTTGGGGAAAATCTAAATGTTTCTAAATCATAGATTCTTAACCTTTTTGCCCACAGCCCACTGATAATATATTTTTTTCTAGCGCCCTCCAATTTTTTTACCTGGGAAAAGGGGGGGGGGGCTGGGCTCAATAATTGTCACCGTTATTATTATACACCTTCTTGTTTAGCAAGTTAAAAAACTATTCTTTTGTATTTTAAGTACCAGGTTCCCACCTTCTTCTTTCTTGTATTCATGATATAGTGTCAATTCTCAATAATAATAACAATACACGTTAGTACGTAATCAGCGTATTTTTTCACGCCCTCAATGTTCCTTCTCAACCCCCCCTAATTTTCTCTGGACCTTCTACCGCCCCCTGAAAGTCTGCGTTATCGCCCACGTTGAGAAACTATGATCTACATAAACAATATATATATATTGAGTGTACGTAGACAATTCTCAGATGCAATGTTGCTATTTAAAATTGTAAACAATATTACAGACTGCCCTGAATTATTGAACAGAATCGATTTCAAAGTACCTACACGGCACACACGTTCATGTAATATTTTTAAAGAAAAACACTGCAATACAAATTCAAATAAAAATGCTTGCCTTATAAGACTGTGTTCAACGTATAATAATATTCTCTCTGAGATAGATATCTTCAATTGTGATGAAAACAAATATAAAAAATCTATTAAAAATGTATTAAAAATGTATTAAATGAGTACAAAACTGTGTGATATATTTATGTAACGACTTATATTATGTACTGCCTCTTGTTGTAATAATGTAATTTTTCTTAGCTATTGTAAGATTACTTTTTTATTTTATAGATACATAATGTAATAGTATAATGAGGAAATCTATAATTGGTTTATCAGATAGGTAAATTAAACATGTACAAATTAAGCAAGCTGTAAACTGTTGATTTCCCTAAAATAAAAAAAAATAAATAAAAAAAAAAATAAATAAAAAAAAAATAAAAAATAAATAAAAATAAAAAAAAATAAAAAAAATAAAAAAAAAATAAAAAAAAATATTTGTTAAACTTAATAACCAGTGGACGATTTTGGCCATTTTGACCAATTTGCAAACACCATCGACCCAAAATGTAGCCAATGTGAAGAGATATTTGAAAACATTTATTTGAATTATTTCAGAAGTTCCCACGTGTTGTATACCTACTTCGATTAATCACAAAGATGACTTAGTATTTTTACTTTTTAACAAGAGATTTCTCGCATCTCGATCAATTTTCCAACAACCACTAATACAAATTCATGATGAAAGAGAAAGGGGCCTTTTTGACCAGGAGCTCTGTATGCCAATATTTCTAAAAGTCAAAACTCTCGCATCTCTTCTGAATTAATTGTTATTGGCATTTCGCGAAACGAAATTATTGAAATATTTTTTCTTACATCATTGATCGGATATAACGTATTTAAAAAAAAACTGGTGTTCGAATTAAAATTTATATCTGTGTTTATCAACTAAGCTTAACTACATATAAACGTCAACATATTGAATAATCTCCAAGTATGTACTACGTACCCAAATTTTAAAGGCACTGATACGCAGAATTCATGTCTTTATTTGACAGCCCTAATTTGTTGGAACTAATTTGCATTAACATACCTGCCAGACAAACTCGCAGCAATGATATTTTTAAATGCAACAATAAACTCAATAGTAATTACTCTATTTACTCACCAATTCAAAGAATCCATAACCTTGCGAATAAATACTGCGAATTTATAGATATATTTAGTGTTGACAGTTTTGAACGTTTCAAAAGTCAACTAATCTCGATTTTATCTGCTAATAATTGACTTTTATTATTTTTTTGTTCTTTTCATAAAATCTTTTCTCATCCAAACTTTACCAGTAAAATATATACTTATTTTTTTTCTGTTCTATTTATAGTGTTAAACAGGCATAATTGTTTGTTTATACCCTAATACTAACTAGCTCTTATACATAACACTTTGTTTTATTTCAGGTCTTATTATTAATAATATGTATAAATATTTTAGGCAGAATTGTATTAGTTTTTTTGTAAGTACAACTCGTACTATTTCATTATTTTAATTTATGTTATAATATTCTATACCTAACGAGTTGATTGCATTCTTATTTATTCTGTTTTCTTGATTATGTAACACATGTAATTAATATTGTGAATATAAATTTCTGTCTATTCATGTAAAAGCCCACTAGGGCGTTAACAAATATATATAAATAAATTCAACAATTTTTTATAATTTTTTTAGGAATCCTAAAAATATCGATAAACGATTAAAAATAGGTGCATTTAGTGGCTCTCTAACACCCTAAACAGTTTATGGTTCGTATTAAAATTCGGAGGTATTTTTTTTAATGAAGACGGGAAATTTCCAAATCGGACGCTCAGAAATCCCGGACGTTGGACGCGAGTGGTTATAGAAAAACACTGTTTAAACGTTTTTTTTTTACCTTTCCGTTGAATCTCTGTGATACGATATCTGAAAATGGCAACCCTGACGCAATGTGAAGATGATGTTGAAAAATCATTCAACCGTCAATTAAAATGCTTGCGATGACTAATTAAGAAGTGTTGTAATGCTTACACAGAGATGAACTGAACTGCGGAGGAACGTAGACATTACAGAATTATATCAATAAACATTATTAATTTGTATGAGAAAACGCCCTAAACTCCCACTATTCCGCATCAAAACCTTATTCCTTGTATTTCTTGGGCCTTCTACGTACGAGTAACAATTTCTAGACGTTTTGTTTTGAGTTTTATCCACAGTGTTCATTTCATTTATTTCCTATCGGTTTCGAAACATCCGTATCATTCAATAGCGTTCTAAAAACTAACTTACTCACTTGGCTCACTCCAGAATGCTACAAACTCTTGACCTTGAATTTGATGACCCAGATGCAATGATAGCCATGTTCGGTGGCGTCATAAGAAGTAAGCTGGAGTATGCTAGTGGTGTGTGGACTCCGCACCAAACTAAATATATTAATATGCTGGAACAAATCCAGAAAAAATTCCTTAGGTAAGTCTATATGCGGATGCATGGAACTTATCCAAGGTTCATGCACCATGTAGAGTTACTTGAAGAAACAAATAGATTTAGCTAAACTAGACTATTCAAATCTTGCAATAATTCTTGGTTTTAACATAATCCATAACTATATTGACAGCCCATTCCTCGTGGAGTGCTATGGCTTATACGTGCATGAAAATTTCAGCCGTAGTCGTCGACACGACTTGTTCAAAATGCCATTCGGCAGAACAGATGTTCTAGCACAGCAAAGCATGGCAAGAGGAATGGTACTGTTGAACGAAATATCGAAAACACTAGATATAGAACACTTCTTTAGATAGCCTTAAGATTTTTTCGTATAATGATCAGCTTCCTAGGTGTTAAGATTGTCAAAATGAGAAAATTGTAGGGTAATTGGATAATTAATCTGTTGCACAATTAAAACTTAATTATTCAAGTACATAAATAATTAGTTATTATTAATTAGAATTAGATTCATGGAACATGAACTCTGTTTACGAAATGATAACTATTCTGAGTTTGTTAATCATTTTTAGATAGAGAAAGGTCATAGTTTTTACTTAAGTGTGTCGAAGCGATACCGTGCTGCCAGCTCCATTTCTCTACGAGCTGGTGTTAGAAATTTTTTTTTTTTTTTTTTTTTAAAAATTCGAAGCGATACCGTGCTGCCAGCTCCATTTCTCTACGAGCTGGTGTTAGAAATTTTTTTTTTTTTTTTTTTTAAAAAAAATTCTAACACCAGCTCGTAGAGAAATGGAGCTGGCAGCACGGTATCGCTTCGACACACTTAAGTAAACACTCTCACCAATAACATTTACTCATCTGCCCTGATGATGGACACTGTAACGCTGTCCGAAACGTTGGCTAAAGAAGGAGTTAGCGAAACACGGCATAACACCCCAAAAACAATAACAAAAATTACTTTTTGGCCGTGAAAACCTAAAAACATACACTAAGTTTATTCATTCAAATATTAATACATATTTTAATTTGTGCGCCTTAGACGCCTTACAAATAAGCATTTGTAATAAAATTAGCTAAAAAAAGTAATTTAATAGCACCCTGTAAGTCACCTTTGTTGACCATGTTTCCTTGATATTTTGACTCTTATCCCCATCGCAAATCAACACTCCCACTACCCTCACCAAATAATATCTAAAAAAATATACCGGCCGTTATAAAGTCAACATAAAATGAAGAATTAACATGATGAATTAACATAACATATTCTTTCCCAAGAAGTAAATCTCCTTACAAGACGAGTTGGAGAACTGTTTGTATGAACAAAACAATACCCCTACCTCACATTTTGAAACATCTAGAAAAGACTTTCCACTCAGAAATAAATGTAATAATAAGAATAACTCACCGTCATTTCTTCCTTAGAAAGCGTGATGGCCTCAATCACCTCTTCCACAACTTCCCCCTCGACACTATCTTCAACGCTCTCCTCCAGCACTTGGGAGTCATCATCATCAGGCAGACTTGGGTAAAGCGGGGAGTACGGAACCGTACTATCCTCCAGAGAGGGTAGAGTGGGGTACAGCGAGGGTTTCTTGGGTGAGCGTCGCTTCTTTGCAGCCTCCACCACGCGCTGCCAACCCAGGCCGTGCTGGCCGTAGTTACGGGCGTAACGGGATAGCGAAGTCATTTTGATTGATTGATTCGACTAATTTATTGATTCAATTGGAACAACTGATTATGTTTAATTATTTAATAATATTAATTAAAAAAATTTAAAACTAAATTAATATCAATAGATATGTACGAAAAATTGGCGTTTTTTATGATATATATTAGTAGAATTGACAAGAAAGACACTATACGTAACACAATTGGCACACAAATGACTGTTTAATATTTTGACATCTTAGCACCAACGAAATGTGGCTTGTTTTTCTACGTAATCTGAAAGAACAAGAAAAAAAAACACGTCAAGATGGGGTTACGTTAGTTTATTTTGTTTGAATAATAATAATAATATTTGGAATATTTGTTAAGCGCCGTTTTTGTGAAAAATCACCAAGGAGACTGTACAAATATTACTGGCTATACAGTGTTAAAATCACCACAAGAGCGCTGTACAAATATGACTGGCTATACAGGGTGTAACAGTACGTTTTCGAAGGATTTTAACCAGTGATTTCTGAGCACATTTGAAGTACTGAAAGCAGAATTCACTTTGTGGCGTCATTATTAATTTAATGAAAACAAATAACTTTGTGTACACCACATGTTAATCACCTCTCCTTTCTAATATTTTGTCTATGTTCTAATTAGTCTACACTTGTTTGTCTTTTGTTATTTTTTATTAACTTATTATCCTGACGAAACCTGAGAAAACATAGTTTTTCAAACATGTCTATATTGTTAATTAAATAGTGGTGTACACAAAGTTATATGTTTTCATTAAATTCTATTTACATTCAGTTAGTCTTGTTTCCAAATACCTATCTGTGAACATTAATAATTGGTCTGTTTTTTTTTTATCATCCTCTTATGTACGTTTTTTTTTTTTTACATGAGCTCCACACAGGAGGTCCTGAGGAAAATAATTTCCCTCAGGGCCCATGTCATCTTTGGGGATGCTGTGTGGAGGGTTTAAGGAAAGGAGAGTTCTGGGAAGAAAAAGGGTTTAAGGGGTGGGTAGGAATCTGGGGTTCAGTGTGTCCTGGTCATCCGCCTCCAAGACCTAGACAAACCTCACCCCATGAACCCGGGCACCCCTGCTAAATCACCAAACGTAGCGAACCACTTGGGGTGGACCTATGGCAGAGGTGTTGGTTATCCAATAAAGGTTCCCGGGGCGGCGGTACCCATTCCCGCCTCCCAAATTGAAGTTATATTACTGAGACTGTTTGTTTCTTAAATAAATAATTCTTTACATTTAAAAATTTTGTTATTTACAATGTAAAAACTTTCAGGCTTTTTGTACGGGTATTGCAGTAGATAGTAGCATTATTTGCGCATTAGTGCATGAAGAAATAATATATTCTGTAAATGACTACTAGGGAGATACTAACCGGCTAGCTTAGCTATGTAAATTAGTTTTGCAACAGAACCATTTATGGTTACGATTTTCTTAAGAGATAAGTTTGAATTCTGTCGAGTCTTTAATCATTTATAGTAGCAGCAGTTTATTTCAGGTTTTAGGCCCTGACACTCCAGAAAGTCACACACGATTCAGAAGAAAATGGGAAAGAGAAAAGAGAAGAGCAATCGTCGGAAGTTTGTACAACCCGGTTCCATGACAATTGATCCGACGACAATTGACCTGTCGACAGATGATTCTCCAGACAGTTGATCCGCCGGATAATTGACTCCCCCGGATATTTGATCTCTCTGCCAATTGATCCCTCGGAAATTTGATCCCTTAAATGATTATTTCTTCAAGCAAGTTTGCAAAGAGGATATACGGCCGCAAACCGAAGCCTAACTAACTAATTATAACCAACCATCACGCCGTTTCTCCGCAGGGGTAGGCAGAGAGAACGGACCGCCAAACAACTCGATCTTGGCACACACTCCTTGCCTCGTTCGCATTCATACATCGCCTCATACATGCTCTTCTATTATTCTGACTCTTGACATCGCCCGACTCAAGTATCTGATTCACCAGCATTTTAACATAATGACTCAATATCGATTTTATTTCATTCTAAATTTGCTTTGATAAATTACTCACATTCAAAAATGCTCAAAACTCGTGATGATAAAACAATTAAATTTATGTACTTTTTGTAATTATTTTTTGATCATAAGTATTTATAATTTTTCAATAATGTCTAAGCAAAATAAGAATGAATTTTTTTTTAAATATTTTAGTTTGTAGGACCGTAAATAAATAAACACAGTGAAAAATTTTCGTCACAAAACAAGGTTGCGGATCTTTTTTTAATGATTTTATTTGAACTAAAATTTAAATTCTGAAAAGCAGCTTTCCCTCATAATATATTGATTTATTTGACTGCATGATTATAAGATCTGAAATGTATGTTGTATAATATAAAATTTTGTTTGAAAATTTAAGAAATCTGCCACCCACCTGATAAAAACAACAGTCTTGCAAAATCAATTTATAATTTCTTGTGAAAAAGAGTCAATACATCTAAAATTTGATTTAAAAATGACATATTTCCGGTTTTGTCTGGTTATTCCCTCTTAATGATGTTGTTGTTAGAGGAACTGAAGGGAAACAGCAGGATACCGGTAGCAATGAAGGCATTTCATGTAGGTAGTCGTCCAATATTTCTTAAGGGTTTTAGCGCCGATTATGTATGACGTATCGTACCAAAAATTTCCAACACGTCACAAACCATTTCTTTTATGTCTGTGATAAATCCAGCATAAACGAGTTAAAAAATTATAAACTGGATTATCCCAAAGAACACAGGTAAACACAAATTCAAGCAGGGTATTCCGAATGACGCTAAGCGTGGGACAAGAGGTAAAATCTCCCATCTAAATTTAGTTGAACCTTCCCACGCTTAAGGATAACACGTGAATGAACGTTTGTACAGAATTGAAATAACGCAAGAATAAAAATAATAAAACATGTAAATTGATGATGCAATTTTTTTGCAAGCTCACAATGGTACAACGTAAATTTGTGTCTGCCAGATGAAAGAGCAGCAATGATCCGAATGACCTGAATTATTCAATCAATTAATTGGATGTTCAGATGCTCTACACTGAAGTAGCGGAATGAATTTGACAATGGTGGGAGGAAGAGCATAATATCGTTTTCATTCCTATATTGCATGTCTGCAACATGTTTAGAATCCACACTATAATATTATAAATGCGAAACTGCTCGAGTTTGTTTGTTACGCTTTCACGCATAAAACAATGAAACTATTTTAAAAATTCTTTCACCAATAGAAAGCTAAATTATATGCGAGGACTATAGGCTGTATATAATGGCAAGCTCTGGCATTATGAAATTGTAAATATTAATATATTATATTTGTTATACGTTTTCTGTCGCTAACAAAAGCGAGTTATTGCTAACGTCAGAAAACAAATCGTTGTCATGGAAACGATGTTGATATAGATGTGGGCTCTATGCTGGTAGGTACTCAGCCCCCTACCTACTGGTCGGCTGCTGCTCCAGGAAATTCAAATATTAGAATATGTTTTTTTTTCTTGGCTAAGCTTATGTTTTGGAATAAATGTCAGATGAGAGTTCCTACATTAACGATTATAAAGACTGTATAATAAATAGTGTTATTTTTATTATATTTACAAACTTCCAAATATTTAAATAAAAATAAATCTCCGAAATGTTTGTAAGCGCACAAATTCCGAACGACCGCAACAAATTGGATAATCCTTTTTTTCAGCTCTAGCATTATGAAATTTAGGTGGCACGCGAGCTGTTTGAAAACTGAATGTACCGAGAATGAATGTATGGAATGCGGGAGGAGGTCTAGTCTCACCGAAACTGGCGTCTCTACAAATTGAGCTATTGTCAACCTCAAACTGACATTTTTTTAATTACTAACAATATCTTTAATAATTTTCCAAATTTCTATGTCAGTAATTAAAAAATGAAACACAAGAAAAACATAATTAAATTGAATAACCGGAAATATCTTATCTTTAAATCTATTTCTAGACGTATCGACTCTTTTCTACAAAAAAAATATAAATTGATTTCAAGATATTGTTATTTTATTTACAAAAGTTACATTTTAAATTTCATAAAAATGTTTATTTTTATTTATTTTTTATTTTATTTTTATTTATTCATACACGCCTTGAGGGCTTTTACAGAATCACATTATTAAAGTTACACATGTTATTCAGGAGTATAATTGTAAGCAAGTATATAACATTATAAACTGTAATTTAAGGATACAAACAGGTATAATATGAACATAGGTATGTAGTTTCGTTATCGTTAAAATTGTACAAAGGAGTTAAAAAGTTACATAGTGTAATAATGGTAAAACAGAAGAGTGCTTAAGATACTTTAAAAGTAGTTATTGAGGAACGTGTAGGTATTTACTATGTTGATTTTATTATTAACTTGATCATGAATAAATTGTTCGAAAGCAAGTTTTTCAAGAATTCAGCAAAATTAACGCAGCGATAAATAGTACCTACACATAGAAAAAAAAAATAAAAAATACATGAGTTGTAATATCTTGAAAAGTTATACAGATGAGTTCAACAAGTGTATAGTGTGATAGTAAAAAATAGTACAAATTATGGTACAAAAAGTACAAGATAATATTAATACAAAAGAGAGAGAGGATAAAAAGGTAAGTACTTAGGTAATCTTTGCATACATAAGTATTAAATTTTGTTTTTATTGTGAACATGAAGAGACCATCGATTTTAATTTAATCATTAATATATTATTATTGCTAGGGCACCAAGATTTAAATAGAAATATAAGTAAAATGTGAGTTAGTTATAATAAGTTAGTTAATACGAGAGGATTGTTGTTAAATGTGTTCTTATTTAGCTACCTTTATTATTCACATATTTCATGTTTTGCGATAATTAATAATTTGATAAAGGTGCAATTGATTGATTGATATTTATGGCTTTATTTTAAATATTCTAATATACTGAGTTTGAATTTAGACACAGATTGGTGACGATAAATGTCGATTGAGTTGTATTTGGATCGAATGGAGTCTTTGGATAGGAGAGTTTATAAAATAATTATTAGCGGAATTGGTAACAGAATACAATGCATTCGACCGAGTTTCGCGAGTAGGTACTCGCAAATTAATAAAATTTGTCAAATCGAGGGCGTCCAGTCTGCCATTCGCTATTTTGAAGAGACAAACTAAATCACTTTTTATGCGCCTTGATGTCAAATCGGTTATGTTAAGTAATTCCATTAGGTATATATAATTAAGTTCTTCAATCGGTATACCCAGTTTGTAGTTAATAAATCTTAAAAACTTATGTTGAACTCTTTCAATTTTTTGTTGGTGGGTTTTATATAATGGAGCCCAGATAGTAGAATTATATTCTAAGTTGCTTCTCACCAACCCAGTGTACAATAATTTAAAGGAATTAATTGATTGAAATTCTTTAACTGTTCTCAGAATAAACCCCAGACATTTCATGGCCTTATTGGTTATTTCATTTATATGAGGAACAAAAGTTAATTTATTGTCAAACATAATACCGAGATCTTTAATTTGTTCTACTCTTTTAAGAAAAATGTTGTTGATGCTATAATTAAATTTAATGGGATTTTTTATTCGGGCAAAAGTAATTGTTTGACATTTTTCAATATTGAGAAACAGTTCATTTAGGGTGCACCACTCTTGTAGCCTCACAAGATTTGATTGTAATATACAACAGTCATTCGGATTAGTTATTGTTTTGTAAATTTTAAGGTCATCTGCAAATAATAGAATCATAACTCCATCGAATATGGTGGTTATGTCGTTGATAAATAATGAAAACAACACTGGACCCAGATGTGACCCCTGTGGAACACCGGTGTATACTTCAAACTGGTGAGAAAAGTGCGAATTGAGTTTAACTGATATTTTTCTTTTACGTAAATAACTTTCAAACCATCTCAAAATATGCCCCGTTATTCCAAATGATCTTAGTTTATGTATAAGGATTTTGTGTGAGACTTTGTCGAAGGCTTTACTAAAGTCTGTGTATACAGCATCTGTCTGAAGACGATTATGCATCGTACTAAATAAATTTTCCTGATAGATCATTAAATTTGTAAGAGTAGACCGATTTGACATGAAACCATGTTGTCGACGTGAAATTACTTTATTGATCTCAGGCGAGAGTTTAGATAGCAGAGCAGATTCAAATACTTTTGGGATCGACGACTGTATACATATAGGTCTGTAATTGGAAATATCAGATTTATCTCCTTTCTTAAAAATTGGAGACAGAAAGCTTGTCTTCCATTTTTCGGAAAGGTGCCAGTTTTTATTGACAAGTTGAAAATTTTAGTAAGGGGATAAGTCAAGACTGATATGCATTTCGATAAGAAGATTGGGGGAATGTTATCAGGGCCAGCTGATTTGTTCAGGACGAGAGATTTTATTTTATTTCTAATGTCACTTTCTTCAAATTTGCACTGATTGAAATCGATTTGGTTATAATTGGATATAGTGGCATTAAACAATGGAGAATTATTTGTTGATTCATAGAATTCATTAAACAAATTGACAACTTCTTGGGGATTATCGGCCATTTTGTTATCTAAATACATGTTAGAGGGTATACTGGATTCAATATTATTAAGCATGTTTGAAAATTTATAAATATTTTGAGGGTCGGCGAGAGCCAATTCTTCACAGTTATCTATGCACTTTTTGTAACATAACTTGGACATTTTTTTGGTAGTCATTCTTAGTTCGCAAAATTTTGCGTAATCAATGGGATCGCGTGATGATTTGTAAGCTTTATGAGCAATTTTTTTGTCTCTAATTATTTTAATAAGATCTTTACTAAACCATTTTGGGTAATTATGTACATAAATAATTTATAAAAAGGTTATACCGTTGTTCGTTGGGAGATTTGTTAAATTTTCAAACGAAATGTTGTATTATACAACACACATTTCAAATCATACAGTAAAATAAATCAATAAATTATCTATGAAAGCAGCTTTACAGAATTTTAATTTTAGTTCAAATAAAATCATAAAAAACCTAACACATGTTTTGCAACGAATATTAACGGTTTTACAACTAATTTATTTAAGTTTTTTTTACTCACTTATTTTGCTTAGACATTATTGAAAAAGTATAAATACTTATGATCAAAAAATAATTACTGTACATAATTTCAATAATTTTATCGTCACGCGCATTCATATTGCCAACTTGAAAGTAGGTAAAGCAAATGTTTAATTAAATAAAATCGATATTGAGTCATTAGTTAAAAAGGCTGGTACGGAGAATAATCAATCTTCCTTATCGGAACCGCCGTATTCAACTGCAAGGGTACAATTGCAAGACCATTTTTCGGCGAAATTTGAATTCTCGGCCGCTGGTTAATAATGGGCCATATGTTCGAATATTATATTGCCTAATATTATATAAATAACATAGAATCATCTATTTTCAAAAGGTACCACTAATTTCTGTAATTTCTGAACCCCCTTCCCTTTTATATTTGAATAATCTTGGTGTTGCCATATAAAGCAATTTAAACAATTGCAGCGCCCACAGTTTTTTTTTTTAATAAAATATTTGTTAAACTACACGCTAATGGGGCCGTCACACACAGCTATAAAAGATCATCGCACGCACAATATAGCTCGCCATACAATCTTATACAGACCCGCCACACCTAAGCAGACGATGCGCAGATAAACCATAGGAAATACAGATTAAATGCCGTAACCGCTGCTCCCGCGATATGCGAAAAGATTAAATTTGACCCCCTCTCCGCCGTAAACAGGAGAGAGGGTCATTTTAATTACGGAGCTGCATAAACGTGAGGATGACAGCTGTCAAGTTGACATATCCAGTACAAAGAAATTACGTTTCGCGGCAGCTCCTTAATTCAACTGACCCTTCTCTTACCATAGGAAGAAATCTTAAGCGTAGTGTGTCGTTAAAACACACAAACGCTCGCGGTTCAACAGATAAGTGCTCGCGCTTTTAACGCTGCGTGTGAATCATAATGGTTTATCTGCGAATCATCTTCTTAGATGTGACAGGTCTGTATGGGATTGTATGGAGAGCGATATTGTGCATGCGATGATATTTTATCTTTTATTGCTGTGTGTGACGGCCCCATTACAGCGGTTCTATTGTTTCTGCTGATGTTATTACAAAATACCGTTCCGGTACGGTGACTGGCAGAATTGAGCCATCCATCTTGAATAAATCGATTGTATTTACAATCGAAATTCAATTCATGAAATAGCAACTGCATCGGCTGTGCGATGAGATGTAATGGCGGGAGTCTACTGAAGAAGGCCGGGATAGGGACGCCTGGAGGAGTTCAAAGTTCAAACTAGAAAATTTAAAGGATTATTGGAGAGTCCCTAACTCCTATAAGAAGTAACTTCCAAAAAAAAAAAAACTTTGGGACACGCCAGAGGTCAATGTCTATAATTTATTAAAAAAATATTTGCATATTATAAGAGAGAAAATAGGGGAATACTAACAGATAATTAAATTTCAAACTAAATCTTTTGAATAAGAAAAATGTATTTATAAATGACAAATATTGCATAAAAACATAATAAAAGAGAATTTAAAGAAATAAACTGGTTTTAAAGTGTATTCTCCACTGTGGGTCAACAAATGATCTTATAAACTTCCCTTGAGATAACATGAATAGTTGCAGTCGGGACATGTAAAAGCTTTAACTCCACTGTGGGTAAACAAGTGAATTTTTAGATGGCTCTTGGTAAAACATGAAAAGTTACAGTCAGGACACGAAAAAGGTCTCTCTCCACTGTGAGTCAACATACGATTTTTAAACGTCTCTTGAGATAACATGAATTTAAAGGACACAACGCCGGCCGCGTTCCTCTCAAAATCAGTACAACATCGCTTCCTACGAGGAATTGCTTGGAGATTAGGACTTGAAAGAGGCGAGTACTCGTATGATGAAATTGAACAAACTTTAATCATTTCTTCTTTAGAAAAACGTAGAAAAGACACTGATCTGACACTGATGAAATTTGCATATTCAAAATTGTCAACAGTATTACTATCACACCTGCTTTGTTACAACTCATCCAGTTTAACATCCCTTCCCGTAGACTCCGAAATAATGAACTGCTGTTCCTCAATCAACGTTCTACTAATTATGGATATCATTCTCCTTTATGGATCCTGGTGAGAGCCTAAATGACTTTCGGCAGTCGATACGAAATGTGTAATTTTAAAGTCTTTTAAATCCATCTTCAAGCTTTGACTTGTAGTCTTCTATATATTCTTTATATTATAATTCATCAATGCTCTTCATTTATATGTACTTTCCTTTCATTGTCATCCCTTTTTTTTATTCGTGTTATTGTTATGTTATCAATGGACTATTTGTCTGTAAATAAATAAATAAAATAACCAAAATTTGATAAAACCATTCACGGAGAACGAACCAAAATGAAGAAAACAAACCGAACCAAGGATATTCTTGAAGGAAGACCAAATATGGATTCTTTATTGGCCTACTTTAACTAGTTTTAAGCCAGCTTGAACCAGGTGGCCGTGAAACAATCGCTTTATTGCCAAACATTTACCATATCAATTCACACGGCATTAACTGAACTGCGAAGCGTTTTCAATGTCAACTTGTATCTTAGGTTACACTCCATTATTCTACGCAAGAACCTATTTATTAACGATGACCCGACATTTAATCTCCCGACAGTTGGCCCCCCCAAAATAATGATTATTATAAAATAATTTTTTGACGTGATAACGTCTTATAAATCGATGAACGCCGGCTGTACTCACGAAAAAGCATGACTCATTGTCACGTTCGGCCTAAGCCGAGCGTGCAAGCGAGAGCACGGAACAAGCGTTCGGCTTGTGACGCATCGTCTTCCACTCCATCGTTATTATATGACGTTATCACGTAAAATTATCGTCCGTAATCGTCCGTATCGACGTTACAATCAATTTTTTTGACGTGATAACGTCTTATAAATCGATGAACGCCGGCCGCATTCACGAAAAAGCATGACTCATTGTCACACTGTCTCGTTGTCACATTGTCACGTTCCGCCTGAGCCGGACGTACAAACGAGGACGCGGAACAAGCGTTCGGCCTAAGCGTTCGGCCTAAGCGTTCAGCGAGAGTGCGGAACAAGCGATAGAGAGGCACGATTGGCCTAAGCGTTCGGATTAAACGTTCGGCTCGTGACGTTATCGCGTAAAATTATCGTCCGTAAACCGACTTTACAAACAACCAATTTTTTTTGTGCCTTTTTTACCAAATTTCAAACCTAAAACCGACTAAAAAAATACCTATATAAATTGGCATGGATATCAAACGAAATTATTGATAATGTCGATATTTTGCACGTAACAGTACATAGACAAGTACTTTTTCCACGAAACATCTGATGACTGAAAATATGATTCATACTCTTGTTAATTGGCGGTACATCCACTCTGCACAACCTTTCGGGGTGTCTTCCTTCCTTTCCCTAAAAATACCCTCCATACAACATACCCAAACAAGAAAAAGGATCTGGTGAAATGTTTTCCTCAGGGCCCGCTGTGTGAAAATAAGGTTAAAAACATCCCGGAAAAACATTTTAATTCAGTGCGAAAATTCTATGTACAGTAATTTCTCCGTAGCACCCATGCATAAATTGAACGTGGGTCATGAATTTGAACAAGCTTTCCTGTTGCAGTGGACATTTACACACAGTTAAATGTGGCGATGGGAAAACAGAATATTTATTTTAAAATACACCTAAAGGCTAAATGAGTCACAATGTGAAGAGGAGCATACAATAATAACTAACTACAAGCAGGAAACTCAGAATAAACTGGAATCCATTGGCGATCATATTAAGAAGAAACCACGCTCCATTCAAAATCAATTTAGTCATTAGAGGAAAACCTGCAAACGTCATGTTGAAATCAAAATATGTTCATTGTAACGTAGCAAAGTCCTGTTTAACTCGACCATTTGGCATTTCATGGGTCTGTAAGTTTTTTCGTTACATTCCGATTCGGGTTAATTTTAATTCGGAAATTGGGTCGGGATTTTTTTATAACATATTTTTGACATTGTTATGAAATTTATTTATGTTGGAAAACTGATCGCGGAAAATTTATTTTACAAAAAAATGTCTTCCGGGAAAATTGGGAAAATGCTAAAAAAATTGCTCGGAAAATTGTGTAAAAGATTTTGAAACTGAGAAATTCCAAGTTTTGCAAATTTTCTTTTTGATATTTTCTCGTCGGGGACGCTGTTTCAAAACTTCAATGGTTCGTTTTGAAAATAATAGAGAACGCCACTTTCGTTTACAACAATTCTAAACGCTACAGTCAATAAGATAATAATACTAACAGATAATTAAATTTCAAATTAAATCTATTGAATAAGAAAAATATATTTATAAATGAGAAATATTGTATAAAAACATAATAAAAGAGAATGTAAAAATATAAACTGGTTTTATAAAGTGTTTTCTCAACTGTGTGTCAACAAATGACCTTTTAAACTTCCCTTGAGATAACATGAATAGTTGCAGTCGGGACACGAAAAAGGTTTATCCCCACTGTGGGTAAACATGTGAATTTTTAGAAGGCTCTTGGTAAAACATGAAAAGTTACAGTCAGGACACGAAAATGGGTTTTCTCTACTGTGGGTCAACATACGACTTTTTAAACTTCCCTTGAGATAACATGAATAGTTGCAGTCGGACATAAAAAAGATTTTTCTGCATTGCAGGTAAGCATTAAAATCCACGTACAAGATATGATGTTGACAAGACAAATGTTGCTCGCATTTCAAAGCAAAATTTAGCTCGCTCGACGGCTCGTATCTCAAATATCTCGCATGTTAGGTCAATCGTATTTCGAGATACCACTGTATGGATTTATGAATAATATTGTGAGATAGAGATTCAGGATTCAGGTGAATTGGTAGCCTATTAAAATGACGACTGAAAGATAGAAATATTTAAATGAAACAGAGATTTTAACTTCCAGTGTTTTTCAGATTTTTTAGTTAAGCGAAACCGGTTGGTATTAAACCATTTAAATGAAGACTTAGACACGGGGTCTACTAATTGTGCACTGGGGTTTCCTAAGAGCACCTTGCTTGCAAACGGACCGCCCGTTTCTGCACAGAGCCGAGGATTTTTTCAGGTATTTTGGGGTTCCAGACCAGAGGTGGTTGCCAAATTCGACCGTGGGGCGCACTAATTAAAGTTATGTGTACTAAAAACAGTCACGAACTGCCTCTGGTAAATAAATACCTTCATTGGAAACCGTAAATGTGTTTGCAATGAAACACGTACTTTACAACATATTTAACAGATTTTACAACTTTTCGTTAGTAATTTCCTTTGCAATTTCATCTGTTAATAAATTGAAATTTTTCCGTGTTTGGAAGATGAATAATTTATTACGGAGGATGTGTTACATTGCCCACATAAATAATTAAGATTATTTTTAATGCGAATTGCAGCGATTATAAAAATAACAAACACCGCAAAATATTTACAAAGCGTTCAAAGCAAGATTGGAAAGGTGAAACAGTGAACTATTTTCTAAATATAACTGGTTTTACTGTTTTTGTCGAAATTATTTTTATCTCAGTGAAAAACATGAAAAAAAAAACTAAATACGCCCTATCTTATTTTATATCAGTAAAAAAATTGAAATGGAGATATTGGAGGTACATTGTTTGGCGGCATCCGTGGTTTAGACGCTTCCCGGCTTAAAAAGAAGAAGATGGAGTGATATGTAATTACGAATGTTGGACAGAGTGCGCTAATATTTTCAATGATAAAATTGAAGCGAAAATTGTGAAAACGCTTAATAAAACATGACTCGTTTAAAATAGAGCAAAAATCTCGTGGGGGTTGTCTTAAACAACGTTCAGAGAAACTCTGTGATTTTTTTCATACATATAACTTGTTAAATAATAAAGACAGGCTTGAAAATAAGAATTTTCCGATCATACTTTGCGATTTTTTTTTTTTGAGGGAATTTCATATGATTTGCGTTTGGGCGTGGGGGTTGTATATATACAAGAGTTTAAAAACTTCAAATGTTGCAAGAAATAGGTAGAAATTCGGGTAGTGGAGGCTTAAGATTCTTGGCTACGAATCCGGAGTTCGCGGGTTCAAATATCAGCATGCGCAAGTAACTTTTATTATTGTCATTAATTTGTGTCATTTCACAATAAATACATTTACTATAATATAAGAGATATTTGCGTTATGTTTCAGTGACAGATTTTTTTTTTACATTAGCTTCGGGTTCATGGGGTAAGGTTTGTCCAGGTCTTGGCGGCGGATGCGTCTGCTCTCCTTCTGCTTGGCGGGCCGGATCGAGAGAGACTGGTTGAGGGAGGCCTTTTGACCATTCCAGCCGGATTCTCTTGACCCATCGCCTTGCACCGTAGTTGGAGGGATGAATTCATACGTCCGTCACTTCTGGACACACTGACCCTCAGATTCCTACCCACTCCCCATACCATTTTCCTTCCCAGAATTTCCTATCTTTCCCTCTCTCAAAAAGACACTCCACACAGATGACATAGGCCCTGAGGGAAATTATTTTCCTCAAGGCCTCCTGTGTGGAGTTAATTTAAAAAACAAACACAGGACGTCCTGAGGAAAATAATTCCCCTCAGGGCCTATGTCATCTTTGGGGATGCTGTGTGGAGGATCTTTTTAGGGAAGAAAGGATACGAAGTTCTGGGAAGGAAAAGGGTATGAGGGGTGGGTAGGAATACGAGGGTCAGTGTATCCAGAAGTGACGGAGTGACGAACGTATGAATCCAACCCTCCCACTGCGGTGCAAGGCGATGCTCCGAGAGAGTACGGCTGTAGAAGTCAAAGAGACTCCCCCAACCATCCTCTCCCGATCCGGCCTGCCAGGCAGCTGGTGTGCAGACGCATCCACCATCAAGATCCGGACAAATCTCACCCCATGAATCCGGGAATCCCTGCTAAGTCACCGAACATAGCCAACCATTTGGGGTGACCTATGGCAGAGTGTTGGTTATCCAATAAATGGTTCCTGGGGCGGCGGTACCCATACCCGCCTCCCAAATTGCAAATACTTTCAGCGTCGCCCTAGTGAAAGACCACCATTCAGAATCGAAAAGTTGATTTGACTTTAGTTTGGGAGGCGGGAATGGGTACCGCCGCCCCGGGAACCTTTATTGGATAACCAACACCTCTGCCATAGGTCACCCCAAGTGGTTCGCTACTTTGGTGATTTAGCAGGGGTGCCCGGGTACATGGGATGAGGTTTGTTTAGGTCTTGGAGGCGGATGAACAAGACACACTGAACCCCAGATTCCTAACCATCCCTAAATCCTTTTCCTTCCCAGAACTCTCCTCCCCTTCCTTTCCTTGAAAAAAAAACCCTCCACACAGCATCCCCAAAGATGACATAGGCTCTGAGGGAAATTATTTTCCTCAGGGCCTCCTGTATGGAGCTCATGTAAAAAAGTTAGTCTAGGTCTTGGCGGTGGTTTTGTCAACCCATCTACTGTGCAGCGGGCCGATCGAGAGATTGGTTGAGGGAGGCCTTTTGACCTCTCGCACGTGCTATGGCGATATGCCTTATCTATAGATACAGCGTTTTGGCTTTAAAGCGATCTATCAAATCCATTTGTAGAACACAATAAACAAATAAATCATATAAACTTACGTATATTTGTTTATTGTGGTTACTTCCAAAGGAACAATGTTTTGATTGCCAAAAAGAACACTTTTGTAATGGCAAAACATTGCAGCTTTAAATACAGCATTCTCGCAAATCTCAAACTAATAAAAGCAACAAATAAAAAATTTGATTTGTGAAAAGTTTCATTGAGAATTAATTTAAAATGTAAAAAAAAAAACAAAGATGTCAATAATTTCAAAATACATGATATATTTGTATACGTTTGACAACATTTTAAATGAAGGGTAAATCCAACCTTTCACCAAATTAGAAATTGTTTCTACTCTTAGTTTGCGACGAAAAATTAAAAATCAGTGTGCAATTCACACGCGGTAGAAGTGAAACCTTCAGAAAACTAAAATGTCCAAGAATGGGGACGCTACAAAGCACCGCACAAAGAGGAGATCGATTACACTATCTCATTCTCTCACAGGCCAAATCCTATAGATGTATGTGTTTGTCTCGTTTTAGGTCACTATTTTTCGTTTCATCGAGTTTAAAATCAAAACGGTGCTAAAGAAGTTTTCACTTCATTTGGATTTTTGGAGATAAAACGTATTGCTATTGCACAGCCGCTCTTCAGCCGGACTTTCTCGATCCATCGCCTTGCATCGCATCTGTTGGAGGGATGGATTCATACGACTGTCATTCCTAGACACACTGACCCTTAGAAGAAGGGAGTCGTTTGACGACGGCACGGTGCCCTCTAAAATCATTTGCACCACCCCCAGCAACATGTGCAGGCTTGAGGTTTGGTTGGGCGACCTCGGCTCTCCTTCGCCTTGGCTCCGGCTTCTCGACGCTGAATTCCTTAGGGTCGTCGGGCATTTTCCCCCAATCTCCCATTTACTTTTACTTGAGGCATCACCGAGGAACCGGCTAAGGGGCGCGGAAGCTGAGTGTGGTTTACGGCTAGACCGAACGTCTTGTGCATTCTTGCTGGAACTGCCAATCGATTGGAGAGGACTCCTATCCATTTGTGTGATTTTCTACGGCTGTTATTTGCTTTTTCTATCGGCTGATGTCAAAATTTCAGTTGTGAGCTGAACCATATTTTAGTTTGGGTCGTTTTAAACACGAATTCCTGCATGATTATTTATTCATTTAACAGCTGTAGAAAATCACTCAAATCTGACAGCACTTCTCGCGGGAGAACGGTCTCTTATCACAAATTTTAGGGAATAGCCTTTCAGGGCGGGTAAGTGGTGGATAACCTCCAATGACCCTTAGACTCCTAGAACTTCCTCTCCCTCATTTACTCGAAAAGACCCACCAAGATGCCATGGAAAATAATTTCCCTCAGGGCCTCCTTTGTGAAGCTCTAAATAGAATTTTTCATTCTTCCGCTACATCCTTTGCAGCTTGGTAATTTAGGGTGGTGTCTTTATTGAGTGCAGACCGAAAATAACCATTGGATTGGTTTTCTGAGAACAGAATTATTTACTCGGCGGAAGTTAGCATTTTGTTATATTAATAACTGCCGGCTGCAAAACATTCTGGATATAACGGACATTTTCATGCGGGTGCAGTCGGGTTCAGTCACATTCTAATACCGATAACTGTGAAGGTTAATCAATTCAAATTAACTAACGAAGGCAGAGAGGATAAACCGCCACACACACTCCTTGCTTCATTCACATCGATCAATACCCTCCTGCTATTCTGACTCTTGACATGGTCCGACTCAATAGTCTTCTATTTGGTTCACTTGATTGTGCCAAGTCTTACTTGGGCGTCCCGGACTTCTTCTACCATTCTATACAAGTGTAACAGCACGTACCTCAAAGATTTTAACCAGCGATTCCCGAGCTTATTTGCAGTAAAAAATGTTTTTTTTTTACGTGAGCTCCACACAGGAGGCCCTGAGAAAAATAATGTCCCTCAGGGCCTATGTCTTCTTTGGGGATGCTGTGTGGAGGGTTTTTTAAGGAAAGGAAGGGGAAGGGAGTTCTGGGAAGGAAAGGGGTTTAAGGAGTGTGTAGAAATCTGGGTTTCAGTGTGTCCTGGTCATCCACCTTCGAGACCTAGACAAACTTCACCCCATGAACCCGGGCTCGCCAGCTAAATCACCAAACGTAGCGAACCACTTGGGGTGACCTATGGCGGAGGTGTTGGTTATCCAATAAAGGTTCCCGGGGCGGCGGTACCCATTCCCGCCTCCCAAATTTATTTGATATACCTTTTGATTAAAAAAATAATTTTTCAGTTTGGTTGGGTATTTTGATCTCAAATCCAAATTTAAGATTTGTATGAAACGGGCCGAAAAGGGCCGCGCAAACGTAGGTAATGTAGGTACTGAAAAACGGACTTGAATCAGACAACTGTGCCTTAGTTTTTAGATTAGCTTTTTGTATCTCTCTGTAGGTACTTGACCTTTTTCGAACCATCGTCCTCTGTATCGAACGCCAGCAGAGCTGCATAGCTCTCTGCTCTCTCGCACGAGACAAAAGACAAGAGCCCGTTCTTTGTGTTGGTTTTAATCTTTTTTGGAAATTCTTCGTCTGGCGTTCTGGATGTCTGTTTCGACTTTCATCTGAACCTTGTAAAATGGGCTTACAGAAATAAATGTGCCAGATATCTGTCTACAGGGGGATCAAATAATAATCTTAATATATATATATGTATAAAAATGAATGTTTCTTTGTTTGTCCCTTATGTGTTCCTAAACCATTCATCCGATTGCGATGAAACTTTGGAGATTTGATTTGCGCGTGCCCTTGATGGTTTCTATATATAATAGTGAGCTCTGGCGTTATGAAATTTTGCACACCTGACCTTTAAAACAATGGATACTCACCATCTACACGAAATTTCTATAAACTCTGCTTGAAGCCCGGACAACGCCGGGGAATTCAGCTAGTATACAGGGTGTTAAGGGATGTACTTGACTTACGTTAACCAGTGATTCCTGAATTATTTGAAGCAAAAAATGAAAAAAAAAATTCAAAATCAAACAAAAAAAAGTTTTTGTAAAAAAAAAACAGTGTCACGGATTTCATTTACATTTTTACTCCAAATAATGTCAGTAATCACTGGTTAAAGTAAGTCAAGTACGTCCCTTGACACCCTGTATAGTACACGAAAGAAAATATTTTTTCACAAAATTTATTTGCGCACGACGGGTATCGAACCCGCGACCTCTGGGTCCGGTGACAAGCAGTTTACCACTCAATCAAGCCGTCAAAATTCAAAACTACAGTAAAATGCTTACGACAGCATAACAAAAATTGAACATCTGAATTCCATACACATTATCTTCATGAATAATTTAAATAAATCTATAATAATAAGTGATTACTATGCTCAAAACGAAAAAAATACTTACAAAATTGATTCACTCGTAAACTATCGACCGGTTTCAGAAAAAAACTCTTCCTCAGTCAATACAACACAAATTCATTTTAATTGAATTATGGCAAACCATATTGTAGCTGCCTTATGCGAACTTTGTATTACTAATTCAATTTAGTGAATCAGATCTTTTGGTCCCTACAAGACGAATAGGTAGGTAACTACCATAAAAACGCATTTAGCAGTCACTAGTCACTTGACGTAAATAATATGACGAACTAAATGTAATGGTAATGATACTAATGATGTATGAATCTTGTTTTCAAATAAAAGTACCATAAACCTTGTGAATCATAATTAAAAAGTAACATTTGTGAATCATGATTATTAACGCTTTTTTATCGTGATAAGGGATAAGGTATGAGATTCTAATAAGATAAAATAATATATTGTTCGAAATATCGTAATCCAAATTAAGCGCCTTTTTTACGAAAACTAGTGCCTACCTAGGTAGGTACCTAAACACAATCACGTTCGCAAAATGAAAAGTTGATAAATTTATTATTTTCTTTTTCTTACGTATGAATATGACATTTTCAAAATTGGAACAGATTTAGGTATGCGAAGAAAAATTAAAAAGAATCTTTTCGAATCCTTAGAAGCGAAGAGGTAAAGTAGGTACCTACTTATCTGTAGTTATGTATATTTTATATTTTTATTTTGCAATACTGTACGCTAAAGGACAAACCACGTGAGTCCATAGCTAAGTCTATAGCTATGTGTGGTTTATCCGGGATAGAATCGAAATGTATAATATTTTTCGATTACGTAGACACAATATTTCTCAGTTTTCATCTTAGCAATTCAGTTATCCCTGTTCATAAATAAACCAATCACTCCCTGATAGATAGGAAAGTATTTAATATAAATACATTTTGAAAATCATCAAATATATTTGTAATTTTTAGTCAAGTGTATAACTCAATCTAGCAATATGACAGTACACAGTGAATCAGTAATAAAGCGATTCATCATTATTGCACAATAAAAAAAATTCAAATAAAAAACCAATGAAAGAGCTAAAACGAAATACGTCAAACTCGGACTGTCAAACGACAGCAACCTTCAAACGCAAATGTAAACAAAAAACATAATTATTTACAAATATAAACAAACTTTTACAAACCTGTAGATAAGACACAATCAATTTTTCACTTTATACAACCATTAATAATCCAACATAAATGTATAAATCACTGATTAAGAGCACAAATTTAACAATGAATGCTACAAGCAGACCGTCATGTGATAAGAGCCAGACAGAAGTAAGCGGTTTAACGTAACCTAAAAGTAATGTCCCCGAATGAACTGAGGAGCCTGAGCGTATTATTTCAATTTTAGCGTTCTACCCACAAACGGGTTATTATTACTATCATTCGCGGTTTCCCCAAAATGCGTAAGCAATAAAGAAATCGTTTTGCGTGTGTGTGAATAAATTACTACGAATCGGGAATATTTTCAGAAAAGCAGTCAGCGGGAAATTCCGAAGCGAGAGCGGCAAAACAATACACGTCCAGTTAAACGAATGTTGCCATTGCGAAATTCAGAATTGGTCGCACGCATAGATTTATATAAATCTATGGTTGCACGTCAGTAGCTGTTTTCAGTTTTGGAAACATCTAAACATCATTAAAAAATTTTGATTATCACAGAAATGGCGTTTTTGTAATTCCCGCGGTTACGGCATGGTGACGGCACAAAAAGGCTAAAAACGTACGTCCTTTACCACAATAATGGTGCAGCTATCTTACACACTAAATAATAGCGAAATACACAAAGTTCGTATGCTTGCCCTATAAAAGCAGCCAATTATTAATTCTCGATAAAATTGTTTTTTATTTTCTATATATATAAAACAAGAAGCCTGTATAAACGCTAGATGATTGTATTTATAATGTCATTGATTCAAAAGACCCGCGAGAGCACCCACGACATATTTGTATCGGTTTATCTCTTCAGTGTTTTACGCAATAGCTGGGTTCCATAGATTAAATATGCTTGCCGAAAAAATGGCCAACAACGGACTATAAACAGTCATTTTTATATATTTTTTTTAAATCACAGTATTTTCTAGGTTACGTAGGTACCGCTGAAATAGTTTTGTCTATGGTCACACTTTAGTGAATCACCCATATCTGAATTTAGTCTATGGTGCAGCTGTCACTTGGCATTTTGGGTTGTGTTTCGTCTCCGTCTGTAAATAAAATCCTCGAGTTATTTCCGTGCAATAGATTGTGATATCGTTCACAATCGCTCCGAAGACCCTGCTACGGACTATGAAGATATCCAACACGCCATATTTCCCATTAGGCTGCCCTCGCTTCCTATTTATTTGAGGTAAATATTGCCCCTGGTTAAACACATCATCTGAACTTTTAATGACCCTTGATTAGTCGACGTATTGCATATTAATCTTACTATTTTTAGTGTACGAATACGGACTGGCTGATTCATTTCGCGCTCGGTTTGCTTGCTTCGGTTCATTGTTGTTTTTATAACCTAGAGACGTTAATAAATGAGACAACTTATCTCCTAGTTATACATGGTCACATGGCTCTTCGTTTGTGTTATGTTTTGTTATAAACAAAAGAGCTGCTAAACAAAACGTCGTCTCGCAGATTTATAAGCTAATTTGAATATTTGCGCAAATTATGCTGTGGTAGTGACAGTAAACATATTTTTCTAAATTCTTGATGTGAATGTTAAATAATTGCTCCATTTGCTACCTGAATATTATTTCTGAAGTGTATATTACGCTAAAAACATTTAAAAATCAACAATTTTGTATAATTTTTAATTATTTTGCTCTACGCATCGAATATCCAGAATGAAAGATGTAAGTTTTTACTATGAAGGATTTCTCTTTTTTATATTTCAAATAATCTTTGCCTTTTAAATAGTTTTTTCTCATTGTTATTTAATTTAAAATAAGGTAAATAATCCACTAATTGTCACACTTTTATTGGGCACAGATTTTGGGAATTACCCCACATTTCAATTACCACAAGAAACAATTACGTTTTGTATAAATGGGGAAAGAAGCATTAAAATTACCCTTTTATTCAAAGTTTAAAATTTCTTTTACGAAATGATTCCTTTGCCGCCATTTCAATGTTTTTTTTTGTAATTTGCGCTAGTTTAGTTTCAACTAATAATATATTTTGTGCATTTAAGTAGATGATGAGTGTTTCTTGTAGTAATTTTTTAAAAGAAAGTGCGATAGGGAAGTTGAGTGAAAAATATTTTGACTTTTTAAAAATATATTTTTTTTAAAAAATATGTTCATGTAGATCAAAAAATATTGATTGTAAATATATAAATATATTTATATATTGGTTTTTAGATTTTCATGGCCAAAATATATTTATATATTGGTTTTTAGATATTCATGGCCAAAAGTATTTTCGTTATTTGTTTTTGGGTGTTATGCCATGTTGTGCTACCTCAAGGCTAAAGAAGGAGGAAAATTCCTTCTTTAGCCAACGTTTCAGACAGCGTTACAGTGTCCATCATCAGGGCAGATGAGCATGATGGGCTCATCTACCCTGTAACGCTGTAACACTGTAACACTGTAACGCTGTCCGAAACGTCGGCTAAAGAAGGAGGTAGCGAAACACTGCATAACACCCCAAAAATCATAACAAAAAAGGAGGAAAATATTTATATATTATTATTCTTAGAGTTAATTAGACATTCTTAAAAAATGATTTTAAAGCCGTAAACTAAAAACGCTTTATGATTGGTCGAAAGAATTCTGACGTCATCTGTACGCCGGTTTGTACGATGGACGGAATGTCTACGGTGCATCTCTTTCTATTACATGAGAGATGGTTTATTTACGATGAGAGAGGCTGAATAGACCAAACAGTTTTGCTTGCTATCTTGAGTCTTTTTAGTTTAAGACGACAATATACCCTAAAATATATTCAGAATCTTAACGACATAAGTAAAGAAGCCGTGTATACAAATTGCGAGTCGCGACCCGTGTATCGGATGGACCTACTATCGAATTTGCCCTATCAAAGAAAAGAAGAAGAAGAAAAATAATGTGGGAATCTTAACGACACAAGTGAAGAAAGCGTGTAAACAAATATACGCCCGCGGCACGGCGTATTAGACAAACGTACCTACAGTCGAATTCGCCCTAGCGGGCCTGGAGATTCGACCTTTCCGCCGCGTTTATTTTAATTAATTCTGAAGAATGCATATTTAAGATGTTTCTAAATGTTTCCCTCCCTTATTAATTCATTGCCTAGAACAATAAAATCTGGGGCTTACCGCTAACTTTATAGTTGCAAAAACGGGTTATAAAGTTTTAAAATCGTTGTACCTAAAATATAACGGTAAGGTATTATTTTTATTAATTTTAAATCTAAAGAACTTACATCCCCAAGGGTCTATTTAAATAAAAAAGTTATATTATAGTTACGAATTCGCCGAAAATGATTAAAATGTAAGTTTTGAGCAAACAAAAATCATTAGGGTTGTTTACCGTCTTAAGTAAGTGTCCATAATATACAAATCTATACTAATAATAATAATACTAATGCAAAATCTGCTTAAAAAACTACATACCATGTCAGAAATCGGATATATTCAACCAATCATTGATTCTGACATGTTGATAATATTATATTTAAAAGATAACACTGATTATATTAGTGCTGAAATTCTTGGAGTAAGTAAGTACATCAAATTATTAATTGTGTTCATTTGTACATTACAATAAATATAATAAAGGGTTTTCCAATAAAAGGTGTTATTTTGAATAGCGATTAGCGATCGAGAGATGATTAATGATTTTTTATGGCCGGAATTGGATGGTATTGATCTGGACAACGTTTACTTTCAACAAGACGGCGCTACGTGCCACACAAGCAACGAAACCATTGATCTTTTACGGGAAAAGTTTCCGGACCGTGTTATCTCTCGAAGAGGTGATCACAATTGGCCACCGAGATCTTGTGATTTAACACCTTGCGACTTCTTCCTTTGGGGCCACGTGAAAGAGAAGGTCTACGCCAACAGCCCAGCGTCGATTCAAGACCTCAAAGATGGAATTCGTGAGGCTATCGAGGACATAGGGCAGCCACTTTGCGATTTGGTTATGGAAAATTTCATGAAAAGGATATGGTCCTGTAAGCGTGGTCGTGGTGGTCATTTGCCTGATGTTATTTTCCACTATTAACGGCATACTTTCCTCTTTATAATGAAATAAACATCCGATCATTTATATTAAAAAATGGAGTTTTTCTTTGAATATCAAAATAACACCTCTTATTGGAAAACCCTATATATTTTTTATAGTATATTAAATAATAATCATTACGTATTCTATCCATCTGATATCTGACGTTTCGCCGTATCCTCACTAGTTTTGTAGTATGTTTATTGATTTCGCATAATATTATAATTATTGACTAATCATTATCCATACTAATATTATAAATGCGAAACTGCTCGAGTTTGTTTATGAACTTTTCAGGCATTAACCAATAAAAAGACTTTAAAAATTCATTCACCAATAGAAAGCTAAATTATATGCGCAGACTATATTTTGTATATGATGGTAAGCTCTGGCGTTATGAAATTATAAATATTAATATATTATATTTGTTATACGTTTTCTGTCGCTAACAAAAGCGAATTAATTGCAAATGTCAGAAAAAAATCATTCCCATGGAAACGATGTTGATATATTTGTGGGCTCTAAGCTGGTAGGTACTCAGCCCCCTGGTCAGCTACTGCCCCAGAAAATTCAAATATTAGAATATGTTTTGTTTTTTTTTTTGGACAAGCTGGAATAAATGTCAGATAAGAGTTTCTACATTAAAAATATAATTCGTAACGATTATAAAGACTGAATAATAAATAGTGTAATTTTGTATTATATTAACAAACTTCCAAATATTTAATTAAAAATAAACATCCGAAATGTTTGTAAGCGCATAAATTCCGAACGAATGAACAAAATTGGATAATTCTTTTTTTCTTTGTGAAATTTAGGTGGCAGGCTAGATGTTTGAAAACTGAATGTAAGGGAATGAATGTATGGAATGGAGGGGATGGGGTGGGGAGGAAGGGGGATAATTGATAAGTTCAACCGCTACAGTAATATCCCGTAATACCATGCGAGCGAAGCCGCGGGGAAAAGCTAGTAATATATAATGTGGTGATGGATTTCATTATTTCATCTTTTGTCTAGCATATTTATAGGCTCTGCTGAAAATCAGCTGCATTCCCGGAGAAACCCTTTTGTCAATAGAATATGTGTGAAAAAATAGGTTCAATCTATTGTCATACAAATGTTTTTTTTTTTTTTACATTAACTCCACACAGGAGGCCCTGAGGAAAAAATAATTTCCCTCAGGGCCTATGTCATCTTTGAGGATGCTGTGTGGAGGGTGTTTTTGGGGAGAGGAAGGAGTGAACATGGGTCTTGAAGAGACCCATATTGTAGGAGGAAACACAGGCCGGCAAATCGTTCCACAGCCGAGCTGTTGAACTCAAGAACGAGTCGTAGAAACGACCCGTTCTCATGTGACTAATGTCAACCGTGTACAAATGTTGAGCGCGCGTTTGGCGTGTTTCCCGACTACGCACCGGTGCCGAGGGGATCAATGACGCTAGTTCCTCGGAGCATCTTCCATTGTAATACCGGTAGAACAAGGACAGCATTCCCACCTGGCGCCTGTGCTCTAAAGATTGCAATACGTTTGTTAAATTAGGAGAATCTATCAAACGGACCGCCCGTTTCTGCACAGAGTCAAGGGTTTTTTCAGGTATTTTGGGGCTCCAGACCAGAGGTGGCTGCCAAATTCAACCGTGGGGCGCACTTGCGATTTGTACAGGGCTAGCAGTTGTGTACTATTAAAGTATCTGCGTGCCCTGTACAGTATGCCCAGTTTCTGAGAGGCTAACTTAACTCTGGCCTCGATGGAGCCCCTGTACCTGAGCTGGTCACTAAGAGTTACACCAATATCAATGGAAGGCCTATTCGGGAAAATGCTTCCGTTGAAGGAGACTAGATTTTCATTTCGATCCCTTTTAGACGTAATCAGACATGATTGGGTCTTTGAAACATTAAATTCGACAAGGTTATTCTTACCCCAAGAGAAAACACTTTCGAGGTAACCGTCCATTCTTTGCTTCAAAGCCCTCCGAGCCATTGGTGTTTGGGTTTGGTGTTTCACATGTGTTTGTTATTATATGAAATGGATTTCTAAAGATACGTATTCGTACAGTGTTTTACCCGAGCGCGCAAATTACTGTACGCGCATACTGTAGCGCTTGCACTCATCAACTGACTTTCTAACTTGACCTTCCAACGAAGTTATTATTATTATTCAAAGGGTTAAAAATTAGTTGTTTTGTTGTACTGAACTGAACAGGTAGCAACTGGTATCCAATGAAAGATATATGAATGTATTCCCCATCATTGGGTTTCTATTTTTGATATTCAAAACAACTTTCTTACAGCCCCAAATTAGCAGGCAATGTGTTTCTGTTTTGTTTATGTTTGTAAAATGAATTGGTTTATCCTCTGCTTGTAGCACTGTGTATCTGGCTGGAAACATAGGGCTGTAGAAACACTTTTATTATTGTAGTCAAGTAACCGTGATCAGCTCATAACCATACTCTCAGTATCGCCACGGTTAAAGACCACCGTTCAGATTCGAAACGTTGCTTGAATTTTTGCCGACGGCCGGCGTAGTCCAGCGGTAAGGCTCTTGACTCGCATTCCGAAGGTCGCAGGATTGAATCCCGGCGTGGCAAATAAAGTATCGCCTTGGTGTAGGACCACCATTCAGAATTGAAATACTGCTTGAAATGGCTTTAGCCATGTTTGGCGACTAGATCTGAATAGCCAGATACTTCCCACCTTCCTCTTTCCCATCTCCTTCCCCTCCCCACTACCTTCAGCCTCACAACATACCCCAATTGGGGATGCCATAGTCTCACTGACTCCAGACGGGAGCAGTTGGGACTCTTGTGCAGTGTTCATATAAAAAAAAAAAATAGGAAGCAGGTATGGGTACCGTACCATTGATTGTATTACCAACACCTCTACCATAGGTTACCCCAAATGATTCACTACTGTGTTTAGTGACTTAGCAGGGGGGCCCGGTTTCATGGGGTGAGGTTTGTCCAGAGCGGCGGATGTGTCTACCCACCAACTGCATTGCAGGCTGGATCGAAAGAGTCTGGTTGAGGGCGTCTGGTTTTGACCTCCAGTAGGACTCGCCTTGCACCTCAGTGGGAGGGATAGATTCATGTGTCTATCAATCCTGGACACATTGATCCCCAGATTCCTACATACCTTTTTCCTTACCAGAATTCCTCTCCTCCCTTTCCCTAGAAAGACCTCCCACACAGCATCCCCAAAGATGACAGAGGCCCTGATAGATTCTGGCCTGTTGTGTGCATCTAATGTTAAAAAAATCATAAAATTATTACAACAATTAGGTTCAAATGACTTCCTACCACTGATAACAAAACTTGATTATTTTTCTATACACACAATAAATTCACTGGCGACCAAATTACTGATAACATACTTAAAAATATTATTATTTCCTACTATTTTTTTTTACACACACAATTGTTGTTTTAAACATATGTGTGGTATTGTTTGTCCAGTGGCTTTACAGACGACTGGACAGGCCGGGCAGACTCCCCGGGTTTGACCTTTGAATGGAACAGCGTAAATGTGAAAGAATGGAAAATTTTTGATTTGTTTTGTGGACCGACCTTTCTTGTCTTTTTGATTAATTAAATATTTGAGGGGTCCGTTTGTTATATTATGTGTTAAATATATTTTCTTATTGGATACTAGCTGGTACCCGGCATGCGTTGCTATGCCATTTGATAAAGAAATTGTTTTTCCCTGCGTGTCCTTTCCCATTTGTTCCGTTCCCCTTCCGCCTCCCCTTCCGCCTCCCCTTCCTCTCCCGCGTCTCCTTCCCCTCTCGCGTTCCCATTCCGCCTCCTCCATCTTCCTTCTCCCCACTCCACTCCCCCTTTTCCCCCGTCCCACGAACCCCCTCCCGAGTTCCCCTCCCCTGTCCCCCCCTCCCTGTATGATGACATAATCAACTGAATGATCTATATGACCCGAAAAACTGATTAGCACTTTTGCAAATATGTTAAATAAAATATTACAGCATAATATGCGCTAAGGAACACTGATAAATATTTATTTATTCACGCCTTGAAGGCTTTTACATGTACACGTATAGATACATAAGTTATTCAGGAGTAATAATAAGCGTATATAGTATATAACATTGTATTAAAAAATTATTAGCAGAATTGAAAAGAAATGACAATATTAGAATAATAATAATAAAATTTATGTCAGAACTTTAGAAATTTCTGATATAAATTTTGATAAAGAATAAATGAAAATATCGACGGAACTGAATTTATTTCCAAGTCTATGTATATGTAGTCTTTGGATTGGGGAGTTAATGAAATAGTTAGTTTTCGGCGGATAAACAAAGAACAGTTCTGGATGTCTCGTTTCACGATTTGGTACTCGGAATGTTATTAGTTTTGTTAAGTCAGGTGCGTCAAGTGATCCATTAACAAATTTGAATAAAAGTACCAGATCGCTCTTGGTTCTTCTACACTAAAAGTTAGTTAAATTAAGTATTTTCATTAAATTATCATAATTAATTTGTTCAATGGGTGCAGAGAGTTTGAAATTAATGAATCTTAAAAATTTATGTTGAACTCTCTCAATTTTTAATTGATGTGTTTTATAGTATGGGCACCAAATACTTGAATTGTATTCTAATTACTTTTAACTAAAGCAGTGAAGAGAATATATATATATATTATATCTGTAAAGCTGTGCAATACTTTTAACGGACTTGCCCGGGTTCGGCAAAATCATCACCACCCCACTGTAAATGACCGCAGACTATGAATTTGTTAAGGCTAGCTTGACATTTAATTGACGTGACTCTTCCTTTGAATTGTTGCAAAATTCTTGAAGTATTTTAATGTTAGTTTTGATGTTAGAAGCATTTATGATGTCCATTGTGTATTGGTTAGTGCGGACGACTCTGCATCGGATTGCTTTGAATCTTATTGTCGTTATAAGTGAGAAATAATATTGACATTTACCGGGTATGTTTACCGAGAATAAAATACAAATAGTGAACATTTTCAGTGTGGGTAGTGATGTTGATAGGATAGTTTATAATGGTTTCAAATCTGTCGTGATATTTCTTCGTTCAACAAAATGGTTTGTAAACTTCTCTGAACTTTTATATCAAAATGTATAATATATATTAAAGAACAAAAACATTTAAGTGGAACGTTTGCGCGGCCCTTTTCGGCCCGTTTCATACAAATCTTAAATTTGGATTTGTGATCAAAATACCCAACAAAGATATATCAAATATGTAGTACGGATGTGAGCTACTTTATTTATTTTTGCTTTAAATTATAAGAAATAGGCCATTAAAGATTTTAGTGTAACCTGATTTTAGAGACAACTTGGACAATTATTTGTGATTAAATGAAAAACAATAAAAAAATAACTTTACTATATTTATCATAGAAATATAAAATAAAAAATATAAATTAAGAAAAAAAAATCATTTTGAAAGGTGTAAATTTAAAATATAAATTACCTATTTACGGCGGAACAAAAATTTGTCGTTTATACATTAAAATTACTACCCAAAAAATGCATTTTTAACGAAGTTTTATTTTTTATTTTATTTTTAATTTTATTATATATATAGTAAAATAATTTTTTAATGTTTTGCGTTTACTCACAAATAATTGCCCAAGTTGCCTCTTAAATCATGAAACACTAAAATAAGTACTTTTTTTTTTACATGAGCTCCACACAGGAGGCCCTGAGAAAAATAATCTCCCTCAAGGCCTATGTTATTTTTGGGGATGCTGTGTGGAGGGTTTTTTTAAGGAAAGGAAATGGAGGAGAATTCTGGGAAAGAAAAGGGTTTAAGGGGTCTGTAGGAATCTGGGGTACAGTGTGTTCTGGTCATCCGCCTCCAAGACCTAGACAAACCTCACCCCATGAACCCGGGCACCCTTGCTAAATCACCAAACGTAGCGAACCACTTGGGGTGACCTACGGCAGGGGTGTTGGTTATCCAATAAAGATTCCCGGGGCGGCGGTACCCATTCCCGCCTCCCAAGTTTTAATATTTTGTGGTTAAATTTTACATTTGAATATAAATGATAGTGAGGGAGACCTACGTGAGTTGTTTCCTAAAATTAACAAATTAGCCTGAGCGGTTAATGCTACATTTTGCTCATAGGGGCAATGAAATTATGAGCTAAAAATAGTTTAGTTCACCTGGGAATTAATTCTGGGAATTCCAGACCGAAATAGCTATTGTCTGTTAGTTTGATGGTGGTGTTGTTTGTGTTCCAGAGTGACGGCATCGGCTGGTGCGACATGTTCCCGTCATGCCTTCCCACCATGGGAGCGGGGCGCAAGCAGGAGAGACAGCAGGGGCGCGAACCCGTTGTCCTTAACGTCTACGACATGGTGAGAAAACCCACTGAATGAATTCAGTCCGATGCAACATACATATTCGTTTCCAGCATCTTTCTGAATCCATCCTTTTAATGCAGTGAAGATTGCAATTAAACAACAAAAATATCAAAATATTGCAGTCACCATTTAAAATTTTAATTTAATTTTCTTTTAATTCAAACTAGCTGGGTTACCCGGCTTCGCTCAGCACAACATTCGGGAGTGTTCCATTTCCGATTCCCTATTCCCGAACGTTCCACGACATACTCCGTCACTCCTTCCAGAACTTTCTAGAGTTCTTATGGAACCTTCTAGAATTTTCCGGAAGACTTCCGGAAAATTCTAGAAGATTTCTAGAAATTTCAAGAGAGCGAAACTTTTATCTTCAAAAGCAAAAAAGGTAAAAATGGGAACCGTCATCCTGAAGGGGGATAGAGATCTACCACACCATATAACTCCCTTGATCGTACCGGGATTCGTTTCTGAGTTTTTGCGAGCCGCACATTTTTTTGGACTTTCTTTTATAATATATATTGATTATACAACAGATTAATTATCCATTTACTGTACAATATTTTTTATGATAACCACTGGAGCGCGTTTTGCTACAATACGGCACTATTTAAAATACCTCGGATTGCTTTGCTGCCAATTTTGGCAAATTTTTCCTTATTTGTAAGTAATTAAGTAGAAGTTTACGATTTTATAATATTTTTTTTATAAATCCTACGAATATGTGATAATCGACAAAAGACAGGTGAATTCATCGGCCGTATAGATCTGTCATCAGTTTGTTTGGCTCCATTTTAAAATTTGGAGGTATGATTTTTTTTTAATTTGGGCGGAATGTAGTCGAGAAATCGGAGAAAAAAGTTTTAAATTGCACTCCAGTGGTTAACATTCTTAAATTTTTGTTTAAAACAGTTTTAAGGATATTTAGGACAAGTTATTTAAAACAATTTTAACAATTCATCAAAATTTTAAAGTTAATTTTCAAATTCTATGTATTTCTATTCAAGTTCTGTTATTATATCATTATAGGCCAGTTGCTTCATAAAACTGAAATAATCACAAAACTTGAATAAGCTTTTACAGAATTTGAAAATTAACTTTAAAATTTGATGAATTGTAATTTTTTTTTTTAAATAAACCATCCTTAAAGACTAATTTAATAACAGTTTTAGAAATTTCACTCAACTTGTCATGCTTTGCTGTGCTAGATCTGTTCTGCCGTGTAGTATCTTGAACGAGCCCTATAACAACTAGTCCTAGAACAAGCACGTACAAGCCATAGCACTCCAAGAGGAATGAGATATCAACAGAGTTACGCCCTTTATTAAAACTAAGTATAAATATCTCGAGAATGATTAGAAACTGGCTGAGAGTTGTACAAAACTGTTTTTTTTTTTTTTTTTTTTTTTTTATATCAAAAAAGTTTGTTAATTAAGTGGACAGTGCAAATAACTGTACAACTAAATAGTTATTTTCTTTTGTGTGCAAGATTCATAAAATACTTAGCTGAGAATCCTAACGTAAGTTACAGGTTCCGATACCATTATAAAACCATAAAGTACAGAAATCAATGCGCTTTATCAAGCCCCTATTGCGATATCTGTTGTGAATATATTTTTATAGCTGGTTCATTTTAATGTGGGTCAACATCACAATCACAATGCAGAATTGCAACACTCATTACCATAAAACTGACATGGCATTATATCATGCCATAACCGAAGATTCCAATGACCTTGGCAGTGTTGCTAACTTTGCCAAATGGAGGCCAAATTTGTGATACTGAAGGTATTAGAGGCATACTAATAAATTAATCAATAGTAATTAATAATTAATAGTACACGGCTGCTGACCCTGTACAAGTCGCAAGTGCGCCCCACTGTTGAATTTGGCAGCCATCTCTGATCTGGAGCCCCAAAATATTTGATTCCACGACTCATTCTTGAATTCAATGGGTCTCCTCACTCCTACAACATGTTCACTCCTTTCTCTCATCAAAAAGACTCTCCAACATCAACCCCAAAGATGACACAGGCCCTAAGGGAAATTATTTTCCCCAGGGCCACCTGTGTGGTGTCAATGTAAAAAAAATATTAAAAAAATTGTTGGTTTTGAATTAAATTATTTTTCATTGAAGAGGAAGATAACGATAATATAATGGTTTCAGTTTTTAAGTTTCTTATTTTTTCCATAATGTAACTTTATATACGCAATATGGACATGTTGAAATGAAATGATGATATTTCTCATTTTTATTTCTTGTTATTTTTTGTTGTGATACACAAAATAATTGTATGTTATTTTTAAGTTTAAAACTACTATTATGTAATGATATTATTTTTCTTACTTTTGTACTCTATTATATGTTTATTTATAAAAGGCAGTATAGCCGTTTATGTATTTAAAATAAAAATAAAAAAATAAAAATAACACTAATAATCTGAACGAAAATATGTGTCTTCTTACCGGGACAAACGCCTTACCAATTAGGCTACTGCTACTGCATATTTAAACGTCATATTTCTCAATCTCATTTTTTTTCAATCAAATTTCAATCATTCTGAGTTCGAGTCCCATTTTCTGTGTCTTGTTCTCTTTCATATTTTCATTTAGATTATTTGTGTTGTTTTCTTTTTCAATGAATTATTTATTACAATAAAAAAAAATAAAAAAAAACATAAATTTGTTGTAGACCACTTTTATTTTTTTCTACCGGTTTCGGAAGCACCCTTCCTTCGTCAGGAGAATATTGTAACTAATCTACGACATAGAATATTGTCAGACATACAAATTTTAGGTGCGTGAGTGGGAGGTAAGCAGGTGGTAGGGGTAATTGTGGGATTTCCGGGAAGAACAGAGCGGTTCACTGGAAATATATTTAAAATGGAAATAAAAGATAAATAATTTGATTATTCAAAATTCTACAAACTATTCTTTTTTATTGTAAATCATGGCGGGCCACAAAGTTAATGCTTTTTACAAATATGATATATTTATTGATGGGAATAACCTTCAAAAGTTGTGAAAAGAGAGTTGTTTTAATAAAAATTAAATGATTTTTGATTCTTCTAGTACTGGGTGAACTCATACACGGCCAACCTTGGTCTGGGCGTGTTCCACAGCGGGGTGGAGGTGCACGGCGTGGAGTACGTGTACGGAGGCCACCCCTACTCCTTCACCGGCATCTTCCAAATCTCCCCGCGGGACCCCAAGGAGCTGGGAGAGCAGTTCCGCTTCAGGTACTGGTCAATCAATAATACTGTGTAGCATGGCAACATTTCACTTCAAGATGACCTCGCAGACCTCCTGGCTACTTTTTGTTTTATTTTTCTACTTCGATCTATCCGGGTCCAGTGGGTTCTACAACGATTCTAGTACAAATGGATTAAAATTAATATTATTTTTTTTTTTAAAGGCGGAGACAGTTTACAAATAGTTCCCGTGAGCACTTAGGCCATAGGCCCATTGTGCTATCTCCCATTTTACCTCAATCCTTTAATAACAACCCAGTCCCTTTATTAAAGTTCACCAGGGTTGTCACTGGATATGTGGCTATGTCTTCTGGTTCTACTGTATGTCTCCCCAGGTAACTGAGCCTAGTTCTACCAGGGCAGGACATTGACACCATAGGTGAATTGGAGTCTCTTCATCCTCTTCACATTTCCTGCATCTATTGGTGTTTTCCACTCCCAATATCTGCATGTGTCTCCTGAGACGGCAGTGTCCCATTAGTAGTCCTACCAGTGCTCTCAGCGAGTTTCCGTCCATATTGAGTAGTTTCCTGGTTCGTCTAGGGTCTGGTCCTTTTATGAGTACTTTGGATTGTCTCATTCCAGATGCCCTCTCCCATTCTTTACAGTGCTGGGATTTGACTCACCTATCCATATGTAGTTTTGTGTGGCAAGCTGCTACTCCTACTGCCGGCTCGGATCCCACAAGTGGTGCTTTCGGTGCTCGCCCCTTTCCTTGCTAGTTCGTCAGCCCGCTCGTTGCCCTCAATGTCCTGAAAATTAATTTTATTCTTTGCTTTACGTCCTGAAAATTAATATTAACACACTTTAGGGAATGGTAGGTCTACCTTTTACGCCGTCCTACTTGAATGCCTGGAAAGGCATTGCTGTCAAATATTTTTATATGCATATTGTACATTAATCTCTTTGTAAGGCTCCCAACTATACGTTTGTGTAAAAAAACATATAAATATATATATGTGATACAAGATTGAGATATTTTTTTATCTGCTTGTCTTCTGTGTTAAATAATACTTTATCAAAAGGAAGCTTACTCTTTGGCACTGGAGATGCGCAAATTGTTTTTTTGTCAAGATTTGTACCGCAGCGAAAAACAATTTTTTTGTAATGCAATAAAATATGAACATTTTTTACACATAAAATGTAACTAAATGGCCCAACACTGACTTTAACTTCTATTTATGGAGTCTTATTACAAAGTAGGTCATAATTTTGGACAATACTTTTATTAGTAGGGCACTATATTAAAAAAAAAAATCATTCAAATGTACATACAAGCGCTGTCCGTAAAATAAGGTCTCCAAGGTACTGCGGTCGTGACGAATGATTTTACGCGTGATCCGGCAACACTGGCTAATTTTGGCACTAATTTTCCCACGCCCACAACGCTGCATTCTCTGTGATGCTTGCTACTCACACCTGGCGGGGCTGGCGAGCGGAAGCTCCATCGCGGACGCCGAGACTAAGCGTCCCAGAAAGTGCAGCGTGGTGGGCAATTGTTGTGGGGAAACCAGGCTACCCGCCAGTGTTGCCAGATCGACCGTAAAATCGTTTCTCGCGACCGCAGCACCTTGGAGTCCTTATTTCACGGACAGCCCTCGTACTTATTTTTATCAAAGATATATCGGTTTAAAAAAAATTCCATTTTCTCCTTACCTACCTTGTTTGGGTACCTTGTTTTAGCCCACCTGGAGTGTTAAGATTGACTAATCTGTATGTATTTTTGTTTTCAGACAAAGCCTGAACATTGGCTGGACAGACTTCACAGCCGATGAAGTCCGATCAGCGGTAGTAGAATTAGGGAAACAATTCAAAGGCGATAGGTACGCATACATACATTATTAAAGCGTCTGACAAACGTGGCATTAAAAGCACCAGCGCTTTTAGCGGGATCAGTTGAATTAGGGAGCTGTCGCCAATATCATTTCTTTGTACTGGATCTGTTAAGTTGACAGCTGACATCCGCCCCTTTACGCAGCTCCATAATTAAAATGACCCCCTCTCCCGTTTACGGCGGAGAGATGGTGGCATCACTTTTCAAAAATCGCGTGAGCAGCAGTTACAGCGTGTAACATTACAGCGCATCATCTGCTTAGGTGTGGCAGGTCTGTATGGGATTATATGGTAAGCGATATTGCGCTTGCAATGATTTTTTATCTTTTATAGCTAAGTCTGTCGGCCCCATTAAACTGGTAGTTCTGTGAATCTTTCTAATTTTCTCTTATTTAATTAATCAAAACCAAAATTTCTTTTGATATAAATAACATTTATGAGTAGGTTCTTAAATAACTATCTGCTTAACCAGTTGAATGCCTCGGTATTTACGGATGAAACTCGAAAATTTCGCAATGTTTTGACTTTTGACGTAAATTTTGTGGGTTAATTTTATGCTTTGGTATATAATATTTACCGAAATACGTTCCTTGAACAACAAACTACGCTTACAAACAACTTTACTTGCGTTTATTAGACAAATTATAACTGTTACGTCAAGAACAAGAATGCCCCAAGCGATTCTGACCTTGTTCTTCATACATTTTCTTTATACATAAGGTTTAAAATCGCATATCAAAAAGTTTTTTTATTATTTTTTATTCGGCTATAGGGCGCGCACCGGCGCGCCAACGGCACGCGACCTGTTAATTATAAACCATATATTTTATATAACATTTAAACATACTTTAGAACTGCAAGCTTTGAAGTCATTAAATTTGCAAAAAAAAATTCTGTCTGTGATTTTTCGATTTCAACTGTTTACCGTTTGTCACTTATTTCATGAGCTATGAAGCTTTAAAATTTCCAATTAACTCTAAAATAATGAAAAGGGGCCATATTAATACTATTTTATTTATATTTTCAGCTGTTTTACGAGATAAAATATTTGAATTATTCAATATATATTTCTGAGAAACGGGCCACCTTATCTTTTTCTTATTTTTCCATTTTAAATTTTCGCTTGCGAGTCATTCAATGATTTTAGATTATATTTTATACATTATTTTCGTCAAATTTGTAATTTAGATTTTTTTGCTGACAGCAGTTTGATTGATTAGTTAACAAACTATTTCTAAATTTGATTCTTATTTAAAATATCGACTCACTGATTAAATAAAAATACATTTTTATTTTTTAATAAATCTTATTTGAATTTCGATTTGGTTTTCTTGAATCAATTCAAATCTTTGAAGTGGAAATTAACCCACTTCCTGACGTCTGATCGAGCTGAAACTCGGCAAATAGATTCGGTGTCGATGACAATGCATTCTATCAACTTTTGGTGGAACTCACGCTCACACGTGCTTACACACCCATATCTTTGAAAAAAATCTTTGTTTTTTTATTGATTGTTTTTAAAATTATATTAAATTTAATTTCAGATACCACCTCATGAACAATAACTGCAACCACTTCACAGCCGCTTTGTGTCAGGTAAATTAACTTTTCCTTTTTAATTATAACTGCCTCAAAACTCCTTGTGTCACTTCATTCATATTCATACATCATCTCATATGGCAACACTTAGATACGCGCCATCTATGTTTGGTTGTATTATTGAATTCACCTACGTGACACTAAAATGCAGAGTTCATGCAGTTTCCTACCTTTGTGAGGCAGGCAATGCTTCCGACGTGTCAGTAAACGGCCAAGAGATGGCACTCCTAGTCGGATCGTATTCAAATAATTATTGTCGTGTTTGATTCTGATTGATTCTGTAATTTGCAAATTTATATTTTATTGTTCGAACTTTCTTCCTGTGATACACATGTCTACATTGTGCATTTACCACCCTGGCAAAGAATCATTAAGTTTGAATGCAAACTAGCGTCGTTTGTGCTGGACATCGTGCCTGAAGCTGCATTCTCTGAGTGAGTATTGTTTGTTTTCACTTTGGGATTTGGAATTGCGGTGTGAGCTGTTTTTTTGTGTCACATAGGGAAGAATTTCAACCTTCATTAATTTACATAGGGAATATTACCCTCGTGTCTGGGGCTATTTACACGCCCCGACAACACTCCTCTGTTATTTAAAAACATTTATCATCATTAAACAGAAAAAGCGCTGCGAAGTTGAAACATTTTCCACAATATTTTCTATAAACCACAAAATTGTGTTTTTTTTTAAAGAATATGTTAAAAAAATTTATGATTTTGAGCGGTGATTTGAGAATACACTAAAGTTTTTCTCTACATTATTTTGCAAATATTAACGGGTACCATTTATTGGATGATCAACGCTTCTGCCATTGGTCTACTTTTGGTGACTCAGCAGGGATACCCAGGTTCATGGGGTGAGGTTTGTCCAGGTCTTGGCGGCGCATGTGTTTGCGTATATTTCCCATCTATTGCGTAGCGGGCCAGATGGAGAGAGACTTGAGAGAAACCTTTCTACCTCTGTAGCCAGACTCTCTCCACCCACGGCCTAGTACCCCAGTGGGAGGGATGGATTCATACATCCGTCACTCCTGGATACATTGACTCCCAGATTCCTAACCAACCCTCATACCCACTCTTGACCGCCTCTGTGGTCGTCAATATTCGGTCATCGTAATTTTGTTTGATCAATTTGTGTTATTTAAATTAAAATAATATATGGTATATTTGCGGCATATTCCAGAGTGGAAGATACTCTCAGTGTCGTCCTGGTGTAAGACCACCATTCAGAATTGAAACTTTGCTTGAAATGGCTTTAACGGTGTTTGGTGACTAGATCTGAAATGCCAGCTACCTCCTCACCTTCCTCCTACCGTCTCCTTTCCCTCCCCACTTACTTTCAGTCTCACAACGTACCCCAGTTGGGAATGCCTGGTCTCACTAGCTCCAGGCGGCTGGGAGCAGTTGGAACTCTTGTGCGGTATTCACAAAAAGCCACACACAGTTAAAAAAAGCCAAGTGAGCCGTATAAAAAGGCTTGCGGGCCTCATGAAATGGGCTTGCGGGCTGTGTATTGTTTATCACTGTTCTAAAGTATAAATACCTTATAAATGTGTATATTGTATATACTAGAGTTTTTTTCTCCTCAAATGATGATTATTTATTTATTTATTCCAGATGCTCTGTGGCACAGACATACCTCCGTGGGTGAACCGCCTGGCCTACTTCAGTTCCTGCGTTCCCTTCCTGCAGCGTTGTTTACCAAGGTAACTTCCCACAGATCCTCAGTTTGACACTGGCAATAGTCACCAGTGTCTCCAACTCACATTAGACCTTTCCACAGGGATACGCAAATATCTGATATTCGACGATTTAAGTTTCTAAAAAACCCTCCACACGGAATGTTAGGAACTTTCTTAGAAGGTGGGAAATTAGGAAGGGCATAAGAACCACTAAATTGATGTAGCAGGTTGGATTGATGGTGTCCACATAAGATTCACATTTCACAATAATGTTCAAAACTGTGCACAGATTGTATGATCACCAAAAGTATAATTTGAAGTCTTTATGTTAACAGGTAATTTGCACTTGCATTTGAAAATATGAACATAATAGAACTTAACCGGTTGCTTGCCGATTGCGCGCCGGCGCGCGCCAAATTAAACTAAAAAATATTTTTTGAAATACGATTTTAAACCTTAATTATAAAGAAAACGTATGAAGGATAAGGTCAGAATCGCTTGGGGCATTCTTGTTTAAGGTATAGAATGCTTTGAACACATCTACGGAACCTGAATAATTTCTATGAATTCTTTATGGATCTCTGGCAAAGTTTTTTTCTGAGCATTTCAACTGTCAGTTCGATTGCATCATTCTTGTAAGAAAGATCGTAAAAATATGAATTCGTCAGATAAACGCAAGTAATGTTGTTTTTAGGCTAGTTTATTGTTCAAGGAATGTGTTTTGGTTAATATTACATAAGATAGCATAAAATAAACCCACAAAATATTACATCAAAGTCAAAACATTGCGAAATTTTCGAGTTTCCTCCAGAGGCACGGGACGAGTTAATCATAATAATACACTGCTCGCTTGTTGAAGGTTGCCACTGCACTGGTTTGCAATTTCACCAAGTAGGTAGAAGGAAGTATATAGGTGGGTTGGGTATGTAGGAAGTTATAGGAAAAGGACAAGTTATATTCCAAACACGGAATCCTCAAAGATGACTAAGGACCTGAAGGAAATGATTTCCCTAAGAGCCTCCTGTGTGAAGTTGATACAACAGGCTGCAGCTTCCGGGATGAGATTGCCCTGTTGATGGTGTCATACCCTGATGTTTGGGTACCAGAAGTATATGCTGTATACATAGTAATTGAGTTAATCCCTCAGGCTAATTTGTTTGCTTTTGGGAACAACTCACGTAGGTCTCATAGAAATCGTTATGTCTCCCTTACTTTCATGGTGAGAGCTTTGATCTAAATAGTGTTAGAAAAAACAACACACCACACTTTATATTTGAATCTAGTAGTTAACTACAGAAAAATTAAAACAATTACAAAAATTTATGAATCTTTGAATTGTTTATTAATTTTTTTTGGAGATGACAAAAAAGGGATTACAATAAAGTTTATAATACATTTGTCTAATAAAATCTGTGTGTGGGTGTTTTGTTTTTGTTATCACTAATTTTAGTTAGAAAAAGTGTAAGGTGTGCCATTTTTAAAACTTTTTTATCTTTGCATTCAAAATTTAAATATTAAAAAAATCATATGTTAATTTCTAATAATAACATTTGAAAGCGTATTTCATCACCTTTCAAAAACAGTTTTTAGTTTTCGGACACATTCACAAATATTCAAATTATTTGGATTTTATTGTAAAGCCGAAATATTTTGACCTTCCGAAAAAATAGGCTCGAAATTTTCAGACCTTCTGACAGAATATGCTGGAGGTGAGAATAAGTCTGTAACGGTTGTTTGTGTTGGTTTTTGCAGAGAATGGCTGACCCCCGTGGCGTTTCAGCAGTCCCTGGCCTCGCACAACTCCGAGGACTCGGCGGACAGTCCTAATCGCTGAGGAAACCTGGTGAGCCCCGCACTCCATTCATTACATCACTCATCAATCACTGCATGTCATTGGTGGAAATGACTACTGTAGAATAAATACTGAAAGAAAGAGAAAATAAAAGTCTCCATACTAGGAGGAAAAGGGCCCTTTCAATAACAGCATTTAAAATAACAAACTATTTTGTTGACAGCCCAAACCTTTTGTAATGCTATAAATTGTTTGTACCGAACAATTAGGAGGAAAGGGGCCCTTTCAATAACAGCATTTAAAATAACAAACTTTTTTGTTGACAACCCAAACCTTTTGTAATGCTATAAATTGTTTGTACCCAACAATTAGGAGGAAAGGGGCCCTTTCAATAACAGCATTTAAAATAGCAAACTATTTTGTCGACAGCCCAAACCTTTTGTAATGCTATAAATTGTTTGTACCGAACAACTAGGAGGAAAGGGGCCCTTTCAATAACAGCATTTAAAATAACAAACTATTTTGTCGACAGCCCAAACCTTTTGTAATGCTATAAATTGTTTGTACCGAACAACTAGGAGGAAAGGGGCCCTTTCAATAACAGCATTTAAAATAACAAACTATTTTGCTGACAGTCCAAACCTTTTGTATTGCTATAAATTGTTTGTACCGAACAACTACCGCTATGACCTGCTATGTATTCCGTATAGCAGAACGGATGTTCTGGCCCAGCAGAGCATGACAAGAGGTATGGTGCTGCTAAATGATATCTCCAAGTCTCTTGACAATTTCAACACTTGAAAGGTTGAAGGTTTGAAGACCTTGAAGGTTTCAAGAGCCATTTTAGGCAAATGGTGAGAACTTGAGTTCAACTTTAATGTGAGAGAAGTTAAAGTGGATCTGCTGTTGCAAAAAAATGCAGAAGCTATATAAGGATGCATTTAACGCCTTATGTGCAGCGTGCGCGCCGGCGCAGTCGGAACAAAGTTTTCAAAATTTTTTTTTTTAACCCTTTTGTATAAAGAAACTGTATTAAGGACAAGATCAGAATCGCTTCGGCCATTCTCGTTCTTGATGTAAGAGGTACCCGTAATATGCCTAGACTTGGAATAATTTGTATTAAATTTATCTATGGCATCGGCCCATCATTTTTGACGCAATTTGAACTGCCAAGCTCCGAGCGTGGTAGGTCGCGAAAAAGATTGAAAAATCTATCAATTTATCAAATAAACGCAAGTATTGTTGTTTTTATGCATAGTTTATTGTTCAAGGAATGTGTTTCGGTAAATATAATATGTGATAGCTCAAAATAAACCCACAAAATATTACATCAAAGTCAAAACTTTGCGAAATTTACGAGGTTTCCTCCCTTGGCATTTGACCAGTTAAATAAAGACATTAAAAATTCAAACACGATAACTTAAATATACAAAAACAATGTTTTCAAGGTTTGAAAACACGGAGGCTGAGTGTATGTATGAAATACAATGTTATTACGAATGACACTCGAGACAGAATAACGGTTGGTTTCAAAGCCGTTCTGTCATTTAGAAGCACGGTCCAATGCGCATATGTTACAGTGTGGCAACTAAATGAAAATTGCCAGTAATTAAATTGAATTACGGGTAGTTCCTACAACTCTAAAATATATTGTAAAATTTTTCATGTATTTATTTTGAAGTTGTGCAAATAATTATTTCATGTGTAATCTATATAACATTTAAAAAAGAACACTAGAAATGCCTTCCAAATAAGTTTGACTTGAAAATAATGCTTGATTTAGTGCCTTTTGGTTTTAACCCGTTTAGCAAGCGCTCTATCTCTCTTACACTTGCCTGACATTGTATATTGTCATCCCATTTGAATATTAATAACGAAACCCGTATATGAGGTTCCCAAGTAAGAAGTTTCCCTTTAAGACTGAAATAAAAAAAAATTGAATAAAATTTATCCCACATAATTTGTTGTTGACTATTAAAATTTTTTTGTCTATGTTCTTGCAGAGGGGTCGCCATCTTGTGTCGCCTGTCATCTCTGGAAACTGAAACTGGAACCTGCCCATAAACAAGTGTCATTTGATATTTTCCATACACCAAAGACATCTAGCTATATAACCGTTGTATATATAAGATTGTTTAGTGATAGGAAATAATAATACCATAAATACTTATGTAATTAATATTATAAGATTGTATAAAGTGGCATTTATTTTCATAGTCAAAAGTCTCTCCATACCAATGTTGCCATAAATTAGGTAAGTTGTTCTATTCCACATTTCATTTTGTCTATGCCTTCGGGGAACACTTAACTCACAGGTTTACCTATACCACTTAACCCTTTAACTTAATGATTAATTTTATCCACTTTAAAAGTTATTTTTAACCACTAGGGTGTGGTTCTTTTTAAGCACTTAAGTGGTATCTTAAAACGGTATTATAACCACTTAATTGATTCATTTTATCCACTTAATGGTTGTTTTTGATTACTTAAATCTTTTTTAACCTCTCAACCTCACGATTGGCATGTTTAAAATAATTTAATTTGTTTAAATTGCTAACACTTTGGAATATAATTTTTTTTTGTTGGGTTTGCTGCAATCTTTGGAAAGGTCTCGTATATTGCGTCCATCAATAATATAATTCTCAATCTACAAATTAAATTAAATGCAAGGCCAATCCTATATTAGAAATTCATCTATGTTTATTTTAATGTATTTCAAAATGTGTTTAAAATGCCTTAATTTGAAAAAAATGCCATTTGATCCCCGAAGGCTATGAACATCTATGATTTCTGCACTTTTAATATGTTTTAATGTGAATTATTGTAATTTGTTTATTCTGTACCTCATTTTGAAAGAGTCTTAAGTCACGTACAGATATTAGCAACAGCAAAAACTGCAACAAAGGTTGCAACAAATAATCATAGTGTGCACATTGCTGTGCGCAAAAACCGCGCATCGAATGGTCATAAACACTGTGTTAAATTGTTTCAACCTTTGTTACATTGCGTGTTGCTAATATCTGTACGCAGCCTTATACGAAAAATATGAACCAGGCTATATTAAAAACTGACAAAACTCCGTCCCGTAAGAAAAGGCCAAAGAGTAAATAACATAGATAATTAAAATTGACTATTGTTTAATAAATTGTTTTGGTTTTTGGATCGTATTATTATTTGGCGTGTTAACATTAGGTGATTCAAATACAAATTGACAAGTCCAGGGTAAATTAGTTTATCTGAAAATCTTTTGTCGATTCGAGCGACAGCAAATTTAAAAAAGAAACGCTTGAGATCGATATTTCAAGTTTTAAATTTGGCCACGCTCATTCCAAAAATCATACCTCTGAATATTAATATGGAAACATAGAAATTGCTTACTACAATAATTTAAGGCCAATTAATCCACATATATTTCGCAGTTTATCCAATATTTTTAGATTTAATAAAAAAATAATAAGTTCATTTTAATTCACAAAAAATCACTTACTTACGATTATTACGAGAGTGGTTTGAAAGTATGTAAGTTTTTCCCTTAAATCTTATGTATTATTTCTATTTTGAATTCACAATTTTGTTTGATAGTTTATTACAAATCGATTAAAAATTATAGATTTGTTGATAAACCACTTTATGTTAGACCTGTTGATATTTTGTATTGGATTTACTAAATGTTTTTCACATATTTTATTATGTTTTGGATTTACTTATAGTTATAGACCTACATTTTATTATGTATTGGATTTACTATTAGTTATCGACCTACATTTTATTATGTATTGGATTTACTATTAGTTATCGACCTACATTTTATTATGTATTGGATTTACTATTAGTTATCGACCTACATTTTATTATGTATTGGATTTACTATTAGTTATCGACCTACATTTTATTATGTATTGTGTTTACTAATAGTTATGGACCTGCATTTTATTATGTATTGGATTTACTATTAGTTATCGACCTACATTTTATTATGTATTGGATTTACTATTAGTTATCGACCTACATTTTATTATGTATTGGATTTACTATTAGTTATCGACCTACATTTTATTATGTATTGGATTTACTATTAGTTATCGACCTACATTTTATTATGTATTGGATTTACTATTAGTTATCGACCTACATTTTATTATGTATTGGATTTACTATTAGTTATCGACCTACATTTTATTATGTATTGGATTTACTATTAGTTATCGACCTACATTTTATTATGTATTGGATTTACTATTAGTTATCGACCTACATTTTATTATGTATTGGATTTACTATTAGTTATCGACCTACATTTTATTATGTATTGTGTTTACTAATAGTTATGGACCTGCATTTTATTATGTATTGGATTTACTAATAGTTATCGACCTGCATTTTATTATGTATTGGATTTACTATTAGTTATCGACCTACATTTTATTATGTATTGTGTTTACTAATAGTTATGGACCTGCATTTTATTATGTATTGGATTTACTAATAGTTATCGACCTGCATTTTATTATGTATTGGATTTACTATTAGTTATCGACCTACATTTTATTATGTATTGTGTTTACTAATAGTTATGGACCTGCATTTTATTATGTATTGGATTTACTAATAGTTATCGACCTGCATTTTATTATGTATTGGATTTACTATTAGTTATCGACCTACATTTTATTATGTATTGTGTTTACTAATAGTTATGGACCTGCATTTTATTATGTATTGGATTTACTAATAGTTATCGACCTGCATTTTATTATGTATTGGATTTACTATTAGTTATCGACCTACATTTTATTATGTATTGGATTTACTATTAGTTATCGACCTACATTTTATTATGTATTGTGTTTACTAATAGTTATGGACCTGCATTTTATTATGTATTGGATTTACTAATAGTTATCGACCTGCATTTTATTATGTATTGGATTTACTATTAGTTATCGACCTACATTTTATTATGTATTGTGTTTACTAATAGTTATGGACCTGCATTTTATTATGTATTGGATTTACTAATAGTTATCGACCTGCATTTTATTATGTATTGGATTTACTATTAGTTATCGACCTACATTTTATTATGTATTGTGTTTACTAATAGTTATGGACCTGCATTTTATTATGTATTGGATTTACTAATAGTTATCGACCTGCATTTTATTATGTATTGGATTTACTATTAGTTATCGACCTACATTTTATTATGTATTGTGTTTACTAATAGTTATGGACCTGCATTTTATTATGTATTGGATTTACTAATAGTTATCGACCTGCATTTTATTATGTATTGGATTTACTATTAGTTATCGACCTACATTTTATTATGTATTGTGTTTACTAATAGTTATGGACCTGCATTTTATTATGTATTGGATTTACTAATAGTTATCGACCTGCATTTTATTATGTATTGGATTTACTATTAGTTATCGACCTACATTTTATTATGTATTGTGTTTACTAATAGTTATGGACCTGCATTTTATTATGTATTGGATTTACTAATAGTTATCGACCTGCATTTTATTATGTATTGGATTTACTATTAGTTATCGACCTACATTTTATTATGTATTGTGTTTACTAATAGTTATGGACCTGCATTTTATTATGTATTGGATTTACTAATAGTTATCGACCTGCATTTTATTATGTATTGGATTTACTATTAGTTATCGACCTACATTTTATTATGTATTGTGTTTACTAATAGTTATGGACCTGCATTTTATTATGTATTGGATTTACTAATAGTTATCGACCTGCATTTTATTATGTATTGGATTTACTATTAGTTATCGACCTACATTTTATTATGTATTGTGTTTACTAATAGTTATGGACCTGCATTTTATTATGTATTGGATTTACTAATAGTTATCGACCTGCATTTTATTATGTATTGGATTTACTACATAATAGTTATGGACCTACATTTTATTATGTATTGGATTTACTAATAGTTAACGACCTGCATTTTATTATGTATTGGATTTACTAACAGTTATCGACCTGCATTTTATTATGTATTGGATTTACTAATAGTTATCGATCTGCATTTTATTATGTATTGGGTTTACTATTATCGATCTACATTTTATTATGTATTGGATTTACTACATAATAGTTATGGACCTACATTTTATTATGTATTGGATATACTAATAGTTATCGATCTGCATTTTATTATGTATTGGATTTACTAATAGTTATTGACCTGCATTTTGTTATGTATTGGATTTACTAATAGTTATCGACCTGCATTTTATTATGTATTGGATTTACTAATAGTTAACGACCTGCATTTTATTCTGTATTGGGTAATTCACTCACATTTTATTACATACCCGTTTAATATACTAATTTTAATTCATCATATTTTATTAAGAATTGGATTTACTAATAATGTAATTCATTAACATTTTATTATGTATGTTTGGTAACTAATTGTAATTCACTCACATTTTATTATTTATTGGGAATACTGTGTAATTTTCCTACATATTATTGTGTATTGGATTTTGTTCAGTGTTTATTAGCCAGGTTACCCCTTGTTTGTTTTTCGCTTCATGGTTGTGTCTCGATAACTGCCTTTTTAAATGTAGGTATAAGAATAAATAAATAATGATTATTGCAGTTGTTACATAGATAAATAAACAAAATAAATCAACAATGAGGTACAGATTGCAAAAAAAAAAAAATCATCAGTATTTTAATTATTAGTTCTTTTGCATTTATTTATTCTAAATTAATCATTTTTTTACTATGCTACTTTTTTATTGTAATTCATAGTCTTTTCTTTTAAATCTCTAATGTAAGAACACTCAAGGATTTTATATTTGGTTGTCTAATTTTCCAATATTTTGTAAACCCCTCAGGTTTATTGGTTTTCTTTCAGAAACAGCTCATATAGGTCTCAAAGTAATCGTTGTGTCTCTCGTTAACTCGTTGTTAACTCGTCCAGTGCCACTGGAGGAAACTTGTAAAATTCGCGATGTTTTGACTTTGACATAATATTTTGTGGGTTTATTTTATGCTGTCTTATGTAATATTTACCGAAACACATTCCTTGAACAATAAACTATGCCTAAAAACAACATTACTTGCGTTTGTTTGACGAATTCATAAGTTTTACGATCTTTTTTACGAGAATGATGCAACCGAACTGACAGCTCAGATGCTCCAAAAAAAACTCGGCCAGAGATCCATAAAAATTCATAGAAATTATTCCGGTTCCATAGATGTGTTCAAAGCATTCTATACCTTAAGAACAAGAATGCCCCAAGCGATTCTGACCTTATCCTTCATACGTTTTCTTTATAATTAAGTTTTAAAATCGCATTTCAAAAAATATTTTTTAGAGTTTAATTTGGCGCGCGCCGGCGCGTGCTCGATTCAACTAAATGGAATATTTCTGAATTTATCTGAAAACTAAAAATTGTTGTTAAAAAGTGAAGAAATACTCAGATTTTATTGATAAAGCCTATTTTGACCGGTCAATGGCTGAGCTGGCATCGCGTTTGGATCCCAGGCGTTGTGAGTTCAATTCCTCTGCTGGCTACGTCCTCCATTACGACACAAGCAACTTTTTCCGCTTACTGTGTTCGGTAGTAGGATATTTTTTTTTTACTTGCTGAGTTATTCACAACCCAGGAATGTTTGTCTTTCTTTAAAAAATATATATAATTCACAAATCCCATGGAAAAGTGTTGTAAATAAAAAAAAAATAATTTTACAGGAGAACTAAAACAAATGATGAACGAATGGTCCTATCGAAAAGAGACACTAGCGATATCTCACATGGAGTGATCTAACTTAACACCTTACGTGCCGCGCGCACGCCGGCGCGGTCGGAACAAAATTTTCGAAATTTTTTTTTAGAATGCGATTTTAACCCTTATGTATAAAGAAACTGTTATGTTGGATGAGGAGGAGATATTTATGGGTGGATTATTCCCTTTGAATAATTACTCGTGGTCCGAATAACAGATATATTTATTGATACGAGATTCACAATACGTTAGATTGTAACCTATGAGCTAGCCTGCGATTGAGAGAGCGAGTCCCTAACTGACAATGCTTTTTAATGCTTCCGGCATCTGCATGTGCCTAGTCACTCGGAATAATTTATATTAAATTCTCTATGGCGTTCACGCATCATTTTTTGCCATGATTTTAACTGTCAAACACGGAGCATGGTAGGTAGCGAAAAATATCGAAAAACCTATCAATTTATCAAATAAACGCAAGTAATGTTGTTTTTATGCATAGTTTATTGTTCAAGGAATGTGTTTCGGTAAATATAATATACGATAGCACAAAATACACCCACAAAATATTACGTCAAAGTCAAAACATTGCGAAATTTACGTGGTTTCCTCCCTTGGCATTTGACAGGTTAAATACAATCACAATCACGTAACTATTAGTGATAAAAACAGAATTTTTGACTTACCACTCTTTTCTGTGGGATGTACGAATAAGAGCTGTCCCTAAAAGCGAACAAATTAGCCCGAGGGGTTTTTCTTTCACCATTTCTTTTGTCACGCTATGCTGTGCTAGAACATCTATTCTTCGGTGTTGTATCTCGAACAAGTTGTGGTGACGACTATGGATCATGTAAGAGTCAAAAAAGCAGAGAAGTAAGTGTGAATTTGAATGAAGCAAAGAAATGGTGTGATAGTTACTCATTATATTAATTTTGTTACTGAATGGTAAATATGTAAATATTTTTCAAGTTTCTTAGGCAACCAAATATAATCTCATTCCGTGTTGTATTGAAGTTGATCTTACTTGTGTTAAAGAGTAATACATATTTCATGCAGTGGCATCACCACTGAACAGACAAGTCTCTAGAAGTGTTGTAATGTTGTCACCAATTTACATGAAACCTTCTGCTGGGTCGATATTTGAAAATGTTTGATAAATTTCACCAAAGTGAGGAAAATTTTTGCTTAATTCTGGCACACTTTCAACACACTTCTATCGAATTGTCTCTTCAGTGGGTAACACTAAGGGGGTATTCCACCATCCTGTTGATAGGTTAACTAATAAATACTCGCGAGGTAGAAAACACGGCTAACTTATCGATATATGTATAGATAGCCACTATTCATAGGTCCGAGTACCGAAAAATGCATTATCCTATGGATTTAACAAGAGGATGGTGAAATACCCCGTGACACTTGTTGTTTTATTTGATCACCCGTGTAGAGTATTCTTGTATCATTGGATTTTCAAGTAAATAAAAAAAAACGGATCTCAAAAGTACAAACCTAAAAAAAATATATTATGCCAAATAAATCCCGATTTCTTCCTGAATATTAATTGATTTTAAGAGGGCAATCTTCCCGTTCAAATGCTGTTTCCTGTGTACAATGCTCAAAACATGCAAAATATTAACATACAATGTTGGGAGAATAGTTTTTTTTATGTGATTACCACACAAGAGTCCCAACTGTCTGGAGTCAGTGAGACCATGGTATCCGCAGTTGGGGTATGTTGTGAGGCTGACGGTAGTGGGGAGGGGTAGGAGGTGAGGAAAAGAAAGGTGGAGAAGTGCCTGGCCATTCAGATCTGATCACCAAACGTGGATTAAGCCATTTCAACGTTTCAATTTCGAATGGTGGTCTTACGCCAGGGCAATACTGAGAGAATAATTTGTGAAATAATACAAATTAATCAAATAAAATTTACTTGCCTATGCCGGGATTTGAACCCGCGATATCCGGATTGATAGTTGAGAGCCTCACCCCTTGACCGTGCAGGCCGTCAGTTGCCATTAGAGAATAAATAATATTTTGGGACGCAACCATAGATCGCATGAAAGCATTTGCCTTTTCCGTCGCCGTCAACAAAACATCTAAAAAACAAGCGAAATTCGAACAATGCTATATGTTGCAATACTATAATATATGTTTGCGATTCAGTAACAAACCAGTATACATATATATAAAAATCAATGTATATTTCTATGTATGTGAATTGTCAAACATTTTATGTTTGAAACCTTGTTTCCACCTTCTTTCCACCATTGCGAAGGTTTCTGGATTATTACAACCACGTGACAATACATCTGAAAAGTATTTTTGATCATTACAAAAACTCTTACAAAACTTTTTCTTTATTTGTTTTTGGGGTGTTATGCCGTGTTGCGCTACCTCCTTCTTTAGCCAACGTTTCGGACAGCGTTACAGTGTCCATCATCAGGGCAGATGTGTAATTTGTGTAAAACAAATAACGAAAATACTTTTGGCCGTGAAAATCTAAAAACTTATCTCTTACGAAACTGTCAAAAATGTCACAATTTGAGAATGACATTTTGCAAACCATCGATTGTACAATCAAAATTCAGTTTTCGAATAAGCTCTTTAAATAAATGAATTTATTTGAAGTACTACGGTCACCTATGGTACTAACCAAAATCGAATACTTTGAATCTAATCAAAAATTATATTTATTTTAAATAGGTACCTATTTTAGGTACCAAATTTGATTGATTGTTCTTTTAATACACAATAATGAATGTTTGTAATATATGAAAAATGAAAATTTGTAAAAAAAATTGCAAATTGCACGCGAGCTGTTTGAAAATCTGAATGTACCGGGATTGAATATATTGAACACGGGAGAGGGGAGGGGGTCCGTGGGAGAGAGGAGAGAGAAGGCGGGGAAGGTGGAGGGGGAACGCGTGTGGGGAAGTGGACGTATGGGAAAAGACACACAGGGAGAAACAATTTCTTTATTAGTGGCATTGCAACGCATGCCGGGAAATCACTAGTATATTATAATATAGTCTTTTTATCAATATTTTAAATATAAAATGAAAATCAGTGTCAAAATAGAACTTGTCAATTTTTTCATCCCAAATCCATTATGAAACTGGATGAAAAAACATTGTGTGAAACACCCGTAATAGAATTACAATTTGGGAGGCGGGTACGGGTACCACTGCCCTGGAAATCATTTATTGGATAACCAACACCTCTGCTACAGGTCACTCCAAGTGGTTCGCTACGTTGGTGACTTAGCGTGGGTGCCTGGGTTCATGGGGTGAGGTTTTCTTTACGTCTTGGCGGCGGATGCATTTGTCCACCTTCTGCGTGGCGGACCGGATCGAGAGAGGCGTTTGACCTCTCCGGCCGGATTCTCTTGACCCATCACGTTGCACCGCAGTTGAAGGTATGAATTCACACATCCGTCATTCCTGAACACACTGTATTAAAAAAGGCTCACCTTACGTTTTTTTCTTACTAAAATTACTGATAAAGAAAAAAAAAAACAAGCGTATTTTATCTGACTAATGTATTATAAATTGTGTTCTCAAATTTTTGTCGTTCTCTGTGAAAATAATTAATAAAACTTTTTTCAAATTGCGATTCAAAACTTTGTTTTTATAAAGGAGTACATTTTACTTTTTTGATGGTTATTTTTTAGATTTGAATATAAAGCGTGGTATTTTGCCTTTCCAACACCATTTAACCACTCCGACCCGTAAGCGTTTTTACACGACAATATAACAATAGCAGTCAAGTACAATAAGTGTGTTTTCACGTTAACGCGTGTGCTCCCACAGAAATCGTTATAATTCTGTTATTGTTCTAGTGACAACCCTAAAACAAAAAGTAGAAAATCCACATTGAATCAAGCTTCACATCTCTATTCAAAGTTGTCCAAAGAAGTACATAAAAAATACTTATTTTCTAGAAACAGTTTTCACCCGCCTAATTGCCTACGTGCCGTTAGTTAATTTTTTATTAAATATTCTGGTATGAAATGGTAAAAAAGTGAGGTGAAAAAGTTGTTTATTATACATTTATACAATAGAATAAGTGTTTTCTTTTACATAATCCATGATTTTAGTACCGTTTTCACATAAAAACATCATGTGAGTCATTTTTACAATTTTTTTGTGTTTGTATTCTAAATTTTAATATTTAAAAATGTTAATATTTATTTGTAATATAACAATTTCATAACCTTTCAAAAACAGTTTTTAGTATTTGGCTACATAATATTTATTTGTAATATAACAATTTCATAACCTTTCAAAAACAGTTTTTAGTATTTGGCTACATTCAGAAATGTTTCATTTATAGAGCTTTAAATTGCGAAGCGGAAATAACACAAAGTTTTTATAAATCTGACAGTTCGTTTAAGACAAAAAACTTGCACAATTGCAAAATACCTGAATGGTTAAAACATATTTCTCACTATAGTAAGGGAGTTACAACGATTTATATGAGGCCGTATGAGCTGGGATAAATATGGTCTCCTGTGATTAAACGGGTTAAAGGGATTGGGCTACTATCACGGGTATAAGGAGAGGCATGGAGATTTTGAAATAATTGTATGCATTAAAATTAAACAGCATTTGAATGGAAATAAAAATTTGACCCTCTCAATCACACTATTTGAATTGAACATAGATTTCTTATTTACAATTGTTGTTTTTGCAATATTATATTTGGCCATAAAATTTGTAATTTGAAACTTACTGACCTAACATATTATACACGAAAACTAAATTGAATAAATAATATTTAGTTACAGAAGTGGCTATTTGTCATTTGGTATCATTTTCACAGTTATAACTGTTTTATTTATTTTTTCATTATGCAACACTGCTAAAAACATAATATTGTAAGGAAAATGGTGTAGGTATTCTCTTATCCGAAGAAGTGATGCTTGCAGTCCACAATGGTATGCTGATTCTAACCCTGATATACCGCAGTGATTTGAAGAGATTGGATCATTATGTTATTATGTCCAGAGGATTAGTCAGACTTCTCCAAATACTAAGGACGGGTTGTTTCAAATTTTTTTAACAATTTATCAAATATTTGAGGTTAATTTTCACGTTCTCTGTAAGTTCTATTAAATTCTGTTATTATGCATTAAAGGCCAGTTGCTTCAGAATAATTACTTCAAATAATTACAGAACTTTTACAGAATTTGAAAATTAACTTCAAATATTTGATGAATTTTTCAATTTTTTTTTGAGATAATGAGGATTGCAATATTCAAAAGCTTGCCATAAATGGCATTATCTGCTTCTTTATTTTAAAGAAAGACGAGCATTCTCGGGTTACGAATAACCTGACAATATTTGAAAATCTCCTACTACCACCATAGTAAGCAGAAAATATTGCTTGTGCTGTGATAGAGGACTTAGCCAGCTGAGGAATTGAACAAGCGAGACCTGGATGGGATCCAAACGCGATGCCAACTCAGCCACTGACCAGACTGTGATTTACATCTTAAATATGCTATAAAATAGCATCGGGAGGCATAACAGTCAGATACATCAGTATGAAATCCATTAGTTTGTAATTGTGATCCAGAAAACATCAACATCAGTATATTAATATGTAAAGCAAAAACTTTGTACCCCTTTTTACGAAAATTGCACAGACGAAGGAGTATGAAATTTTGCACATATAGAGAAGGAGTGCAGAATGTTTGTTTTTAAATTATTGTTTTTAAATTATGCATAAAAAATACATTAAATTTAAATTAATTGTGGTCGAATTTCGACCGCTGGGCGACCACTAGTTTTATTTAATTCACAAGTTTTTGTGCATTATAATTGATTTGGTGGTGTTTATGAGTAAACTGAGTATTGTACCAGATAGAGGGTACACTTCTACATATAACTGCATACCCAACGCAAATTTCAGAGATGTCTAACTAATCAACTGGACAATCCACATATATTTCTTTAACTATAATAAATATAATTAAAAATTATGGATATAGTAAAAAAGTTTAAAGTTCTATCTTGTAGTAATTTGGGGGAGTTTGATATTTTTCCCTATGTATGAAATGAAATCTTGGGTCACCCAGATGCCAAAGTGCATTCCATTTATGACGACTGTATTAGCTTCTATACATAATTAAGGGCCATCTATTTGAACAGGAGGCCAAATCGAGAACTAAATTTTTGCTAAAATAATAATTATTAGTGTGACCAGTCTAAAAAGCAGAACATTCCTCGAAATTATGTAAAAAAACGAACCGCATTTCAAACCGCAACCAAAGAGTCAGTCTTTTCGAGACAGAAATGACAACACACGCTGATTACAGACTGATTAAATCCGCTTAACCACGTGATCTAAAGTTATACCATAGTAAAAATACATTGTCCCACTTTGCAGCTGATGAGGTTGGGCTCTATTCAACTCCAAGATTATGTTAGCAAAATTAGAATTTATTCCATATTTCATCGCCCTCTGTTGAACTCGAATGCTTCATTAAAAATTTCTCCATCCAGCTGAGAGGCAGCCGTCAGTTGTCAACCCGGTGAAATCTGTAAATCAACTTGGACATTGGCTTCTTTAGTTCGTTACAACACCTCGTAAAAACGTATACGATACTACTAATTGACCTCTTCATATCAATCAGTATTTACTTAGATCAAACTCAATAATAAATGTCTAGGAGAAACAGCCATCCCTACAGACCGATTAAAATTGGATCGCTTGTATTGAGTATTTATCTTTAGAATATAATGTTTTTTGCAGTGTTACATGAAATATCATATTATCGACTGTGAATTGTGAGAAGGGGATATCTAGTTTTTGTATTTCTTTGGCGTTAATTGTGTAACTATTGTTAGACATTTTGTTCTTAAAGAGTTTTATTTTACAATGTACACTTGTTACTTTTTTTACAATTCGCTTCGGATTTCGACACCGGCATCTGGGCAGCCATGCAAAAGAATCTGTCGCATCTGAACAAACCTCACCCCATGAGCCTGCTAAGTCTCCAAGCACAGCTGACTTATGGTAGAGGTGTTGGTTATCAAATGAATGGTTCCCCGGGTGACGGTGCCATATGCGCCTCCCAAATTAACATTAAACTCCAATTAATTGTTGTACATTGCATTTTAAAACACATTTCGTGCTTAGTAGACATAAAATCAAAAAGTATCAACATTTTTTCAAATTCCCTTAAAATTTTGTGGGAGTTAGTTTTCCTTCTAACCTTTCACAGTCGTTATGTATTAAGTTTGTATTAAAAAAAATCATGTGTCTTATGTCATTTGTATTTATTTCTTATGAAATGAATTACTTCATGAAAACATTAAAAAATATATTACAATCACCACTTAAATAACCTATGTATTTCAAGTATATCGAATATTTTATAACACTAGTGTAATTTGTTATATATCTAGGTCATTAAAATAACACTGAGATTTCATTTTTCAGTGTTATTTCAACACTTATTGGAATTATGAATAAATTGTTTTCATTGAAAAATCCTTTGCATATTTACTGAAAAATACTTATTTATTTGTGAATTATACTACTATATCGAATTGAAGATACTTTCAGTATCGCCTTGGTGAAAGATGACCATTTTGAAATAGTCCTGGTTTGATGGTGATCTACCTGATCATTTTAACCCAATCACAATCTACCAATGACCGATTGGGTTAATTTAAAAAAAAAGGTTCAATCATTGACCGATGAGGTGTAGCAGTGAGTAGGTTCAGCCGGAATGGGTTCTTGAACTCGAGTCCTTTGCGGGAAGCGGATCCCATTCCCACTCCTTTTTCAAACCAACCACTTCCAGAAAACTCGAACGAATGCCTCTTCCCAGCGCTTGACACCCCCGCGCTCTAGGTCTTCACATACGGGTGCGAACTCGCACCCGTATGTGAAGACCTAGAGCGCGGCGTGAAGATCTCGACCGGAGCGCGGACTCGGGCCCAAACGAGGAACTCGAAGCTGGACCGAGAACCTGAATGCCCCTACCGGCCGGCGCGACGGGAGTGACGGGAGCGACGGGTGACAGTCCCGATTCCGCGTGCGGGTCCTTGCGCGCTATCGGGCTCTAGTTCCTGCGCAAGTCCCGGGTCCGAGTTCTTCTGCGGGCTCTATTCGCGGGTTCTTGTCCGAGTTCTTGTCCGAACTCGTGCGTCCTGCCTCGGTGCGCCGTCCCAGCGCCCAGTCCACAAACAAGAACTCGAACCCGGGACCTACTCCTCGAAGGCACTCCTCGGAAAATGCAGAACTTACCCACCTCTAATGAGGTGTCAGCTCAATGGGTGACCGGACAACTCGGAATGAAACCAACTCAGAACCATCTCAGATAAGTCATTTAGAGTGATAAAAACATAAGTATAAAAAAATGATTAAATAGATTACGTTAAGTTAGGGTTATCGGCTAATTTAAAATTATTTTTTTCATAGATTTTTAAGGACTCAAGGAGGTGTTGAGTTGACTTTATTCTCAGTTGACATGGAACCAGCTATTTTTTTTTTTAAATGAGCTCCACACAGGAGGCCCTGAGGAAAATTATTTTCCTAAGGGCCTATGTCATCTTTGGGGATGCTGTGTGGAGGGTTTTTTTTTCAAGGAAAGGAAGGGGAGGAGAGTTCTGGGAAGGAAAAGGGTTTAGGGGTGGGTAGGAATCTGGGGTTCAGTGTGTCTTGGTCATCCGCCTCCAAGACCTAGACAAACCTCATCCCATGAACCCCGGCACCCCTGCGAAATCACCTTAATAAAAATAGCTTAATCAGCACCTGTGATGGGTGTGGCGAGCGACCATTGATGTATAAATTTTGTTTACCGCGCGTATCACTTATCGTTTTCGCAACAGAGCAATAGAGATGGTAAGTATGTACGGAGAATGGGAGAGCGCACCCGGAATGAGGCAATCCAAAGTACTCATAAACGGACCAGACCCCAGACAAACCAAGAAACTACTCGATATCCCTTTCAGGCCTGATTTTTTTTTCTAAAATCACATTTTTTTGCACTGATCTTAGAAAAGGACCTTATAAGGCACGTGCAAAAATAATAAAAAAAATCCTAGCTACCCCCAAGGTCTAATACTACCCCTGCACGATCGTGACGTTTGTGTTAGAACATGGCTAGAACTCTACTAATGCACGGTCGTGACACTGTTAGACTTTCGACTTTTATGTGATTGTCGGGGGTGGGAATGAGGACTCATGGGAAAGGACACGCAGGGGAGGGGTGGGGGATGAGGGAGATGCAGAGGGATAGTAAAGGAGATACACGTAGCATGGGATAAATTTATAAAATCCATGCTTCTCACATGGACAGCTGTCAGAAGAGTGTGTTTTCCGTATAGTTATATAGGGAGGAAAGAGAGGGAGTGGGGAATCCGGAAGGGGAGGGTGGGGTTCGCGGAATGGGGTTCGCGGGATGGGGTTCGCGGGATGGGGATTGAGGGAGGGGGAAGGCGGGGAAGGTGTAAGGGAAACGCGAGAGCGGAAAGGAATGTGGCGTGTGAAGAATGGCGGGAGTGGGGACGCCTGGGAAAGCACTCACAAGGGAGGGAGACGAAGGGGAGGCGGACGAGGGAAGGGCAGAGGGAGGGAATGCAAAGGAGACATAGTAACTGCAGGATAGCATTGAAAAATCCATGCATCTCACCCGGGCTATATATGGCCTGCTCACAGAAATAAAAAAACAGCTAGAATTGAGATCAGACAAAAATATTATTCTCCCCGCTTAACACTAGAAAGACCGGAGCAGTCATTTTGACGGCAGCCTGAAGTAATGTGACGATATAATGCTTAATAATTATTGTTTTGGTTTGATTTTTTTTTATATTTCATGATTTATGGTTTAACAACTATGGTGAAAAAAACAGGTACTTTTTTACATTTACTTTTGAGATATATTGACTTATACCTAGAAAGACCGCCGCCGTCAATGTGACTGTTCGGGCCATTACGCTGTATTTATTTACAACCTTCTTTACCCATGTTTACAACATACCCATTCCTCTTCGTTTATGATAGTACTAATATATCTGTCTCTTTCTTTCGGTATTGCGTATCATTCGAACTCGATCTGTATGTTGATTGGTCACTGTCACATAATTTATAAAAAGACCAAAAAAATATATCTCTCGCCCAAATTTATTTTATGGCTTATTGGAGAAGGACAGAGTTTACAAATACCAGAGTTGGTCCAGCTGCGTTAGCTCCTGAAGAACGGACAGAATCATTTATTGGATAGCAAACTCGTCCGCCATTGGTCACTCCAAGAAGTTTGCTTTGTTTTGTGACTTAGCAGAGGTGCGCGGGTTCGTGGGGTTAGGTTTGTCCGGATTTTGGCGGCGGATGCGCCTCCCAAACAACTACATGGCAGGCCAGATCGGCAGAGAACGGTTGAGGATAATTTTATGACCTCGCCAGCAGGACTTTTGGAACATTGCCTTGCACCGCAGTGGTGGGCACCATCATACCTCCGTCACTCATGACACACTGACCCCCAGTTTCCTACCCCTCATGCCTCATTTCCTTCCCAGAACTTCTTCTTCTTCCTTTCCCTATAGTTACCCTTCACACAGTATTCCCATAGATGACAAATGCCCTGAGGGGAATTATTTTCCTTAGGACTTTTTGTGGAGTTTATGTAAACGAAAAAGAAAAGAAACCTGGAAATAAAAATTCTGAAAGTCGATACTGCCAAATTAAAAAAAAATATTTAAAAAACCAAATAATGCACATGCGATAATTGCGAGAAACCCGTTTGCGGAGAGTGCATTCGATTTTATAAAAAACGTAAAAAATCGACATAACACAAGCTTGTACTAAAATTACAGCATTTTGCACTCACATTTTTTTTTCAGGAAGCCTCGAGAAAAAAAATTCTCAGGGCCTATGTCATTTTTGGGGATGCTGTGTACATTTATGTGTGCTTGGTGTTTTTAGGGAAAGGAAAGAGAGGAAGTTCTAGGAAGGAAAAAAGTGTGAGGGGTGAATAAGAAAATATGGTACATGTATCCAGGAGTGACGGACGAATGAATCCATCCCTCCTACTGTGGGGCAAGGCGACGGGTCGAGAGAGGTCCTGCAGGAGTGGTCCAGATTAGGTCTCCCTCAACAAGTGTCTCCCAACCCGGGCCGCTACGCAGTAGGTGGGCAAACGTATTCGCCACCTAGACCCAGACAAACCTCACCCAATGAACCTGGACACCCCTGCTAAGTCATCAAACGTAGCCAGCCACATAGAGTGCCCTGTGGCAGAGGTGTGAGTTATCCAATAAATGGTTCCCGGGGTGGTGGTACCCATATCCGCCTCCCAATTTGAAAAAAAGTCAGCCGTCAAGTTGACGGTCATGGTCTTTATAGGTATGAAACAGTACCCGGTCTTTCTAGTGTTAAAAATAAAAGGACTGCTAATTTTTCGATCTGTTTTGAAAATAGCGATCTTTAATCTTGCTTTTAAAATTTTCCATTCTGCAGGCACGAGGATTTTCAATCTCGTCAAAACATGGAAGATGGTCATAGCCGTCGTATCTTTTAGCTTGAGGGGTTGTTTTGATCGCCTATACTTCACATTTAGCTCTAAATTTTCAACAACCTCACCAACACTCTCGCTAATCCTTCTTTGGCGAACAGGTGCGTTGGTAAATCCATCTGCAACTTGCATCTGAAACTCCAACAAGTCCATAACTTTGTTGCCTGGAACCGCAGCTGTCGCACAATCTAATTTATACAAGCGCCATGCATTGGAAATGGACAAATCAAAGAAATGGAGTATGACCGTTAGGGTCCATTTCCTTGTCTTTATAAATGTGCTTTCATTGAACGTGCACGCTCGTGTTGGAGCGTCCTTAAAGGGATTGGACAGAGACTTGCTGAGGGAACTGGTAGGACTACTAACGGGACACTGCCATCTCAGGAGACACATGCAGCTATTGAGAGTGGAAAGCATTAGATGTAGAAAGTGTGAAGAGGATGAAGAGACTCCAATTCACTTATGGTGCCAATGTCCTGCCCTGGTAGGAACCAGGCTCAGATACCTCAGGAGACACACTGTAGAACCAGAAGACATAGCCACATATTCAATGACAACTCTGGTGAATTTTATTAAAGGGACTGGGTTATTGTTAGGATTGAGGCAAAATGGGAGATAGCATAATGGGCCGATGGCCTATGTGTTCACAGGAACTAATAGTAAACTGTCTCCGCAAAAAAAACCAAAACGTAGTTAAACTGCTAAGTTTAGGTAACATAACACTGTGAATTTCTAAATTAACAATTGGCGACCCAATTGTTAATTTATAAATTCACGGTGGGGTTCATCATCAAACATGGCGGTAATTTGGAGGAAGTTCCCGCGCACATGGTTGTGCGTTGTCGGCTAGTCAGGCAAAGGATTCTCAAGCATATGATCTTCAGGGCAAGAATTCTTGGTTTTTTGAAAAAACATTATTATTTGAAAAAACCATGGTGAACAAGACACACTCAGTCAACGAAAGTGTGTATTTTTGAGTGGGATACGTTTTTTAGCATGGTTTACGAACTTCACATGGGGAAATTCTGAAATCATGAATGTAGTTCTTGAACTTCAGTGCCTCTACATCTAATTTATTTTCGTCAATAAGTAAAATGAATACATTTTATATTGTAGGTAGCTTTAGTTAGGTACCTATACGAAAAAAATATTACATATTAAATATTACTCGTATAAAAAATATTATCGGATTTGTGGGGGAATTTTTTTTTCCTCATTTCATCGACCTGAAAAGCCTATTTTTTTTTAAATAAAAAAATATTTATATTTTTAAAAGTAGGTACTACAAATTAAACTTGATAACTGTGTAAAAAAAAATTATTAAAAATATATATTTATTTTTTTGTGTTTTTTTTTTAAACATTATTATTTTTTATTTTTCAAAGGAGAATTACTGAATGATTGTTTTAAATACGGCATTATAGATTCTTTACTTACGTACCGTTATTTAATATTTATATTCCCAATAAAAGGCTTGCGAAAAACCGGTTTTTTTACACGATTTTTTATCCTTCAAAACTTGGTAAAACATATTTTTCATCCATGAAACATGTTTTTAATTTTTGGCAATACTTGTACACCAACTGTTTTGTTTACGATTTTGTTATTTGTTATTACCACGCTGTTTTATGAGCTGTCAGTGACGAAACTTGCGAATATCATTGGATTCACATATTATTGCTCTGACGATTTCGCTGATTACTTAAAAAATAAAACTACAAAAGGTAAGTAATTTATTTATTTATTTATGAACACCATGTAAGTAGTTATAATCCGGCAATCCTTTATTTCGCAGTTGAGGTTTATTATCCCGATTAGCTATTTTAAGGCCCGTATCCTGCGCCACAATACACATAAACATTAGCTTGAACAGCACCCAAAACATTGAAAATTTGAACACTTCGTGTTCAAAAACCCTGTGTTCAAGCTTTACCACAGGCGACGGAAAACATTTATAGACGGAGAACGTTTATAGTGTGGTTCAAGCTAGTATTCATGTGTATTGTGGCGCTGGAGTTCCGCCTTTAGTCGTCTTTTAGGTAAACTTTCGAAATCACTGGATACGACGCGATTATTTTTTAGAAAAAACCCTTCGATTCGCCATGATTATGAAAGACAATTATCAGTGGCGTAGCTATACCATCTGAGGCCCGTGGCAAATTCATTGGATGGGCCCCCCCCAGTAAAAATCGTCATGTTGTAATCAGCAAGTTCTCTAATACACGAAGCCTTTTCTATTTCGTCTCTGAAAGTGGACTGAAAACTGAGATATTCCCTGATTCATATATGCCTTTTTTATATAGATCAGTGTCATTTAAATTTAGGTAGGTTGCAAAACACTGAAATTGGAAACAATTTAATTCATTGGAAGGAAACGCGATTTCAGTTGATTTAATGATGTCCAATACTCGATAAAATATGTTCACTAAAAAAACTTTTCATCTTGGAGACGCTCATTTTAGCAAAGTTCGTCAAAATGGCGTTTCACCTTCCTCTGACGAGTTTTGTAAAATTCAGGGTTGATGGACAATTTTTCTGCTATACTATTTGCTTTCTTTTTTAAATTTTCAAATTCATGTAGGTATCTATACTTTTCCAATTCTTTCAGACAAATTTTCAAACGTTTTAAGGCATTTGAAAGATCGGTGGCTTTAGACTGAAGTGCTTGGAGGCTGCATCGATAGTTTGTGGAATTTTTTAATGGAAAACCAATATCTCAATCTTCTTCTTGAGTGAAAAAGCTTCATTTCTTTCAAGAGAATTGTTTTCGTTAGCGCTTTTTGGACTTCAACAAACCGAACTTTTAAAACAAAAATAGCTTCATAAAGTCCTGCCCAACTAGTAGGGTTCGATGTTTTTAATGCTTTCGAAGTTGAAGGCTTCTTTTCCTTATCAGATATAAAACTTGATAAGATATCCCATCTTTTGATACTATGCCCAAAAAATTATAAATTTGTTGAATTGTTTCAAGAAATGTTGCATATCAATAACCTCTCTTACTGCGTCATTAAGTACTAGATTTAAGTTATGAGCAGCACAGTGAACATTTACCGCATTTGGCTCGAAATCTTTTTTTGAGCTTTTGAATTCTACCAGAAAGGCTATTCCCTAAAATTTGTGATAAGAGATCGTTCTCCCGCGAGAAGTGCTATCAGATTTGTGTGATGTCAAAATCGGCCGATGTCAAAATTTCAGCTGTGATCTGTCACGTATTTTAGTTTGGGTCGTTTTAAACATGAATTCCTACAAGTGTGCATGATTATTTATTCATTTAACAGCTGTAGAAAATCACACAAATCTGACAGGATATCTCGTGGGAGAACGATCTCTTAGAGAATAGCTCTTCAGAAAGGCTATTCCCTAAAATTTGTGATCGTTCTCCCGCAAGAAATGCTGTCAGATTTGTGTGATTTTCTACAGCTGTTATTTGCTTTTTCTATCGGCCGATGTCAAAATTTCAGCTGCGAGCTGTCACATATTTTAGTTTGGGTCGTTTTAAAAAATTCCTGCAAGTTATACATGATTATTTATTCATTTAACATTTGTAGAAAATCACACAAATCTGACAAGACATCTCGCGGGAGAACGATCTCTTAGAGAATAGCTCTTCAGAAGTGCCTTTCACTGTGTTAGCACCATCATATCCTTGTCCTCTATACTGCGACAAAAAATTAAGCAACCAATGGATGCGTTCTAAAACTGATCGAATTGAATGCGTTTAAATCTTAATAATTTATTTGAATTTGTATATGGTCGAAATGATATTTACTATAAAATTATAATTTTTGGTTCATTATTTATCAATTTCAAATGTAAAATCGACATCAAAAATACCCTTAATAATAAGTTGGTATGAAAATCAAACGAATTTATACACAATATTTAGAGAAGCAGATTTTTCCTTGGTGCATTTGAATGAAAATATGTTTTATACTTTTGATATTCGGCGGTACATCCTCTGCACATCCCTTCAGGGTCACTTAGTTATATTTTGTGTAATTAGGTATACCATATTTTCACTAAACCGACTCACACTGTATATAAGTTTGTCGGCGGATCAACTGTCATGGAACCAAAAAAGACATCTAAGGTCAACGGAGACCAAAATTTCATTCACATTTTTTAGTCCAAATATGTCAGGAATCACTGGTTAAAGTAAGCCATTGCGTCCCTTAACACCCTGTATATATTATAATATTATGTTGCTCTTGTCCTTAGAAAAAATGGCAGCTGTCTATTTTCGCTTTATGATTATCAACCAAATGCTGAAGAGAGAAGAAGCATCAATACGAAGACGTCGATTGAGAGATGCATTTAACCCGTTGGATATACCTGCTCAACTATTTATAGCTAGATATCGCTTGTCCCAGGAAATATTCCTGATGTTATGTGACCGACTGAGACCTCTAGTTCCCGAGCGCAGACGAAGAACTGGAATCCCTTTAGAACTTAAGGTGAATTAATTCATTCTATGTTCCTTATAAAAAACATTCTGTTGTAAAGCAATAGAGTCGTATCATTGTTTGTGTAGGAATCATTGTAGTGTACAGGTTACTTATGTAGTTTCAATGTCCTCCGGTAGATGTCGTTAGTGTAGTTTATTACATAAAGTTTTGTGATACCTCAAAAGAGTAAAGTTAGCCTCTCAAAAACTGGGCGTACCGTACAGGGCCCGCAGATACTTTAATAGTACACAACTGCTAACCCTGTACAAATCGCAAGTGAATTTGGCAGCCACCTCTGGTCTGGAGCTCCAAAACACTTTTTTAATTAACCGCTTTTGCATTATATTGGTGTAATGCTGTTTTTGCTAATAAATAAAATAAAATACTTGAAAAATACCCTCGACTCTGTGCAGAAACGGGCGGTCCGTTTGATAGATTCTCCCACCTTAACGATAGGATTGCAATCTTTAGAGCACAGGCGCCGGGTGGGAATGCTATCCATGTTCTACCGGTATTTCAATGGAAGATGCTCTGAGGAACTAGCGTCATTAATCCCTTCGACACCGGTGCATAGTCGCCAGGCAAGCCAAACGCGCGCCCAACATATGTACACGGTTGACATTGCAGCTCACAACAGCTCGGCTACGGAACGATTTGCCGGCTTCTGTGTTTCCTCCCTCCTACAACATGGGTTTCTTCAAGACCATTGGAGGGGACCCACCACTTTCCCAACGGCTGTGTGAGGAAACTGATTGTTTAACCTCCTTAGCCGCACACGTCAGGACTCTAATTTTTTTTGTAAAAAGGAAGCTACATTTATTTTTAAACAAATCTAGACCCTCCAATGTCCCTGCATGCATGACTGTTAGTAAGAAGGAACTCTCTTCAAGACCAATGTTCATTCCTTCCTCTGCTCAAAAAGACCCTCCACACAGCATCCCAGATGACATAGGCCCTGAGGGAAATTATTTTCCTCAGGGCCTCCCGTGTGGAGTTAATGTAAAAACAAAAAAAAAGATGTCGGTTAAGTATTATATTAGAACAATATCGTCGTTCGTGTATTTAACGAGCGGTTCCGATGATAGAAGACATTGGGTTGTCAAGCAGACACCATCAGTCTGATGACTCGGAGCCTCAGAAACAATGCCACGGTAAGTAAATACACGGTAATTCACACGGGAGTCATTCTCCAGCATCAAGGATCAAAGTTTTGCAGTTTTGTTTAACTTATCGGCCGAATGTACTGATTTTTTTTTCAAAACACTTGTAGACTATTTATTTCTATATTATCTTTAAAAAATCATGTATTTGTATGTCCCAAACTAACATTAACACTTCTTTTGCCCGACATCATTCTGCACACCAAGAAAAATACTTCTTTAATAACCTACCAGTAGAAATCAGAAGCATTAATGACAAAGTACAATTGTTGAACTCTATTTTTTTTATTTATTTGCGGGCAACCCGGGCGTTTACTGAATTAACATTATCATATACAAACAAGTTAGTAACGATGTCTGTTCTTAGACGGTTACATCAAAAAGCATTTTAGAGAAATCATCAACGGGAAGACCGCTTCCCCTATTTCCACATGAATGTCACACTAAAAATTATACTTGTTTTTCTTCTTACGGAATACATGGATGTCTTTTAGTTAAAGGGTTTTAACAAGGAAACACGTGACTGTATTCATTGTATATATATATACTAGCTGACCCGGAAAACGTTGTTTTGCCTGAATTACTTTTTTAATTTTGATTGAATTACTAATATCCCTATTTAAAAATAGGGGTTGATGGTAGAATGGTGAAAATTAAGGGCTATGTGTATTTAATGCCTCACCATTAAAAAATAAAAATAAATCACCATTAAAAAATAAAAATAAAAAATTTTGTCCAAAAAATAAAAAATTAAAATTTGGGCTGGACCACCCTTAACTTTTAGGGGTATGAAAAATAGATGTTGGCCGATTCTCAGACCTATCCGATAAGCACACAAAATTTCATCAAAATCGGTCCAGCCGTTTCGGAGGAGTATGATAACAAACACCGTGACACGAGAATTTTATATATTAGATAAATATTTTTAAAATGTAAACTCTTCTTCCATCCATAAGCAAATGCTTTTAATGGAAGATCAGAAATGTGTCCATTTATTTTGTACCCTGTGATGGTTCAGTGTTGTTTGAACAAGTAGACGAGGAAATTTTTTTTAAAATATTTAAATTCGATCATATTACTGACCTCTGTTGGGTGTGTTTGAAAACGAAATTGAAGGAGTCTGTAATAAAATACGGGTTAATTATCGCGTGGGAGGTGCTAGACTATCGGAGATGTAAAACGTTGGACAAATTGGAAATGATAAATCAACAATTATTTTGAACACAACGAATAGCGAGAGAGAGGCGGAGCTAAAGGCTCAAGGAGCGGAGAGTTCTCACGAAGTCCATGGTATGGAATGCAGACCCTTATGAATTTGATCATAACTCACTTCATGATGACCAAAAATAAGAAATTGATAACTGTTGAAATTCGGGACCGAGACTCTATTGAGATTTTGAAAAAGATCGTTCAGGAAGTAGATTTTGGGTTAATTATGAACTTTTGCGTTTCAGTTATTAGGAGCGACATGGGGAAGGTTTACAATCTCTTGTACATAAGTGACGTTCTAAGAGATTGACAGGTAACACGATTTTGGCTCTTAGAAGAGGTCATTAAGCCGAAATCACCACTCTAGGTTACGTACAAAATAGTGGAAAAAGTAATTAGCCAAATGCATAAAATTTAACGGCCCGTCTAATTCTAAATTTATTTACAAATTCGAGTGTGATTTTTGAAGAGATCAATAAAACATTTTGACAGTTATTAGCTTTTTTCGGGAGAACGAGACGATGAGATGTGGGAGGTTACTTAGTAGAGATGCAAATAACAGGGACAGATTAGGCCATGGTGGTGATAAATGGCCATAAATGAAAATCGAAATCAATAAAAATGTGAGTTTAATACTGGGAAAAGCCTTACGGGCGTTGCTATTTGTTTAAAGAGAGAGTTTGTCAGAGTATAAGGCCTAAACACTCACAAATACGGAAAAACAAGGGAGAATACATATTGTTCGTAGAATAATGCGTAGAATAAAATTCCTTCGCGTTAGGTTATAAAATAATGATAATAATAATAGATTATTCCAAAATGTATGCAGGGGTAGTGCGATGTAATACATTTATTTTGAGTGGGAGAAAATGTCCTATGACAAGTTTGAGTCGAGCGCGTGGTCCACCCCTGTTTTATTTTGCTAGACCGAGATGGTTGGGACTGCGATTTCAAGGGTTGTGACGGGGACAAACGCAAAAGGGAGGAACGGACGGGAAGCGAGAGTAGTGGGTGGCGAGCGGGTAAATACGACTCAAAATTGCATGAACTTATTTTGATTGATGGGAGATTTTCGTTTTAAATAAGCAGTTTTTTTTTATAACGATCAGTGAGTGAAGATCAGTCAGTGGAATTCGGCGGAAGAATACGGTTAAGTCCGGAGGTTTTTTGGTTCTAAACCTCTAGCAAAAAGAGTGAATTAACCTAAGTGAAAAGAGATAGTTGTAAGTTTTGTTAGAAGGAAGTTCGATCCATCAATCAGAAGTTGGTGAATTATAAAAATAATACAAGTTCGTGAATTATGGCATCGCCACGTAATAATGAAAAAGCACATAGTTGAAGTTACCGTAATTAAAAATAAAGTTAGTTTATCGGATTAAATTCAGTGTTATAATCGCTTAGTAAATAAATTAATATTATACTTTATCCGATTTGCGGAAATATGAAGAGGTAAAACTAACTTAATAATAGACAAATAGCTGCAAAAAAAACGTAAATTCAGTGATAAGTTGTGTTTGCAATAATCGCGGTGATAAATTGTTAAACGATAGTGGATAAAATCACGTGTTCTTCTCTTCTACGTGTAATAATCAAATTAATCAACTATAAATAAATAAAATAAATAAAGAGATGACTCATTATTAGGGAGGTGAAAGGAGTAATCAAACCATAACGGAATTCACTTTACAGGAAAAATCGTATAAACTTTACGTGGATTAATTTGGGCTTTAATAATAAATATACCGCTTGACGGAAGCTATAACAAAAAATGATAACTACAGATGATCGAACAGAGTATAGATTTCAGGACATTACATAACAGGGGGGGGGGGGAATGGTCGTAGGGAGGTGGAAAGGGTTTCTTTGTTTTCCCACAGGTTATAACAGGTGCAGATCCAAAATCACAACGAGCGTGTATTCCCGCTAGGATAAAGGGTACAGTTATCAATCACTCTCGGTAAGTCGAATTACAACTCCATAATTTAAATTACAGGACATGCTGACCGCAAGAATGAAGCAGCCTATTGAACTATTGTTCACTATAAATGTGCGTGTCGGTCAGGTTTTTTTTCTCTTCGCCGTTATCACCCGGGTTCAAACCCGAACCGTCGCCTAACAGCTGGTTGCTAGGAACGGAACAGCAGCAAAAAATGGTTCTTACAGGTACCTAGGAACGCAGAGGCGATAGGACTACGATGGTACACCCAATCGAATTGATGGAAAGTTGAAAGTACAACTTACCCAATTGAAGGCGTTGGCTGACAGTTTGGCGCAGACTTCGACAGGAGGAGGGCGTGAGAACCAGATTCACGATCCTATGCATGTATAACATTATATCAACCTGTTTACCTGCGAAATTTCTATCTGTTGTATTGCGTGAATTAAATTTTCACGTTTGGGGAATGTGGACGACGGTACTGAGACTATACGTAAGTGGAATACGTATGTCAGATGGTAAGGGTTTTCCAACATTACCAAGTTACGAAGAGGGAGAGGTACCAGCCACAGACTGGGCGGGTCACGCGCTATGTCGGAGGTCATTCCCTTTCGCGGGATCGTGTCGAGCGAACGGGCGCGAAAGGTTATGTACCAGGGATGCCGAATTGTATGTCATGGGCACGATTCGCTGACGGAGGCGTTTGACTTTAGACATCACGGGAAGCCTGCAAGGTTGAGTGGAGGAGACCGTTAACAAGGTATCTTGCGGGAAAATTCTGTAACGTTGTTGCATTCTCTCATCTGTGTCAACCCAAAAGTAAACGTAAGGCCCACAAAGTGCGCCTTATGTCAACTATTGGAGGTGGAAAGACGAAGACGGTCGGCTTTAACGGTCTGCCTCACAGCTTCGCGCCACTTGCCCGCGAGTAGAGTCATGACAAGGGACGAAATGGAAATACCCCTTTTAGAGCCAGTAACGTAGAATCTGGAGGCGTAATGAGTATTGGAGTTGACTGGGAAAGGTTTGAAAGCCTGCTGTTCTTCCTCTGGCATGAGTGAGTCCGGGTATGTCAGGGTGATCGTCCAAGAGATCCGCCAGATACCGGGGTATAGCTCAGACATGCATTGGCGGGATAGTTGTGTCCGGAGAACTGCCCACTCGGTCAACTTGGTTAGTGGAGGAGCCAATACTAGTTTGCAAAGAAATTCTCCTTCCTTTCCTTTTATCACTTCCTTAAGATTCCCTAGTTCTGCCGTAAATTGGTGCTACTAACAATAACAATATTTCTAACGGTTATGCATAGGATAGGTATTTCAGATTGGGAGTCGCGGGAGCAGCCTACTCGGCCGTAGAGAGGCTCCTCTAGGTACGTACATTTAAATTAAAGTAAATAATGAACTTGTATTGCCATTTAATTGATCTAGGTGCAAAAGGGATCACTATAGCGGGGAACGGGGACTCTACGCGAGTATACAGTTAGGGCCATAGGCATCTGTAGTATGGGGCAGTTAGACAGGGCGTATCCTTCATGCGTTTGAGAAGACAACAGAAAAAATTCTTCCACGCCTTTTAAAGAGTCGAAAGTTACCACGAAAAAGAGTAGATACATTAAATGCCTACTCCAGATAATCTGGGGGCTCCGAAATGACAAATAACACAACGTGGAGTAAAGGGTTTCTTGTAAGATTTCCCAGAACAACCTTGTTTTACTGTGTTTCGCATCACAGGGGTTGGGAAAATGAGATCAGGAAAACGGCGTAGCTGAACCTTCCGATCGGAGATCTCAACGACGAAGAGAGAAAAGGAAAGGGTGAAAAAACCTTGCAGCGGGGTGGGACCATCACAACCCGTACTATAAAATGTACCATTTTTAAGTTAAAAAGTAAAAAAATTTAAAAAAGCATTCCGTGTGTAGGGATCAGACTATGGTTGTGACTCCATTCTTTGCTGAAGAATTATGCTGACGTCAGTAAATGGATGGATTCCGCTTTGACTGTAGAAACCACTAAACTTTTTTGAATGACATGAACTAAAATTACACCTCATGCAGTAAATATCCCCATCCGACTACTAATGCTGACGAGCTTTGCTCTCCGTTGAACTCAAACATTACATCAATGAATTTAGTCCAAATTCCATCGCCCTCTATTGAACTCGACCGATGCACCAGCAATCTTGGGGAATTCTTCCATCCAGGTGGTACGGTTGTCACCTAGTAAGTTCTATAAATCAGCATATTGATGGCTTTTCGAGTTGAATGAATTTGGTAAAGCTCTTTATAAATGTAGGAACTGCGAATTTGACCTCCTGACTGACCTCTGCACGTATGTTGCACATGATTAACAAATGTTTTATTTAATTTGAAGGTTCTAACAACACTCACGTTCCTGGCGACGGGATCCTACCAACCCCAAAAGGCGATTGCCGCAAATCGTCATTCCCAAAAATCAGTTAGTCGCCAGATCCATGAAATTGTTCCGCTAATAGAAAGTTTGTTGCCTGAATATATACGATTCCCAGAAACAAGTCAACAACGAAATGAAATTAAACAAGGGTATGTTTTGGTAAAAATATACTTTTCAGAAAAAATCTAAAAGAAAGTTAATTCTGTGTGCGAAATTATATTACTTAATTTGAAGAGCAATTCTATATCTTTTGTGAGATCGAGATAGATATCGGGCGAGGTCTCCTGTCGGATTTGTGTGATTTACCATGGCTGTTATTTGCTTTCTCTATGGGCCGATGTCAGAATTTCAGCTGTGAGCTGTCACATATTTTAGTTTAGGTCGTTTTAAACACGAATTCCTGCAAGTATGCATGATTATTTATTCATTTAACAGTTGTAGAAAATCACACAAATCTGACAGGAGATCTCGCTTGATATCTGTCTCGATCTCACAAAAGATATAGAATCGCTCTTCTGAAACATATAAAATATAGATATGATGTGAGATTTTCTCGACTAAAAGTATTATCACGATAAGTTTTTGGGCTATTATGCCCTGTTGTGCTTCTTCCTTCTTTAGCCAACATTTCAGAGAGCTTTACAGTGACAATTATCAGGGCAGATCGGTAGATTATGCTGAAGTGTGTGTTGATGTATGTAGAAGTGTTATGTAGATTGTCGTTTATGTTTGTGTGTGTTTATGTTTGTAGAAGTGTTATGTAGATTGTGGGGAAGTGCGTGTTTATGTATGTAAAATTGTTATGTGGATTACGATGAAGTGTGTGTTTATGTTTGTAGAAGTGTTATGTAGATTATGGTGAAGTGTGTGTTGATGTACGTAGAGTGTGGTGAAGTGTGTGTTTATGTTTGTAGAAGTGTTATGTAGATTGTCGTTTATGTTTGTGTGTTTATGTTTGTAGAAGTGTTATGTAGATTGTGGGGAAGTGCGTGTTTATGTATGTAAAATTGTTATGTGGATTACGATGAAGTGTGTGTTTATGTTTGTAGAAGTGTTATGTAGATTATGGTGAAGTGTGTGTTGATGTACGTAGAGTGTGGTGAAGTGTGTGTTTATGTTTGTAGAAGTGTTATGTAGATTGTGGTGAAGTGTATGTTTATGTACGAGAAGTATTATACAGATTGTGGTGTGTGTTTATGCATGTAGAAGTGTTATTTAGATTGTGGTGAAGTGTGTGTTTATGTATGTAGAAGTTTTATGTAGATTGTGGTTTATGTATGTAAAAGTGTTATGCAGATTGTGGTGAAGTGTGTGTTTATGTTTATAGAAGTGTTATGTAGATTGTGGTGAAGTGTCTATATGTATATGCATTAAGGTGGTCCAAAAAATTTTTTTTATATTTTTCATTTGACCACCCCGCGAATTTATTACATGTATTTATAGTAATAACATAGTAAAATTTCAGCGAGATTGCTCAAGTAAAAAGGGGTGCTCAATCGAGTGTACTCTGTCCGTGACAGTAACACTGTTACTCTGTGACACTGTTACTCTGTCCGAAAGTTCGGCTGAAGAAGGAGGAAGTGCAATACGGACAATAACTCATTAGTTGTATAATATTATCATTCTAATTATTTATTACGTATTTCAGATTTCTTGACAAATTTCAATTTCCTAATGTGATGGGATGCATTGATGGGATCCAGATTGCGATGATGGAACCAAAAATCAACGAACAAGCATATTTTAACAGTGACGATTTTCATTCCATGAACGCTCTGATGGTATGTACTATGTTATTTTAATATAATTTAAATACAAATTACCCGACAGCAATAATAATTACATGGCTTCTTTTGCACACAGATTTGTGACTCCAATTTTAAAATATTGGCCATTTGTGCAAGATTTGGAGGAGAAACGGAAGTTGATTACATTTGGGGAGTGATGGCGGTAAAACCTTACATTGTGCGAGTTGGCAAACACGAAACTTTGTGGTTGTTAGGTAAGTTACCATGTTTTTAATAAATATATTTTATTGATTATTGTCATTAAGACCTGTATCTATTGTTTTTGGTCCTATTAAAATAAGCTACGAATGCGGGAACACAGAAAAAAGCTACATTCATACTTAAGCCGCCGCTACCCAAATTTCTACCGATTTCTTACATATCCCAAACATTTGAAGTTTTTAAGCTCTTAAAAAAATACATGTTATTTTTGAACATAATATCTAGATACGTTCCACGCCGTAACGCAAATTATATGAAATTCCCTCGATCAGAAAAAAATCGCAAAGTATGCTCCGAAAATTATTAAAAACAAGTCTATTTCTATTATTTTACAATTTATATTTGTGAAAAAATTCACAATGTTTCTTCAAATGATACTTGAGATGCCTTCTACGAGATTTTTGCTCTATTTTAAACGAGTCATGTTTTATTAAGCATTTTCACAATTTTCGCTTCAATTTTATCATTTAAAATATTAGCGCGCTCTGTCCAACATTCGTAATTACATATCTCTCCATCTTCCTCTTTTTGAGCGGGGTAGCGCCGCCTTAAATGTTTAAAAATTGTAAAAAAAGAGACGTATTTCAGATATTTCAATTTGAGAGGCGGGGATGGGTACCGCTTATTGGATAACCAACACCCCTGCCCTGTGGTTCGCTTCATTTGGTGACTTAGCAGGAATGCTCGGGTTTGTGGGGTGAGGTTTGTCCGGGCCTTGATCTCTACAGTAGGTTTCTTTCGGAACGTTGCCTTGTACCACAGTGGGAGGGACACATACTGACTCCCAGATTCCTACCCACCCTTCAAGCCTTTTTCCTTCCCAGTACTTCTCTCCTTCCTTTCCCTAAAAAGACCCTCCACGAGCATCCCCATAGATGACAGAGGCCCTGAGGGAAACTTTTCCTCAGGGCCTCTGTGGAACTAATGTAAATTATAGTGAAATCTAATCAAACGGACACACGTTTCTGCATAATCAAGTATTTTGAGGCCCCAACCCAAACAGAGTTGGCTGCCAAATTTATAATTGTTGACATTAAAAACATTTTTTTTTTTTTAAAGGCGGAGACGGTTTACACGTAGTTCCCGTGAGCACTTAGGCCCATTGTGCTATCTCCCATTTTACCTCAATCCTTTAGTAACAATCCAGTCCCTTAAAAACATATGTTACTAAGCTAAAATTATGATTGTTGACATTAAAAACATATGTTACTAAGCTAACTGTTATCTAAGCTAAATTTATAATTGTTGACATTAAAAACATATGTTACTAAGCTAACTGTTATCTAAGCTAAATTTGTAATTGTTGACATTAAAAACATATGTTGTTTTTTCCAGGGGACCCTGCATTTCCTCTCCGGCCTTACCTATTGACACCAATCTTAGACGCAGATCCGGGCTCGCAAGAACACAAGTACACAAGCATGCACTGCAAAGCCCGCAACTGCATCGAACATTGCTTTGGTCTTCTGCAGGCGAGATGGCGCTGTCTCCTCAACCACCGCCCTCTGCACTACTCCCCGCAAATGACGTGCCAAATAATAAACGCTTGTGCGGTTCTGCACAATATAGCCATTGTTGCGAAACTACCAGAACCACCGCATTTGCAAGTTAAAGAAGACGATTATATAAGAGATAGCGGCGTAGAACTTGAGTACTATCATGAAGTTGAAGAGATTGACTATCTTGAGCTTAAGGAAGGTCAATTAATACAGCGTACACTTGTTGAGAACCTTTGGTAAATGTTTCCCTAATAGGGACACGCTCAATATGCACTTTTTATTACAAAAACACTTAACATCAGTTAGATAATAATGGGAAGTAAGTATTTCACTTTCCGGAAGTGAAAAATAATGAATTTTAATAGTTATTTCGTTAAAATTAAAAACTATTTTTCGCTTGGCAGCCATTGTCATTGATGTCAAAGTTTTAAGGTTAGTTTTTTTTTTCTTCTCTTATTTAATCCAAAATATTAACACGTGACCCTAAAATAGGTTCTTAGTTTGGGCTTAATTAAAAAAGGAAAAAAAAAACTAGCCTAAAAAATTATTTTAATATTATTATATCAAAACATGGCGTGAAGGAAAGATGTGAAATAGTCTGTTTTTTAATGAAATATCTACTAAAATGCATTATTTTCCAATTCCAGAAACTGAAATACTTACTTTTCATTATAATTTAACTGATATTAAGTGTTTTTGAAATAAAAAGTGCATATTAAGCGTGTCCCTAATAGGTAAATATTTACCGAACCTTTGATATGTACATAATTATTTGTTTGAAAGTGCATTAAATTTTTAATGACTGTTATTTTTATGTTTTTTATTTGTTACGGAGGTCACATTAGGTGACTGATTTTAAAGTGTTGGAGCGCCATCCTGCCTATTTCAGCAGAAACAAAAAAAAAACAATGAGAACTGCTTACCTCAGGTTGTGTACCCAATGTACAGGCAATTTGGGAATGAGGTTACAAATTGTAACACCTTAATAATACAATTATATTGTAAGATAAACATGTTACATACAGAACACCCTGTATTCTAATCTGTATTGCTTTACCAAGGGGGCTTTTCTTGTCACTTGTAGCAAACAGGATTGGTCCAACGATCCTTCGAGATCCAATTGATTCTTGAAAAAATATGTAAAAATCCATAATTCGGGCGATCACACACCTGCCAGGTAAGTATGGTTCTGTATAATATAATTTTTATTAATTTATTTATCCATATAAAGTTTATTTACATGATTTTTTGACGTCTCACTAGGATATACCTGTGTTGAGACAGGCTTAGAGGTACATAAAAGTATACAGGGTGTTATGGAACGTACTTGACTTACTTTTTAAGCAGTGATGAGTAAAAAATGTAAATGAAATTTTGGTCTCCAGTGACTTATTTGATGACAATGTTTTTTTTTTAAAAATTTTTTCTTCAAAATAAAACAAAAAAAAATTTCTTCTGCATGTCGTCATTGTACGCGTTATATCATAGTGCGCGGATAGGTACTTAGTGCCCTTGTAGAAAATTTTCAAAAAACGGCGCTATAAAAATGTTTTATTCAGAATTTTTTAGAAAATAAAATTTAGTTTTATTCCAGTAAAAAAATTACGGAAAAAGTATTATTCCATAGTGCACGGGTAGGTACTTAGTGCTCTTGCAGTAATTTTTCAAAAAAATGGCTCTATAAAAATGTATTATTCAGAATTTTTTAGAAACTAAAACTAAGTTTTATTTATTTGCTTAAACTGTGTTTTACAGATGTTCGCACTTACGTGAGAACAATCCAGTTATAAAAACTCAGTTATTACACAATGACAAAAACCCACAATTAAATACAGAAGATACGCAGATTACGTTTATTGCAGTTCAAAAATTACAGAGAAAATATTATTTACACTTTTTATTACATACAATTGAAAATATCTAATTCAAATCAAATAAAAATTATAATAAGCGCCCTTGAGGTGATTTTTCACAAAAACGGCGCTCTACAAATTGTCCAATTATTATTATTATTATTATTATAATGTGTTTCCTCACTTACGTGAGAACCTAACAGCTAAAAAAAACTCTCTTATTATACATAGGTACAAAACATCATAAAAAACCTTCTCAGTCAAAGGTTAATAATTATTAACCCCCAGGACTCGGCCATATTTTGTCAGAGCTTTAAAATATTTCCGATTTGCAATAAAATCCAAATAAATGGAATATTTCTGAACGCATACGAAAACTACAAACTGTTTTCGGAAGGTGATGAAATACGCTTTCAAATTTTTAATTTAAAATAAACATTTAATTTTTGAAATATAAAATTTTTTAATGCAAATGTAAAAAAGTATTAAAAATTGTTCACCTTTGTTTTTTCTAACAATTTTTTTTTATATGAATACCACAAAAGAGTCCCAACTGCTCCCATCTGGAGCCAGTGAGACTATGGCATCCCCAAGGTATGTTGTGAGGCTGAAGGTAGAGGAAGGACTTGGGGAAGTACCTGGCTATTCAGATCTGGTCACCAAACATGGCTAAAGCCATTTCAAGTAATGTTTCAATTCTGAATGGTGGTCTTACACCAGGACGATACTAGCTTTTCTATGTATTGGAATTACAATAAATTTATTATTTACATAACAAAAAATATAAGCGTAAACCACTAAAAAAAATGTTTTTTCATGACTTAAACTATGAAGTAACGTAAGAAACAATTTTATAAAAAATACCTCTTTATGGCTAAGACTATTTTTGAGGTTGTGCATGTTCAAATTTTTTTGTCATTATAAAATTATGCACAAAATAAATAAAAACCACTTTTTCGCTTTTTTGCCTCGTGCAAATACAATGCGCGAATTCAAATTTTGTATGGCATAAGAATCGAAATATTTCTAGCGTTTATATTCCTCTTAAGCAATAGGAATTCAAAAAAGATTAAAATTATAATAAACAAAAATACACAAAAGTAAAACAAAAAAAAAACACATAAAAAAATATCACAAACGGTACAACTAAGGCTCGGCATAATATTCTAGAAATTTATTCAATATTTATTATAATAATATATTTATTCAATAGGTTCAAAATATATTTATTCCTTTGCTTCCAATTCTAGGAATGACTTCCTTGCAAAGAGTAGCAGCAGAGAATGCATGGAATAAACTTCCACAACACGTCATCCATGCTACGTACTACGCAATATAAACGAATTTGAAGCTCTATTGGATTCTTATTTGGAAAGAAGAAAGGAATGACTTATTTTAAAATTAAACAACTCAATTACTGTTTTTTGTGAAATCGGATATGAGTGCATCGTAGAGCAGAATGCTGCCTTCTTCTTTTTCCTCACAATCTTCTCCTTCTTTGCCTTATTATTCTTCAGCTTCTTTTTATTTTATTTATTTGTTTTATTTTAGTAAATTGTACATTTAAGTTTACAATTTCCTAATTAATTATATCATTTCATATTTCAAACTATATTTTTTCTTGTTCTATGTATCTCCTACAATAAATTTTGAACTTTCCAATTGGTGCGGCCTTTAAAGTTTCTGGTAGAGTGTTGTATAACTTCATCCCTTTGTATAGTAAACTGTTCTGCGTATTCGTTTTGTCCTTTTTTTGTAGTCTGATTTCCTTGCAAGTCCTTGTATTATGTCTGTGAATGTCCTTGTTGTATATAATTTTGTTTGAGAAGTATTTTGGTAACATGTTGTTCACTATTTTATGGATAAATATCATCGTGTGCAGGGTCAACATCTGTTTCACGGTTAGCCAATTTAGTTCCTTCAACATTTTATTTACTTTTGAGAATCTATTTCGTCGAAGAATTATTCTCATTGCCCTGTTTTGGAGAATTTGAAACTTATTTTGTTCTCGTTCATTACACAGGAAAAGGATAGTTGAGCAGTAGTTAAAGTGTGGAGCAATAATTGAATTATAAATAGTGACTGCAGTACTGACTGTGACTGTTTCTGCTTCTTCTTCCACTTCTCTCTACTATTAACAAAATTCTTATCCTTGCCCTTCACAATATTCCCCTTCTTCCTCACAGTCTTCTTATTTTTCTTTTCTTATAATTGTTGATTTCCTAGTTATTCTTCTTTTTTTTTTTTTTACATTAACTCCACACAGGAGGCCCTGAGGAAAAAATGATTTCCCTCAGGGCCTATGTCATCTTTGAGGATGCTGTGTGGAGGGTGTTTTTGAGAGGAGAGGAAGGAGTGAACATGGGTCTTGAAGAGACCCATATTGTAGGAGGGAGGAAACACAGAGGCCGGCAAATCGTTCCACAGCCGAGCTGTTGAACTCAAGAACGAGTCGTAGAAACGACCCGTTCTCATGTGACTAATGTCAACCGTGTACAGATGTTGAGCGCGCGTTTGGCGTGCGTCTTTTAAGTGTTAAATAAAAGCACTTGTAACGAGCACCCTTTTATAGATATTATATTTATGGTCTCGGTACTAGGTACTAGGCAGTACAGCACCTTCAGTACTCTCACATTGAAAATCTATTTATGGTCTCGGTACTAGGTACTAGGCAGTACAGCACCTTCAGTACTCTCACATTGAAAATCTATTTATGGTCTCGGTACTAGGTACTAGGCAGTACAGCACCTTCAGTACTCTCACATTGAAAATCTATTTATGGTCTCGGTACTAGGTACTAGGCAGTACAGCACCTTCAGTACTCTCACATTGAAAATCTATTTATGGTCTCGGTACTAGGTACTAGGCAGTACAGCACCTTCAGTACTCTCACATTGAAAATCTATTTATGGTCTCGGTACTAGGTACTAGGCAGTACAGCACCTTCAGTACTCTCACATTGAAAATCTATGCCAATGAACTGCAAACCTGCCACTCTCACCATGTGAGATTCATTCATCAAAACGAAGAGTTTTCGATAAGCCACACTACTACTTACGACGGTATCACCACCAACCTATTTATCTAAGCAAGTCCTTTATGCCAGACAGCCTTAGTTTCGATAAGCCACTACTACTTACGACGGTATCACCACCAACCTATTTATCTAAGCAAGTCCTTTATGCCAGACAGCCTTAGTTTCGATAAGCCACACTACTACTTACGACGGTATCACCACCAACCTATTTATCTAAGCAAGTCCTTTATGCCAGACAGCCTTAGTTTCGATAAGCCACTACTACTTATGACGGTATCACCACCAACCTATTTATCTAAGCAAGTCCTTTATGCCAGACAGCCTTAGTTTCGATAAGCCACTACTACTTATGACGGTATCACCACCAACCTATTTATCTAAGCAAGTCCTTTATGCCAGACAGCCTTAGTTTCGATAAGCCACTACTACTTATGACGGTATCACCACCAACCTATTTATCTAAGCAAGTCCTTTATGCCAGACAGCCTTAGTTTCGATAAGCCACTACTACTTATGACGGTATCACCACCAACCTATTTATCTAAGCAAGTCCTTTATGCCAGACAGCCTTAGTTTCGATAAGCCACTACTACTTATGACGGTATCACCACCAACCTATTTATCTAAGCAAGTCCTTTATGCCAGACAGCCTTAGTTTCGATAAGCCACTACTACTTATGACGGTATCACCACCAACCTATTTATCTAAGCAAGTCCTTTATGCCAGACAGCCTTAGTTTCGATAAGCCACTACTACTTATCCTATTTATCTAAGCAAGTCCTTTATGCCAGACAGCCTTAGAATCAGGATGTCCTTTTATTTATTCACAATATACTTTTGTATTTCGAATACCTTCTTTTCATTTTAAACTAGAACCTAATCCTTTGCCAAGTTGAGTGCAAATTGTTCATAATAATCAGCATTTCAATAATGTACATTGTTGCCACTTAATCCTACGGTAACATCAGCTTCTTATTCTTCTTCTCCTCTCCCCTATTCATCATAATCTTCTTCTCCTTCTCCTTCATCATATTCTACTGCTTTTCCTTCACTCTCTACTTCTTCTCCTTCTTCTTCTCCTCCTTCTTCTTCTTCTTCTTCTTCTCCTTCTTCTTCTTCTTCTTCTTCTTCACATTCTTCTTCTTCCTCATCGCAATCAGACCAATCACCATCTTCTTCATCTATTTCTTGTCCATTATTTTCGGTTTTTACTTCAGCGCCTTTTTGTTCAATATTTGGTTTTATTTCTTGTTCTACCTTACTATTTTCCACTGTGTTTTCTACAAATCTCTCCCAAGGACTTTCCTTGTCTATTACTTCTTGATCTTCTACCGTTTCAACTTGTTCACTAAAACTATCTTTTACTTCAACAAGATTTTGTGGCACATTTTCTCTTTTTGTTCTCTCTAGTTTTCCGAATTTCTCCCAAGCACTTTCTTTGTCTTCTACTGTTTCAACTTGTCCACTAGTGTCATCTTCTTTAGCACTATTTAGCTGTGTGCTTCTTCTGCTCTCTATGCTTACTCTCTCTATTTTTCCATAATTAACGGATGTAATTTCTCCATTTTCTGTTTGTATTCTTAAACTTTCCGTTTTCCTATAATGTACTTCTTCTCCCTCTCCTTCTTCATCGTCATCTATAAAAACTTTTCGCTTAGAGTTATCATCTCCTTTTTCATTAGTTTTTTCTGGACTTTCTTCTTTATTATTTACAGCATCATCTTTTTTGGATCCTTTATCTACATCATCCCCTTTAGGTTCTTCCGCATCTCCAACATCTTCATCTTTTCCTTCATCTTCCACACCCCCCTCCCCTTCGTCATCTTCATCTAAAGAAATGACTTTTCTTTTGTCGCTTTTTTCCCCAGAAAGTCCTTCCGTATTACTTACTTCATCCACTCCAGGGACATCAGTTTTAGGTTTTTCTACATCTCCGTCTCCATTGCCTTGTGGTAAATGCTTTCCTTCCATCTTTTCATCTCCGATTTTTTCTTTTGCCCCATTCTTTTCTTCATCTTTTGCTCCGTCTTTTGCCCCATTCTTTTCTTCATCTTTTGTTTCGTCTTTTGATCCATTTTTTGCTCCGTCTTTTGCCCCATTCTTTTCTTCATCTTTTGCTCCGTCTTTTGACCCATTTTTTTCTTCATCCTTTGTTTTGTCTTTTGATCCATTTTTTGCTCCGTCTTTTGCGTCATCATCTGATATTGGCCTGACTTTGTTCCTAAAATTAACATTAAGGTTGACATTAATATTCGTCCCGGGACCAGGAGCTTTGGATCTTCTTTCAGTCACTTCCTCCTCGTATAAAAACATTACTTCTTTTAGCTGTTTATTCTTTTGCTTACATTGTTCCATTCTTAGGACAAATTTCCAAGAGCTCGTAGAAGTTTCACGCAAATGGGAAGCATTTCGTTCTATGACACTATCGTCGTGTTTTAGGTAGTATAGACAGTTCTTTTCTGACGGGTCCTGTTGGAAAATGCTATCGGCAAACATCTTACTGGCTTTTACATCATTTCGCAGAAGGGTCAAAATGGGCTTCAGGTCATTTAAGTTGTTTTGCTTCAGAAGCTGATTCAAGACGTCCACTAACCACGCACATTCTGTCACTGAACGTTTTACGCTGTCACTCCTCTTTTTGTATGAAATTATTAGTACGTTTATTTTGTCAATGATTGCCTTTAAATCGGAAATATTTGCTTCAATGAGAACTCTGTACTTTTCAAAAAATGCTTCGAGGACTACAAACTCGTGTTTGGGAACTCCGACCAAATGGTTGATATTGCCACAATCGTACTTCATTAACTTGTCGATGGTTTGGTCGATGGGTTGATTATTGTCAAGACAAAATCGGAGATTATGTTCTAGAATACAATTGACAAGGTTCAAACGACTTTCTTGTTCTTTTTTAATGCAAGGAAGTTCTAATATCTCATTTATTATTTTCCAATGCTCTGCAGTCAGCTTGTGGAGCTGGAAAGCAGATTTTAAACGATACAAGAATCTGTAATGGAGGTTTTCTGGTTCGCCATTATGCGTGGAGACTGTGTAAGACATCACCGTTAACAAACAATCTGTATCGTTATTCACTTGACAGCAATCTATCATTATTTCAAGCAAAGTGATCTTGTGCTCCGAATCAGAAGTGGATTTAGTGAGTTCCTTAAGTTTAGGAATCGATTTATCCGGAGAGACAAATTTTAGATAGCTCACTTCTTCCATAACTACAGACTTTTCTAATGAGCCAACTTTACCGAAGGCCCAGTTATTCCGGACTTCCACGGGTAAATGTTTTACCATTTCCAATTCGGAGAAGTCAAATCTCTCCAAGACAGAAGCACCGTTATACTTTGCGGCGTATATCTTTATCATAAATTCAGTTTTGCGAGAATGTTTATAAGCTTTCAGAACTGTTGAACGGAATGCGTCGAAGTCGAATTTATCTTTTTCTGCGGGCATAGAGTCCAAAACCAGTGATTCAAATTCGCTTTCCTTCAAGTGACGCCTCAGAGTTGGAATGTGCAAAATTTTGAGATAAGTGGAAGACTTCTGGCGAACTTTTTCAAGACCTTCTCTGAGGATAGATAATGTTGTTCTCTTTCCAAATTTAACTTTGATATTTTCTTCGTATTGGTCAAAGATTTCTAGAAACATTTCAGGATGCTGTCGGGGCAGGAGTTGAAACAGCTTATCGTAGCTTTGCTTGCTGTATTTTATCAGTCCTGTTTCAAAAAGAAGCGACATGTAATTTACGGCATCTTTCGGAAATTTTTTGTACATTGAAATGAGCTGTCGACAAGGCAAGATGACTTTGTTCTTCTTTATCTGACACCAGAGGAACTTGACCCCACAGGCTGGCAGCAATTTGATGACCACATTAATTTTGTAAGCAGGTAGAGTTTTTTTGAATAGTTCTTCTGCGAGACTTTCATTTTTCAGGTGTTTGCCGTAAAGAGCGATGATTCTACAAACGGTGTGATGGTTTGCAGCTTTGAGAACATTGTTTAAAAATTCGTCCACCGCGCTTGGATCTCCGAACAAATCTTCTTCGAAGAACCACTTAGCTCTTAAGGCGACCGGGATGGCTATTTTACTGTGGGATTTAAAAATACTGGAGATGGCTTGAACATTCTTGGAGTGATCGGCCAGTCTGGCGATTTTTACCTGGTCGACTTCACTCATGTTGGTCAAGTTTTCGAGATTTTCTGGAGAAAGGAGTTTAAGGTCCAATACGTCGTTTGAAGTCATCACAATCTGAAATAACATTTATCTGTTAGTCATAGGAGTCAATGTCAAGTCAATACAATATGCTGGCTGTAGGGGATAGGCAGAGATGAGTTAGTCAAGTCCCATTAGTATTAGAAAAATTAGAAAAAATTAGAATTAGAAAAATCACAGTTCTAACAGAAATATAGGTCCAAACTCCAAACCCCAAAAGAGCCAGAGAATCTATCTATATGTCGACCCTTTGGAATAACAAGGTTCCATCTGTTACGGTAACGTCGTGCGATAATGAACTCTAAAGTAGTTTACTGTAGATCCTATTGTAGCATGACGTTACCGCGACAGATGGAACCTTGTTATTCCAGAGGATCGTTGTATAAAAAAGTGTGACTATGGCAGTGTGGCTTTGTTTTTTATACAAATCTACAGTTTTATTCCTAGATTGATGAAATTTTGCACACATAAACTTCAAAACAGAAGGAAGTTGACTGTTTACATGAACTTTTGAAAAACCACCCCACCCCCTTTTCCACGCCTTAAAGCAGAATTTTGAAATTTTGCACATTTAATATAATAATAATAAGTTTTATTCCAGGATGTGGGGAGGATAGTGCAATCCCACACGTCCCATATGATTGTACATATTTATATAATATATTTTATAACATATTTTAAAACAACAGATTTTTTTTTTTTTTTAGAACAGAATAGGAAAAAAACAAAATAAAAAAAAAATATATATATAAAAATTAAATATAAAAAATAAATAAGTAATCAATTCTATTCTTCAAGCTCGGGCCCAGCGCTCACTCAGGAGTGGGGTTTGGTGCTGGAACGCTGCGGTCACCACTGCATTGTCGGAAGCCATTAGCCGCATCCTGGCTCCAGTGACCCGATGTCTCTTTAGACCGGCGAATCCGTGCAGTCCTAATTCAGTGAACATTGTCGATGCACTGCTATATCTTCTGAATCCAAATATAATTCTACATGCATCATTATATTGGATCCGGAGTCGTTCCATCGAGGTGGTTCGGTAGTTACACCATGTTTTGCATGTATATAGATTAGTGCAAAATGCATTCATCAATGTTTTTTTTACATGGTTACTGCATTGGAAAAATCTTTGGGCAATCATATTGGACAATACACTGATACTTCTCCTCTGTCGTTCAATATCACCATCATCCGAGAGGTCTTCAGTGATGATGTGACCCAAGTATTTTACACTCGTTGATATACTTATGTTTTCCTCATTGAGTTGTACGGGGAGCATCTTCTCGAGAGTTTTTCCATGGTGGAATGCGATTAGTTCCGTCTTCTTGGGGTTGTACATCTTGTTGTGGTCATTTGCATATTCTTCACAGATTTTTAATAGTATTCTCAACCCTTTGATCGACGGAGCTAAGAGAATCATGTCGTCCGCATAGCTAATGTGATTTAGGCACAGATTATTGATACGGCAGCCTGCTCTGGTGTCCAGGCGATTAGATAATTCATCCATGTATACATTGAACAGGATTGGGGACATACACCCTCCTTGCCTTACTCCTGATCGCAAGTATATCGGTTGGGAGTACGTACTTGCCCACCGTACAAAGTTTTCCTGCTGGGAGTGCCATCGGGATAGTGTGTTGATATACATGGTAGGTATATTTCTAGCTTTCAATTTCTCCCATAAGGTTTCATGACAGACCCTGTCGAACGCTTTACTTAGATCTAAGAAGCACCCGTAAACAGTAATTTTTCGTTTCTTGTAAAATTCTATTACTTGCTTTGCAGAGTAGATTGCCATATTAGTGGATAATCTGTTATTAAGCCCATCTGATTATCTTTAGAATTGAGTTTACCTTCTATTTCAGTCAGAATTACCCATTCAAATAGCCTTGCAATTATAGTTGCCAGGGATATTGGCCGGTAATTGCTTGAGTTGGTCATGTCGGGCTGTCCCGATTTCAGGATCGGGGTTATAATGGTATGTTTTTAGGTTTTCACGGCCAAAAAGTATTTTTGTTATTGTTTTTGGGGTGTTATGCCGTGTTTCGCTACCTCCTTCTTTAGCCAACGTTGGTTAAAGAAGGAGGTAGCGAAACACGGCATAACACCCCAAAAACAATAACAAAAAAAGGGGTTATAATGGTTTTCGTCATTGCACTCGGTAAATGGTTGTGATTGAGAATTGCGTTGAACAGAATAAACATTTGACATTCAAAATAAGAGGAAAATTACTACAGACTAAATCTGATTTTGAAAATCTCTGTATAAGGCCCGGGCATTGCCGGTGATTTCAGCTAGTCGCTTTTTACGGATAGAACAAGACTCTCTCACAAAGGCCTGACACTTGCAGCTGTGATGTGTCATTCGGATAGGCATGGAATCTTTGGCAAATCAAAATATTAGAGTGAGAGAAAAATACCCCGAACTTCATGTCTTCGTAGAGTTCTTCAGTTCAGCAAAGTTGTTCAGGGCTGCTGTCTGCAGAGGGAAGACGGCCATTTGACAAATTTCAACCATGAATAAATGTTGAGCAAGCATTTGCCGTGTTTCTCGACTATGCACCGGTACCGAATCAATTAGTAATATTTAATTAAATGAAGACACTATGAACGAAAATCTGGAATCAGAAAAATATATTTGCACCTCTGGGACTCGAACCCAGGACCTCTCTCTTGACCACTGAGCTAAGGTGTCGATATTCAATTCGGTCACTTTTAACTGTACCATACTTTGACTAAGAACCACCCACATTATCTTCATTTTCTTAACGCATATTTTTATTGGCTGCCATCTTTATGTATGATTGAAAGATTCAAACCCGAACTAAATGCAATCTAGATCGTATCTGGAAAAAAAATTTATCGCACTCTCTCGGAAAGTAGAGAGGTCCTGAGTTCGAGTCCCGGAGGTGCAAATATCTTTTTCTGATTTTTCTGTTTCCAGATTTTTGATTGAGTTTCGCTCATAGTGTCTTCATTTAATTAAATATTACAATTTGAGTTTTTACTCATAAAAAAGTTTAAATTAAAAAATAATAGGATCAATTAGTTCCTCGGAGCATCTTCCTTTGAACAAGAACAGAATTCCCATCAGACGCCTGAATACGTTTAGGATAGTGGAATCTATCACAGAGTCAAGGTTTGTTTACCTGATCAGCTGGAATCCCGTTGGTCAAATTTCGAAAGCCCGAATTGTTCTTGGGACTAGTGCCAGACAGCCGATTATCCGTCTCACTGGAATTGTAGCTTTCGATCTAAAAGAAGATTCAAAGGTTATTTGGTGGCATTTTAATGAACGAAGAACCAAGATTGGGGTGTCTCAAATATGATCATGTTGTTTTGCTTGATGACTGACAAAAGCTGAAACAGAACAGGAATCAGCGATTAAACATCTGCCAAATTTGTAAAAAAAAACAAAATGGCGCTGATCTTCGATTCGATCGTCATCATCAGAATTAGATTGCCGCAAATGAGAAAAACAGATTCACAGAACTGCTTCCCGTTTAAACACAAGAGACCAAATTTGTCCCAGTTCACGTATCTCTCATATAAATTGCTAAAACTCCCTTACTATCATGGTGAGAAATATATTCTAAACGGTATAAGATAGGCAAGATATGACGTCTTATATTCAAATCTAAAAAATAACCAACAAAAAATTAAAATGTACCTACACCTTTATGAAACCAAAGTTTTGAATAGCAAATTGAAAAAAAAATTCAAACTTTGGGAATATTTTATTGATTATTTTTATACGGAACGACCAAAAAGCGAGGTGACAATAACGTTTATAGGTATTTTAAATATTAAAATGTTATTTTGAATTATAAAATTTGAAAGCGCATTTCATCACCTTTCAAAAACAGTTTTTAGTTTTCGGATATGTTCAGAAATATTCCATTTATTTGTATTTTATTGTAAAGCAGAAATATTTTGACCATCTGAAAAATACGCCAAATTTCTGAAGAAATGCTTAGAAAAGAAATGCCTTATGTAAAATGAAAACGTATGAAGGACAAGGCCAGAATCGCTTGGGGCATTCTTGTTCTTGACGTATGAGGTATCCAAAATACACCTAGCCACTCGGAATAATTTTTATAAAATTTCTCTATGACACTGACCCTTCATTTTTCCCGGGATTTGAGCTGTCAAACTAAGAGCGTCGTAGGTCGTGAAAAAGATCGACAAACCTATAAATTTGTCAAATAAACGCAAGTAATGTTGTTTTTATGCATAGTTTATTGTTCACGGAATGTGTTTCAGTAAATATAATATACGATAGCACAAAATAAACCCGTTTTGAGCATTTCATTTGTCATAGGAGCAATCATTGTAGGAATTATGAAACAAATAAAAAATACAAGTTTGGTAAACCTCGACGTAGAAGATACTCTTTGAGGATTGCTCTTGCGGTTGATCTGTCTGGTTGACTGCTTGGTCTGGTGGAAGATTGGCTGTGTTTTGTATACCTTCAGAAGAAGGGTCCGAATTGGACTGGGTAGAGATCTGGTTACCCATCCTGTTATCACTAATTTAAACCCTGAAACAAATAAACAAATTTATAATTAAATGATACTTGGGAAGATGGATGAGTTTTGTGTATTTGGGAAGTATGTTTATGAGAGATGGAAAGACTGGTAGAGATATTGAAAGTGTTATTTACTAGTCATTCTACGAACAGTAGATCTAGCGTTCAAACAAGTTTTTAATTTTCTCGTATTTAATAAATTAAATCTAAAATTTCCTCTGAAATCATAAAATTTGGAGGTTGCTACTTAAATACTTATAATTATTAACCATATATTTTATGTAACATAAATAAGATTGCTGTAAAATAGTTAAGGTGATACCAATTCACAAAGTTGAGTCCAAAATACCTCAAACGACAGACCCATTTCAATCTTAACAATCTTATCTAAAGTTTTTGAACAAGTAATTTACGAAAGATTGAACAATCGTCTGTTAAAAAAATATTTTTTTATAAAAAAAAACAATATGGCTTGGGGAAAAATCGAACACACTTGCGGCAATAAATGACAACTTAGGAGCGACATTGAAGGTGGAAATTATATTTTATCTGAATTAGTTGATCTTCAAAAAGCCTTTGATGCAGTACCTAAGCCATAACATACTTCTCAAGAAACTCGAGAAAATTGTTATAGTTGGTCCTGCTCTTAATCTATTCAAATCATATAATACATACAATAAAAATAATTCGGCCATACAATAAAAAGAATTAGGAAATTAATTTATATTTTCTTGCGAATTAGAAATTTCTTATCAACGAAAAATCTATATTCAATATAGGTACTACGCATTAGTACAGTCTATTCTTCAGTATGCCGTTACCAGTTGGGGAACAGCTTACAAAACGTCTGACCCCCATAGAAATTGTTCAAAAACTCATAATAAAAATCATTTAAAAAAAAACCTCCAGACTTCCCTACTGAACGAATATTCGAAGAAGTCCCAACATTCAAAAACCTATTTATGAAAAATTCAATCTTACAAATTGTAAAAGAAAAAGAAAAACACTCATTCGTAACGGAAAATCGTACCAGACTCAAACATGTATTTGTATGCCCGAAACTAAACACTTCTTTTGCTCAACATCATTTTTCGTACCAAGGAAAATACTTCTTTGACAACCTACCCATAGAAATCAGAATCATTAATGACAAAATACAATTATCGAACTCCATCAATAATCATTTTAAAGAAATCAACAACGGGAAGACTGCTTCCCTTATTTCCACATGAATGTAACACTAAAAATTAAAGGGTCTTGATTGCGATGTGTTTGTATTAACTGTACTTATTATATATGTGAAACACGTGACTGTTTAAATGTATACATAAAATGTAAACTCTTCTTCCAGCAAATGCTTTTAATGGAAGATCAGTACTACTATAATACGTACCATTTTTAAGTTAAATAAAAAGAAAAAAAATATCTTAGCAATAGAAAGCAATTAGTTAGCATTAACAATCATTATAATGATGTCCTTCCAATAAACTATGAAGTTCCGCAGGGATCCATACTAGGACGACTACTTTTCCAAATTCATATCAATGATATTTCGTAATTAGATATAAACGGTGAAAATTTTCTATATGCAGATGATATTGCAATTTTCTACTGGGGTATAGATTGTAACATTTTACTAGAAAATGCACAGTGACCTATAAAAAAATCTGGCTAGCCTTGAGGCAAATGTCGATGTTTAATTAAAATTATATACTATTTGTAATTATTTTTTGATCACAAGTATTTAATTTTTCAAAAATGTCTAAGCAAAAAAGTCTGAAAGTAAAACAAAAATCTGAAAGTAATAAGACCATAAATAAATAGACAAACTGAATATTTTCGTCACAAAACGCGTGCGCGAAATTTTTTAATGATTTATTTCAACTAATACTTACATTTTTTTTTTGTAACCAGCTCAGATCCTTAGCTAGTAACTTTTACAAATTAAAATTTATTTTGCCTCATTGTACTCTTAAACTCATATATTTTTCTATGGTCGAATCCATCCTTAGATATGGTATTCGAACTTGGGGACATGCAAGCACTACTTACATTAAATATATTGAAAATTTACAAACCGCCATAATAAAAAAAATTGTCACAACTAAGATTTACAAACAGAGACATAACTTAAAATTACTGTATGGCTCAGAGAGCCTACTTACAATAAAAGGTCTCCACTGGTTCACTACTATTATGGATAATTTGGGGGAAAGCCCTGACAAACACCTACTTGTAAACAAACATACCACAAGATTTAGAGAAGGAAAGGGCCTAAAAACTCCTCGAATATTAAATAAATATGGAAGCCGTACTCTTGAATATCTAATACCAGTGATTTTCAATAAAATCAATAAAAACATAAAATTTGAAAAAAATGAGAGACTAAGTCCTAAAATGATAAAACTATGGTTAATGAACGAAAACTCCATGTTTCTTTGAATATCTTAATATAGCTGCCTACATATCTTTTATTAGATAGGTATATTGAAATATCTTATATATTTATAGTTGTAAGTTAAATTATCTAATACTACTATGTGATCAATTCTAATGTTTCCTTAAAACTATAAATGTATTTACAAATATTTTCTTAGATATTATATTAAGAATGTTTAAATTGTTAGAACCTGCAGACAAGCTGCCATATGACAGCTTTGTGGGTCTATTCTATTTATTGTACAAAATGTTCTCTGTAATTTTAATAAATAATAAAAAAAAAAAAATTCTGAAAAGTAGTTTTCCAAGATAATTTATTGATTTATTTTACTGTATGATAACATGATTTGAAATGTGTGTGGTATAATACAACATTTTGTTTGAAAATTTAACAAATCTGCCAACAACCAACGGTATAACCTTATTAGGGACGTCCATTAATCACGTGAGGCTCGAAGAGGGGGGGGAAGGGTTCGGAAAAAATCACGAAATATCACAAGGAGGGAGGGGAGGATATAATGTGATTTCACGTTTATTTATTTTTCGTTGAACGAATGATTTCTAAACCAAACAGCGACGCGTGGCCTTGACTCACCGTTGCCAGGCAACGATTTTCCCGCGCGTTGTTGCGACTGCCGCTTGGCTCACCAGTCACCAGTAAGTCTGTGATTTTGACGCCGAATACACGCGTAAATCGTTGCCGCGTATGTTTTGCCTTAAAACAATATTCTGAAAATTTCAATATACTTTGTTCTAAAAAAATACACGTAATTTTGGGTCCGGGGGGGGGGTACACCACATATCACCAGGGGGGGGGGGGGTTAAAAAGTTGCTAAAAAACATCACGTGATTAATGGACGATCCCTCATAATAAAAACAAACATAAGTATTTTTTCAAAATTTAAAACATAACTTTACTAAAAATAATAACAATCTTTCGAAATCAAATAACTATTTTTTTCGTTTTTTAGTCGATACGTCTAGAATTTGATTTGAAATGCCGTATTTTCAGTTGTGTCTGGTTATTCCCTCGTTAATTGATTAGAATCTTGTCTATTTCAGTTCAGTTAGTGTCGCACACAAATATGTTCTAAACAAAACACAAACTATCAAGTTTTACTACGAACACAAGTGTTTACTAAATCACTTACACTCTCACATCACTTCTATTTAATTACTACTTATCACAGCAGTACTTAGTAAGGCTTTCAGTGCACTAGTCTAGTCATTAGAGCTTCGTTTTCTTTCACACATCATTTCTGAGTACAAGGGAGAGGTTACGATAGAGTTATCAGCGGTTTGCCTATCAAATGCATGACAAATTTAAGACAGCTTCAATATTTGATTAGGCTTTATTGATAAAATTTGTAATCTCCGATTGAATGACTTATTTCGGTTTCCTTATCTTAATAACTTTATCGAATAACAAATTGGTTGGTAGTACACACAAGATTAATGGGCCACGCCAAGGCGCCGTATCCTCGCTCGAAAAAAAGAAGATGGAGAGATATGTAATTAAGAATGTTGGAGAGAGTGCGCTAATATTTAAAACGTTTAATTAAACACGACTCGTTTAGAATAGAGCAAAAATCTCGTGGGGGTTGTCTAAAACAACGTTTAAAGAAACACTGTGAATTTTTTCATACATATAACTTGTTAAATAATAGAGACAGCTGTGAAAATAAAAATTTTCAGAGCATACTTTGCGATTTTTTCTATCGAGGGAATTTCATATAATTAACGTTTCGGCGTGGGGAATGTACAGATATTATCTTCAAAAAATTACATGTATTTTTTTAAGAGCTTAAAAACTTCAAATTCGGGTAGCGGCGTCAAGAAGACACACGATCGCCGAGAAATTTGATCAATAGGTGTTTTACCAAATTGTTGCTGTAACTGTCGCCCTACTTCCCCGAATACTGAACGAAAGGGACAACCGCACCTCAGGCTGATAATACCTAAATAAAATCGAGGTTTTGTCCTCCCAATTTTTCTCCCCCAAAATGGACAGATTTTAAAGATTTTTTTTACTAAATATTTATTAGTTTTTTCTTCTTCTTCTTCGTGTTTCCTATCAGGTCCCCCCATCGTTGGCGATCACTCTGGAAAATGTCTCTCTACCTTGTGCTGCCCGGAATAGCTCCTCCGCACTTCTAATGCCGGTCCACTCTCGTATATTTCGCAGCCAAGACATTTGTCTCCTACCAGGCCCTCGGCGACCTTCTATTTTTCCTTTCAATATTAATTGGAACAAGTTATACTTACTTGATTAGTTTTTTACTTTTTTTAAATACATTGGCAAGTTTGAATACTGAACTGAATTGGTGGTGTTCCAACCAGGCAATTTTAACGATTTTTGGAGGATCCTAAATCCTATAAGAAGCAACTTATCAAAAAATCAAAACGTACCGACACGCTAATAGTTGATACCAGGAGGGGGGGGGGGGTGGATTCGTAATTCTCATATGTCAGTCCTGGACACACTGACCATCAGTGCCTCAGATTCCCACCAAATTCTTTTTTTCCTTCTATTTCCTTAATTTATTTTATAAATTTAAATAAAATGCCATTTTGTTGAGTTGTCACGGAACCGATTGAATCGACGGATGTATACCTATACTGTTAACAGCTTATTTAAATTTTGCCGCCAGAGGTACTGCTAGCGCCTCTGGCGGCCAACAGGGAAACTACTCCAGCTACTGCAGTCGGTAAAGGAGGGAACTACTAACTCCCGCGGATTGGCAGGACTGGCGCAGAGCAACCAACAGAACGGATAGCGAACGGTTGGGAAAATGACGCGACATACTGTTGTCAATTAATGGATGTTATTGTTTATATATATTGTCATGTACCGTGGAGACAATATATTTCAATCTAAATATTTAATTAGCGTTTTATTATTGCTAACAATACAAAGCTGTGGAGCTGTATGCCTTATCTATCAACCCCTTCAGAGAAACGGAGTAATGGTTAGTTAGTTAGTTAATTTAATTTATAAGAGGCATTAACCAGCGGCCGAGAACTTAAATTTCGTCGAACGATGATCTTGCGATCGTACTCTTGCAACCGTACAGGGCGGTTCCGATGAGAAAAAATAATTTTTCTCCATACCAGCATTTTAACATAATCGATTTTATTTAATTCCAAATTTGCTTTGACAAAATAGCAACATTCAAAAATGCTCAAACTCGTGTTGATAAAACAATTGAAATTATGTACTTTTTGTAATTATTTTTTGATCATAAATATTTAAAAATTTTCAATAATGTCTAAGCAAAATAAGATTTTTTTTTTAAATATATTAATTTGTAAGACCGTAAATAAATAGACAAACTGAAGTATTTTCGTGAGACAAAACAAGGGCGCGGATTTTTTTTAATGATTTATTTGAACTAAAATCATATGGTCATATCATATTGGTCACCATGAGACGGGCAGCCGCCTAGTATGGTGATCTAATATTCTTTATGTAAGTGTCACTAATATGTTACATGTGTTCTATAAATAAATAAATAAATAAAATCAAATTTCTGAAAAGTAGCTTTCCCGAATAATTAATTGATTTATTTTACTGCATATGATATGAAATGCATGTTGTAAAATACAAAATTTTGTTTGAAAATTTAACAAATCTGCCAACGGCCTGCGGTAAAATCTTATTGTACTAAAAATAAACATATTTTCTCTAAATTTAAAAAATAGCTTTACTAGATAAAAGAACAGTCTTTCGAAATTAATTAATAATTCTTTTGTGGAAAAGAGTCAACACGTCTAAAATTTGATTTAAAAATGACGTACTTTCGGTTTTGTCTGGTTAATCCCTCTTAATGTAGAACTCACAAAAAAAACGTATTAGAATTTTGAATCAAACAACTTGATCAAAAAATATATTCACTTCACTTATACAGAGCACGGAGCACATTATATATTCGCATTTTTACAAAAAATCAATAATTATCTATTGTAAAATAATTTTCAAACAACACTTGTGAAAATCTCCGTCAAAAGCCGGCATTATTTTTCGTTCCGGCGCGTCCGACCACAATATAAACACTGATTTTATTAGATAGTACCTACTATATAATACTATAAATTATAATGTGATACAACATTGGGGAAATCCTTAACCCTTCGGATGCCAGTAAACGATTAATCTTTGTTGTTGGGACAGGCGTTGTTGACGGCCGGCTTGGTCGAGCGGTAAGGCTTTTCACTCGCAATCCGAAGGTCGCGGGATCGAATCTCGGCGTGGCAAATAAATTATATTTTATAAATTTCTGTTATTTCACAATTAATAAATTAAAAATTAAATATAGTATATTTGCGGCACGTTCCCGAGTGGAAGACACTCTCAGTATCGGTTCCCGGGGCGGCGATATCCATTCCCGACTCCCAAATTTGGTGACTCTTGTGCGGTATTCATGTAAAGAAAACTGAAGTGCTGGGGGGACAAGTGGGGAGAGGAGAAGGGAACAATTCATTACCATAGAAAAAATATTTATTCTCAAACAAAATACAAATATAATTCGCCGGGTTGTCACCTATATGTATATAATGTATTATCCAAGGTGGACATTTTTAATTCCGAACTTACCAAATATAAGGGGTACATAAAAGAGTATTTCTCTGATGCTTCATGAATATGTTATGTGAATATGTTTCTCATATTTCTTTTATAATTCTGTTATGATTTGATTTATATGTACAACCTGGCTTTTTATGGATAACAATGTATTGATATTTTTTTTATGTTTTAGCTTAATTTCAGTTTCATGCAATCTTTTGTTGTATATAATTTTTGGTTTCATATTCCTTTATTATAAATTTTATTATTTCTAATTTTTTATTATGCTGTTTAATCAGAGGTAAAGTCACAAGGAGGAAATCCATAATTGGTTTTATATTGGCTATACAAACAAGTACAAACTGAAAAAATGTAAACTGTCGATTTCCAGAAAATAAATAAATAATCGCCGCGAACGGTATGTATGAGATGATGTATGAACGTGAATGGGGCAAGCCAAGATCGAATTGTTTAGCGGTCCACCATTTCTGCCTACCTCTAGAGGAAACAGTGCGATCGTTAATTAATTAGTTCAAATTTAGACAAATAAATGTCGGCAAAATTTCTGACCTGCCTTTGGCACTCAGCGGGTTAAACGTGTAATATACGTAGTTATATTGGTGCCATAGAAATAAAAGTGAATTCCCTAGAATTCCCCAATGTAAACGGCTTTGCCATATTATAACATGAATAATCTGAACTCTATTGAGAATCCGGTCCATGACGCACCAACCACGTATCTTCCATCTATACAGGCCGAAGAGACGTACTTGCCTTACTCCAACCAGTAATTCCTTAAAGACATTATTTTGAGTAAAAACATGTTCATGATTTGGAAAGGTGGTGAATTATGTATTTTAATCTGATTTGGATTGGCAGCTTACAGCCTTTCCGAGCACTGTAGACTGAGATGCGTGTGTAACTCTTGATTATGCGATCAAATTTATTTACAAGTAGCGTTATATTTTATAATAAAACGTGGTACAAAATTAAATTCGTTACAACTAGAGTGACACGGGAGGGAATGTAAGGCAGCCGAACCAGGCGAACGCGGGAACCGGTATAATTTTGCAATATCACGCACTGGACTGGAGAGCGACTCTCGGGGATACCAGTCGATAAAATTTAGCTTTAGTAATTTTTAAGGTTGTTCAACCATAATGAAATTACGATCTCCGGTGACTTTTTCACAATTTTCGCTTAAATTTTATTTTTTTAATATTAACGCGCTCTGTCTAACATTCGTATTTACATATCTCTCCATAATCTTCTTTTTTCAATTTGGGAGGCGGGAATGGGTACCGCTGCCCGGGAATCTTTACGGGATAATCAACACCTCTGCTATAGGTCACCCCAAGTGGTTCGCTACGTTTGGTGATTTAGCAAGGGTGCCCGGGTTCATGGGGTGGGGTTAGTCTAGGTCTTGGAGGCGGATGACCAGGGCACACCCCACACCGTACCCCAGAATCCTACCCACCTCTTAAACCCTTTTCCTTCCCAGAACTCTCCTCTCCTCATTTTCCTTGAAAAAAACCTCCACACAGCATCCCCAAAGATGACATAGGTCCCGAGGGAAATTGTTTTCCTCAGGGCCTCCTGTGTGGAGCTCTTGCAAAAAAATACGGTGCCTTAAGTTGAAAAAAAAAACATCGAAAATGTCACCAGAAACCAAAATTTCATTTGCACTTTTTTACTCCAAATAATGTCAGGAATCACAGATTTTAGACACTTTTGCAAGTTATGCTTTAAGATATTAATAATAATTAATTGTTCGCGCCCGTACATACGCAAAATGACTATGAATAAATAGTTTTGTCAATAAAAAAACTCAAATCTTTCAAGAGAGGCTGACAAATACAAAATTACATCGGTGATTCAATCCAATATTGTATTTGTCAGCCTCTCTTGAAAGATTTGAGTTTTTTTATTGACAAAACTATTTATTCATATTCATTTTGCGTATGTACGGGCGCGAACAATTAATTATTCTTAATATTTTAAAGCATAACTTGCAAAAGTGTTTAAAACCTAAAATAATTTTATTGGCGCCATCTGTGAATGCGTAGATTATAACGTACGTTGCGTTTAACCTTATCAAGTACGTCCCTTAACACAATGTATAATATATTTTATTATAATCTTCTATTTGCACAAAAAATAATGGCTCCCCAATTACCAAAAAACTAGTTTTGATTATATTATGTAGGTGAGCGTACCTACACCTACACGTGAAAACCGTAAAATAAAAAAAAAGTTGATGGGGCATTCCGGGGGACGTGTTTCCAAAACCGAAACCGATTCAGTCGCTGTAGCGGCAATTAACATTTTAAATATACCTCTACATTGGTTATTTTTTATCACTTTGCTAAAACAAAAATTGTTCTAAAATCTAGATAAAATAATCTTTCTAATGTGTATATTAGAAATTAATAATTTTATTTCTAAATATTAAAATTTTGCTATTATTCCCATATTTTGTAAATATACCTCTATATTGATTATTTTTTATCACTTTGCAAAAATAAAAATTGCTCTAAAATTTAGATAAAATAATTTTTCCAACGTGTATATTAGAAATTAATAATTTTAATTTTTAGTATTTAAATTTTGATATTGAAAATGTAAATTGTCGCTGCCGCGACTGAATCGATGTAGGGTTTGGAAATACGCTTCCGAGTGCAATTTTACCAAGAGAGTGAAATTTTATTAATTTTACAAGACAGTGTACATTATATTATTTTCACAAGAGAGAGTACTTTTAGAAGAGATTGATTTATTATTATTTTTACGCTAGCTAGTTCCCGGCATGCGTTGCAATGCCACTTAGATAAATAAATTGTTTGTCTCAGCATGTCCTTTCCCATTCGTGTCCCTTCCCTTTTCGCCTCCCGTGCCCTCTTCCTCTCCCGTGACCCCCCTCCATTCCGCGTTCCTCTCCGCTCCTCCCGGATTCGGGGGCAGTAAAATCTCACCAAATCAAAAAAAAAATGTTTCACTTCTTTTGAAGTGTCCTATTTTGCCGGCTGAAAAAATCTAATGGCTATTATCTTTACGAAAATAAATATAGTCATTTAATAAGTGTATTGTAAGTCTCGCGTTAGGGATAGGGGGGTCCCACCAAATATCACTTAATCTCACCAAGGGCGGAAGGAGTCTAAATTGAAAAAAAAACAGCTCACGTAGTTAACGTATGCCCCCTAACAACGAAGTGGGTAGGATGCTCGACTAGCAGTCGCATTATATACGAACGAAATGTAAAACACAAAAAACAAAACTCACCTGATTTTAAATCACCGAATTACATTTGTAAACTGTAAAAGAATCAAAATGATTTTTTTTAAATTAAACACTTTTTTATACACTTTTTAAATATAGCTACTTTATTTCTATTTACATTGCTATTCTTTGCGCAGCCCTTTTTAATGCAAAACTTAAATTTGGATTTGAGGCCAAAAAAACCCAACCAAAAAATATTGAATTAAATTCAAAAGTATAGCAAATATTTGATACGGATATTTGCTACTTTATTTATTTACGTTTTAAATTAGAAAATATAGGCCATTAAAGCATTCAGTTTTTCATGATTTTAGAGGCATTGTGAGTTAATGATAATTAGTAATTATTAATTATATGTTAAAGAGCGGTGTACCCGCTCAAACAGAAGAAGATGGAGAGATATGTAAATATGAATGTTAGAGAGAGCGCGCTAATATTAAAAACGATGCGACTCGTTTAAAATAGAGCAAAATTTCGTGGGGATTGTCTAAAATAGCATTAAAAAAAATACTGTGATTTTTTTCATACATATAACTTGTAAAATAACTGAAAAAACATACTTTGCGATTTTTTTTTATCGAGAGAATTTCAGATAATTGCCGTTTCGGGGTGAGGAATGTATAGATACATATTATCTTCAAGAATAACATATATTTTTTTAAGAGCTCTAAAGCTTACAGTATTTAAGGAATATATTTATTAAATCTGTAGAAATGCGGGAAGCCGGGCCCTAAAAAACGTATTTTTGCTTTTTTTCTATATAAACATGAAAATAATAAAAATAATTAAGCATTTTGAATTAATTTAATTAATTAAATTTGCACAAATTTGCAAATTTTATCCATTTCTGTTGGAACACAAATTTCACATATAAATTCAAATTTCTACTCAAAGAAACACCTTTCTTAGAAATTTATCTATTTTTTATTTTTATTATGACCAGTCCATCACAACCCAAGAAACATTTTCGCCTTTCTGTGGTGGTAGTAGGAGATTTTCAAACATTGTTGGGTTATTCGTAACTCGGGAATGTTTGTCTTTCTTTTTAAAAAAAAATATTTTTTTTTTCCATTATATTATCAAATTAAGCAGGGGCAGACTTTTTATTTTATAATCATAATTAACTCACAAAAAATGTCAAAGTTTCCAATAAAATCATTCAAAATTTATTTTAATGGCCTGTATTATAATAATTTATAAAACAAATAAATATAATATTTGCATTTTGATTAAAAATGTATTATTCGGTTTGGTTGGATATTTCGATGTCAAATCCAAATTTTTTTTTAACACTTCCGTACCGGACCGGGGGAACGCACTTACACTAACGAGAGTTTTACGCTGTATCTAAGTTGTTTTTTAAACCACATACTCAATAATTTGGTTAATCCTAGAAAAAATATTTGGTTATCGATCTACATTAAAAAAATTAATATCGGATTACTACTTTTCTTAATATTAAATAATTTCTTTCAAATTCCGGTCGAGAATCTGTCCCGCCCGCCCCCTTTCCCCTCTGTTCGGGCGTTACCCCGTACCCATCTGCTGGAATATCGGGACGATTCTAAGCGATAGCAAGTTATTTCTAAGTTGTTAGTGGAAAGGACTAGATGCCGTTTGTTTACACTGCGCATCTGGTTTGACCTTTTTACAATGCTATAATGTTCGCTTGCCGGTCAAAGATCGTTCAGTCCGGATCGTTTCCGCTACGCGCCAATCGCCAGTCGACATTTGGAAACATGGAGGTATGTTGGCCACGTTTTCTGTGGAAAAATATACGTTATCATCTAAATTCATTAGAATATTAATTACGACTTTATTTATCAAACGATTTTGAAAATGACTACTGAAATACTATGAATATACTGCCCTCTAATTATGACCAAAACAAATTACAAAAAATTATGTCATTAACACCCTTTAATAAGCAAAACAAATTGGGGTCCCCGAGTGACCATGTGTGATTTTTTTCTTTCCGGAACGAAAAGGTTAGAGGCGCGCTGCCGTTCCTCTTTAGTGTTACATAAACGGCGCTACATAAAAATATGATTGTTCATTATTAGTCGATTTTGTTTATTTCAAATATAGAATAAAAATAATTGTTTTGCAAAATATAAATATTATTGGTAGGTACCGGAGTAGGCACTTTTTTTATAGTTTCATAATTATTTTCACAACACAACGATTATCCATGATTTTAAAAATGTCACACTCGTAAAAATCACACAAGTACCTAAATTACATTGTTTATTAATAACAGTGTTTGACATCAATCCGCCCACCACAAAGTTACGGAAAATACTAAATCTCAGTTTTGGCTACACTATCTATGCAGGAAATAAATTAGTCAGGAGTAAATAGCATTTTTTACATGTCACTCTTTGCGGTTTTTTAATACCCATAGTGTAATGGGATTTACCCGATATCGAATATTAAGCGATTTTTTAATAGTAAACAAAGAACTTCTCCAAACTCCTTTTTCCAAAACTACCTTTGGACAAAGACACTTCAAATACATTTAGCTTGCAAACTATACGATACACTACCAGCTACAATTAGACAAACTGAATCCTTGACAAAATTCAAACAAGACGTAAAGAAATGGATTGTAAGTATTGGACGCCACACTACTGCAAACATCTGTAAAATAAATCACACATAGATAGAAAACAATTTACATACGACCTAATCCATAAAAAAAAAAAAATATATAGTATCATGTCAAATTTAATTCCATAAATAGATTTTAAAGGATTTACTATTTACTGTTGTTCATCTCTTCCTTCATTCATATGATAACCCTCTTTAAATATTTACCCACACTTCCAATCACCTTTCTATTTTTATTGTATTCAAGTGAATATGTATGTAACCTTATATTCTTGTAACTACCAAGTATGTTCCTTAAACATGTTCATTTATGTACCTCTAAGCCTGTCTCGACACAGGTATATCCTAGAAACAGGCATCGAAAAACCCAATGTAAACATACTGTATATATATATATATAGATGAATAAATTAAAAAAAAAAAATTATCTAACATTCCAAAACAGCGCCTTTATCTGTACAAGGCAGGGGAACTAGGTCGCCACCCGGTTGAGCAACATTGTTAGGCGGGTTAGGAGAGGGATTATACGAAGGAATTAATGAATTGTTCCGTTTGCGATTGGTCTGCATAAGGTATAGTCCTTTCGTACACTGAGATATTTACAAGCGTCTCGAGTTTCATGCGCGTAGCACGCGCATCACTCCTGAGCACCAACCCGCCATACTGTTTTGCTAGTGTTCGTACACGATGCTACGCGCCGACTACGGTTTGACGACAGTTGCACGTTACCAACAGTGCTGGAAGCGCGCTACGCTAGTTGCATTCATATCTACTACTCGGGCAAAAACGGGCGTTCCGTCTCCCACCTTAACGAACGGATTGCAATCTTTAGAGCACAGGCGTCGGGTGGGAATGCTATCCCTGTTCTGCCGGTATTTCAATGGAAGATGCTCTGAGGAATTAGCGTCATTGATCCCTTCGGCACCGGTGCATAGTCGGGAGACACGCCAAACACGTGCCCAACATATGTACATGGTTGAAATAACATTTGTCACATGAGAACGGGTCGTTTTTTTAATAGCTTGGCTGTGAAACGATTTGCCGGCCTCTGTGTTTCCTCCCTCCTACAACATGGGTCTCTTTAAGACCAATGTTAATTCCTTCCTCTCCTCAAAAAGACCCTACACACAGCATCCCAAATGACATAGGCCCTGAGGGAAATTATTTTTTTCAGGGCCTCCTGTGTGGAGTTAATGTAAAAAAAGCCCCGGAGCTACGACTTTTTCAAACCAGGGCAGAAACTTGATAGTGGTGCCCCCTCTCGATGAGTGGCGCCCCCTCTCGTGAGGTGAGTGACCTCCACTTCGCTTGACGTTCGACCGCTCGAGTTTATTCGGCTCAGCTCGTCTAGCCAGTTCTAGATACAACGGGGATTCCCTTGGCAGAGACATCACGCAGATAAGCACGCGTTTAAAATCGACTTAGGAAACGTTCCTAAATCAACATAGGATGTGTTCAAAAACCAATTGAGCGTTTTAAAATAAAGTGAATAATCGATAGAGCAATGTGCGTTGGATACAAGGCCCTTCGTGAATCAAGTTTTTTTTTTAAATCAAACAAATAAATTACGATTTCGGCGCCCCCTTAAACTGCCGCCCGGAGCAGGCGCCCCTGTTGACCCCCCCCCCCCCCCTCCCTATATCCGGGGCTGCTACCAGGTAATATTCGTTTGACGTTTGACAGAAATGGCAATATATCTTGAATGGAATGTTAATTTCGTTCTGGAAATGGGAAAAAATGCGTATTTATGTAACAATACTTTACCAGAGTACGTAAGAAAGGATTTAGTGGAGATGGCATGAAGAAAAAAGAAGATTTGAAAAAATAATGCAATAGGTGGCATGCGAGCTGTTTGAAAATCTGAATGTACCTGGACTGAATATATTGAACGCGGGAGAAGGGAGGGGATCGCGGGAGGGGGGTTCGCGGGAGAGAGGAGAGGGAAGGCGGAGGGGGAACGCGTGAGAGAAAGGAGTCATGGGAGGGGAAGGGAAGGCGGAAGGGGAACGGAACAAGTGGAAAAAAACACGAAACTCGCTAGTATTAGATATATTTTAAAAAATGTTATGAGGTTGTAGGGAGTATTGAGATGAGGAAGGAGACGAGGAAAAAGACGAGGAACAGGAATGTGGGGAAGTACCTGACTATTCAGATCTGGTCACTGAACACAGATTCAATTTGGGAGGCGGGAATGGGTACCGCCGCCCCGGGAACCTTTAGTGGATAACCAACACCTCTGACGTAGGTCACCCCAAGTGGTTCGCTACGTTTGGTGATTTAGCAGGGGTGCCCGGGTTCGTGGGGTGAGGTTTGTCTAGGTCTTGGAGGCGGATGACCAGGACACACTGAACCCCAGATTCCTACCCACCCTTAAACCCTTTTCCTTCTCAGAACTCTCCTTTCCCCTTTTCCTTAAAAAAAACCCTCCACACAGCATCCCCAAGGATGACATAGGCCCTGAGGGAAATTATTTTCCTCAGGGCCTCCTGTGTGGAGCTGATGTAAAAAAAAAAAAAAGATAGATTCGGAATGTCAGTCTTCCAGTAGGTATGTATATAGCCCCGGTAAAAGACCACCATTTAGAATCGAATCGATGCGTTGGCTGATATGGCTTTTGTCGTGTTCGGTGATCAGATCTGAATAGTCTATTACTTCCCTACCTTCCTCTTCCTCCATCTCCCTCCTCTCTCCACTCAACCCCTTGCCATACAACATTCCACATTTCGGGATTTAATTTAGCCCCAGAACCACAGGTTGTGAACCCCTGGAACAGCGTGCAATTAAAACATATAAGTGCAATTCCTAGACTTGTTCAATTGGCAATGTTTATCAGAATTCCCAGGATTCTACACACCGCCGATAACTTCGTCGTGATATCTCCTTCTTTCACATAAAATATGCTAGTAATAGAAAGAGAGGTTGCAATCGTATTGCAAATGTTTACCATATCATCGGATAAACGAATCCATTATAAAATAAATAAACATTAGATATAAGGAAAAAAATAATATTTTTCAATTTGGAGCGATTTTGTCGGATTGTCGGATAGTCAGACGCAGGGGCGTAGCTACCGCCGTATCAATGATACGGGGCCCCCGGGCTTTTGTTTCTTTTGTGAGAAATCTTTACCCTTTATTTGGGCCCCCCAACTAATTTTGATACAGGGTCCCTCCAAGGCACGCTACGCCACTGGTCAGATGATTATATTTATAATGTTATATAGAGTCGGGGAGTTTCAGACAGTGTCAAATGACGTCAGTAAGTGTCAGATAGCGTCAGTGAGAGCTAGATGGTGTCAAAACGAGTCTGATAGGAACGGATTATGACAGATTTTTGATTTTCGGCAACTGTTTTTCATCCTTTATGTTATCCAGATCTCTTCAAGACCCGCAATAATAAATCTCTTCTGACAGATCCTACCTTAACCCGCCTCAAAACGCAGCTAAAGCGGGTGGCGGTATAGTTCCCTATCTTTACATTGTGCACACGGAGACGGTCTCGTGAGGTGTAACATAAAAACAACGAGTCTGATAGTGGCAGACCGTATTAGATAGTGTGTATCGAACGAGTCCACAGGAGCAAATGAAACAACACAAAAACTCAAAAATGAAATTTGCGGTCCACACGCCGCCAATGCCTTACGCCACCAAGGCCACACATATTTCCGTCTCCCTTTCCCCAACCTGGGAGAGCTGCTATTGGCTAACGAAACAATGTGCGTCTCGCACATCTTCCAAACGATGTCTAACTGCTATAATTAACTTATCAATTGAAAACTCAAACGCAATTGATAATAAATACACTCAGTTTCAAAATCGGACTCAAAAATACATCAGAATAACCACGCAACACTTTCCCCAGAGACTACAAACAGAAATGACTTTTTGACTTTTTGAAATATTGGCATACAGAGCTCCGGGCCAAAAAGGCCCCTTTCTCTTTCATCATGAATTTATATTAGTGGTTGTTGGAAAATTGATTTTTTTAGTTGTTTGTTAAAATTTTTTTTGCAAAGGTACATGGCTGCAATATGGGGAGGTTAAACTTTACGGAGGATTTGTTTAGGTTTTTTATGTGTGGTACGTACGTTTTCGTCGTACTGGGCGAGGCAATTTATGGACGCGTTTTCATGGGTGAGAATTCCCGCATAAAAGGTTTCCGCGAGACTTAAGATGTGATTTTTTAATAAGGGGATTTCAGAGTCTTTATGTAGTTGGGCTACCCTCATCCATTTGGGGGCGCCCAGGGCTATGCGTATGGCTTTGTTCTGGAATGTTTGGAGTTTTTTCAAAAGAGACTCTGAAGCGTGGGCCCAGATGGGGCTTGCATATGTTAGTTTTGGCCTTATAGTTGATTTATAAATAAGGAGTTTATTTTTAGTTGAGAGTTTTTTTTATTTTTTTTGCTTAACATGGGGTAAAGGGCTGCAAGGATTTTATTTGCTGAGGCTAGAGTTTCATCTATGTGCTTTTTCCAAGTTAATTTACTGTCTAGGGTTACTCCGAGATATTTAATGCTTTTTTTCCACGGGACGTTTTCTCCGAACAAATGAATATTAGGTGGCCTTTTGGGACGTCTACGTGAGAAAACGCAAGCGGCGCTTTTAAGGGGATTTATACTTATTCGCCATTGTTTAAAGAAAGTTTCTAGTTTGGATACGTGGGATTGAACTTTACGGGTAGCTTTATTTTCGCTTACCGAGGTTGACATGACGTCGGTATCGTCTGCAAAGTTTCCTATTTTAGTGTGAATGTCTTGACTACCGGGGCGGGGGATGTCGCTTAAATAAATGTTGAACAGAGCTGGTGAGAGAATAGAACCTTGAGGGACACCGGCTCTTATCAATCTCACTGAACAGAAGATACCATCTAGTTTTATTCTGAATTTACGATCTTTTATGAAGTGTGCTAAGAGTTGAGTCATTGAGAGGGGAATACCTAGGAAGTTCATTTTATAAATGAGACCTCTGAGCCATACATTGTCGAATGCTTTGCAGACGTCTAGGGAGAGGACTACCGTGTGTTGGCGATAATTAAAACCGTTTGTTATTTCTTCGACCATTCGCAAGAGTTGGTGGAGAGTGGAGTGGCCCGATCGAAAGCCGTGTTGAAAGTCGGGGATGAGCTTAAGTTCGTCAACTGATTTTTTAAGCCTGACGAGGATAAGTTTTTCTAGAACTTTTCCTGCGCAGGGAAGGAGGCTGATGGGTCTGTGGTTTTGGGCCAGAAGGGGATCTTTACCAGGTTTAGGGATGAGAATAACGTCTGCTGTTTTAAAGTCTTGTGGGAATTTACGAAGTCTAAATGACGCATTGCCGATGGCTGTAAGAGAGCAGACGGCTTTGGAAGGGAGACATTTTAAAATTTTATTTGAGATTGAGTCGGGACCAGGACATTTTTTTGTTTTGAGCGTTTTAATAATGTTTGTGATTTCTTGAGGGGTTGTGAATGGGATTGGATTATCTGTAGGGATTTCGGCCATGATGGCCTCGACTTTTGAGTCAACGGTGGAAACGAATTGGGGGTCGTCGTAGGCCGTAGACGGGGAAAATTGATCTTCGAGGCTGTCTGCAAAAGTCTCGGTTTTGTCTCTAGAGGAATAAACTGTGCCTTTTGGGCCCGTAAGGGGACTTATTTTGGTGGAGGGTTTTCTAAGGGGTTTTGAAAGTTTCCAGAAGGCTGTTTTGTCGTCTTCCAGAGTGGAGATAAAATCATGCCACTGCTCGTTTCTGTACTTTTGAAGTTCGACTTTAACCTGGTGTGAGAGGCGGTTCATACGAATGCGATCGATCGGGTTTGAGAATCTTTGCCACTCCTTACGGGCAAAGTTTTTCTCTCTCTCTCAAAGTTTTTTCAATTCTGCGGGTAGGTCGGGTCTGTATTTATCATTTGCGACTTCGACGGTGGCAAGGTTTACGGCTGATATAATGTCGTTGGTAAAATTTTTCGTTGCTAAATTAAGACTATCTTCGCTAGTAATTGAGGTTTGTATTTTTACTGACTCTAGGAGTTTAGGGAGCTTTTGCCATAGAATTTTTTTACGTGTGGTTCGGTGAGGTGGTACTGAAGGTAGGGAGCCGTCTGATAAAAATAGGAGAACTGGGTCGTGGTCCGAGGATAATTTTTTAACAGGTTGGAGGGTGGTAGACAAGGGGGCAGTTTTTCAAAATTATTATATCTAGGACGTCGGGATTGTGATTCGCGTTTTTGGGGAATAGAGTGGGAATGTCGGGGGCATTTACAATGAGAGATTTATCTGCGACGTAATTAAAAAGAAACGTACCCTTGTTGTTAGTGGTCCGGGAGTGCCAAGAGCCGTGTTTAGAGTTTAGGTCGCCTGCTATTATTGTGGGTAGGGGACTATCTAGAAGTTTATCGAGGTTCGGGGCCGTTAATTTTCTTTTGGGGGGACTATAAGCTGATATGAGTTTAAGTGGGCCATTATTTAAGGTATTTATAACTATTGCAGTGGTTTCGATGTTTTCATTTGAGGGACAATTTACTAAACAGTGGTCGATGGAGTATTTACAAACAGAAATGAACCCGATCAAGCAAATGGTTGCCTATTTACGTTACCCCCACCATACGCCTGGCCGAGCTGCGATTGGCCCATGATGAACAAAGGAAATTTCTCAATCAAGAACAATTACATCAACGAATTCATGTTCTCAAAACTTTGGAGCTAAATTTCGAGAAACTGGTGATAATTAAGATCGAAATTTAAATATCATCCCCGAAGAATGGACATAAGCAACTAACAGTATAACAACTGGAAAACTGACGTCTATCAGTAATTATTACGCTTTAAGAAGAATGGACATAAGCAACTAACAGTATAACAACTGGAAAACTGACGTCTATCAGTGATTATTACGCTTTAAGAAGAATGGACATAAGCAAGTATAACAACTGGAAAACTGACGTCTATCAGTGATTATTACGCTTTAAGAAGAATGGACATAAGCAACTAACAGTATAACAACTGGAAAACTGACGTCTATCAGTGATTATTACGCTTTAAGAAGAATGGACATAAGCAAGTATAACAACTGGAAAACTGACGTCTATCAGTGATTATTACGTTTTAAGAAGAATGGACATAAGCAAGTATAACAACTGGAAAACTGACGTCTATCAGTGATTATTACGCTTTAAGAAGAATGGACATAAGCAAGTATAACAACTGGAAAACTGACGTCTATCAGTGATTATTACGCTTTAAGAAGAATGTTTAATCCTTAATATTGCACTTTATACCACAAATGTAAACTTGTATCTTTTTTTGTAAAAACAATAAAAATTATGTGAGACTTTGGTTTTGGGGATCGGGGCTGTTTTTATAATGGCTATAACATACAATTTTTACAAATCTGCCCATAAATCGTAGCAATTAGAAAAAATAGGTAAAACAAATGCCCTATACATAAAAGGGAGGTTCTATACCCTAAGAGTCCGCCCCGGATTTACCCTATAAATACGGCGACAAATCAGTCATAAGGCAGTTCAAAATTACCAGCCAACAAGAAACAGTCTCCAAGAAACCAAACCAGTCTCCAAGTTCAAACCTCTTTTCAAGTGTTTAATTAAAAAGTACTAAATTCAGTTCCACCTTCTTCCCAGTATCCCAGTATCCAAAGTCTCCAACAGTCTGCAAGTCTTTTAAAGTGATTTTATACCAGTAATAAATTCAGTTTTGCCAATTTAATTAGACTCGCTGATCCAGAAATAAAGTTATTTAAAAAAGGCCATTGGCGTGCCAAGTCTTGTCCAGCTCCCTATTTTAATACAGAATCTGTACAAACACCCCACTGGTCTCGTACATAGTGTCTGAATGGTATCAGATGATGTCAGATAGTGCAGAGAGCGTCGGATGGCATCAGATAGCGTCAAAAAGCACCAGATAGTATCAAACAGTGTCAGTTTTAACAGATAGTATCAAATCATTTCAGATGATAGAATACACAAGAATATAAAATAAAACAGAACAAAAAAATTACAATGTTTTTGATGAGTGTTGTCAATCAGGTTGAAAAACATGTTAATAAAGTTTAGAGAAAAACGCTTTCAAAGTTTAGCTGCAGGATAATTTAACATACAAACTGTTTTAAACGGTTTCACATAAAATGTTGTATCTCCGCCAATTTCCCGAATTTCTTTAAAATATTTGGTGTGACAATTCTTAACAAGTGCACCTTTCAGAAAATGAAATAAAAATGACATTTTTTTACAGTGTCCTGGTGCCCTAAAGCCTCGTTAAGGATTTGATCAAGGGAACATGGAGGCGTTTGGGGGCCCACCACGGCCGGGGGCCCGGGGCGGGCCGCCCCCCCCCTTAGTTCACCACTGACCCTAACATTACACCAATTAAATAAAGCGGAGGAAATTATTTATGCCCCACTTCTCAGTATGTTTACAAGACCTAAACAATATTAAACACATTTAAACAAGTCAATAGCAGTCACGTCATTATTAAAAAATTAAAAACACATTAACGTTTAATATAGGGAAAACAGATTCTAAAGCACCCACAAAATAGAGAAAATATTGACACAATTATTTTCTCAGTAATTCGGGAGTAAATAGAAACATAAATAAATTGTCTCAAAATGATCTAAATATAGCCTTGTAAGCCGAAACAGCTGTCCCAACGTAATAATAACATTATTAAATTTGCTCTCACATATTCTAGTCTTCTATCTAGTCTCCTTCAACGGAAGCAATCTTCCGAACAGGCCCTCCGTTGATATGCTTGGTGTAACTCTAAGTGACCAGCTCAGGTATGGGGGCTCCATCGAAGCCAGAGTTAACTTAGCCTCTCAAAAACTGGGCGTACTGTACAGGGCCCGCAGATACTTTAGTACATAACTGATAACCCTGTACAAATCGCAAGTGCGCCCCACGGTTGAATTTAGCAGCTGCTTCTCGTCTGGAGCTCCAAAATACCTAAAAAAACCCTCGACTGTGTGCAGAAACGGGCGGTCCGTTTGATAGATTCTCCTAACTTAACAAACGGATTGCAATCTTTAGAGCACAGGCGTCAGGTGGGAATGCTGTCCTTGTTCTACTGATATTACAATGGAAGATGTTCCTCGGAGCATCAAGCGTTATTGATCCCCTCGGCACCGGTGCACAGTCGGAAAACACGCCAAACACGCGCCCAACATTTGTACACGGTTGACATTAGTCACATGAGAACGGATCTTTTCTACGACTCGTTCTTGAGTTCAACAGCTCGGCTGTGGAGCGATTTGCCGGCCTCTGTGATTCCTCCCTCCTACAACACGGGTCTCTTCAAGACCAATGTTCTTTCCTTCCTCTCCTCAAAAACACCCTCCACACAGCATCTTCAAAGATGACAGGCCCTGAGGGAAATTATTTTCCTCAGGGCCTCCTGTGTGGAGTTAAAGTAAAAAAATCATTAAAAAACCTCCACACCGCGTCCCCAAAGATGACATAGGCCGTTAGGGCAATTATTTTCCCCAAGGCCTCCTGGATGGAGCTAATGTTAAAAAAATAAGTAAGGACATTTACCTTACTATCTAAGGTCACATTTACAGAACATTTCCGTTGGTTTCAACGTTTTCTTCATATATTTGAACGTAATGCGTTTTTAGATGACCATTTTTAGAGTAAAATAATCATTTTGCTTACCGCAATAATTTGTGGTTTTCACACTTAATCACTTTAACTAGGTATGTATTTAAATGTAATATATTTATTTTATCGAATTACTCAAGAACACCACTTTTACAGGACAAAGGATATGACAACAGTGTTAGAACCAAGTGCTAAATTTATTGAGACAACAGAATTGTTTTTTTTTTTTAATTGGGCTCTCCGTCTTATTTATGCAATGTGTTAAGCCGCCGCTACTCGAATTTCTACAGATTTCTTACGTATCTCCCTTAAACATTTAAAGTTTTTAAGCTCTTAAAAAATATGTTATTTTTGAAGTTAATACCTAGACGCGTTCCACGCCGAAACGCCAATTATAGTATGTATGCTCCGAAAATTATTAAAAACACGTCTGTTTCTATTATTTTAACAAGTTATAGTTGTGAAAAAATTCACAATGATCCTTTAAATGATACTTAAGTCGCCTTCCACGAGATTTTTGCTCTCTTTTAAACGAGTCATTTTATTAAACATTTTCACAATATTCGCTTCAATTTTATCATTTAAAATTTTAGCGCGCTCTGTCCAACATTCGTAATTACATATCTCTCCATCTTCTTCTTTTTGAGCGGGGAAGCGGCGCCTTAAGGGACACTTGACTTATTTTAACCAGTTATTTATTCCTGACATTATTTGGAGTAAATAATGTAAATAAAATTTTGGTGTCTGGTGACTTTTGTGATGTTTTTTTTCAATTTATTTTTCTTCAAAACCAAAAAAAAAAATCTTCCACATGCCATAACATGGTCACTCAGCCGAGTAACTGCCCAACTCCTCTCTGCGACCCAACTGTCTAATACATACTGATTTTTAAAAATGTTTTAAGTTGAAAAAAATGTCGCCGGGGACCAAAATTTCAATGTTTTTTTTTTTAACGCCAGAGCTCACCACTATATATAGAAATCGAAATCATCGCGGGCATGCGCACAACAATTAACCGCAGTTTCATTGCAATCGGATGAACGGTTTAGGGATCGCATAAGTGTCAAACAAAGAAACATTAATTTTTATCCAAGATATAGAAATATAAGGAGATATGCTATGATTTCCGCCCGACTGTCGCCAAATACCTAATAGGAATGGTTTGAAAATGGAATTCAGTTGATTTTTCGAAGATGTGTAGCAGTATTGGACAATATGGTTTAAATACGGAAAGAATTCGTTCATTTAGTTGATTTTTTTAAAGTGTGCAAGAGTATTGGTTAAAAATATCGGCGACACCAAGAAGCACCGTCCCACCCAGTAAAAACTGCCGATAGCCCATCTCCTTATATTTCAATATCTTTGATTTTGCATATTGGAACACTGCACCGAGAAAGGAGAAGTTTTGAAAATGTTTTGAGCGCCCCCAAAATTTTTGCGCCCTAGGTTATAGCGTAGAAAGCCAAAGGGTAAGTCGGGCCCTGCATGTAACCACAACAAGAGAATATCTGTAATATTTCTCAATAAGTAAAATAAATAATTATAAAAAATAAGAAAAAACAGAATTTGTACCAAGAAAAAACATCGAAATAATATGTTTTGGTAGCATTCCTGCACTTAGCTTTCTTGTAAATGGTAAGCGTCATTTCGCACCGTTTACCATTGCTTCGTTCCTTTCCCACAATTCGTGGTTCGGCTCGCATTTTTACTTTTAACAAACGCAGTCTTAAATTGAAGTGTGACCTTATATAAGAAAACTTTAAAAATTCTTTATTCTTTTGATACAAAACCCATGAAGATTTTTACTTTTTTGTAGGGCGTGTTGCAACCTTTTGAACAAAGCTCAGAGTGCAAATAAAGCGAAGGAAGGTAAGTTTATAAAATAAAGCTGAAAATGTTCAAAATATCCGAATAAAAATAAAAATAGCACACGTACATAATATTTATTATCTACAATGAGAAAGTAGAATTACAAATTTGAATTTACGAGAAAATTGAAATTCAGTACTTACCTGTTGATTAAATTCGATAAAAGCAGGGGTGCACAGAGTAAATTTATTTTAACATGGCAGCACTATCGATGACAGTGTTTCTGCACCGTTTTATCTGTGACAATAATATTTGACGTATAATAAAAGATGGCGAACAATCCGGTGACTGGGGAGCTGCTCTCTTTCCAGGAATATTCTCCTGTTCACAATAACCATGGTCGTGATGGAAGCGCGAGATTGGACGTGGAAGCCGTCCACACTTCTGGCTACACCCTACCGCAAGCTTCCGATTCCATGAGCGACCTGAGAAGCGATTTACAAGGCTCAAAATTTTCGCCAGTCGATAATGAGACACCACCTCCAGGTTTGTTATTGTTTTTAAAACTACCCGACTTATTTTACGTCTCGTTATATTTTCTAGTATTTAACAATGGAAAAAGAGAGTCTAACACAAAATTTCTACAAAAATCCGTGTTTGTTTCGCGACATTACGTCTAAAAACACGCCCGTTCATTATTGATAAAAGTGTCATTTGGTAAAGCCCGTCTTTAAAGCTTATTATTGCCCGAAATTCTGTGTTTTTAGTTTTTATGTGTTGTTATAGATTAAACGATACACTGTATTTGTTTATTATCAGGTATTTTGCAAAATAATTGCGTGACAATGGCGTAAAATGTTAAACGTTTGTTGACGTTTTTGCGATGTAAACGTCACCTAGCGCAATATTATTGGTGTTGTGGCATATTTGTGGCAACAACGTGAATGTTTTATAAAAGTTTTTAGTCACCAATATTAATTACTTCTCTGTTTGTATAATTTAAAATGGGTAAGTTTCGTGTGTAGACTGTTTTAATATTGTACAAAATCCATAATAACAGTGATTTCATTCTTGCCACCAAAAATATTATTTCGGTAATGGCATGAGGGCTTTATTGTTATTATTATTTGTTTGGTAGCCAAGAACCACAACTTCTGGACGGTGGAGTATTATCAGAAATACTTTGACGTCAACACGGACGATGTGATCCAGCGCATTCTGTCCTCTGTGGTGCCGCAGCGGGCCGGAACAGGCTACTTCGATCAGACCATTCGGGCCAAACCTGACATGTACGGACCCTTCTGGATCTCCACAACACTGGTCAGTTATAATATTCATTATAAATATTAACAATTATACAATTTTAACTCGAGAGACACCACGGAGCCAATGGGTAAATTTTGCAAAGTTTTGACTTTTACGTAATATTTTGTGGGTTTATTTTATGCTATCTTACGTAATATTTACCGAAACACATTCCTTGAACAATAAACTATGCCTAAAAGCAACATTACTTGCGTTTATTCGATGAATTTATACGTTTTACGATCTTTTTAACCCCCGACGCAAGGAGCGGTGTTATAAGTTTGACATGTCTGTGTGTCTGTCTGTGGCATCGTAGCTCCTAAACGAATGGACCGATTATGATTTTTTATTAAGTTTTTTTTGTTCGAAAGCTGACGTAATCGAGATGGTTCTTAGCTACAATTCATGAAAATCTGTTCAGGCGTTTCAAGGTTATCAGCTCTTTTTTGTGTCGGGGGTTTCTTAAAATTTTGTAAATTTGACTTATTCACGACAACAGTGCGAGAGTGACGCAAGCCAATCTGACAGTTCAAAGGCAGGAAAAAATCTTGGCCGGAGATCATAAATAATTCCACAGAAATTATTCCGCTATGCTAGGTGGGTACACGGTACCTTATGAAAAAGAATGCCCCAAGCGATTCTGACCTTATCCTTCATACGTTTTCTTTATAATTAAGGTTTAAAATCGCATTTCAAAAAATATTTTTTAGAGTTTAATTGGCTCGCATTTGGCGCGCGCCGGCGCGTAATCGGCAAGCAACCGAAACCGTGATATTGTTGAAATGGGATATATCGGTTTAAAATAGTACGCCAAAACCTATTGTGGGATTCCATATGTAAAGAAAAAACAGATCATAAACATAATACAAGATTTAGTCAAAATGAAGGCATTCCAAAAATTACAAATAAATTCAGGCAACAAACATTCACTTATCTTGTACTCATTATATTCAATAAGATGCCATCGCATATTATAAGAAACTAATCAAATTGCACCACTGAACTAAAAAAAATGCTGAAAAAATGGTTAACCGCTGGATTGCCGGTCGACCAAAATTTTCAAAAAAATTTAATTTCGGAATGCGATTTTAACCCTTATGTATAAAAAAAACGTATGAAGAAGAAGGTCAGAATCGCTTGGGGCATTCTTGTTCTTAAGGTATAAAATACCGTGAACACACCTAGGGAAGCAGAATAATTTCTATGGAATTCTTTATGGTCTCCGGCCAGATGCTTCGCGGCATTTGAGCTTCAAATTTGGTCGCGTCGCATTCTCGTGAAAAAGATCGTAAAACATATAAATTCATCAAATAAACGCAAGTAATGTTGTCTTTAGGCCTACTTTATTGTTCAAGGAATGTGTTTTGGTAAATATTTTATACAATAGCATAAAATAAACCCACAAAATATTAAGTCAAAGTCAAAACATCGCGATTTTACATTGTTTCTTCCTTGGCATTTGACGATAATAGATGAAATTTTTTTATATTGATATTGTTTCTAAGCACCTACACCATAGGTTCTCAACATGGGCGATAAAGCCCCCTTGTGGGCGTTTTGAGACTTTCAGGGGGGCAGTAGAAGACCCGGAAATAATTAGAGGGAGTAGAGATGGCACAGGGGGGGTTGAAATGGGCATTGAGGGCGTGAGCCTCAAATATGGTCTGAAAAAGACAAAAAAAAACATGCTAATCATGTTCTAATAAAGCAAAGTAAACTTTAACCCTTATCACTCATTTGTCGGGTGCCAGCCGACATCACTATTTGCACGCTGCAACTCAATTGTCAGCTGGCGGCAGACAAGATAAGACGTGCGCATGCGGTGTATTTTAGCACGCAAAACTTGACACGTGACATTGTTTCTTGTGATTATTCGATAAAAAACATTTCACTTTTTAATAAGATTTTGACTGTTTTCCGTTTTTTTTTTTTACTATAAAATAACCTTTTCAAATTCACATAACCTAAAATGGCGGGAACTTTGCGTGATATGGCATCTGATTACCAAGTGTTTTCGGAAGATGAATCTTATGAAAGTGACAGAGAGTACAAGCCTGGTGCTTGTGATTTTGAAGATCCTGATGATGATGGGGGAAACACCCAAAGTGTGGTTTTGTGAGACCTGTTCCAGAAAACCTGGTCTCCATCCTGGAGAATGTTTTAAAAAGTACCATACTATGCAAAAATATAAATAGTCTATAATGTTTTTTTATTATCAGTATGAGTGTAGTTATTGCAAAATTTTATGATCAGTATGAGTGTCGTTATCGCAGGAACTAGAATAAAAAAAAAATTTAAAAAATTACAAAATCGCGCATTGTTGAAATTTAAATACTTATGTAAAAATATTTTATGTAAAAAATAAGAAGTATTCAACGTAAAAACTTTGTTTTAGTTCCTGCGATAGGTACTGGTGTACGGAATAACATAGTAAAAAGAGATGAATCGGCTGAGTAGTTTTTTTTTTGCCTCACACCATGCAGAAAAAAGTAGTTTTGAAACAAACGAGTTTGAAGTTTTGCCCGGCCCTTTTACCTGCTTCTGCGCTGACCTGCTAAATGGGCTGTAGAACTTTAAATATCTTCAATACCATTACAAAAATTTTACAATATATTCAAAGGATTATACTTTCGAAATATTGAAATATTTTTTTTAAAATTCTAGACATTACATTCTTAAATTACAGTTGGCTGACAAAAAATATTAAAAAATAATGGAGTGGTAAGTATTGGTTAATTTTTGTCATTTTTATTTTGTATGAATACCACCGCACTAGAGTTCCAACTGCTCCCGTCTGAAGCCAGTGAGACTATGGCATCCCCGATTGGGGTATGTTGTGAGGCTGAAGGTAGTGGGGAGGGGAAAAGGGAGGTGGGGAAGTACCTGGCTATTCTGATCTGGTTGTTTCAATTATGAATGGTGGTCTTACACCAGGGTGGTATTGAGGGTATCTTCCACTCTGTAACGTGCCGCAAATGTACTATATATTATTTTAAATGAATAAATTGTGAAATAACACAAATTAATCAAATAAAATTTATTTGCCACGCCGGGATTCGATCCCGCGACCTTCAGATTGCGAGTCAAGAGCCTTACCGCTCGACCGCGCCGACAATTATTGTATGTAATGTAATCATTTTTATCACGTGTGCGAAAATTCACACATTTTGGTAGTTCGAGAAGTGGTTGAAAGTTGAACGGAAAGATTCCTTTACATTCAGATCTACATTAAATTGGATGACATGAAAATTTTTATTTTTTATTTTATATAATATTATCATCTTACGTGAATTATTATTGTTAAGAATTGACACTTTATCATGAATACAAGTTCGCCTTTGAGTGAGATGTTCCCTCAATATTCAGGGAAAATATTTCTAATTGTTCCTCGATATTTAATGATTCCCCTTGGCCGGGAGACTTGTTGGTCTTCGGCCCCTTAAATAGCGGCACAATTTGTAGTCGGAGGCCCTCATGTGAATACAAGAAGGTAGCAACCCAGTACAAAATAATTGCTTTTTTAACTTGCCAAACAAAAAGGTGTAACAAATAATTTTATATATTTTTAATTGAATTATTGATTCCGTGTCAGTTGAGCCCCCTTCCCATAAGTAAATATAAAAGTTCTCTAAAGGGGGCAGTGGGCAAAACAAGGTTGAGAACCTATCATCTACGCGTTAGTGTCCATTGATTGCACGCAAGTAATCTTATGTGTACCTATGAGTGTGTTCCAAATTGATACCTGTGAGTGTGTTCCAAATTGATACCTGTGAGTGTATTCCAAATTGATACATGTGAGTGTGTTCCAAATTGATACTTGTTGTGTTCCAAATTGATACCTGTTGTATTCCAAATTGATACCTGTGAGTGTGTTCCAAATTAGCGAAGCATTTTCCAATGTACTTCTGACTAATGCAAAATATAGCATTACTATTGTCATCTGGTTACCGAAAACTTAAAAATTTTATGCACTATTTAACTAAGTGTTACAAGATTTGCATGACGTGTGATTTTTAGGCTAAGTCTATTAGTTGCCTCAAGTAAATTCAGTGGTGTATGAATCTCGTATAATATTTGGGACTAATGTGTTTTGCAGATATTCACGATAGCCATCAGCGGCAATATCGTCAACTACCTCCAGCACGCCAACACAACCTACCACTGGAAGTACGACTTCCATCTCGTGTCCTACGCCGCCACCGCCATCTTCTGCTACACCTTCCTCGTGCCCCTCGGCCTGTGGGGCGCCTTGAAGTGGACGCTGGATGAGGCGGAGGTGGAAATAGCGCAGGAAGAGGTTTGTTGTCTTTGCTATTACATGCTCGAGCTGTAGAGATTTCCGGGCGTTTGGTTTTGGATTCGGCACACCTCTGAATATTAATACAGAAACCTATATAAACTTTTAAAGTAGCGCCGGGGAGAGTTTGTGCAGACGTTTTTGACAATCGTTCTTACAAGTTTTGTGTGAAAATGAGAAAGACAGAAGATACTTTTAAAAATTATTATTTATTATTTTATAATTCTATTACAATTGGTGATGAGCTATGCTGTTTCACTAGTGTAATGTTCTGTTAATTTGCAGACAAACTTCTCCAACTCCCTTGGATGGAGATTACTTCGTGCAATAAAAGAGTCTGGTTCTTTATCTGGTTTTATTTATACTTCGCATATACAATTGGGACTACGTTAGTCAACCTAACCAAGAGCTGGCTAAAATGTTTCTGGTCGGAGAACTCAAGCACTACGGCTTGCCATCTAGCGGATTCTTCCGATAGCTGATGTCACCGCCATCTGTCTCTACAAGGCAGAAGCTTTACGATACACTACAACTAGGAACTCCTTTGTTGAGAGCAGGCACAGATTATAATATAAGCAGTTTACAACAAATAAATAACAACACATTAAAATAAAAGACAAACAGTGATGTACCATTGGAAACACTAAAACGATGACGTCACAAACAACCTCTCTCTGGGATTACTATAATGCCATCGTTTATCTCATATTTTTAAGTTTTATATGCGTGTTTTTTAAGCTGTGAAATTTACAAATGTGTGAATTCAGAATTCTGTTAGGTACCGAAATTTCCCTACTTTGTACTTATTTGGGGAAAAATTGAATATTACTATTTCTATATGTTGTCTATGGTCTACTGGGAATGTTTATAGTCAAGCAAACATTAAAAAATGCAATTTTTAACATATAAACAGACAAATCAACTTTTCGAAAACAATTTAAAATGACGTTTACACGCAGACTACATGATACAAAACATTATCTAGAATATTTCATGAGAGGAATATTAATGACATCTTTTAGTATTAGATAGAAGCTTAATGGAGCTAGCGACTAAACATATTAGGTAATTTCCGAGATTTCTCTACCTGAGGGAGTATGGCTACTAACCGTGGCTCTATCTTACTGATTTTCTCTTGGGCATGCTCAGAATGAACCATCTACAGGTCAGAAGGGATGTGCGTATTATATCGTATTTCTTCAGACTGATTCGTGGATGGTTTGAAAACTCAACAACAACATTACTTGCGTTTATCTGACGAATTCATATGTTTACGATCTTTCTTACGAGAATGATGCAATCGAACCGACAGTTGAAATGCTCAGAAAAAAACTTTGCCAGAGATCCATAAAGAATTCATAGAAATTATTCAGGTTCCATAGATGTGTTCAAAGCATTCTATACCTTAAGAACAAGAATGCCTCAAGCGATTCTGACCTTATCCTTCATACGTTTCTTTATAACTAAGGTTTAAAATCGCATTTCAAAAAATATTTTTTAGAGTTTAATTTGGGGCACGCCGGCGTGCAATCGGCAAGCAACCGGTTAAACGACTAATAACAAATAAACCACTGTTTGTTTTCTTTCCAGGAGAGAGCCGCAACTCCGAGCATGATCTCTCTCTTCTGCGTCTACGGCTACTCCATCTTCATCTATATCCCAGTCAGCGTGCTGTGGACAATCCAGGTATCCTGGCTCCAGTGGCTCTTGGTCCTCACAGCTGCTTTACTGTCTGGTACCGTCCTGGTCTATCTGCTCTTACCGGCGTTGAAACGGTCCAAACACTCGCTGATTCTGATTGGAGGCATTCTGGCGTGCCATTTTCTGCTGGCCGCCGGGTTCATGTTGTACTTTTTCCACGTGCCGAAGGCTACGTTGGTTGCGGCGATTGCTGAGCCGATAGGATCGTCAATCGCACCTGTCGCTAGCGGGTAGAAATTATATTAAATGCGTAATTATTGTTATAAATTATTAAACTCTGTTAACTTTATCTATGCGGCTGTCACAAATGTGATAGAGCGGCGGCTATCCCAGTACGCGGATGTCAAATATTATATTATTATGATCAGAAAATTTCCAGAATATCGTCAACGAAGAATTTAATGTCACCAACAGTCTAAAAATCACTTTTTTTGGTGACCCGACAGTTGACGCGCCGACAATTCGTCCCACGAAGTGATATTTACAATAAAATTATAATTTTTGGGGCATCATTTACCAATTTCTAATGTAAAATTGACTTAAAAAATATCCTTAATAATAAATTGGTACGAATATCAAACAAATTTATACAGTGTCAATTTTTTGTACTTATTATTCACTCATTCAATACATTTTTAGATTTTCATGGCCAAAAGTATTTTCGTAATTTGTTTTTGGGGTGTTATATGCCGTGTTGCACTACCTCCTTCTTTAGCCAACGTTTCGAAGAGCGTTACAGTGTCCATCATCAGGGCAGATGTGTAATTGTTGATGGTGAAATGTATGCTTATGTACTTGGAAGCAATACCGTGTTGCCAGCTCCACTCCGCTACGAACTGGTATTATTCAGTATCCTTCAGAATGGTTGTACGGAGATGTAATGTAATGTTAATAGAATGTTGATTATGGAGACAAGTGAAATCTACAACCGTTCTGAAGTTTACTGTAATACCAGCTCCTAGTGGAGTGGAGCTGGCAACACGGTATTGCTTTCAAGTACATAAGCACTCATTTCAGCACCAACAATTACACATCTGCCCTGGTGATGGACACTGTAACGCTGTCCGTTGGCGTAAGGAGGTAGCGCAACACGGCATAACACCCCAAAAACAAATAAGGAAAAAAAAAAGATTATTAACAGATTTATATAGACCCATTAGATTTTTCCTTGATGCATTTGAATGAAAATATGTTTTATTCTTTGTTATTAGGCGGGTACATCCTCTCTGCACATCCCTTCGGGGTCACTTAGTTATATTTTGTGTAATTAGGTAAACTGTATTTTCTCTAAACCGACTGCATATTGTATATAAGTACGCCGGGAGGCCGATTGTCGGCGGATCAACTGCCATGGAACCACTTTTTTAAATGAAATGCGATAGAGAAGCGAATTCCGCATATGTCTGCATACTTAGTTCGTAATACTACCACTAGATATCGCACACAGCGGCAAATAAAACAAAAATATCAGTGATATTTATTGCCAAAATCCTTCAAACCCTGATCCATGATGTTTCATTAAAACACATTCAATATGTCAGAACACGCTGCAATGGGATATATTGCACTGAAAAGGCCAGCATTCAAAAGGTTATTTTTTTTGATGTGATAACGTCTTATAAATCGATGAACGCCGGCTGCATTCACGAAAAAGCACAACTCATTGTCACGTTCCGCCTGAGCCAAGCGTGCAGGTGAGAGCGCGGAACAAGCGTTCGGCTTGTGACGCATCTATCTCTCTTCCACTCCATCGTTATTATGACGTTATCACGTAAAATTATCAATCGTAATCCGATTTTACAGACAACCAATTTTTTAGTTAAATTGTGTGTTTTACAGTAAATTAATTTATGGTCTTAAATTCCCGTATTGCATCAATTATAAGACCATTACAAAAGGGTTTTTTCATCAACGAATGGCTCTTGGCCATTTCAGTGTGAGCCCTTAGGCCATTCGTGGAGATATATATACTTGCAAGCGACTCGACTTGTGCGCATCATTCGTGAGTTTATTTTGCTAGTGTTCGCACACAATGTGAAACATCGATGTCGAAAATGTAGCACGCTGCTAGTTGCGTATGAATGTATGTACTACTCGTTTGACAGTTATATTGACTTTATATTTTAAATTTAAAACTATTTAATATTCCAGAACATGTATTAATTTAGGCTGTTAAAAATTCCATTGTTTTAAGGTACAGAATATTATTATTTTTACTCTTTATTACATAATTGTAATTATTATTTGTCGAAGGAGTATTTTGTGTATAAAAATAAATAAATTAATAAAATATTTTGTTTTTATTTCATGTCTGTGGGATAGCAATGAGAAAGTTGAACTTAGGTTAGTAGCCAAGTTGCCAAAGATATGGGTTCCCACTCGGGCTTCACACATTCATTCTTCTGCTTGCTAAGACCTACATCACTGCACAAGCAACATTTTTCCTCTAAAATATGGTAATAGGACTAATTAAAAAAAATCAGATACAAACAAAGGTGGCTTCTCCAAACCCGACAGTCTGTTTAGGTAGTGCAGCTAATTAATAAAACAATATTGAAACTTAATAAATATATTATTCTTAAATAAAAATAAAAATATTGACATTACAATAAGTTGAGTTAGGAAAAGCCTATTTAAATTCGTGTATGTTTAATCATAATCCTTTATGACAGATGTGAAAGCATTTTAACGCAGTCCTGGATCAATCCATCATTTTACACGACCCATCATCAAATTGACAATCAGCGCCATTTTCAATTTTCGACATTTAAATAGTACCTGCTAAACGCTGATTCTTGACCCATTAAGCTTTTGAACATATTGTGATTAACAGAAAAGCAAAACTATCGTGTTTTTATGCTTGTAAGCTAATCACAATTTGATGTAAAGTTGAAAAGGACCCAGATTCGGCGTTTAGCAGGGGCCTTCTAAGTGTCAGAATGGAGTCAACACTAATTAGATTTGGTAATACTTTTGCATGAAAACTTCTTATGTGGGTGCCTATAAGGTATTTTAATGTATACGGTTTGGGATTGGGTTCATTTTTGAGTTTTTTGAGGTTACGGAGTCATGTTTTGACAAATCTATTGTCAATCGGTGATAAAGAAATTACTGAAGCTCTGTTCCCAGATATCCTTAGCTTCCGTCAATGGAGGTTCCATATCCTCAAGCGGCGGAGACATGTTGGCATTCAGAATCTCCAGAGCTTCACCTGGAAGAATACAAACTTATTTTTAATGCAAATAGCACAGAGTCCCAACTGCTCCCGACTGTCTGGAGTCAGTGAGACTGGAGAAGAGGCAGATCGGGAAGTTCCTGGTCACTAAACATGGCTAAAGCCATTTAAAGCAACATTTTGATTCTAATTGGCGGTCTTTCACCGGGGCGATACTGAGTAACTACCGCTCATAATGGTGAAGATACAAAAATTAGAAGTGTATTGTGGGTGTGTTTGTGAGCCCAAAGTAAGCTCATTTTTACCTTACTTTTGATGAAATTGATAGAAACATGCCCTATCTGTGATCTAGTAGTCGAAAGTTGAAATGAAATGTTTGTTTGAAATGGCTTTAGCTATATTTACTAAATGAAGATGCCATAGTTTCACCGGCTACGGGCAGTTATAACTCTTGTTATCTGTATGCTATAGCAGCAAAATTTTTGAACCGTGAGTTTTGGCATCATAAAATTTTGCACAAATTTCTCTGTATGGAATTTCCATGTCACAAACGCAACGAACTTGTGCAACACCATTTCCATCTGGCATCATGAAAGTTGCAGAATTTTTGTCTGGAATTTCTATGTCACAAACGCAACCAACTTGTGCAACGCCATTTCCATCATGAGCTGTGAAGCTTTTTATAAAATTAGTTCCAATCGAGAAGCAACCTAGTAGAATTGGACTCACGGTGCTCGTCTTTGAGCTGCAGACCATGCGCCAGAGGACTGATGATGGAGAGGAACTGTAGGTAGTCTCCGGAGTAGGGCTCGCGCTGCTCGGCAGAAGCCAGTAAGAGGATGGCGGAGCGAAGAGTGCTATTGAAGTCTTTTCGAAGATTTTCATCTGAAAATAATATATTTTTTTTTGATTATGACAGCTTGATGTGAAAATGAATATTAAAAAAATCATACCTTCGAATTTTAACTTGGAGACATAAAAACTTATTATAGTGCTGTGTAGCCAATGAATTAACCTGTCAATTAAATTTTACTGTTTTTTTTTCATATTTGTAGGATGTATAAAAAAAATATTCAAAAATCATTAAGTTTATAACCGTGTGAATCCTGTGTGTTTGTTACTTTGAAACTCCGTGAGAGGTACTTATTCGAGTCAACATAGAATATTTTCGATTTCTGTTTGTTGTCTGTGGTATACTTGATAATTAAAGTGCGTATCTATGGAAAAAGGACTTAATTTTAACCGTAAACAGCTGATCAGAAATTCTGGGTGAAAAAATATTTAAAAAATTTATTTTTAACATCGCTCTAAAATAGTCTATGAAGTTCGAATTTGCGACATCTATGGTCATAATAGATAAAGCATTTTAATAGCTTCGTTTTAAAATAAAAGGCTGGCCATGGAAATGTATTAAATAATTAAAATAAATGTTTTACGAATGGTAGGAAAACGTGGTCGAATTTTGGACCGCTATCAATCGCAGAAAAATAAAAGTGGTCCATTTTTCGACTATAATCGCTCCAGTGGATATTAATAAGTAAAGTGAAAAATATACAATAGAACCATATTGTTTTTTTTTCAAGGTAGGTACACTCTTTTACTTTTGAACCATTTAAAGCATTTTAAATAATTGCTTCATCCTCTATTCTTTCTACTATTATTGGACAGACTTTACGATGACATAAAATAAAATGTGGAAATAAAAAATAAAATAAAATGAATTACCATTTAAGTATGGTGAGTAGTCCCTGTAAAGTTGAGCACCCCTGTGCAGGCAAACCATCATACACTGGAACACTCGAACATAGCAACTGCATCTATAACAAAAAAGGTTTGTTACACCTGGATTAAGATATTTACCAAACCCAAAAAAGGATGTTTTATTTAATTTTCTCTTATTTAATAAATCAAAACCAAAATCCAGCTTAGCAAGGCCTGCTTTAACTCAACCGTTTTGCATTTCATCCGTCTGCAACTTTGTTTGTATGTTTTTGGTTCAAGATGGTGTCCATTTTCATGGTTCACTAAATGGCCCAACACTGACTTTAACAATATTACAAAGCAGATTATAATTTTGGACAATAATTTTATATTTGTAAGTACTTCATAAAAAAATTGATATTTGTAAGTACTTAAAGTACTTTATAAAAAAATTCAAAAAAATGTGCTTATTATTTTCAAAGATATATTGGCTTAAGGGGGGCGATACATGTAACCGCCTGAATTTTGACCGTTTTTCAGAGGCTTATTTAAGGGAAGAAATAAATGAATCGTTTTGAAATTCAGTGTGTTTATTAATTATATATACAAGAATCAGATTTTTTTTTTCAAAATGGCCGCCGTAGTAAGTAATCTCCTGAGACCCTCGTGGCAAAAGGCATCAATTGGCGGGATTTTTAGCTTTTTTTACAGCTATTTGAAATTTAAAATTTTGGCTTGAGCATGTTCATAAAACATGTATCTTTTAGTTAAACCAACAAAAAAACAAAAAAGTCAAAAAGTCGTAAATTGTCGTAAATAAGTCACTACACAGAATAAAAAAGTTCGATTTTTCACCCTTTTTTTGGCATGTTTGAGGTTTAACTAGAAGCTAATACTATAGAAAAGACGTGTGCCAAATTTCATAAGAATCGGTGGAGAACTTTTTGAGTTATCTTGCACGCCAATTTAAAAAAAGCATTTAAAAATGCTTAATAAGCATTTAATACATTTATCCGAGACGCTATTCAGGTTACAAACCAATTCTTAGAATGACTGTTTCCAATAAAAAGAGTAGTTGCCTATAATATGGAAAAAAAGAACTAGTTGAAGATAATATTGTTGATTCTAAATATTTGAAATATGAGATTGACAAATATGAAAGTTTGACAGAAGGTGGCAATAGCGAAATTGGATAACGCGCACGTCCCGGTTAGACGAGAGGTCTGGGTTCGAGTCCCAGTTGCGACCATTGTCTTTTTCTATTTTTCTGTGTCTTGTTCTCTTTCATATTTTCATTTAGATTATAAGTGTTATCTTCTTCTTCAATAAAAGAAGCAGTTTGGAGAGAAACACATGTAAAGTTTTGACACACGTCATTAAAACGACCTCCCAACTAGTCAGCTATTCCAGGGCCGTACAGAAGTCCTTCGGTGCGTTCAAAGTACTCGTTTTTCTTCTTAAGTTCTTCTTGACATGCTTGATAAGCTTTTTTGGTCGTCAAAGAGCTGTGGCGATTTTCTCGACTCACCCTTTGGTCATCGACTTTGTCTTTGAGTTGAGGCGGAGCACTTAAATGAGTTTTTAATCGATAAATAATGCGAATTTCATTCTAAACATTTACAGGAATATTTTTGAGCTGTTATTTTAACTATTTAGACAAAAAAAAAATTGTTTTCTTTTTTTTTTACGTGTATAGCTCCCCTTACAACAAATTCCGTTTTCTCGAACCGGTTCCTTGTTCTCGCCCGCCTGAAGTGTTAACCTCTCAAATGCTAGCCGTATTTCGAAAAACCGCGCTGAAATTACCTTTCTGATTTTTGGTTGAATATCCAAGTAAAACAAAGGAATTGTTTTTTTTTTGCGATTGTTTTCTGTTTCAGATGTATGCAATGTATCTTATTATTCATGTGTATTGCGTTATAATATTGTAAGAGGTTTTTTCAGAAAGAGATTTTTTAACCTTTTTTCAGTAAGCTAACTAAAAAAAGGTTAAAAAATCTCCCATTTTGGTAATAATATGTCAAAAAATATAATGACACAAATATAAACTGTTTTTATTATTTCTACACTAATCTGAATACAAACCCAACATGAAAAAACACAATTCAAAGGAGTTTGCAAATTATTAAGCACTAGTGGTCGCCCAATGGTCGACCATAATTGTAATGTTTTTTTATTGATTTAATGTATTTTTTAAGAATAATTTTAAAAAATTATTAGCATTCTGCACTCCTTCTCTATACAAACAATAAGTGTGCGAAATTTCATACTTCTCCGTCTGCGCAATTTTCGTAAAAAAGGAGTACAAAGTTTTTGCTTCACGTATTAATATACTGATGATAAGCATTTCAAAACATAAAACATCGATTTTTCGCTTTTGACAGTTGTAAAAGTCGAGATACTAAGTCATAGATAATCCATTTAAAAATATTTTAGTATTGTTAACAAATGAAACCATTGGCTACTTCGAGATAGATTACCCATGGCTGTTTCCAACAGCATTTATCTCAGGAATGCTGGGTATCTGCAGCCTTAGTTCCAGAAGAGATGTCGCATTACTGCTGATGGCATATAAGCTTCTAAATGGTTTTATATCGGTACCAGATATTCTGGCTGAAATAGGATTCTGTCCCGGATAATTTCACGCGAGGTCGCCATCACAGGCTTTTGATTCTTCCCAGGTGCAGAACTAACTTACCCATGGTGATGCCCCTGGGAAGACTTACTAGGTTAATTAACTGCCTTGCAGGAAATGTGGATATTTTCCACATTTCCTGCAATGATTTTAAGCGTGAAATAGCACTTATTAAATAAATGTTTTAACTGTAAACGTAATGATTATGTATCTTGTACAACCGTTTTTGCAATATATTGGTGTAATGCTGTTTTTGATAATAAATAAAAATAAATAAAAATAAGAATGGTATTAGCACAATCGATTCTGAGCTTCTCCTTCATACAGCTTCTTTATACATAAGGGGCCATCCATAAATTACGTCAGACGAATTTCATGATTTTTTGACCCCCCCCTCACACATCGTCTTATTTGTGAGACCCCCTCCCCCCTAGTGTGACATCACATATTTTGCAATTTTACATCTTTTTTTTTTTTTTTACAGTTAATACCGCACAAGAGTCCCAACTGCTCCCGTCTGGAGCCAGTGAGACTGTGGCATCCCCAATCGGGGTATGTTGTGAGGCTGAAGGTAGTGGGGAGGGGAAGGAGATAGGGAAAAGAAGAAAAAAAAAAGAAAGAGGGAAGTACCTGGCTATTCGGATCTAGTCACCAAACACGGCTAAAGCCATTTCAAGCAACGTTTCAATTCTGAATGGTGGTCTTACACCAGGGCGATACTGATAGTATCTTAAAAATTTTCTGCGTTAAAACGCAGAAAAATCAAAATTATTAAAATAATTTTGATTTTTACATGTGACGTAACAGAGCTGATGATCCCCCCATACCCCTTGTCACACAATGTTACACTTCTCTACTCCCCCCCCCCCCTTAAGGTGTAACGTAATTTATGGATGGCCCCTAAGGGTTAAAATCCAATTTAAAAAAAAAGCAAAAAACCAGCAAATGAGGGGTAAAGGTTTACTGTTAACAGAACACATATTTTTTGTTTATGTAATAAAGTTCTTACTTATTATTTATGTTGAGAGATGCCCAGCCTACAGACAGGTGGCCGGCGCTGTGACAAAGTGCTAAAACTCCTCTGGTCAAGTGGAAGACTCCGGCCATTTGATTTTCTTGGCTGTGGTTTACGACCCATACTTCTATGTGACAGCAGAGCACTTGTAGGAAGCAGGTATCTGGAGTAAAACAAATTGTTTGAGTCATTTGTGATAATAGCTGTAGGATTTTTTGACGTGATAACGTCTTATAAATCGTTGAACGCCGGCTGCACTCACGAAAAAGCATGACTCATGATCATGTTCCGCCTGAGCCGAGCGTGCAAGCGAGAGCGCGGAACAAGCGTTCAGCTTGTGACGCATCTATCTCTTCCACTCCATCGTTATTATATGACGTTATCACCTAAAATTATCGTCCATAAACCGACTTTACAGACAACCAATTTTTTTACTTTAACTCAGAACAGGAGGCCTGAGGAAAATGATTTCCCTCAGGGCCTGTGTCATCTTTGGGGATGCTGTGTGGAGCCTTTTTGTGGAAATGTTAGAGGAGGAGGGTCTTGAAGAGTCTTGTGTTGGTTTTAAATTTTTTTTTTTTAGTAGGTATATTTTATTTAGCTTTAAATTTTTTACATCTTATATCTAGCGTACATCTATTCTAAAACTACTGTTGAAGGAAGGAAACACAGAGGCCGGCAAATCGTTCCACAGCCGAGCTGTTGAACTCAAGAACGAGTCGTAGAAACGACCCGTTCTCGTGTGACTAATGACAACCGTGTACCGGTACCGTAGGAATCAATGATGCTAGGTTTTTGGAGCATTTTCCATTGAAACACCGGTAGAACAAGGACAGCATTCCCACCAGATGCCTGTGCTCTAAAGATTGCAATATGTTTGTTAAGATAGGAGAATCCATCAAAGGAATATAACAGTCAATATACCAGAGGCCTGAGGGATAAATGAAAATAAGATTTTTATCGACTTACCAGAATTATACAAAGCTACTCCTTGTGAGTAATCAGCCACCATATCAGAATCATCAGAATTGTTGCACAGGCTGTTTAAAAACGTTTTATTCATAGAAAAATATTTCAAAACATTTAAAACCTCCATTAAAACTCTTACGTTTGGTCGTAACAACACTATTTCCTTTAAAAGAATTAATGTTTTGCTAAATACGATGGATTTATTTTCTATTCTTTTTATACTGTACTTTAAAACCACAGATATTGAAGTTAGAAGACCGGGATATAGATGTGCACATCCCTAAAAAAAAATATATTAAAATTAGGACAGGTAAGTACTTTTTTCGTAATTTTAACAAAATAAGCATAACAATTTTTTTTTCTTCATATTTCCAATGTTTAAATATTCAAAAATATCTCATTTAAAGGATTTTTCAAAGTTTGCATTATTCTAAAAGTTATAACCATTTTAATGTCACAGTTTAGACGGAATCTAACCAGAATCTAGATAGAGCTAAACTTTAACCAATTTGCTTGAAATTTGGTGTGAGCTTTCTCTACATATTACTCTATCGCCCCTACCAGAATAATTACAAAATTAAAATTTTTGCTATTTTTTAAAAATTCCGAAAAGTCAAAAAGGGGTAAAAAAATGTCTTTTTAGACAGCCGCCATTTTGCGAAAAAAAATTGTTTTACTTTTCCGAGGTACGGGCCTGGTCTGGTTTAAGAAATAATTTGTTTTTTTTTTTACTTCTGATTACTACAGAGTGGAAGATACTTTCAGTATCGCCCTGGTGTAAGACCACCATTCAGAATTGAAACGTTGCTTGAAATGGCTTTAGCCGTGTTTAGTGACCAGATCTGAATAGCCAGGTACTTCCCCACCTTCCTCTTCCCTATCTCCTTCCCCTCCCCACTACCTTCAGCCTCACAACATACCCCAATTGGGGATGCCATAGTCTCACTGGCTCCAGACGGGAGCAGTTGGGACTCTTGTGCGGTATTTCATATAAAAAAAAAAAAAAAAAAAAACTACGAGGGTTGCAATCGTGTCAACCAGGGTGCGCCATTTTTTTGAGACCCCCCACTTCAACACCCTGTAACTTTTTGAATTTTTTTTATGAATTCTATAATGTTTAATAAATATTTGGTAAAGTAATGGCTGGTAAAAATATTATTGTTTTTTTTTATAGCACCTGAAAAAACATCTACAATTCATGCTTCTAGACTAGAATACCCCCTTAAAGGCCATAAAATATTGTATACTTACAATATATCCGATCTTTTTACAAATTTCAATAAACAAATCCACAAGTGATTCATTTTTCCCGCTTTTTTCATTTCCACAACAAAATGGCAGAACTGTCGTCACTTCTTCTGCGCTGTATATTTTCAAGTTGTCTATGATTTTAAATCCAAAAATGTAGTCCGCAATGGCTGTCACATTTTTGCAAATGGTCGCCACCACCGCTAGCATTTTTCTAGCGTCAATTGCCTGTTCGTTACTGCACCAAACACTGAAAAAATTATTATAATAATTAATAATTGAATAAAATAATATTGATAAATCTAAACGAAACATGAAAGAGAATAAGATGTAGAAAAATAAAAAGATATATATTTTTTTTTATAAAATGAAAATAATTTCCCTCAGGGCCTATGTCATCTTTGGGGATGCTGTGTAGAAGGGTTTTTTTAAAGGAAAATGAAGAGAGGAGAGTTCTGGGAAGGAAAAGGGTTTAAGGGGTGGGTAGGAATCTGGGGTTCAGTGTGTCCAGGTCATCTGCCTACAAGACCTAGACAAACCCATAAACCCGGGCACCCCTGCTTAATCACCAAACGTAGCGAACTACTTGGGGTGACCTATGGCAGAGGTGTTGGTTATCCAGTAAAGGTTCCCGGGGCGTCGGTACCCATTCCCGCCTCCCAAATGATCGCAAATGAGAATCAAACCCAGGAACGTAGTCTTACTGGGAAATGCCTTATTATTTATTTTACGTCATTTTTGTCAATATCCAAATTCAGAATTAACAATATTACCTTCAATTAATTTTTCACATATTTTTGGCTGCTATTTTTTGAATGATTACAAAGTTCTAAAGAATTTATTTGTAATCTAAATAGTGTCTTGGACAAACAAATTGACTTTTTCTGAAAGTCGAAATGAATATTCAATTTTATTTAAGTAAATTTTTTTACACTGTGATGCTATCCGAAACGTTGATTAAAAGAGGAAGCACATGGCATAATAGCCCAAAAATTAATCAACCTGCACAACAAGTTAATTCGTATTGTATTCTTACGTGTACCTGTGGATGAAAATGCGTAAATTTCCAATTTAGGAGGCCAGTATGGTTACGGCTGCCTTATTTCGACACACAAGAACCATTTATTGGACAACCATCACACCTGCTTTAGGTCACCCCAAATGATTTGCTACATTTGTTAACTTAGCAGGGTTGCCCGGGTTTATGAGGTTTGTCTAGGTCTTGACGATGGAAGTTTCTTTTTTGCTTTATTTCTATTTTCTATGGTATATACCAACTTAAGGGAGATATATAATTTGATTACCTATTGTCAAAAATATTTTTATTTGTCATGGTGTCGGGACTGCTTGTCATTATTTCTAGATGCTTTTCGTCCATTTCTCTAATGGTCTGAGAAGTTACCTTACTAGAAAGTTCTTGCAATTCTTTTAATGTCTTCAATAAGAACGCTTTTGCCACTAAAATTACCTGAAAACATACAGATTTTCAAATAAGAGTAGAAAACGTAGGAGGGCACCACTGTTGTTCAAATGGCAATACTAAAAATATAATCATGGAAGTAAACTAAAGCTGTGTAACCTACATTTTTATTAAAAATTAAAAAGGCGTAAAAGTGAAAAAAAAAAATTTTCATTGAAATATAGATACCCACTGATATCAAAATTAGATTGGCATATAGGTATATTATTATTATATTAAGTACTAGCATTGCCAGGGCTTAAGATCATGTCTCTAATTTTAGATCTGAATATATTTAACTCATTCAGATCTAAAAGTAGTGTAACTAAACTCACCATTAATGATTCTTCCTTTCTACCTACATAATTAAAATTTATGTTAAATTAAATGAAAGCCAATCATTTTTAAAACACAATTTAACCAAATTTATGTCATTAAGTAGGTACCTTAACAACAGTGCTTCTTCGATTAAAATTTTTTTTTAAGAACAAAAAAATGTTTTTTTAAATGTGTATACTGTATTTCAGTGTCATTGCACTTTAAAATAATATTTGACAAGCAAATCGGTGTTGCCAGCCTACAAATTTTGTAGTTCCATTTTTGTATTTTCTACTCTTATTTGACAGACAATACAAAAATTAATGAAATTTAATTTTTTTCACTATCTTTATTCATTAGCTTTGGAGATGCTGCTTGGAGGGTCACAGCGGTACCCATACCCGCCTCCCAAATTGAATAATGTACACAAGAGTCGTAACTGGCCCTGAACCAGTGCGACTACGGCATTTGTATATTTTGTTTATTTATTTAATGGGAATACTGCACAAGAGTTCCAATTGCAACCCACAATCTGGAGCCAGTGAGACTTTGGCATCCCCAATAGATTGGAGTATTTTGCGAGGCTGAAATGGAAGGAGATGGGGAAGAGAAAGGTATGGAAGCACCTGGCTATTCAGATCTGGTCACCAAACATGGCAAAAGCCATTTCAAGCAACATTTCGATTACGAATGGTGGTCTGTCGCCAGGGTGATACTGAAAGTGTTTAATAAAATTTACTTGCACACGCCGGGATTTGAACCTTTGGATTTATAGCCAAAGATCTCTTAACCACTCAACCACAGAGGCCGTCAAAGTTAGGTTAGGTTGTTTTGAGTTCAAAAGAGTTATGTGACAACCCATCATCTCTGCCTGCCCCTGCACGGAGATAGCATGATGATGATTTAGTAAGTACGATATAACAAAACAAAATTACCCTTAAAGAATATTCAACTGCTAAACTTTTATCAACGCCATCTTCAGAAATATCCATAAGCTTTAGAATATCACCATAGACAATATTAAGTTCTAGGTTTGATTCTGGAATTTCTAGATTTGTGATTCTGGAAACTCTGTGATTAAATTCCTTCAAAATTCTTTTCCGAATCGACGAAAAACTGGAATGTTCCACAAATAGTGACTCTTTGTTTGAACTGAAGATTATTGGAATATTTGTCTTCATTGGTGTATATAGAAAAAATGACTTTGGAATTTCTTCTAGTATTGGATAACCTGAAAGAAAAAAAAAAAATTAACTTATTTATATGAGATTTAATAATATACATAAATATGAGCGTATATCGTCTTTAGGGATGCTTCGTTGAGGGTCTTTTAAATGAATGGAAGGAGAGAGCCTGGTCTGTGAAAAGACAGCATTTGTTATTTTAGTATTGCTCAGGAGTCCCAGTTAAATTCAATTCAATTTGGGAGGTGGGTAAGGGTACCGCCGATCCAGGAACCTCTGTCATAGGTCACTCCAAGTGGTCCACTACGTTTGGTGACTTAGCAGGGGTGCCCGGGTTCATGGGGTGAGGTTTGTACAGATCTTGGCGGCAGATGCAGTGGGAGGGATAGATTCGTACGTCCGTCACTCCTGGACACACTGACCCCCAGGTTTCTACCAGCCCCTCATATTTTTTTCCTTCCCAGAACTTCTTCTCCCTCCTTTCCCTAAAAAGACCCTCCTCACAGCGCCCTGGGGAAATTGTTTTCTTCAGGGCCTCCTGTGTGGTGCTAATGTAAAAATATAAATTTCTAATTGGTGTATGTTGTGAGGTTGAAGGTAGTGCGGAGGTGAAGGTGATTTTTTTTTCATGAGCTCCACACAGGAGGCCCTGAAGAAAATAATTTCCCTCAGGCCCTATGTCATCTTTGGGGATGCTGTGTGGAGGGTTTTTTAAGGAAAGGAAAGGAAGGAGAGTTCTGGGAAGGAAAAGGGTTTAAGAGGTGGGTAGGAAACTGAGGTTCAGTTTGTCTTGGTCATCCGTCTCCAAAACCTACTCAAACCTCACCCCATGAACTCGGGCACCCCTGCTATATCACCAAACGTAACGAACCACTTGGGGTGACCTATGGCAGAGGTGTTGGTTATCCAATAAGGGTTCCCGGGGCGGCGGTACCCATTCTCGCCTCCCAAACTGAATGGATGGGGAAGAGAAAGGCGGGGAAGTATCTGGCAATTCAGATCTGGTCAAACGGATAAAGAAAAAAAAAAGATTCCACTTACGACAAACAGTGTTAGTTTTTAATCTGAGTAAATTCACACACTCAGTTTGAGTTCCCCCATCCACAGAATTGTGTTTCATTTCTGAGTGGTCCGCTCTTGAATGATTGATTGAATTATTTATCTTTTGACTGAAGCTGTTGAAACAATCAAGTTATTCAAATTACAACACATTAATAGCTGAATGATTATGAAAAACAATTTTTAATTGGAATAACTCTTGATAATAACTTTCTAAGGTTACTCACATAAATGTAATACAGTGAAACCCTCTTAAGAAGTTTTCCAAGGGACCGGAATTTTCTTAAGCAGGAAAACCTTATAAGTGGAAAAATTGGGCTAATTTCGGGCCGAGGGACCGAAAAAACCAAACTTCTTAAGCCACAAAACTTCTTAAGAGGAATATAAACGCTAGAAATATTTCGATCCTCGTGCCTTCAAGATTTAAAAATCGAGCTTCTTATTTGCACGAGGCAAGAAAGCGAAAAAGTGGTTTTTATTTATTTTGTGCATAATTTTTTAAGAATGAAAAAAAGTTAGAACATACAAAACCTCAATAATAGTCTTAGCCATAAAGGGGTATTTAAAAAAAAAAGTTTCTTATAATTACTTCATAGTTAAGTCATGAAAAAAAATTTTTTTTAGTGGTTTACGCTTATATTTTTTGTTATGTAAATAATAATAAATTTAAAAATTTTTTCTTCAAAATAGGCATATTTACTTTGGGGTGTCATCATTAATTTAATGAAAAACAAATACCTTTGTATAACACCACTATTTTATTAACAATATCAAATTTTTTACGCATTCTAAAATAATTTTTATATTTTATTTTATATAATTGTTTTTTATGATATATTTTAGGTAATTAATCACCTCTCCTTTCTAATATTTTGTCTATGTTCTAATTAGTCTATACTTGTTTGTCTTTTGTTATTTATTATTGACTTATTATCCTGACGAAGAAAACATAGTTTTCGAAACATGTTGATATTGTTAATAAAATAGTGGTGTTATACAAAGGTATTTGTTTTTCATTAAATTAATTTTTTTTTTTTAAATTTATTTTTTATTTTTTTTAATGAAAACAAATAACTTTGTGTACACCACTATTTATTGAATAACAAGGACAAAGGTGTGTTTTTGAACATAAATTAATTTGTAATGAATGTAACTTTTTTTATAATGGGAAGACTTCTAGAAATTTTAACATTAGAGTTAAGGAACATCTAAGATGTTTAAATAATAATAATTATTCAGAATTTGCAATTTTGGAAACAGGTCATTCTTTTGATATCAATAAAGGTTTACAAATTTTACACACTAACACAAAGGGTATACAATTAGATAATTTAGAAATTTTAGAAATTAGAAAAAGTGTTAATAGTAAATTAAATACTATAAATAACCAAATTTTTTTTAAAAATATCCATCCTTTAAATTTATTTTCGTATTAATACTTATATTTATAATAATTTATTTTGTTATTTAGACTTCTTGTTTTGTTTTTAAAAGATTTTTTATTATGTTAATGTAATTTTTTACCCATTCTAAAATAATTTTTATATTTTATTTTATATAATTGTTTTTTATGATATTTTAAGTAATTAATCACCTCTCCTTTCTAATATTTTGTCTATGTTCTAATTAGTCTATACTTGTTTGTCTTTTGTTATTTTTATTAACTTATTATCCTGACGAAGAAAACATAGTTTTCGAAACATGTTGAAATTGTTAATTAAATAGTAGTGTACACAAAGTTATTTGTTTTCATTAAATAATAATGATGCCACAAAGTGAATTTGCGAATTTTGAAGAAATAATAATAAATGTTATCAATTACCCGGGCCATTTGCTTCTGGTGGCTGCCACTGGTTCCGTAAGTTTTATTTTGCTATTCTCCAATAACCGACATCTCTCTTTCAAGTTAGATTCTTCTAAAGTCTGAAAAACAACAAAAGTTATTTTATTTTTATTTTATTTTAAATACATAAACGGCTATACTGCCTTTTATAAATAAACATATAATAGAGTACAAAAGTAAGAAAAATAATATCATTACATAATAGTAGTTTTAAACTTAAAAATAACATACAATTATTTTGTGTATCACAACAAAAAATAACAAGAAATAAAAATGAGAAATATCATCATTTCATTTCAACATGTCCATATTGCGTATATAAAGTTACATTATGGAAAAAATAAAAAACTTAAGAACTAATATAAACTTGGATAGTCCATTCAGCTTAGTTTATTATTTATTAGAGAAATTTAGATACTGTTTGCACGCAGAGGACATAATTGGAAATACGTGTTATTCGAAATGTCATTATTTAATCCTGGCATGTATTTCTATAATAATATATCGTCGGTCTAGTGGCAAAGCCCATTAAGTCGCATTTTTTCATGAAATGACTTAAGTGCGAGGTCTTATGTAAAAAATCGTCTTCTTTCGACTGTCATACTCCATTAAGTTGTATATTTAATCGTTTTCGATTTAAATGTGTTTTTAAATTCACCATAAGTCATAAATCCGATATTATTGTTAAGCAAAACACATTAAGTCAAACATTATACTCTAAACGTCAATAATACATCAAATTAGACTGTTAAACAAAAGCAAAATCCATTAAGTCGGCCTTAAAATAATCTTCAAGCCATTTTGCAACAAGCAAAATCCACTTAAGTCAGCTTTAAAATAATCTTAAAGCCATTTTGCAGCATTAATGTCAACAATTTAACAGTAATCTTAACAAACAAAGCACACTAAGTCATTATTGACTGGTAAAACCCACTAAGTCAGGCTCATTTTTTTGCAAACCTTTGATTAATGGTTGCTGTTATTGCTATCTACTAATATTGTGTATTTGTAAGGTACTTAAGAGTTCATTCTAAATTATGAAATATTAAAAAAAAAAAACATTTTGGAGATATTCATCCACTTTCCAAAATTGCTAAATATTGAACTGCGATTATCTCAGGATTGTGTTTTAGTGACTTAGTGGACTTTGCCAGTAGACCGACGTTATAATATGTTCTTTAATGAACTTGTTTAGGAAAGCAAAAGCTAAATTTTACGATGTGCGGTACATTAGTTTAAGAATTTGATTAGAATATTTTTCTTCCTAAATATGATTCATCCCTTGGTACAAGACAGATTGATGTGTAATGTTTCGAATAATGTTAACCAGTCAGATCTATTTGTTTGGTTTTCGTAACAAATCAAATAGGTTTCATAGAAATCGTTGCCTCCCTTACTATAATAATGGTTAGAAAAATTATTTAAACGGTGTTAAAAAGAGAAAACACAACGCTTTATATTCAACTCTAAAAATTAACCATAAAATAATTTAAGTATACGCCTTTACGAATCGAAAGTTTACCGCCGAAAATAATGAAACTTTGAGAATTTTTTTTACTTATTTTTACATGAAATGACAAAAAAGTGAGTTGACAATGACGTTCATAATACATTTGCCTTTTAAAATATGTAGGTGTTTTTATACTTTTTCATTATCAGTAATTTTAGATAGAAAAAATGTAAGGTGAGCCATTTGAAAAACTTCATGTTTGCATGCAGATTTTCCTATATTTGAAAAATTATATGTTTATTTCGAATTATAAAATTTGAAAGCATATTTTATCACCTTTTCAAAACAGTTTTTAGTTTTCGAATACATTTATAAATATTCCATTTATTTGTTTTTCATTGGAAAATGGAAATATTTTGATCCTCTGATAAAATATTGTCGAAGCCTGAGGGCTTATTCCAATAAAAAAAAGTGATTAAGACATATACAAGAATGATACTCTCAGGTAGGAATATTTAATTTAAAGATATGAGAGCCTAAAAAGGTAAGTTTGAACAAAATTAACAACAGATTACAGCAGTTGTCGGATCAAGTGGTAGATTACTAAGAGAGTACTGTATAGAATAAATCATTGTCTTAACCATTCCGACACGTAAGCGTGTTTACACCACAATATAACAATAGCAATCAAGTACAATTAGCGTGCGTTCCCACAGAAATCGTTATAACTCTGTTATTGTTCTAGTGACAACCCTAAAACAAAAAGTAGACGATCCACATTGAATCAAGCTTCACATCTCTATTCAAAGTTGTCCATAGAAGTACATAAAAAAGACTTATTTTGTGGAAACAGTTTTCACCTGCCAAATCGCCTACGTGCCGTTAGACATTGTTAATTTTTTATTACTTATTGTATGAAATTGTAAAAAAGTGAGGTGACAAAATTGTTTATTATGCATTTATACAATAGAATAAGCGTTTTTTTTTTACACAATCAGTGATTTTAGTACCGTTTTCACATAAAAACATCAAATGAGTCATTTTCACATTTTTTTTTGTTTGCATTCTAAATTTTAATATTTACAAATGTTAATATTTGTTTGTAATATAACAATTTGAAAGCTTATTTCATAAACTTTCAAAAACAGTTTTTAGTATTCGGCTATGTTCAGAAATGTTTCATTTATAGAGCTTTAATTGCGAAGCAGAAATGACACAAAGTTTTGATAAATATGACAGTTTGTTTAGGACAAAAAACTTGCACAATCGCAAAATACCTGAGTGGTTAACTCACCTTAAATTCAATCTGAGCTTTCATGCTTTGGTTTTCCCTCTCCAACGCTAATAGTTTCTCATTCCAAACCATCTGTTTCTTCTCTTCCACCTTCAACCTTTGCATTCTAGCTGCGTCTTGCTGCGACTGACTATTCTTAATCTGCGTCCTCAAAATGGACACTTCCCCTTTGCAAAACATATTCTCATCTGCCAGCATTTCATGTTCATGTCGCAATTTATCATTCGCCGCCTTTACAATGCGTAATTCTCTCATCAAATGCTGGAATTGCCCATCAACGACCGGATTTGCAGTTAAACTCTGTCCGTTTAAATTTAAATTGCTTACAGATTGTTCTATTACGGTTCCTTTCGAATTTAAATTGCTTACAGATTGTTCTATTACTGATCCTTTCAAATTTAAATCGCTTACAGATTGTCCTATTACGGTTCCATTTAAATTTGAATTGCTTATAGAATGTTCTAATATGGCTCCTTTCAAATTTGAATTGCTTACAGACTGTTCTTTTACAGATTGTTCTATTACGGTTCCTTTTGAATGAATATTTCCGTAAGATTGTCCTGTTACGGTTGCGTTTGTTTTAAAATTTGTATTTCTTTTGGCATCGAACCGATCGGCTGGAATATTTGCCGGTTTTTTGAATTCGTTGTAAATTTGTTGTTCACCGTAGAACATGTTTGGTTGGATGGATGATTTGGAAGTTCCTTGGTCGGCGTTTATGACGGTTTTTTGTGTGGATGTTAACGGTGGTTTGTTCCATAACGTGTAGTTGGCGATGGAAGAAAAATCGCATTGTTCCGCCTGTTCGTAAACCTGACTCGCGAGAAGGAGAATTTCATCATTGCCATCTCCCCAAATATCATCGTCATCAGGTAATAGGCCTGAAACAAAATAAAAACAAAGCTTAAATCATCCATATTAATTTGTTATTAGAGTGATAGATACTCTCAGCATCGCCCTTTTTTTTACTGTGAATACCGCATAAGAGTCCCAAGTGCTCCCAGAGAGACTATGGCATTCCCAATTAGGGTACGTTGGGAGGCTGGAGGCAGTGGGGGGGAGAAAGAGATGGGGGAGGGGAAGGTGGGAAAGTACCTGGCTATTCAGATCTGGTCACCAAACATGGCTAAAGCTATTTCAAGCGACGTTTCAATTCTGAATGGTGGTCGTACACCAGGGCGATACCAATAGTATCTTCCACTCTGAAACGTGCTGCAAATAAACTATATATTATTTTAAATTAATAAATTGTGAAATAACACAAATTAATCAAATAAAATTTATTTGCCACACCGGGATTCAATCCCGCTACCTTCGGAATGCTAGTCAAGAGTCTTACCGCTGGACTATGCCGGCCGTCATTGATATCCTATACCTATTAGAATGCTATAAATTTTTTGTACCGAACAACCACTGCCAGTGTCGTCACCACGACTTGCTCCGTATCCCACACGGCAGAACAGTTCTATCAAGCACAGCATGACAAGAGGTATGGTGCTGCTAAATGAAATCTCTAGGTCCCTTGACATTTTCAACATTGGCCTTGAAGGTTTCAAGAGTAATTTTAGGCAACGACTCTAAAATATGTACAGTACAATCTCACTAATCCGGCACTATTAAAAGTCGGAGGGTGCCGGATTATTGGAATGTTCGGATTACTGGATTATATAGAGAAAAAAATCAAAATAACAACTCCACACAGGAGGCCCTGAGGAAAAAATAATTTCCCTCAGGGCCTATGTCATTTTTGAGGATGCTGTGTGGAGGGTGTTTTTGAGGAGAGGAAGGAGTGAACATGGGTCTTGAAGAGACCCATATTGTAGGAGGGAGGAAACGCAGAGGCCGGCAAATCGTTCCACAGCCGAGCTGTTGAACTCAAGAACGAGCCGTAGAAACGACCCGTTCTCATGTGACTAATGTCAACCGTGTACAAATGTTCAGCGCGCGTTTGGCGTGTTTCCCGACTATGCACCGGTGCCGAGGGGATCAATGACGCTAGTTCCTCGGAGCATCTTCCATTGTAATACCGGTAGAACAAGGACAGCATTCCCACCTGGCGCCTGTGCTCTAAAGATTGCAATCCGTTTGTTAAATTAGGAGAATCTATCAAACGGACCGCCCGTTTCTGCACAGAGTCAAGGGTTTTTTTCAGGCATTTTGGGGCTCCAGACCAGAGGTGGCTGCCAAATTCAACCGTGGGGCGCACTTGCGATTTGTACAGGGCTAGCAGTTGTGTACTATTAAAGTATCTGCGTGCCGTGTACAGTATGCCCAGTTTCTGAGAGGCTAACTTAACTCTGGCCTCGATGGAGCCCCCGTACCTGAGCTGGTCACTGAGAGTTACACCAAGCATATCAATGGAAGGCCTGTTCGGGAGAAAGCTTCCGTTGAAGGAGACTAGATTATCATAAAGAGAAAATAATGTTTGTAATGTATGTACATATTTGTGTTCTTGTTTGACAGGTTTTAACCTGTCAAACAAGAACACCAATATATACCTACATACATTACAACTGTAACATATCTCAAAATTACATAGTTTTAAAATACTCCTTAATTGAGGTCTGCTTTTGTGCAACTTGTAGTCCTTGTAATCCTCAAAATAACTAGTACTAATTAGTTGAAACTAAGTGTTTTTTCAACAATTTGGGCAGTTCAGAAATAAACGGAGTATGGAAATTTTACTAAAAATTATCACATATAACAAAAAACTGTATCGCCACCTGGTTAGGCAACATTTATAAAAGAAAGCGGAACAACTTGTTCCCACAAATAACCCTTCAAGAAAACTTACAAGTAAACAATTTACATTATAGGTTATGTTATCAATCATGTTTTTATCATAATTTAATATGGCTTTAAAAGTAATTCAATGCTTACTTTGAGTCGCAGTGCCGTTGATGGGTTTATCGGTGGAAGGAAGACTTTGAGAATTGGGATACAAATTAAGTTTCGGCTTTTTAACTTGGTTGAATTGGGGATCTCCTTGACGTTTTGACATTTTGAAAAAACACTGCTATTTCTTTTAAACATCCAAATTCATTACATCTCAGAATTAATACAACACAAACCAACAAACAACCTAAGAATAAGCCAACTCAATTAGTTTTGTGCTTAGTTATTAATTTTACGCAATTTTACAGTGTTAATAATGAAAAGAAACTGACATTGACAAGAGTTTTCAAAACATTTGACAGTTGTTTTGGCGGAAATGTTTTTCTTCTAGGGATGTATTTTTAATCGGTATTTAAATAATCGATATTCCAGAGAAACATAATATGAAGGAAAAAGGTAGGTACCTACTCACAAAGAAAGAAAATGAACCTGTGATGCAAAATGCATATTAAAAATATAGTTTTTGTTCATTCATTGGTAAAATTGGAAGTTTTCGTGTAGGACAAACAAGAAAAATATATTAGCATTGTGTAATTTTACTCTCAATTTAATTTCCGAAATTTCGATAGGTACCATGGTAACGACAACGAAAACAAAAACAATTTTATGTCAAATTCTGTCATTCTACCTACTTTTCTCATCTCAAACATTATTTAACAGTTTTTGAGTAATGTAATTATAAAACTGAATTGAATTCTTCACACAATGATTGACTTTGCTCTAATGGATAGACTGAAGGTGTTAAATTTCGACGAGGAGTTCAGACGTGATATTAAAATGCGCCCAATGAGCAGGTTTGAGAAATATCTAAACTTAAGGTAAATTTCAATGTGCCGCCAAGACCTAGACCTAGACCTCACCCCATGGACACGGGAACCATTGCTTCAACAAACTTAGTGAACCACTTGGGGTGACCTATCTTAGGGGTGTTGGCATGGGCGTAGGCACGGTGATGGCTGGCCGATGTATGACCTCTAGGATTGTCAACCGAGCCACATATTCAAATTTACAGCACTTCAAAGGATGGTTTTTCCTTTTTCCGTTCATGTTCTTTGTATTCGTAGAGCCTAAAGCATGAATATGTTGTGGAAGCCTACTTTCTTCGGTACCTACTCTAGACTTTATTTTTTGCCCCGCTCTAAATCAAAACCTTGCTACGCCCATGGGTGTTGGTTATCCAATAAATTGGCGGCAGTACTCAAACCCGCCTCGCAAATTTATTTATTTCAACGCCATAAAATGGCTTTTACATTCAAGTGTTACATATAATGGTACACAGGGGGGTAACAGTATTTTAATAATAACGAAAATATAAGAGTTATACAATATTTAAATAATATACACACTAGGTTTATATAAGAACTGATATAAAACAATATGATGTATGTGTAATAAATTGATCTTTTCTCTGTCAACCTTTTCAATGTGAACATGAAACCTTCACCAGGTACTATTTCCTTGTGGAATCCAACCCATCTGAGCAGTTCCACGTGTTCACCTCGCTAGCCACGTGGCTAAGCAGGAAGTGTGGCGTGGATCTGCAGTCGCCGCTGGAAGATGACGATCCCAACTCAACGGTGTCCGGAATCCTGGACGCCACCCGTCAGCTGGGCATTCAGGTGGACTTCTCCCCAAATAAATTGAAGCAAGGTTAGTTGCTTGTCAATTTTTTACTAGCTGAAGTAAGGCCTTGCCCTGGATTTATTTATGTAATTATTATAAACATAATAATTTTGTAGAACAATAATTATGAAGTAAAATATGCTAATTAAATTATATAGAACAATACAAAAGAATAGTTGGTATTATGTACTATGTATTATGTTGGTACTCCTCGATCTGGTCTCCCCATTTTAAAATATTCAGATTCAATCGAGAAAATTCAACATAAATTTTTAAGATACTTTAATTTATTTTTATTATTGTTTTTGGGGTGTTATGCCGTGTTTCGCTACCTCCTTCTTTAGCCAACGTTTCGGACAGCGTTACAGTGTCCATCATCAGGGCAGATGAGCAAATGATATTGGTGAGAGTGTTTACTTATGTGTGTCGAAGCGATACCGTGCTGCCAGCTCCATTTCTCTACTAGCTGGTGTTAGAAAAAATTCAGCATGTTTTTTTGCGTTTAGCTTTGGTGTAGCCGTCAATTACTGGATACCAAGAACTATTGAGCTTAGCTCCGTCGTCTCTGTTAATATTGATGGGGTTTTTATGGATTTCAATTGCCTCCGTAATTAGGCATGCTCTGTAAGTTTTGGGTCTTCCCAGGACTTCAGGAACAAATCCAAAGTAATGGCCGGTTTCGATTAAGTGCTCAGCGATTGCCGATTTGTCAGGGTGGCCAAGTTTACAAGCACGAAAGTGTTTCGTTTAATTTAAGACATTTAAATTCGGCATTCCCATTAAAAACATAAAGTATAATTATCTGATGAAAAAATTAAATTTATTAAGACTCTCAGATCGAAGAATTATATCCGACTTAATATTTAAGTCCAAAATTGTAAATGATAGAATAGACAGTTCTGATTTAACTAAGCTCATTGAATTTCGTATACCCACGAAAGCCACTCGTTCTAAAATCCTGTTTAAATGCTACAATAACCGGACTGAGTATACGAAATACTCGCTTGTACCTAGATTACATGGTTACTAATATATATGCTGATGTGGTGGATCTATTTAAGTGCACGGAAGCTAGGTACAAGAAGGCTATACTATCAAATATTTTCAATCAGTATTAACTTTATTTGCACTATAGAATTTTATATGTAATTGTATCTCTGTTGTCATTTCTTAATCAGAAGCCACAATTAACTGTTGTATTCTTTTTTATTATTTCTTATTTAACTATGATTTTGTGATAGGTAATCCGTGTATATGGTATATGTATACCGTTTATTTTAAATAAATTAAATTATGCTAACATTGATTTATTGAGGTAAGTTATTATAGTTTGACGGTCTCCGTGGTCAAAGAATAAGGCTCTCGACTAGCGATCCGGAGTTGAAGGTTCAAATCACGGCGGGCGCAAGTAAATTTCATTTGATTAATTTGTGTTTTCACGATTTAAACATTTAAAATAAAAATTAGGTACATTTGCGGCACATTCCAGATAGGAAGATACTCGCAGTATCGCCCCACCATTCAGAATTGAAACATTGCTTGAAATGACTTTGGCGGTGTTTGGTGACTAGATCTGAATAGCCAGGTACTTCCCCACCTTCCTTTTCTTCATCCCACTTATCTTCTGCCTCACAAAATGCCCCAATTGGGGATGCGATAGTCTCACTGGCTTTAGGCGCTTGAGAGCAGTTGGGGCTTTTGTGCGGTATTCACATAAAAAAATAAAAAATATTCCATTAATAATTATATCAAATGTCATGGAAGCAACACTTCCAGTTTTCATATTTTAAATTCTATTGCAGGTTTTGGTGAACATGTCGTATATCTTCTTGAAAAACTCTCGGAGAAAGCAGTCCAATCGACCCATATTTCTACAAAATGGCGTCCGCTTGAGATCAAATCTTCCTCAGCAGGAACGGGAGAAGGAAGTGATGATGATGGAGAGGAACTGGGAGAGGAAGCCGAGGAAGATGAGGATCTGGAGAATGAGAACGGAGTGGTGGAAGAGGTGGAATACTCCAGCGGTTCCGACGGAGAGAATGTGGACAATTTGAACGCTGTAAATGACAATGTTGAAGAAGACGGTAAGATTGTTATTTTTTCTCGATACTTCTAAGAAAAGTTTTCACAAATCCTTTTCACTGTTTATTACAGGATGGGCAGAAAAACTTGCTAATTTAGGAACTCAATTAAAAACTATTATTAAACGAAATATTTTGACCATCTGAAAAATACGCCGAAATTTTGAAGGGTTAATGAAAGAGTATAGTGTTTTGACACAGTTAAATTAATTTATTTATTATATAAACACAAATAACATGATTTTAGAAATAGGTTGAGGGCTAAACTAAAATACTGATTGGGCGTAATAAGGAGCAGTAGTACCATTGTAAGCTGGATCCAGAGAGTTGATGACTGCTGATTGCTAGACTTGAATATTTTATTTACTAGTAGAGTGTTTTGACTTAAAAGGTCATATCTGTTACAGTGGCAGCTCACATGGCAGACTGGAAGGGAGAAGTAGAAAGGGCAGCCCCATCACTGAGGATCAGGATTATACCTTCAGCCAGGGATTGGAGGACCCACACGCAGCAGCTGGTCACGCACAGGAAAGGTAAACTAAGTCACTAAACGTAGCGAATCACTTGGGGCGACCTATGCCAGGGGTGTTGGTTAAGCCTCGATTACATTGAGCGAGTTTACAAGCTACTAGTCGGTAAGTTTAAGCGGGTGAATCGGCGAGTGAGATTGTCATGATGACACACAAAACTGTCTACTCGCTCAGTAGCGACAGTAGCAGCTAAAATAACGAGTCTCGTGCAAACCAATTCGGTCGAAATTTTGTAAAAAACTTGAGCTGGCAGCTAGCGCCATACGCTAGCCAGTAGCGAGAATTACGGCTCCCGTGCGAACTTATTCTGACAGTTACGAAATCAGCTGTTGGTAGGCCGCCATCTTGAACAAGTAGCGAGGAAAGTTGATCACCTTTCAGCTTTTTTGTAGATTGTCTGCAATCTGCTAGTTAGCAAGTAATACAATGACACTGAGCTAGTTTACTAACAGTGAATTTCCCAGATAGTCACTCGTAAACTCACTCAATGTCATCGAGGCTTTATCCAATAAATGGTTCCCAGGGCGGTGGTACCAATACCGGCAATTTATTGAGATAAATGTGATAAAGTAAGTGTATTAATCATCTCAATAGACATTGTCTGTTCTGAGACGGGTAATCGATTTCAAGCAAGGTTTGATTTGCATAATGCTCCCCTTTTGTCACCCAGAACTGGGCCACCTGTCTGCCGCAGTGGGGGACTCCCTCCAGAGAGCCTCGTTGCGGGCCAGCACGGCTTTGGAGGCAGTGAAAGCTCGCCAGGCCCTGCTGCAGGAGCGCACGGCTCCCGCTCTGGACAGGCTGGCGAGGCTCAGGACGCAGGCCACCACAGCTGTGGACAGCTATAAGGTACCCTTACCTCCCTAATACCTGCCTGTCAAAGACTTACAATATTGTGAAGAAATGAGAAAAGGATACTTCACAAATTGCAATGTTGTTATTGTTGATTTTGGGATAGAGTTCTATGGATGTATTTCCCTTCGGCATATTATGTAATGCAATAAGGTCTGTCACACCATTATGTATTATATGAGTATATGTTATAGTTAATGATGAGTTTAGATTATTATGTTTTAGTTAATATTATGTTTTATGTTGAGCTTATGGTTTTGTATATTTCAGGCTGCAAGCGTGGGAGTGACTCAGCGCCAGGAGATATTGAGTGAGCTTACAGATAAAGTGGAGAATGTTAAACAGAAGACGGAGATGAAAGGTAATTATCTAACTCAACCTAACCTAACTTTACCCAACTTAACCTAACATAATATAACCTAACCCAACCTATCCCTTTCCAAAAGTAGCCTGCGAATGAGAATGGACAGGAGTGATGGGCACATGAATCAATCCCTCCCACTGCGGTGCAAGCCGATGGGTCGAGAGAGTTCTGCTGGAGAGATCTAGGTTAGGTCTCCCTCAACCAATTTCTCCCGATCCGGCCCGCCTCGCATTAGGTGGGCAAACGCATTCGTCGCCAAGATAAACCTCACTCCATGAACTCGGATACCCCTGCTAAATCACCAAACGTAGCAAACCGCTTGGGGTGACCTATAGCAGGGGTTGAGAAGTACATAGCTATTCTGATAACTAAATATGGCTTTAGGCCACATTACGATTCATGATACAAATGGTGGTCTGTCACAAGGGCGATACTGAGGGTATCCAGCACTCTGTAACATTCAACGAATATAGTTTATTTCTGGATTCGTAGTCAAGTAAACTTTAACTGCTCAGTAATAATTATAAGTTACAATAATTATTTATTTGTTTGTGTTAATATGGATGGTAAATTGATTTCAGGTTCCGCCATGAACGACCAGTCTCCCATAGTCAACATAAAGCGTGCTGTCACCCAGCTGAGGAAGGAAATACAGGATATGGACATACAGTTGGCCGTCCTGATGTGGAGTGTGTTGGAACACCAGTCCAGGGCCAAGAGGAATGCTTTGTCTGCTCAGTAACATAACATATCATAATCCACTAAATACAACATAAATTATCTATCACTTGTGCAGTCAGTGGCTGTGTTTATATAATGTACACACGGGGCCTAAAAGACTCTGAATTGTGTAAATGTGGACAAATAATATATTTTGTTAAATATTCCTTGCCATAGTAATGTTTATTTTTTAACTTACCCATTGGCCACAAACGCCGGCGTCCTGCCGGGTGTGCAACTGAGATACTTTACCACAAACCCCGGCGAGCCGCCGGCCTAGAGTATGCCCGCCAAAAAACGTAAAAAGGAGCATGATAGTGACATCTTTGAACAAAACTTTAAATGCTGAATGTTTTGTAGATAACGAACCATTCATTTGAAGGAATTGGCAATCATAAGTCTGGTCAGTGGTTGAGTGGGCATCGCGTTTGGGTTCCACCCGGGCGTCCCGTGTTCGATTCCTCGGCTGGCTAAGTCCTCCATCACAACACAAGCAACATTTTCGGCTTTCTGTGGTGGTAGTAGGAGATTTTCAAACATTGTTGGGTTATTCGTAACCCGGGAATGTTTGTCTTTCTTTGTAAAAAAAAATAAAAAAAAAAATAAGTTTCTTAGGTTTTTCCCCTAATATTTGTATTACAAGTTTTGTAAGTAGCCAGCCGCCATTTAATTTCTTCAAAATTGCGAGTGATTCTAGGCTTTTCGTAGTGACCTTGCACGTCCCTGATTGCTTTGAGGACTATCATACCAAATTATTTTATTAATTATTAGTATATATGTATGTAAAAAACAAAATACATTAATGTTAGATTTATGAATATTATGTTTTTTTGTAACTTTATGAATAAAAATGTGATAAAAAACTTACGAAAAAAGAGAAAGTTATATTTGTATCCTTATTTATACATATTTTAATATTTTCAATATTTTTTTTTTATGTTTTTATTTACCTTAATCTTATATGTAAACAAATTTAAAGAAATTAATTCATTTGAATTTGTGGTTCAAAAGTTACAATTGATTTAGTACACGAAGGAAAGGAAGAGGGCATGGGAGGGGAACAGGGATGGGTGGGGGATGAGGGAGGACTGAAGAAGGGATTGCGATACTGTCCATGTCTCCTGATTCTGATACAACATGGCAATCAACTTCCCAAATGTGTGAGCTTTCTTTCCATCAAGGTGGGACATTTAACGCCATAGAGAAACATCAATAAAACAATCTTATATTTTCAAAATGATTTTATTGATCATAATAAATTAAGTTAAATATGACCGTATCGGATAGGGACATATAGCTCAGTTGGTAGAGTCATCATCAAGTCACCCGGTAAGTCATAAGTCCTGGTTTCGAGTCCCAGATGTGACCATATCTTTTTCTAATGTTTTTGTTTCACGTTTTCGATCAAGTTTCGTTAATATTGTCTTCATTAATTAAATATTAAAATTTGAGGTTTTACTCATTAAGTTAAAAATAAATTTTAAACACATATTACCATAGACAAATATCAATAAAACAATCTGTTATTTTCAAAATGACTTTTATTGAAGAAATTTTAATCACATATTATTATTTGCGGAAATAATGTACAATACTTTACGAACAATAAGAAAAATTGTATAAAGATGTATTTACATAAAAACTAAACTATCTTAGTAGATAATAATGATATACCAGTAGATATATTAATATTAATGGTAGGAAAAACACTGCATTAGTTGCTACAAAACTACTTTCGATATTGAATTGTTGAATCAAAGCTCACTGAGTTAGATATGTATCACTTAATTGTTTAAACTATCTTTTTACATTAGTAATTTAAGCATTGCTTTGTTTTGTAAAGTAATTTGACATCTTATTAATTGCTTATTATTTAACTAGCCTACTTATTAACATTAATTCAAATGTAACATTGTCGTTGAACGGTTAATCAGTGACATTTTGTTTGTTTTTTGACATATAACCCATCAGGCCTCGGCATAATATATTCCATTGGAAGGTCAGAATATATCTTCTTTACAATAAAATCCACATAAAAGGAATATTTCTGATTGTATCCAAAAACTAAAAACTGTTTTTGAACTATGATGAAATACTCTTTCAAATTTTATTATTAGAAATAAATGTATAATTTTTGAAATACAAAAAATTTTAATGCAAACTTATAAAGCTTTAAGAATGACTCGCATTACGTTTTTTCTAACTGAAATTATTGATAACGAAAAAAAAAGAAAAACACATAGACAATATATTAGACACATGTATTACGTAAGTTATTTTCATCTTACTTTTTTTCATTTCATGTAAGAATAATTAATTAAAAATTCAGAAAGATTCATAATTTTTTTCAAATTTTGATCGGAAACTTTGGTTTCACGGTGGTAAGAATATAAAGCATGGTTTCTATTTTTTCTAACACTGTTTAGATGATATTTCTCACCATAACGGTAACGGAGACACAGTGATTTCTATGAGACCTAACATATATGAGTTGTTTCAAAAACCGATCAAATTAGCCTGAAGGGTTAAAAGGTCTTTTAAATACCGGTTTTAGGCAGGATTGACATGATTTTCCCCAACCCAAAATAACCGGGAAATTTCAGCTAAAACCCACTTGAAAAAACCGTTGGGTTTTTTTTACAAAAAAAGGGTTTTTATTTAGAAACTAGAATCAGTGTCACATTGAAATTTTTAAGTGAAGATAGGTTATTAAGACAATGTATGTGGTTTCACTGAACCAGGTCCAATGAACATACTTGAGATTTTCTGCGTTTAGTATCACTCATAAGTTGCTGTCACCAGTTGCCACAAAAATGTCGCTCTGAGCTCTTTTTTTGTGAAAAAATGCCTTCCTGTCAACGAATTCTTTCTGTATTCAAAATATATTGTTAACCAATAGTAATTCATAACTTTGAAAAATCAACTAAATTCCGTATACAAACGACTACCTAACGTCATTGTTACTACTTTTGTAACGTCATTGTTACGTCATTGTTTGTCATTGTAAGGCCATTTTAAGACAATGTTACATTGGAATTTTTGTGGAACATCCCAACCAGTTGTAGAGTTTTAGCTATTTTTTTAAATATGTGTAAATGTTCTAAATAATAATAGGGTATTTTCACAAATGATGTATACTGTTAAAAAGGTGTGATATATTTGATAATCTGCCACTTTTTTTGCTGCAAAATACTAAAAAGTTTTTATCATAATTTCTTTTGCAAAATAACACCAATTTTGCTGGAAAATTAAACGAATTTTGATAAAAATAATGAGAATTTCGATGAAGTTTCAAGTCCATAGTTATTTATTTGAATTTCGTAATGATGATGAAATATAGATCTGAATATGAAATTTTAGCAAAGAATGACCAGACTTTTGAATAACAAAATACGGCAATGTGGCATTTCTTGTGATCTTCTTTATTCTATGAATAAAAAAGTGTGAAAATATTAAAGTGATTTATTTTTGGGTATTATGCCTTGTTGCACTTCTTCCTTCTTTAGCCAATGTTTCAGACAGCGTTACAGTGTTCATCACCAGGGCAGATGTATAGATTGTAGATTATAGTGAAGTGTGTGTTTATGTATGTGGATGCGATATTGTGTTGCGCGCTCCAATCGTCTTAAGGGCTGGTATTTCAGAATAATTGTTTTTGAAGTGAAAACTTCTTCAGCCCCGTTGTGATTTGAAACGCGACGAAACGAAAAATAGCGACACTAAGAAGAGACAAACACATACATCTATAGGATTTAGCCTACGAAAGAATGAGATAGTATAATCGGTCTCCCCTTTAGGCGATGCTTTATAGCCTCCCCACTCTTGTCTACTTTAGTTTTCTGAAGATTTCACTTCTACCGCGTATGAATTTTTGTACATGTAATTTTGTAATACATGTAATTTTTTCATCATCATCTTCATCCCCTTATCCTATTTGGGTTGGGGACCCATTGCATCAACAAGGCTCCTCCATACGTCCCTGTCTTGTGCTGACTGTTCGGTTTCCGTCTATGGCAGTCCCATCCTCTCCTCACACAGTTTCTGGAGTTGCCTCGCCCAGCTGTGTCTGGGGCGGCCCACTGGACGTCTACTCTCTGGAATCGCACTTAGTATCTGCCTCGGAATTCGGTCATCAGGCATTCTTAGTACATTCCCAAGCCACCTCAGTTGTGATTTTTCTATGAAGAGTAGCATGTAATTTTTTAATTTTTTAAATTAGCTCCACACAGAAGACCCCGAGGAAAATAATTTACTAAGGACCTACGTCACCTTTGGGGATGCAATGTGGAGGGTTTTTTTAAGGAGAGGAAGATCTGGGAAGGAAAAGGATACAAGGAGTGGGTAGGAATCTGTGGGTCAGTGTGTCCAGGAGTGACGGATGTTTGAATTCATCCCTCCCACTGCGGTGCAAGGTGATGAGTCGAGAGAGTCCTGATGGAGAGGTAAAAAAGTCTCCCTCAAAAGCCTCTCCAAATCAGACCCGCCATATAATGAGTAGGTAATCCGTCGCCAAGAACTAGACAATCCTCACCCCATGAACCTGGTACACATGCTAAGTTGAACTAGCTAACCACCTATGGCAGAAGTGTTGGTTATCCAATGAATGGTTCCCACAGTGGCCGTACCCATACACGCCTCTGGATACAATGATTAGTAAAAAGCCCCGATGACACACAACGTGATGCTGTCCGAAACGTTGGCTACAAAATAAGAAGTGCAACATGGCGTAACATCCCAAACATAAATCACAATAATAATTTTGGTTTTGAAATCATAGTGTGAAAATACCCCATTTAATGATACATGTAATATTATTTTTTAGTAAATTTTTATGATTCTTAAGCTACAATGGACAGTTCAAAATGTGAGCATTTCTCTATTAGAGTTAAGTATAAAAATACTTAACATTACTTACAATTTACTTTTTGTAACTATAAATCATTTGTAAAAAGTGACAAAAAAATTATCAATAAACAAAAAGGTAAACTTTCAGGATGACTGAAGACGCTTATTACCTATTACATATTTAATACAACGAAATAGATCATTACATACCTTAAAATATGTATGAAGGACGAAAGAGATACATGGAGTAGATATTACGTACAATAAAAACCAAAGCATTTTTTATTTACTTATTGAAATGCGACTTGTGACATTTTAGAGCATTAAATTCACGGAAAATAATTTTTAAGTCCAACGTTTTTAGCATATATAATATTGATAAAGCATCGAGTCTTTCCTGCAGCATCGTCTTTCTTTTTTAATTTTTTATTATTTTCAATTTCGAAAAAGATCGTTCCGCTGTGCAGTTTGATATCATTAGTCATAAAAATATACGCATTAGGGAACGCTGATTCAGTTTTATCATCCTGTGTTATTTTGTACAATTATTGTGCGTGAGTTTGACGTGAACTTGCGCGAGGCAAATCACTGGAACTTATTTTTTTATGACAAATGAATGAAACTGTCGAATTTCGGATCCTAAATCGGTATCAAGATCTTGTGGATATGTGTTACTAAATTTCTACAATGCTGGCTGTATTCGGAAGTTTGCTCAGACACATAATTTTATCGACATCCGGTAATTTAGTCCGGAATGAGAATTTGTCTGCTATTTCTTTGTATATCTCTCCCTTTCTTCGAATCTCTACATTTAATTTATCAATGACGCCATAAAAAAATTTTGGTGCTGTTTGTGGTGCCCCCCAAGACGTGATGCCCTAAGCAATTGCTTAATTTGCTTATGGGCTAATCCGACACTGGCTGTCTGCGGTCGTCCCATTTGATGGGAGCAAATTTTCATTTTACATTTTGAAATTTTAAATGCAGTATTTTCCATCGCCCTGAAAGCAAATAGTTGTCTTTGTAGTAATTAAGATGAATCAAAAAGGTTTTTTCTAAAAAATATTCATATTAAACGTGTTCAGTCGTTCCAAAAATTTATCACTAAAAAATTAAAGATACAGAGAATGATGAAAATTTTACAGTTTCATTAAAAGAACTATTAAAGAATTTTTAGAGCACAACCTATTTCTTTACGACTTACGATCGTATGTATGTGTGTACGCATAATGTATGTATGTATTTAATGAAAATAAAATACAAAATTGTCTATAAATTGTATCGTAATAGGGGTAGGTACTTTCTTGAATCGCTTTCTTCATCTCTATAACAGAAGTGATTATGCCTAACAGTTAATCAAGAATTGATCAAATCTTCTGCTTTTGATCAAACAGGCCACAAAACTGCGTTAAACAGGTTCCATCAATCGCACTTCAATGTACATTGTCAATGACATTAGCACATTGATTGTGTCCAGAAGAACGATTCTCTATTTTTTGTGGGATCGTTATCGAGATTACGGATGTGATCTCCTGTCAGATTTGTGTGATTTTTACATATTTACTGTAACATATTTTAGTTGAGATCGTTTTAAACACAAATTCCTGCAAGTATGCATGATTTATTCATTTCATATACGTTGTACATAGAAAAAGCAAATAAATTACTGTCAAAATAAGTAACTATTTTTCAATAATAAGTTGAACAAGAAGCTTTTCATCACAGATATTTAACTAAATAGATGAGTAAGTCACTACTCACACCTCGTTATTAATGGAACAAGGTATTTAAAAACGAAAAACATATGGGTAGGTAGGTATGTCACTGTAGTTCTATGGTAATAAAGGTTTTTCACCACAGATATCGGACTGAATAGATGGGTCAGTCAATCGACTGAAGCTAAGATAAATTGAATACATAATATTAGTACCTACTTGCACGGTATCACAGGAGAAATCACTTTATAGCTAGGCAAGAAATTTTTTTACATCTATGTGACATTTCACCACTTCGGAGTAAACTGCCGAGTTACTGTTTGTCAGGTAGCGTATATTATCTGTTTTACAACCTCTGAATAACTCTACCAATATGTAAATGTCTGTTTTTACCACAGTATAGATAATACACACTAGATATGCCTTCCATGTGTTTTAAATGGAAACCGATGTCGGCACTGTCAGTAATTGTAACTTTTGGTTCTAGTCCGTTGAGCACGCATTTTGTCTCCATTACTTCCTGACATCAAATGTCGCCATCCCATCTGATTGAAATAAAAAAGAAACACAGTACTGTATTTTTGAAATTAGGGAGAATATCTCAGACTTTTGGATCTTGGATTTCAATTTATCGTGTTATTCTACATTCTGTGGTTTTAACCGCTATGTTAAACCTAAAGTTACTCGACGAGTTATTCAATAGTTTACTCAGCGGTAGTGAAATATGCACAAATAATATCATATAATTTATCTACATGTATTTTACAATGCTAATAATATATTAATCTAAAAGATATGGTTTGGATAGTGTACATACACAATTAATTTATTATTTTATTTGATTTTTGGTAATAATGTCGATTATAATATTACTTTAATAATTTTAAGGATTACCTAATCATAATTTATTCATCACGAACCTATACATTTTTACTGAAGAAGATAATACTAATAAATCTAAATGAAAAATAGAAAAAGAACAAGACACAGAAAAATAAAAAGGTTACGGTCGCAAATGGGACTCGTACCCAGGATCTCTTGCCTTACCGGGATAAACGCCTTAACCAACTCTGCCGTTGGGACCTCTTATTTTTAAGTAATTTTTGTCGATCTCAATTTCAAATTCAGAATTAACAATATTATCTTTAATTAATTTTTCATATATTTTTGGCTGCTACCTTTTTAAATGATCACAAAGTTCAAAAGAATTGATTTGTAACCTAAATAGTGTCCCGGATAAACATGTGTGATTTTATCTATATGAGACATCTTTTGACATTTTCTACAAGAGATCTTGGGTTGGAATCCCAGTTGCAACGGTTACCTTTTTATTTTTCTGTGTCTTGTTCTTTTTCAAATTTTTCGTTTAGATTTATTAGTATTATCTTTTACTTCAAATATAATAGATTGTTATTATAACAAGAGTTATTCCAATAAAAATTCAATAAATTTTTATTTACAACTGGTACCGATCTAACACCAAACAGAAACTAACTAGAAGTGTTTGTTATATAAAATGATTTGAAAGAAAATGATGTCATCAATTTATCGACTTCTAGGCTCCAAACGGGCCGTTGAAATTTTATGTATGTTCAAGAAAGAATATTGATATTTCAAAATGTTTGATCAATTTCATCAGAAGAGCGATTCTCTATAAAGATAGAGATCTTGGGGGAGATCTCCTGTCAGATTTGTGTGATTTTCTTTGGCTGTTATTTGCTTTTTATATGGGCCGATGTCAGAATTTCAGCAGTGAGCTGTCATATATTTTAGTTTAGGTCGTTTTAAACACGAATTCCTGCAAGTACGCTTGATTATTTATTCATTTTAACAGGCATAGAAAAGCACACAAATCCGACAAGAGATCTCGCCCGATATCTATCTCAATCTCACAAAAGATAGAGAATTGCTCAGCAGAAGTGAGATAATATTGAGCTAACTCTAACAGTACACTCTATTATCTGTTTGTTTTTCCAGTGTTTCTAAAGATGAATATTATTAAAAAAATTTAAAAAATGTGTACTGCTTGACATATTTATAACCTTGCAGATGACCAAAAGAGATATTAGACTATTGAGTGATAGACTAAATGTTTTTAAGCCATCTTAATTTTTTTAACCATTAAAAACTCAAGAACGAGTTGAAGAAGCGACCCGTTTTCATGTGACATATGTCAACCGGATATAGATGTTGGGCCCGCTTTTGGCGTGTTTCCCGACGATGCACCGGTGCCGAAGGGATCAATGACTAGTTCCTTGGAGCATCTTCCACTGGATTACCTACTACAGAGAACAAGGACAGCATACCTACTTGATGCCTGTGCTCTAAAGATTGCAATCCGTTTGTTAAGGGAATCTATCAAACGAACCGTCCGTTTCTGCTCAGAGTCAAGATTTTTTCAGGTATTTTGGGACTCCAGATCGGATGGCTGCCAAATAAAAATGCTGTTGTAGTACTTTCCAACCTTCATCTAACCCACCTCCTTAAGTTCCCATACTGTTTTGTGACATTCTGCACAATAATGCAATATTCCACCAGCTCTGAGTAATTGAAACTCTTGTACATTGCTACATAAAAAATAAATATATGGGGAAAATAATAAAATAAAACGAAAAAAATCATTCTTTGGATAACTTTTAAATTATAATTTTATGTAACATAAAAAAACAATAAACAAAAAAATAAAAACAGATTACAAGTGAGATATAAAATAGAGAGAAAATAATTGAATTATGCATTTCTTTTACAACTTAGTAATAATTAAGTAAATACTAATTTAAATCTTGTTTTGTAAAATAAAATAATGTCAAAATTAAGACTTTTTTAAAGCTTTTTCAACTATCTAGTGACCTTTAAAAATATTAATGCGTTCGATATTATTATTATTGCACTGTTTAGGGGTTTTTGTCATTGTTTTAAAAGAAACACTGCTTGCTAGATTGTCAAATAAATTAAAAAATAACTGTTTAAAGGTGGGTAAATCATTTGAACAATCTAGTAGAGTATATATTATGATCAAGCAATATCAAAACTAATGTAATTGACAATCCATCACTCCGTAGGTCACATTAATATAAGGTTATATTATAACCCAATATGATATATGATTGAATATTGAAAATGGACAATTGACACTATCATTTCATATACACCTAGAGCTCTAGCATGGTGAAATTGATAACATTTCCATATCGGATAGATAGGCGTAATTTTCAATGATTTTATATCAATATCCCTAGCACAGTTTCACTGTTGACAGCTGAATAAACAAGAAATCGATATACGCTGGCAACACTGGCAGATCTGTCAACGAAATCACATTCCGAAACATCACACTCATCAATTATGTAAAAATATTAAAAATTTGGAAATGTTGAATTGAAATACTAACCTAAATTGGGAGTACACATTTACTTTTTGACACTAGACGGAAGTTGGTTGACGAGGTCTTTATTCACATTTCAATCAAGATCGAACGGAGTAAATTGATTGTGTCTTAGATGCATTATTTACGTCTATGGATAGCATATATGACTTCTTTCATTTCTAAAAACTTCGTTAGTTCAATACTTTAATTAAATAAGCTAGTAATTTTGCATAACAAACGAAATTATTTAAGTAAATGCGTATATTGACAGTTAACCAAAACTAATCTGATACTATGGAGTCCGGGCTAAAATTTATCAATCGTCGGTCGATATATCTCTTACCAATTGTTGACTGTGATCGCAAATATTAATAACTGACCATAGATGATGGATTTGGTCAATATTGTATTGATAAAAGGTTATATTGATCAACCATGTTAGATACCCTAGATAAATAACACGGTCGATCAATAAAACCCTATATTTACAAGATATCGATAAATCCATCATCTATCGTTATTAGGTGACGTAAGGAAGTAAAGCGAGCACATAGAAATTGATTCTGACAGCTGGTAGACAAAAGTTGCCTAATTAAGTGAGGGGTCTTGGCTGTCATTGAGTGTCGGTCGACTGTCAATAAAACACAACTTTTCTTAATAAATTCATTCATTATGCAAAATTACTGGCTTATTAGTGAACGGAGACAGACATGAAAGTTTTGAAAGAAATTGTACACACGATCAATTGCATCCAATCAAATTCGGAAAATTAGAATTCAGGAAGTTGTTCAGAATATCACGAGTTACGGGTATATATCAATTAATACCCTTTTTAATGACAAAAAGTACACTTAAACTGCCATTGTAGTGTATTTCAATTCAACATTGTCAATTTGTTCATATTTTGATGTATCCGTTTGATGTTTAGGAATGCCGATTAATAACAATGCCTGGCAGTGTTGCTATCGTGAGGCGATTTCTTATTTATTGTCATTATCGGCTTGGTTACGAGTGCAGTCGTCGCAATGGGAAATTGATATTTAAAATGGTTGTCAGTTAAGCCTATCGATCTGATATTGTCGAGTTATCGATTTGACCGTGCTAGACTCCGTGAGATCTTTGAAATATCCATTTAACTGTCAACATTGAGACAAGACTTACGTGGAAATGGATTGGAATCGCATTATGTTAAGTTTTAATGCACTAGGCACCCTCTAGATATTTTAGCGACAGTGAAAGCAAATAATACATCTATGGTTTCAATATAGACATAGACAAGCATTCCGCTTTTTTTTTCGATTTCATTTTATAGCTATGAGGTGTTTAAAATACTTGAATGCCACTTAGTACAAAAAATGTTTCATGCTTCATGCAAAATATTTAATAATATCATTTAGTAACTTTGTTTTAGTAAAAATTGCTCTTTCGTATGTATATCACCGTAAATATTGAACAAGTCTTAGTTTTGATATTTCGATGCGAAATTTTACAAAATATTTACACATTTTTAAGTTTTTACAAAAGTACAGGCTGTAAGTACAGATTTACACAATTTTTTAAAATTGTATTTTTGCTAAGAAGAATAATATTATAAATATGTTATTTTTACTTAAAAATTGACTTTGAAAGGTATAAAAAATTATTCACAGATATAATGTACAATTTTATTATCTAGAAATTCATTCAAATACTGATAAAAAGCAAATTGAAAGAAGGAAAAAAGTTTTCACAAAATTCAATTAAGTGAACTAAACTAACATTAATTTAATTTAAGTCGATACAAAATACAGTCTTAAGTTTTCTAATTATTATAAATCTACACTAATTTCGCTTAATTCATAGTTAATTGAAGGATAAATTTATAATTTCGTTTTTAATATCACCAAAAGCATCAGAAACTTACAGTATTTAGGTATTTACAGAAAAAAACTCAGTTATTACAGAGTTCAAGTAAACATAATCCAAAAATCATGACTTATGATGGCCGTTTCAAGCTTTTGAAACTGGTTGAAACAAAGGCCAAATAGTATAACATGTTACACAATTTTTTGTATAAATTACAGTACCTACTGTATGTACAATCATGTATATTTCACATTTTTGAAACTGGTTGTAACAAAGTTCACCACATGATATTACCATAGTTTATATACTTTTACACAATTATTTGCAGCTTTGTACATTCTGATGGCATTTTCGTAATTTTTGAAACTGGTTACATTAAGAGAGTTGAAATAATTGCACCAATGTTAATTATTGCGTACATAATACATACTGTGTAAATAACAGAATTATTCGCTGTTATTTTAACATTCTGACAACCGTTTCACAATTTTGAAACTGAAACTTGCTAAAAAGTTCACCAGCATTACCAATGTTTACAATTTCATAGATTGTGTAAAATCCTGTATTATTACATTTTATTGCACATTACCTAAGTATATTTACACATAAAACTTAGGCCTGGAAAAGCATGTTTAAAAATGGCCGTTTCATGTTTTTGAAACTAGTTGCAACAGAGTTCAAACATAATCACCGTGTTTATAAAATTTTACACAGTTTGTTTTATGACGCGTTTCGTTGATACACTTGTTTGAGGTTATGTATTCGGGTGGGTGTGGATTTTTTGGACGTTTTTGAAACTAGTTCCAACAAATTTCAGATATCACCACTGTTTATAAACTTTTCCACAAAAGATTGTTTAACTATTCAGTATTGTCTGTTTTATGATGTGATTTGATGATGCCCAGTGCGTAATATTAGCTATTACGCCTGTTTGAGGTTATGTACAGATGGAAGGATGATTGGAGCGTTACGTACACTCCATTGACTACCCGAGTCAGACATGCGTAGCTAACGACTGCTGTGTGCCGGTACCTGAAAAATAAATGCACACAATAAGTAATATGATAAGAATATCATACTTTAAAGAAGTTAATCTTTAATATCTCTAAGAGATAAACAAAAATCCTTGAACTCCCCTCCATCATTCATTCACACATCTTTTGCAGTTTATGCATAAAGTCTATGGAATGAGCTACCCTCTCTCATTTTCAAGACTTAATAAAGCTAGGTTAGGTTTCTAAATCTCAGTAAAGTGAGGTTAAGTTAGTTTAGTCTCAAAAGTTCCAGCTGGTTTCTCTCGACTCATCTTTATGCACTTCACCGATGTGGATGAATTCACGAGAGGGATGGATTCATACATCCATCCTGGTCACACTGACCCGTAGATTCCTACCAACCCTCACACCTTTTGTCTTCCCAGAACTTCCTCTCATAACTTTCTTTAAAAATACGCTACATACAGCATCCCCAAAGATGACATGGGCCATGAGAGAAATCATTTTCCTCAGGGCTTCCTGTGTTGGGTTAAAAAAGAGTAAAGTGAGGTTAAGTTAGGTCAGCGTAGTGAGGTTAGATAAGGATTTTAAAGTTGGTATTGGTAAAGTAAAGTGGGATTAAAACAAAAATATTGAAATATAAGGAGATGGGCTATCGACAGTTTTTACTGGGTGGGACTGTGCTTCCTGGTGTCGCCGATATTTTTAACCAATACTACTGCACACCTTAAAAAATCAACTAATTTAACAAATTCTTTCCATATTTAAACTATATTGTTAACCAATACTACTGCACACCTTCAAAAATCAGCTAAATTCCTTATTCAAACTATTCCCATTAGGTAGTAGTTCCGCCGACAGTCAGGCGGACATCATAGCATATCCCTTATATTTCAATATCTTTGGGTTAGTACATCTTGACACATATGTTTTAACTATTTTTACATAAAATCTACACTAGTGTCGTCACCGACAGCAAGTAAGATCTGTCATCTGTTGACAAAAATTGCGTAGGTTAGTCTCAACTAAATAAGTTTAAGTTAGTAACAATTATGTTTCAAAGGTGAGGTTAGGTTAGTCTCAGTAAAGAGAGGTTAGATTAGGTTAGGCTACCTTTCTTGGTGAGCTGCACCATTTGCGCAGGGTTTGGCGCTACTACGGGCATGATATATTTAGAGGCGGGTGATTGAGGAGCGGCCTGGGGCTGCGCACTGCTTCCTGATATGTGAGGATCTGCAAAAAAAAAACAATATCATTAAAAACACATTATTTGTAACAGTTAGATTTAACGGTTTAATGGATATTTCAGCGTTCCATAGCTCATGATAGAAAAGATATTGTCCTTACTTGAACCAGAAGGCATCATGCTGATCATGGAGTTTCGTATTGAGTTATACGGCGGCGGGGCGGGTGTAGCGGCAGGATTTGCTGTGTTTACTGTACCTAAGCGGAAAAGCAAATTAAATCTATTAGTATAAGACATACATATTGAAGCCAGTGTGCACAATCTATTAGACCAAGACATACATGTTAAAACTGGTGTGTAAAATATATTAGACCATACATACATGTTGAAGCTAGTGTGTAATATCTATTAGAACAAGACATACACGTTGAAGCTATAGTGTAAAATCTATTAGAACAAGACATAAATGTTGAAGCTAGTGTGTAAAATGTATTAGAAAAAGACATAGATGTTGAAGCTAGTGTGTAAAATCTATAAAAAACAAGACATAAATGTTGAAGCTGTGTCTAAAATCTATTAGAACAAGACATACATGTTGAAGCTAGTGTGTAAAATCTATTAGAACAAAACATACATGTTGAAGCTAGTGTCTAAAAACTATTAGAACAAGACATACATGTTGAAGCTAGTGTGTAAAATCTATTAGAACAAAACATACATGTTGAAGCTAGTGTCTAAAAACTATTAGAACAAGACATACATGTTGAAGCTAGTGTGTAAAATCTATTAGAACAAAACATACATGTTGAAGCTAGTATGTAAAATCTATTAGAATGAAATATTCATGTTGAAGCTAGTGTATAAAATCTCTTAGAACAAGTACAAAAAATCGATATTGTTTGAAATTCGTTTGATATTATATTAAAGTCATTTTTGAAGTCGATTTTAAGTTTGAAATTGGTAAATAAAGTACAAAAAACCGTAATTTTATGATAATTATAAGTTAAGGGGCCAATTGTCTGGGGATCAACTGTCGGGTAACCGAACCTATGACACCCAACACATACAAGTACAAGAATATAATCTACTTACTTAATCCACCGGCCGTTCTAAGATACGGATTGCCGTATGTGGCAGCGTATCGGATGTCCACGCCATTTGGTGTCAACATTCCGCTGCCATTTTGTTTCAATGCTCCGTTGGGGTGCTGCAGTAATCCCACCGTGTCGTATGTCACTGGAGAATACAAAATAACATTAGTAACTATGGTCTATGGGTGAATCACATAGTTTCAATATCCTTCAACAGATGTCATTAGAAAAGTAAGTTATATGTAGTTTTTCAGTATCTCAACAGATGTCAATTAAGTAGTAATTAAGAGTATCATCTATCATTGTTCTTGTTAATATACGAACGGTTACGATAATTGCCGAAGGCTTATAGTATATATTCAATTGAAATACACTTGTTTCAATACACATTGACAGTCTGCGTGCACTTTTTATCACAAAAAAGGAAGCTAATTGGTCAATGAGGTCTTTAGCCATAACTCAATTTGGGAGGCGAGTATGTGTACTGCCACCCTGGGAACCATTTATTGCATAACCAACACCTCTGCCGTAAGTCACTCCAAGTGGTTCGCTAACTTTGGTGTCTTAGCAGGGTTGTCCGAATTCATAGGATTGAGGTTTGCTCGGGTCTTGGCAGCGGATGCGTCTGCCCACCACCTGCATGGCTGGCCGGATCGGGAGAACCTGGTTGAGGGAGACCTTTTGACCTCTTCAGCAGAACTGGGAGTGGGAGTATTCACATGTCTGTCACTCCTAGAAAACTGACTCCCAAATTCTTACCGACCTCCATACCTTTTTCCTTCCCAGAACTCCCTCTCCTTCCTTTCCTAAAAAGACTCTTCACATAGGATACCTTTAGATGACATTGGCCCTGACGGAGATTATTTTCATCAGGGACTCCTGTGTGCAGCTAAAGCAAAAAAAAATTTAAAACACACCTGATGGAATTCCTATACTATTGGCGTCTGCTTTCCTTCTCTGCAAGGAACCGCTGGGGTGGGAAAAGTCGGTGGTGTCCACTCCTCCCACCCCCCGCCGCTGTAGCGAGTCTCCCCCGCTGCTGGGGGGGCGGTAGCTGCTTCCGAGGTGTAATCTAGAAACGAAATTACTGCTTAACAATGGAAAAAAACAAATTTTTGAAACATTGCTTGTTCATCATGCAAAGGTTTTTTTTATGTTGGAATAGAGAACTTGTAGGGTAAAGTGGATATGTGTCGGACTGCAGGGTGAATAGGGTGAAAGCTAACCTCTGATAGGAGAAAGCATCAAAATAAGAAGAGGGATATAACTACTAGGAAAAGTGTATTTTTTGGGGAAAAGCAGTTTTCGGGGAATGTGAACTTAAAGTATATTTTTTAAAATTTTTTGTTACAGAAAGACAAACATTCCAGGGTTATGAATAATCTGGCAATATTTGAAAATCTCCTACTACCACCACACTAAGTGGAAAATGTTGCCTGTGTCGTGATGGAGGACTCGGAGGAAGAGCCATCTGAGGAAATGAACACACGACGCCTGGGTGGGACCCAAATGCAATGCCAACTTAGCCCTGAGCGGTCAAAAAAGTTTTAGGTTAAAGCAGATTTGTTGGGATAAATGTACTTTTTTGGGAAAGCGAATTTTCGAGAATTTGGATTTTTAAGTTAGTAAATGTGGAATTGTTGGGAAAAGGGCATTTTTTTGGGAGAAACGGATTATTGGGAATGTGGTAAGAAAAGGGCATTTTTTGGAGATGGATGGATTTTTGAGAATATGGACTTTTAGTTAAAAGTGGATTTTTTGGGAAAAGGGCATTTTTTTGGGAAGAGTGGATTTTTGGGAGTGGACCTTTAGATGAGGATTTAATGGATTTGGTAAGTTAAAATTGAATGGTAACCAGATAAAATAGAACGGTGACAAAATGGGACATGAAAATATAATAGGTTAGGTTAGGTTTTTTTTTTTTTTTTTTTTTTTTTTTTTTTTTTTTTTTTTTTTTTTTTTTTTTTTTTTTTTTTTTTTTTTTTTTTTTTTTTGTTATTGTTTTTGGGGTGTTATGCCGTGTTTCGCTACCTCCTTCTTTAGCCAACGTTTCGGACAGCGTTACAGTGTCCATCATCAGGGCAGATGAGTCACTCATCTGCCCTGATGATGGATACTGTAACGCTGTCCGAAACGTTGGCTAAAGAAGGAGATAGCGAAACACGGCATAACACCCCAAAAACAATAACAAAAATACTTTTTGGCCGTGAAAACCTAAAAACATACCTAGGTTAGGTTTGTTTAATTTCTGGACTTTTTGTTAATATTCTATTTGTTCACTGTTCTGTTTTGCCATGGTGCTATATTAAATGTAAGTGTGTTTACCTGCTGGCAGATTGTGCATCCATCCCATTGATGGAGGGGGACTTGACGTGGAGGGGGAGTGAGGGAGGGGGGTTGTAGTCCCGGCTGTAGTCGATGTAACCTGAATAGGCATTGTTGTTATGGCCATCCTGAAACAATGTTGATATTTATGATACATTATGTAATGATATTATCTGGTGGATACTTGTCCTTTTGAGTGGATTTGTTTCTGGTTGTAATATAATCTGGTTGTAATAATTTTCAATTTGGGAGGCGGAAATGGGTACCGCCGCCCCGGGAACCTTTATTGGATAACCAACACCTCTGTCATAGGTCACCCCAAGTGGTTCGCTATGTTTGGTGATTTAGCAGGGGTGTCCGGTTCATGGGGTGAGGTTTGTCTAGGTCTTGGAGGCGGATGACCAGGACACACCGAATCCCAGATTCCTACCCACCCCTTAAACCTTCTTACTTCTCAGAACTCTCCTCCCCTTCCTTTCCTTAAAAACACCCTCCACACAGTATCCCCAAAGATGATATAGGCCCTGAGGGAAATTATTTTCCTCAGGGCCTTCTGTGTGGAGCTCATGTAAAAAAAAAAATCAAAAGTTCCAAAATTCAAAGGGCAAAGAGATCTACTGTCATCCAAGCCGTGGAGCTTCCAATCCAGCAAAGGGCTTGCAGATTAAGTAACCGATAATTAGTTACTTAAGTACGAAGTAAGCACTTAAGTAAGTACTTAAGTAAGTAATTTTTTAAGTAACTAAGTACTTAAGTAAGTAATGAAGTAAGTGCTTAAGTGCTTAAGTACTTAAATAAGTTAGTATTTAAGTACTAACTTAAGTATTTACTTAAGTATGTAATGAAGTAAGTACTTAATGAGTATTTGAGTAAGTAAGTACTTAAGTAAGTGAGTACTTGAGTATGTATGTATAAGTAAGTGAGTGCTTAAGTAAGCAAGTACTTAAATAATGTTAGTCGTAGCAGTTGCTGGTGTGCTAATGGTAAATGTGCTAGTGTGCTAATGGGTTGTTGTGTAAATTTTGTTGGTGTTGACATGGCTATGGTAATAATAATAAAATCAATGAATTACCTTGAAGTCTAAATTAGGCGGGAAGGCGTGGTCTGAATAGTCGTTGGAATATCTGGAGTACTGCATCAGGAGAGCTGCGCGGTCTGCCGGTAAAGGAACGGGACCTGCCAACGGGAGGCCAGTCCTGAACTCTTCACCTGCATATTCCTGTCAAACAAACAAATAATTATTAAATATTATTATCTAGGTAAACCAATTTTTAAAAATTTTGTTGTGCTTTATTTAAGGGGTATTAAGCCGTGTTGCACTTCCTCCTTCTTTAGCCAAGGTTTACAAGCTTCATCCTTCTTCAGATCATGTTTGAGTACACGTTCGTCGTTTTTGTTCATCATACTTTTTACTTTGAAAATATTCATATAAAGTGTGAACAATAATTAACAGAGGTCCGAGAACTGATCCCTGTGGTACTCCTAAATTATTCTCAATTGGCTACGGAAATAATTTTTTTGCTTTCGATACCTACTTGTCATCGGTGTACAAAAAACCAATTTAAATATTTTTATTATTTATTATTTTAACTTTATGAGTAAAACCTCAAACTGTAATATTTAATTAAATGAAGACATTATGAGCGAAACTCAATCGAAAATCTGGAAACAGAAAAATCAGAAAAAGATATTGGCACCTCTGGGACTCGAACCCAGGACCTCCCTACTTTCCGGGTTGGGCGCTCTTATCCACTGAGCTAAGGTGTCGATATCCAATTCGGTCACTTTTAACTGTACCATACTTCGACTAAGAACCACCCATATTATCTTCAGATATCGACACCTTAGCTCAGTGGATAAGAGCGCCCAACCCGGAAAGTAGGGAGGTCCTGGGTTCGAGTCCCAGAGGTGCCAATATCTTTTTCTGATTTTTCTGTTTCCAGATTTTCGATTGAGTTTCGCTCATAATATCTTCATTTAATTAAATATTTTTGTTGTGATTTATTTATAGGGTACTAGCTGGTGCCCGGCATGCGTTGCAATGCAGAGAAATGAATTGTTTCTCCCCGCATTTCCTTTCCCATGCGTTCCCGTTCCCCTCCCGCGTCCCTTTCCCCCCACGTTCCCCTTCCGTCTTCCGCGCCGTCCCCTCCCTCGTCATCCCACCTGCTAACTCCACCTCCTTCATTACCCTTCCCCTCATACCTTCCCTCTCTGCCGCTAAAATATATAAAATACACTCGTTTTCTTTTATAAAAAATTCATAACGCCAGAGCTTACCATAACATGTAGCCTATAACCTTCGCGGGCGTGCGCATAACAAATCACCAAAGTTTCATCGCTATCGGATGAACGATATGGCAGCGCATAACACACAAACAAACAAACAAACAAACAAACAAACAAACAAACAAACAAAAATTGATTTTTATATATAAGATTTTGCCGCATTTCGGACAGCCGTACAGTGTCCTTCATCAGGGCAGATGTCTAGAGGGTGTAACATGTAAGAATATATCTTACCGGATTACAAGCTTCCTCCATTTTCAGATCATGTTTGAGATCGCTGATGTAAGACGTTCTATCCTTGTGTTCTGCGTCGACCATTACGTCTGGTTTTCCTCCCATCTCCTTGCCGGCGCGCTGCTTTGACTTGCGGCGAGCGCAGATGAAGAACACTATCACCAGCGCGATGAGGACTATTACAGCGGCACCAATGAATATGAAGATTATCATTTGAAGTGGAAAAGAAGCTGGAAGAGAAATGACAAATTAATATTGTGTTAATATATTTTTTAATTTGAATACGTTGCAATAGTCCCAACCGCCAGGTACTATGGCTTCAATAAATCTGGGAATGTTGAGGTGAACTGCTCCCAAGCATCTGGAGCCAATGAGACTATGGCATCCCCGATTGGAGTATGTTGTGAGATTAAAGGTAGTGAGGAGAGGAAGGAGATGGTTTGAGGAAGATGGCTATTCAGTCACAAAATACGGTTAAAGACATTTCAAATCAGAATGGTGGTCTAACCCCAGGGCGATACCCAGAATATCTTCCACCCTGGAACGTGCCGCAAATAATGAAGTAGATTATTTTACAAAAATTTTTGCACATTCCAGGATTTGAAATCTTTTTAAAAATGGGTTGTCAATAGTCGATAAAGGGCACATAAGAATTAAATATATAAAAACATTGTTAAGTACTTACATTGGGCTACCAAATGAATTTCTACCACATCCGAGCCATACTCATTGGTCACAGAGCAGTTGTATGTCCCAAAATGCATATATTGCGAGTCCCTTATAACCAGTGTAGATTTTACACCATCGGCCATTGGGTCTTCGAGAATTGAAAAGTCCTGAAAAATAAAAACAAATTGTTAAGAATTAATAAATACAGGAGGATGAAGTCAAAATTTTTATAAACAATAATTAACAGGGGTTCGAGGAATGATCCCTGTGGTACTCCTAAAATATTCGCAATTGGCTATGGAAATTAATTTTTCGCGTTCAATACCTACTTGTTTTTGGTATGAAAACCTGACAATATTTGAATTCCTCCTACTACCATCATTGTAGTAGGAAAACCTTGCTATTGCAGTGATGAAGTTACCTGATCGGTGTGTATGTTGATTTCTTTGCCAGCATGTGACCACATGAGATGAACTGGTCTGGGAACAGATATAACTCGGCATTCTATCCTAGCACTGTCTCCTTCCATTCCGATCTGACTGCGGGGCGATACTATCTTTGGGGGACCTGAAAATTAAACATTATAGGTAAGGTAAAGTTACAACTTATCTCAAAACATTTAACAAAATAAAAACATCATCTTAAAAGGAGAATCATCTTACCTTTTAGATATACCACAGCATCAGCTTCTATTTCTGGGAATCCGTGGACAGCCGCTTTGCAATTGTATCGACCTGCAGTGGCACTGTCCACAGTCAGGGTGAGGTTTGGAGTACTGCCAACCACCTGGAAACAACCAATATTATATATTTATTCACTGTATTCACCTGTTTATTTTTTTTTATAATAACAAGACACGATCAAGAACTGCCGGTTTATTCTGTATCTTTTGTGGGATCTATTTTGTGAGATATCCTGTCAGATTTGTGTAATTTTCTATGGCGGCCCATAGAAAAAGCCAAAGAAAATCACATAATCTGACAGGAGATCTCACAAAAGATATAGAATAAGTCAGCAGAAAGGCTATTCCCTACAATTTGTGATAAGAGATCGTTCTCCCGCGAGAAGCGCTGTCAGATTTGTGTGATTTTCTACGGCTGTTATTTGCTTTTTCTATCGGCCGATGTCAAAATTTCAGCTGTGAGCTGTCACGTATTTTAGTTTGGGTCGTTTTAAAGACGAATTCCTGCAAGTATGCATGATTATTTATTTAACAGCTGTAGAAAATCACACAAATCTGACAGGACATCTCGCGGGAGAACAATCTCTCACAAAAGATATAAAATAGCTCTTCAGGGCATGTTAAACTTAAAATTAACACCGAAACCAAACATATTGGTTTAAGAAAACATTTATCAAAAAGAAAGTGCATTGTCTCGACGAGAGATCGGAAGAAGCATAGCTTTTTACCTTTTTTTGGTCTGCGTGGATTAAATTTGTCTTCCAGCAAGTTTGTTCAAACACTCAATAGACTAGATATGAGGATTATTTTTCAAACACGAATTTGAGGCAGTTGGACATATTTTAGGTAAGGACTCTCTTTATCTAATTATTTAATTAAATGAAGACATTATGAGCGAAACTCAATCGAAAATCTGGAAACAGAAAAATCAGAAAAAGATATTGGCACCTCTGGGACTCGAACCCAGGACCTCCCTACTTTCCGGGTTGGGAAAGGAAATTCCCAACCCGGAAAGTAGGGAGGTCCTGGGTTCGAGTCCCAGAGGTGCCAATATCTTTTTCTGATTTTTCTGTTTCCAGATTTTCGATTGAGTTTCGCTCATAATGTCTTCATTTAATTAAATATTACAGTTTGAGGTTTTACTCATAAAGTTAAAATAATAAAAAATAACTCTCTTTATCATCAACAATTTAATTAGCTACATGAATATTTAAAATTAAATTATTCTTAGGTGGTGTTATTTTTAGATTGAAATTAGATATGAAAGGGCTAATCTTTTGTTATTTTATATCGACGCAAAAACATGAATTGATAAAAATAAAAGTTAGAGAAAAGGAACAGTAGCCTTACTAATAAAAAAACACCTCACAACCATTATACAATGTTTTAGTTGCACACTGTATAAAGACTATAAAAGCTCAGATTTCGATTTGGTACCAATAAAAAATGCATTTAACAGTGCTCCGAAAGAGCTGGCAATGTTGCATTTTGGCAGACTGACAAGTGAAATTCCCATCTTGAAAAGTGAGGTTATTTCTTTTCTTATCTTTTTTTATTTATCTTTCTGTTAGTAAGGTTTTTCATACGCAGTTGTTTATCAATTGTATAAAATTTCGCCACGTAAGGCTGATAGTGTATATGAATGAAGCAAAGAAGTCTTATGGCTGTCGCAAACGGGGGTTTGCGTTATGTTAAAGTTAGATACTTACACTCCATCTGTCTTGATCCTCGTGAAGCCAGGTTATAGCTGGTGGCGGGTTACCATCAAGGTCACAAGACAAGGTTACTTCTCCACCAAGATCCGCTGCTACATCTGTAGGTGGAAATCGGAACCTCGGTCCATCTAAACATAAAGAAAAACACAATCAATATCAAGATTTTAACTGCAAAAAAGGGTACAGTATTCTCAAAGTATTCACATCAAGAGTATTCTAAGGGCCACGGGTTTCACATGAATTTAAATATAACAGTGTCATCAAATGGCCAATCAGTGTCATTTGAAAGGTCTCTGTTAACCCCTCAGGCCTCTACCATATTATGGCAGAGAGTCAAAATATTTTCGCTTTGCAATAAAATCCATATAAATAGAATGCTTCTGAAGCATCTGAAAATTAAAAAGTGTTTTAGAAAGGTGATAAAATAAGCTATCAAATTATGTAAGTAGAAATAAACACATACATTTTTGGATATAAAATTTTTTAAAGCAAACATAAAAAGTTTAAAAAATGGCTAACCTTTTTTTTTTTAACTAAAATTACTAATAACGAAAAAAAAAATTAAAAAGACATACATATTTTTTTAGACGAATGTATTATAGATGTTATTTTCACCTAACCTTTGTGTTATTCCATGTAAAAATAATTAATAAAAATTTCCAAAGTTTCACAAATTTTTTTCAAAAATTACAATCCGAAGCTTTGGTTTCTTTTTCCTTATTTTATGGTTAACTTTTTGATTTGAATATAAAGCATGGTGTTTTCTCTTTCTAACACCGTTTATATCATATTTCTCATTATTATTATTATTAATACTTTTTTATATGAATCACAAGAGTCCCAACTGCTCCCGTCTGGAGTCAGTGAGACTATGGCATCCCCAATTGGGGTATGTTGTGAGGCTGAAGGTAGTGGGGAAGGGAAGGAGATGGGGAAGAGGAAGGTGGGAAGTACCTAGCTATTCATATCTGGTCACCAAACACGGCTAAAGCCATTTCAAGCAACGTTTCAATTCTGAATGGTGGTCTTACACCAGGGCGATACTGAGAGTATCTTCCACTCTGGAACGTGCCGCAAATATAATATATATTATATTAAATGAATAAATTGTGAAATAACACAAATTAATCAAATAAAATTTATTTGCCACGCTGGAATGAATGAAAGAGACATGCATGTATGAGGGAGACAACATGAGTAAGGTATAAAAGGGTATGATTGTTGTCCATTCATCCTCTCTTAGCACATAGGCTTCCTGGAAGCACATAAAAATGACTTGTAAATATTTCGGAATAAATGTAACTTAGGTGGTGAGACAATAATAAGTCGTGAGTACACGCTTCGAACGGCATCCATTGCTCTGATTTTCTCAGCAGCTGAATACTGTGCTCCAGTACGAGCTAGAAGCGCCCACACTTCCATGGTCAACGTTCAGCTTAATGCCACAATGAGAACCATCAGCGGAACGTTAAAATCTACTCCTCTCCCTTGGCTCCCTGTACTTGCAAATATAACCCCGCCAAATATCAGGCGAGAGATTGCAACACTAAGGGAGTACAAGAAGGCGCAGCAAAAAATCGCAATACCTTTGTACGATGATGTCGATTGATGTTGTCTCTCACCCGGCATGCCGCTTGAAGTCCCGAAAACCCTTCTGGACAGAAGGTGAAAGACTCCTTCATTCACCTCTCACCTCAGAAGATAGGTGGAAGCTTGAATGGCAATCGGCCAAGGTGAAAAATGCCCATCTCGTACAAGACCCCACTGAGAGACAGCCTGGGTTCTTATTGCCTCGCAAACTCTGGATAAGGTGCTCCTATAGCTGTTGTGCCCATACGATGTATAAATGGGGCCTTAAAGAGTCGGAGATGTGTGAATGCGGTGGGGTGCAGAGCACCGAACATGTGGTCAACGAAAGCCCGCTCCATTCATTCCCTGGCGGGATTGATGAGGTCCACAGGGCAACGCCTGAGGCCCTAGACTGGCTCAATAGGATAAGGTGCTCCCATAGCTGTTGTGCCCATACGATGTATAAATGGGGCCTTAAAGAGTCGGAGATGTGTGAATGCGGTGGGGTGCAGACCACCGAACATGTGGTCAACGAAAGCCCGCTCCATTCATTCCCTGGCGGGATTGATGAGGTCCACAGGGCAACGCCTGAGGCCCTAGACTGGCTCGCAGACCTAGATGTCCCCCTCTGACCCCCCACCATACGAACGAAGAAGAAGACCACCTAAGGTACTGAGATCACCATCAAAAGAAACTGGATCCTCACATATTGGCATTCAGATCATCACGCATCCTCAAACTGAAGATCTATCAAGGATAGAACATCACAATAACCATAGAGAACAAAGAAATGAATGCTCTCCATGATAGCCGAGTTGTCAAATCCAGTATGGTCATTAAACTTACATGTAACGTCCAGGGTTTCTGACTCCTCGCTCTTTCCCACGGCGTTGTGGACCTCACACTTGACGATGGAGTCATGCAGCTTCCTGGAGACGTTGTAGAGCACCATCTCCGTGGTATAATCTCCCACAACCAGATCGTCGTTGAGATACCAGCGGTAGGTTAGGTCGTTCGGATTAGCTTCGGCTTTGCAACCTGTGAAAAATGATGAAGCATTTGGTAAAACAGAGAAAATCATGAGTATGTGATTGCCCCAATGGAAGTGACTCAAAGGCAGACGGAATAAAAGGCAGATTGACTAGAAGAAGAAGACATAGTAAGACAAGAGCAGTGATTCCCAAGGTGGTCCAGGTGGACCTCTAGGGGTCCACGGGAGACCCGCTGGGGGTACACGAAGGCGCGATAAAGAAATGGGGGTTCACAAGTTGTAAGTGGGGGATTGAGACCCATCCCATGCCCCATATCCATATCCCCTATATCATATCCGTCTCATATCCCTTTAAGCCCCCTCCACAACAGAGCGACTGGCTTACGATGTTGTACCGGTAATGCCTGAGATCTTAAAACGCCCAGCTACACAAGGGTGGGGAGGGGGGGGGGGGGGGTTAATGGGAATAGGGTGTACTGTACTGGGATGAGAATATACCTTCCCCCCCCATCCCATATTCCATTACACCCCCTCCGTCGTGACAAAATAATCTCGAATACTGGTTCCATTTTGTCCCCATTTGAAAAAGTCTTCGATCCGGTCCCAGGTACTAGAAATGTACCAGCAGGGGGTCCACCGTAACCAGTAAAATTTTGAAAGTGGTCTACGAGAAAAAAAAGTTTGGGAACCTCTGGACTGGAGGATTTAAGTTCGAGTCCCAGTTGCGACCGTAACCTTTTGATTTTCTGTGTCTTCATCTTTTAGAAAAACATTGTCAGTTGTGTGTTGTTAATAAAATCTTTTTCAATTATTATTTATTTCTAGCTGAGGTCCGCATTGCCTGGACTATACACAAATTTTTCAAAATCTAATGTAGACAGTGACCTTACTCAAATCTTGTTTTGAATAAAAAAAGTGTGTGAATCAAGTGTGCAAAATTATAGTTGGACTTACCAAGTCGAACTTCTGCACCTTCTGGTATTCTTCCATTGGAGGCCGCTCCTCCTAAGATTTTCACAGACACGACAGGAGCATATTTGACCTGCAAAAAATAATACATATTATGAAAAAAATAAAATAAACATTTGAAATACAATCGCAAAAATCGAAAATGGTTCATCAGATTATTTTTTGTTGATTATCAGTGGACCTAATTCTTCAGAACACCTTCCAATGAAATTCTGGTTGAACAAACACAGATGTGGCAGAAACTGGTAGAAGAAAGGTGAAAGTAGGTTGAATGCCGTAAAAAATAGATTTTTTTTTTATGCGAATACCGCACAGAACTCCCAACTGCTCCAGACCGCCTGGGGTCAGTGAGACTATGGCATCCCCAATTGGGGTATGTTCTGAGGCTGAAGGTAGTGAGGAGGAAGGTGGAGAAGTACCTGGCTATTCAGATCTGGTCGCCAAACACGGCTAAGGTCATTTCAAGCAATGTTTCCATTCTGAACGGTGGTCTTGTACCAGCGCGACACTGAGAGTATCTGAACAAGGAAAGAGACGCAGGGAAACATGGGAAAGGACAAGTAGTGCAAGGGGAAGGATTGTAATTGAAACATAGTAGCGGTAGGGGATAGCAGTGGGCAAATTTGCAAAATTCATGCTTCACACCGTCTATATGTTGTCTGTTCGGGTGTTGGAAAATTTTCTGATTGGAATCCAAATCCATTCTGATCCAAAAACATTTCAATAAACATTGCAACGCATGCCGGGTACTCGCTAGTACTATTAAAAAAAATATTTGAGTCGGGACATGTCAACAGTCAGAATAAGTGAAGGGTATGTATATGAGCCGATGTATGCATGTGAATGAAGCAAGGAGAGTGTACCAAGACCGATTAGGTCCGTCCTCTCTGCCTACCCATGCGGAAAGGCGTAATAGTTAATGCGTGAATTTATGTAAAAAAGTATTTTGGTATCATTAATTTAAGGGTCGTAAAATATTTTATTAAAACGACGTAAAACATCGCACCGTCGATGTCCGTCCGTTTTATTACACGTCTAAAGTAGGTAGGTACCTGGCCCAACTTATATGGTCCAATTAAATGAAAGCGGCAATGTATTATTGCCTTGCCAGCGGCGCAGAATGGAATAGAGGGGTTATGTAATATGGACGCAAAAATCATTGCGTACAAGGTGATTGAAATTTTAAGAAAATTTAAAAAATTTAAAAACCGGAGAACTTTGAAATTTGACCCTTATTCCTCATGTTCGTTAGGAGCATTTTCGCAAATCACAGTTTGTGGTAATTAAACCAAATTAAACACGTTAAAAAGTTGCGCCATTTTGTACTGAGTTTGTACTTATTAAAAGGAAGCCAAAAGCCAAAAATGTATGTATTCTCAGTGATATAATAATTTTAATTTCGGGAGGCGAACTGTCAGAGGATCAACTGTTAGGAGTCATGTAGGCATGCTGTCTTTGTTCTACCGGAATTACAATTATTGAAGATGCTTCGAGGAACTAGCATCATTGATCCCTTCGGCACCGGTGCATAGTCAGGAAACATGCCAAACACGTGCCCAACATATGTATACGGTTGACCTTTGTCCTATGAGAACGGGTCACTTCTACGACTCGTTCTTGAATCCATCAGCTCGCCTGTGGAACGATTCGCCGGTCTCTGTGTTTTCACCCTCCTACAATATGGGTCTCTTCAAGATCGTTAATCGTTAATATAATAAATAGTGAAACAATTAGTTTCACCAAAACTAAACACCACATTAATTGACCACATAAAAAAAACACATTTTTTCAACCACGTATAATCTCTCTCCCAATCGAGGTTCTCTTCGAAAGAGGAATCCGGTGCCTATAATGGACAAAAATGTCTGATGCAAAATGTTGAATTTGGCAGCCACCTCTGGGCTGGAGCCACAAAATACTCAAAAAAATACCTTGAATCTGTGCACAAACGGGCTTCCCCTATATTAAAAACGGATTGCAATATTTAGAACACAGGCGTCACGCGGGAATGCTACCGGTAATTGTAACACCGGTAGTTTTTCTACCGGTATTACAATAGAGGATGCTCCGATGAACTGGCGTCATTTTTTCCTTCAGCACCGGTGCGCAGTCGGGAAACACGTCCAACATTTGTACACAGTTAACGACTCGTTGTTGAGCATCTTGAACAGCTCAGCTGTGGAACAATTTGCCGGCCTCGGTGTTTCCTCCCTCTTACAACAAGTCTTTTCAAAACCCACTATTTCCTCTCCCCAAAAAGACCCTCCACACGTCACCCCTAAATGTGACATAGGGCCTGAAGGAAATTATTTTCCACAGGGTAGGGTCTCCTGTGTGGAGTTACATATATTCTTTTTTCTTTGGAGTCACCCTGTGTTAGGTTGGTACATAGGAGCAAACGCAACTACACTCACACGGTACCCAATTATATTTTACGAGTACCAGAATCCGGTAGGACAGAAATTGGCCAGTGACGTAACATGGCACGAAATAAAAAAAGGAAAAATCCATTTTGAATGCAATTCATGTTTGTTCATTAGTGAAATGTTTTCAATATAACTGAAAATCGTTATAGTTGGTTAAAATAGAACACATTTGAAAAATATTAAAACACTTGTTGGCCCTATTTACGATTGACTTTATAATTAAACATCGATAAAATTGACGATTTTAGCTAGCGCTTGTTGTTTAAACGAACTGCTTAACTAATCTTTACTTCTATGATTTATTTCTACAACATTATTAACCCCTTTAATGTTTTTAAAAATTATCGAAATAAATTACAGAATTTCAGATTCTTTCTGGAAAAGCAGAGCCCTTTAAGCCTCGATTACAAAGAGAGAGTTTACAAGCTACTAGCCGGTAAGTTTAAAAGCGAGTGAATCGGCGAGTGAGATTGTCATGATGACACACAAAACTACCACTGTCTACTCGCTCAGTAGCGACAGTAGCAGCTAAAATAACGACTCTCGCGCGAATCAATTTATTTTTATTTTTTTTTTTTTCTATTCTTGTACATACACTTTACAAATAATTACATAGTTTACATAGATAATAGGTTAGTAATAAGAAAAAACATGTTAAAGATCCGTAACTTGTGATGAATCGTAATGCCTACCTACTCCTGCGCTATGGGAGGAGAAATATTTTCACGTTCAAGAGTGCCTGCGAAGTTTTTTTCTTAATATCGTGTAAATTATGGGTACATCCAGTAACGGCTAATAATCAAAACAAGAGACACGTGGACTTTTATCACGATGGGTGACCTTCATTTTCGTTCCCACAGGAATTAAAGTTGAACGAACTTTATTTTAAACAGAATCAAAGACAAAGAAATGAATGTTTATTGGCCCTGAGGAGTGTTTATATAAGTGACATTGGAAACAGAGTGTCTTGGAAACGGAGAGTCTCTTTGGGCGCCGTTAGTGTAATCAAAACAAAAAAAATTAAGGCGTAAGTACGTGTTTGGTTTAACACATCAGACATAGAAGAGTGCTTTAGAAAAAAACCGATTATATTTGACAGTGCGGCCGTTAAAATTGAATTATAACCAAGTACGTAAAAATTCTAATATAAACAGAATTCAAATAATGAAGATTTATTTCAAAATATTTTAAACATAGGAAGGGATTTAACAAGTTTGAACGGAAATAATCCGGCCCTTGTCGTTAGTGAGGGAAGAATTAGCGGCGGGGACGGTTGATCGTGAACAATTCGTTGCCTTTTTTTTTTAACTTAAATCAAAGTGTAAAATCCAGTGAATTTATATTCGATGTTTCTGTACGAATTAAAGATAATTGAAGAGTGGTCTTTAAACACTTATAAAAAATTTGTGTCTTAAAATATAAATAGGATTTCGGAATAATAATAACATAATTAAAACTTTAGAAATCCGATTTACTACAATTTAATTTACATTTGTGAGAGAATAATAATCATGAGATAGATAAGCGGCATATAATTGAAAAATAATTTAATTTCACTATGAGTTTACAAAGGAAGATAATAATAATAAAATTTAGAATTTTATATCTAAAATAAAGTTTTGATTACGACTAAGAAGTCCGGCTGAAATAAATTATAGAGTATTAACGAAATATTAAACAATTAAAACTTTGGTTTTAAAACAAATAAAATAACGTCAGTGAAATAAATAAATAATAATAACGAATTGCTCGAAAGCGATAGTGATTTAATAAGATGGTCAAATTTTCATTACAAATTAAATACCGAGTTGATTATGAGTGATGATAATAAATCAATGCTAGGAGAAAATCAGAGGTTTTAACATAATCTAATAATACCCAAGTGAAAGTTTAAATAGAATCGTTTTTTTTAATCCAATTCTAGCAGGGAGAAGGTTTTAGACATAGTCTAAAATATACAAGTAAAAGATTTTTTTTATAGTATCGATTATTTTTTTTTAATCAAAAAAAGATCTTATATTAAAGAATGCGATTAAAATTTTTAAACACCAAAAGGGAAGTTTGCAGAATTTTGGTAAGTTTTTTTATCAATAAACTATTTACAGGTTCTTGGAGATAATGCAGAGCACATTTGGCGCTTGTGACCAGGAGAGTAAGATTTAAAAGCTGAAAGAATTCAAAAAAGAAAAATAATAATAATAATAATGATAAAATTAAAAATAAGTGATTAATAAGCCATTAAACCAACTTCATTATAAATATAACAAGGGGGAAAAATAAATCAAAAACTCGCATCTTTTAATTAAAATAGTTTGAAAAAAAAAATATAATTTTAATATTAAAACAAATAATAAAAGTTCAAATACAAGAAAAAAATCTAAACGAATAGTGAAAAACGTGCCTTAAACCAAAGGGATAAAGTGTTGTTATCTTAATCATAACATCGACTAGCTTGATTCATATTTTGAAGGACCGCGCATTATTATAAACAAAAGATTCATGTTGGAGCGGTAACGTAAACAAAACATAATTGAACCGTTGAGCGTAAATAAACACTGTCGCAAGAGAATTATTGTATAGTGTGAACATTTTTATTACGGAATAGACAAAACATTGTTATGAATTCATTTATTTGAGAGAGATTAGTTTGGGTAAGTCTCGATGAAGAATTTTAAAAATAAACATTTGATTCGTGTTTACATTAATTCATAACAACGACATATTGAGTTCGTTCCGGTATATTATTGTTTATTTATGTCTAAGGAATAAATAATTTGGATGAATCTTACATAAAAAACGGTGACATAAAAATAAAAGCCAATTAAAAATACAGAACAAAAGACGAATAAAATAATGTATTACGTCGCGCGTAATAATAAAATAATAACAAAAGTGAATCCTTTCGATACTGTCACATTAACATTATGCAGGGACGGACTTACATGAACGTTTAAAATCAGTATTAAATACATCGATAAACGGATGCGGGCTGAACCAATTTAAAACTTAACCTTTCAATTTCGGTTTGCAATAAAGAGTAGATAATGGAGAAGAGAAAAATAAATGGTTCAACTTTCGTTATCTGAATAATTATGTCTTATTTAATTAAAATTGCTGATGACAACAAAATTTAAACAAGTATTGTTTGATAAATGGATGTATTATGAACGGTATCATCACTCCATTTTACCGTTTCTTGTAGGGGAAATAAACTGAAGAGAAAAAAAAAAGCAATTCCTAAAGTCTAGACAATTTTATCAAATTGCGATTCGAAATTTTGATTCATAAGGGGGGGGGGGGGTACATTTAACTTTAATGATTGATTTTGAATTTGAATATGAAACGGAAAAGTATCCTTTAAAAGCCATTTGCAATGTGTTTTCCATAATAAATATTTCAGATACCGGAGAGGATACAGAAACAAAAAATCTTAGGGGGGGGGCGTTACGAAAGAAGAATCTTAGTGAGGGGAAAGTTATGAAAGTAGAGTCTTAGGGGGGTGGTTATGAGAGTAAGGATCATAGGGGGGAGGGAATAGAAGTAAGAATCTTAGGGGGGTAGGACAACGGGTAGAAAAAAAAAAAAAAAAAAAACCTTTGACATGAGCAAGGCAACTCAAGTTAAAAAGATTAGAATAAAGTAGACATGATATACACCAAGACCAAACATAATTCTGCGGCATTGAATAACGAAGTCAGGGGCGCAAAACAATTTCGGGAAAAAAAAAAATGAAGAAAATAAAAATAATCGAAGAAAATTAAATCACCTATGTTTAGTTTTAATTCCATCGATTAACACTAGGAGGCGTGTTTACCTCTGGACTTGAAACTATAGGGGGGCTGTGATGAATCGTAATGCCTACCTACTCCTGCGCTATGGGAGGAGAAATATTTTCACGTTCAAGAGTGCCTGCGAAGTTTTTTTCTTAATATCGTGTAAATTATGGGTACATCCAGTAACGGCTAATAATCAAAACAAGAGACACGTGGACTTTTATCACGATGGGTGACCTTCATTTTCGTTCCCACAGGAATTAAAGTTGAACGAACTTTATTTTAAACAGAATCAAAGACAAAGAAATGAATGTTTATTGGCCCTGAGGAGTGTTTATATAAGTGACATTGGAAACAGAGTGTCTTGGAAACGGAGAGTCTCTTTGGGCGCCGTTAGTGTAATCGAAACAAAAAAAATTAAGGCGTAAGTACGTGTTTGGTTTAACACATCAGACATAGAAGAGTGCTTTAGAAAAAAACCGATTATATTTGACAGTGCGGCCGTTAAAATTGAATTATAACCAAGTACGTAAAAATTCTAATATAAACAGAATTCAAATAATGAAGATTTATTTCAAAATATTTTAAACATAGGAAGGGATTTAACAAGTTTGAACGGAAATAATCCGGCCCTTGTCGTTAGTGAGGGAAGAATTAGCGGCGGGGACGGTTGATCGTGAACAATTCGTTGCCTTTTTTTTTTAACTTAAATCAAAGTGTAAAATCCAGTGAATTTATATTCGATGTTTCTGTACGAATTAAAGATAATTGAAGAGTGGTCTTTAAACACTTATAAAAAATTTGTGTCTTAAAATATAAATAGGATTTCGGAATAATAATAACATAATTAAAACTTTAGAAATCCGATTTACTACAATTTAATTTACATTTGTGAGAGAATAATAATCATGAGATAGATAAGCGGCATATAATTGAAAAATAATTTAATTTCACTATGAGTTTACAAAGGAAGATAATAATAATAAAATTTAGAATTTTATATCTAAAATAAAGTTTTGATTACGACTAAGAAGTCCGGCTGAAATAAATTATAGAGTATTAACGAAATATTAAACAATTAAAACTTTGGTTTTAAAACAAATAAAATAACGTCAGTGAAATAAATAAATAATAATAACGAATTGCTCGAAAGCGATAGTGATTTAATAAGATGGTCAAATTTTCATTACAAATTAAATACCGAGTTGATTATGAGTGATGATAATAAATCAATGCTAGGAGAAAATCAGAGGTTTTAACATAATCTAATAATACCCAAGTGAAAGTTTAAATAGAATCGTTTTTTTTAATCCAATTCTAGCAGGGAGAAGGTTTTAGACATAGTCTAAAATATACAAGTAAAAGATTTTTTTTATAGTATCGATTATTTTTTTTTAATCAAAAAAAGATCTTATATTAAAGAATGCGATTAAAATTTTTAAACACCAAAAGGGAAGTTTGCAGAATTTTGGTAAGTTTTTTTATCAATAAACTATTTACAGGTTCTTGGAGATAATGCAGAGCAAGCAGTCACACTTATTTATAAAATTTGCGAACAGAGCATGTCGGTAACTAACAATTTTAATAACAGCATGATCAAGAAATTAGGTCAATCCCATCAGTCAAACCTGACTTAGTTTATTAACTACGGCCTTCGATTTGCAACGACAAATATATACACAGAATATAAATTCGTTATGCTTAGCATTCATATTAGGTGCTGAGATCTTATGAGGGTTGATTACAAAGATCATTCATCCCACATTCCGTAGATTGGTAAACAAAACCATTTGAACTTAAATAATTTGTTCCTTAATCGAAGTATCTAAGGATCTTTTAGAAGGATCATGCATTCTAGGGCAGTAGGACATCCAGCAAACACATGGGTTATTATAAAAAACATTGACACTTTTACTTTACGTGTTTGGGGACAAGTTTATTAGTTATAGTTTGCGACAAAAAAAACTTTCAGTTGATATGTGAAAATTAATATGTGCAATTTTAAAGCAATAAACCACAAGCATAAAATCTAGGGACGTTTATCAATTGTGGTCTGAAAATTTAAAATTTAAAAATTAAATTTATCAAAATTGAAATTAGAACTTTGTGCAAAACATTGCCTTTCTAGTTATCTAGGTGAATACATACTACTTCATGAGGAGGGCTTCCTCAATAAAAATAAAGCCAAACCAAAACTCACTTCTCCATTTATACCTACCTAATAGGATAGGTATCCCCTATCCTTTCATACCTAAACACGTGGACTCAGTGACCACATTAAAAAGCACTGGTAGTGAATGAAGACATACAGTCCAAATCCAAAAACTTTAACCACGCAGTAGACTTCCGGATTGTTGTATGCAATTATGTGTCTCTGGGGAAGGTTAGTGTGAAACGTTCCCTGAGGGAGAGAGAAACTTTAGGCCCTGTGACGGTATTGCCAAGGAGGAGGCATGCGGGGGCAGGAGGAGACGTATGCGAGGAATACGCTGGCGCGGCGCTTAAAGAAAACTCTAAGTCATTTGCATATCGTAGTCTTGTCGACCTTCGATTTGATGCGAGCCAACTGGAACGCTCCCTTGGCGCAATCGCAGCAGGTCTAAGAGGTGGCAGGAGTGCGATTCTGTCGGATCACGTGGGAGATGGATACGACAAAAACAGTCGCACACCACATTCAACGCGAGTAGAGTCGTGATAAGGGATGCAATGAAATACCCCTTCTAGAATCAGTCGAGTTAAACTACCTGGAGGTGAGGAGGTTGGGATAGTTCTGGGATACGATGGAAGACCTGGTACTTATCTCTGGTACGTAAAGCTCCTATCGAAGCAAGGAATCCCGCAGAAGAGGGTAAAATCCGGTCTTTAGGTATGTGTAGCCGTTCATTGACAAAGGCCTTTTCGGAAGTCGGTCACCAGAATCTATTTGGTTAGTGGAGGAGCCAACCTTTACAGAAAACTATTTTTTTTTATCCTTGACCCAATCCCTACACACATCCCTTCCCCAAACAATCTAGTGTTTACTAACCATGAAAATAAAACTCATGTTAGGTGGAGGCTTGCAGACTTCAGGTGAAAAACTGAGACCTAGAATTAGGTCATATCACGCAGGTACAGTAAATACTTTTTCATGAAATGTATGTTATAAATTGTTAACTGTTATTCTCTTTTATTTGTATTTTAAATATAGCTGTTTTAGGAAGGAAATAAACAAAATGAATATCAGGTATAGACAAAATCTAGGACGGGGTTAGTTTATCAAACGCGTTAGAAGATATTTAAATCAATCAATTTAGAATTCTTTCACTCTTACTCTAAAAGAACCTAAGTTACCACAAAACCATACATTATACTCTTTACATTTGTATGCGTTTTATTACGCGTATGGGTGTAAGTCCTAAAACAAAAAATTACACAACGCAGGATTCGGAGATAATGTAAACAAAAATTCAAAAATCTTGATTACTGTGTGAAATTATCACAGGGATTGCGAAAAATAGGGTTTAGATTAGCTCAGGAAAATGTAGAAGTTTGAAAAATAGGTTGAGAGAAGAGGTCTTCGCAAAAGTGCGAACGATTTAAAGTTAGAACTAGAAATACCCTAAATGATGGGCGAGGTACATCATGATAGAAAGTTACAAAAATTGAAGCTACGAGGGTAGGCGCGACACAGCGCATTCGGTGCCGTGTTCGTACATAGGGGTAGAATCTCAACATATTTGATACAGCGTAGCCAGGGTAGATTTATCACAATTTGGTGCACGTAGGCAGGGTGTATCGTCACAAACTGTATGTAAATAGGTTAGTCGTAGTGTTTTGTGAACACCTCACTAGGCGAACCTGTGCTGAGGTGTTCCCATGTTTGGGATTAAGTGCTATTCTGTCGACCTAAGTAGAAACACTGTATCCTCCTTGATATTGTCAAGAATTGGGTCGACATTTTGTAAAAAACTTGAGCTCGTATCTAGCGCCACACGCTAGGCAGTAGCCAGAATTACGGCTGCCGCGCGAACTGATTCTGACAGTTACGAAATCAGCTGTTGGTAGGCCGCCATCTTGAGCGAGTAGCGAGTAAAGTTGACCACCTCTCAACTTTTTTCGTAGATTGTCCACAATCTGCTAGTTAGCAAGTAATACGATGACACTGAGTGAGTTTACTAATAGATTGTGAATTTCCCAGATAGTGGCTTGTAAACTCGCTCAACGTCATCGAAGCTTAAGACGCTATGGTTTGATCTATAAAAAATGTTTAAAAAGGTTACGTTAGGTTATCGACTTAAAATTATTTTTTTCATAGCTTTTAATGACTTTTCAAGGAGGTGTTGAGTTGTCTGTCGCGGTTACTTTGTCCCGGTGACTAGCTGTCACTGGATCCCAGTCAATCTGAGGAACCGGCTATTTTTGGAAACAGTTCGTATCGGATTTATAAAACGGTCACCAACACTCAAAATGGGCGAGGTCGAACGAGAAGCCCAGGGCCTAGTTTTTAACTGCTTGTTTTTAATTATTATCCCTACAATAAATAAATTGTATGCGGACATTTATATAACAAAAAATGATTCACAAAATATAAAATACGCCACCTTTGAACATCATCTGCGCAAAAAAGTCATATGACGCATTGACATCAATACATTCCCTTTATTAGATCTCTCACAATACTAAACTTGTTCCTGGGAGTGTCATGGTAACAGAAAACCCCTACAAGTGAGATCTACACCAATTTCAACAAAACAGCCAATTTACGAACATCTTCATTTTCTAAACGCATATTTTTTGGATAAAATATTTATCTAAAACACCACCAGTCTAGATTGCAAATTAATTTTGAAGCTTTAGAAAACAGACGAACCTAACATTTTGATTACAATTGTTAAGAGGAATATAAACGCTAGAAATATTTCGATTCTCATGCCTTCAAAATTTAAAATCGAGCGTCTTATTTGCACGAGGAAAGTAAGCGAAAAAGTGGTGTTTATTTATATTTTGCATAATTTTATAAGAATGAAAAAAAGTTGGAACAAACAAAACCTCAAAAATAGTCTAAGCCATAAAGAGTTCTTTCTTAAAATTGTTTCTTATAATTACTTCATAGTTAAGTCATGCAAAAACATTTTTTTTTAGCGGTTTAGGCTTATATTTTTTGTTATGTAAATAATAATTTTATTGTAATTCCAATACACAGAAAAGCTAGTAAAAGCTTCAATTTATCCGTAATATATTTTTTGATGTTCATAATGTAAACCGATTCGTTGTAAAGATTAATCTAAATAGGATTTCACGTATAACTTTATCTTAACCACTAAATTCGATTGTTGTGAACTCCCGCGTTTAAAAAAATCTACATACAATGAACCTATACGAACAAATAGTTAGACATTAACATTTAATACATATGTATCTCATTTCAACTATAGTTTGCATTCCCCAATACAACGTTTATATAGTCTTGGTAACAAATACTAGAACAATATATTTTTTTACGTAAGCTCCACACAGGAAAACAATTCCCCTCAGGGCCTTTGTCATCTTTGGGGATGCTGTGTGGAGGGTCTTTTAAAGAAATGAAGTTCTGAGAAGGAAAAACGTATGATGGGTGGGTAGGAATCTGGGGGTCAGTATCTCGAGGAGCAACGCATGAATCCATCCCTCCCATTGCAATGCAAGGCGACATTCCTGCTTCAAGAGAGTCCTGTTGAAGAGGTCAAGAGGTCTACTCCAGTCCGAATGGCAAGACGCTTCCACCGCCAAGACCCGGAAAAACTTCACCCCATGAATCCGGGCACCCCTGCTGTATCACCAAGCGTAACATTTCACTTGGGGTGACTTATGTAGAAGGTGTTAGCTCCCGATCAATGATTCCCGTGGCGGTGGTACCCATTCCCGCCCCCCCAAATTGAAGAGAGCTAAAAAAGAGCTAACTGCATCAATTGAATAAAATAATATTGCGAGGTCTGTAAGCCATAGATGGCAACCTTTTTAATTAATTCACAGTGTTGCCAGCAACCAGGAACAACCCTTATTTAATAAAACTCCCCTGGTAAAAGCCAAAAGGGTAATTTTATATTAATAAAGGCAGCAAGGGATACTTTGCACTGTTCGAATAACAATGAAACGGACTAAAAATTCGTGCCTTTAATTATTTGAACGATTTATGTCAATTTTACCTGCGAACGGTTTGGGCAAACTCCCCCCACATTGCGCGAAATGGGTTTTGGGTCAATTCAAATTTTTGGTGGATTTCGTTTTGAAAATTAGACACGCCATTGACAGAAACGTGTTCGTGAACTGTTGAAAATGAATAGTTTTAATAATAACAAAATATAGACTAACTTTCACAAATTTATTTTTAATATATCTAGTAATAATCTCAAATTGTGGTCATTTTTTAAGGTACGGTGTAAGATTAAATGAAGTTTTATTTTTTATTAATCTATTAAAAAGATAAAGGAATACAATATGACAAGAAAAAAAATATATTACGGAAAAAATATTCCAACAAAATACTTTTAAATTTATTTATTTATTTTTTTATTTTATTGAATATAATATATAGTTTGTCAATGAGGGCTTTTTCTTTTAAGATAAAAATACGACAGTTTGAATTTTTTTGCGTAAGAGTCTAATACAAACTATTTCTTTCGGCGAGCCAATTCTTCAACATAATATTTGTTTTTACATTTGTACATTTTACTAATTTCGACAGGTAACATATTTAAGCAATTAGGCATCATGTAGTCCAGCGTTCTTTGTCCATATTTGTTTAAATGCTTAGTTACGATTAGTCTTTCATTTAAAGTAAAACGAGTATTGTAAGTGTGGTCCGGCCTATTTATGTATATAGGGCTGTTCATATGCTAAAATATAATTTTATACCATAGAATTGCTCTTACTGAGAGAATTTTGATATTCTGGTAAAAATACGGAACATTATGCCTTTGTTCGTATAAACTTTTATGGGCTAATAATTTAATTAATGAATTTGAACTGATTGAACATGATTATATTTGTTTTACAAGAAAGTCCCCAAGCTGTAATTCTGTACCTCATAATTTTTTTTTTTACATTAACTCCACACAGGAGGTCCTGAGGAAAATAATTTCCCTCAGGACCTATGTCATCTTTGAAGATGCTGTGTGGAGGGTGTTTTTTAGGAGAGGAAGGAGTGAACATGGGTCTTGAAGAGACCCATGTTGTAGGAGGGAGGCAACACAGATGCCGGCAAATCGTTCCACAGCCGAGCTGTTGAACTCGTCGTAAGAACGAGTCGTAGAAACGACCCGTTCTCGTGTGACTAATGTCAACCGTGTACAAATGCTGAGCGCGCGTTTGGCGTGTTTCCCGACTATGCACCGGTGCCGAGGGGATCAATGACGCTAGTTCCTCGGAGCATCTTCCATTGTAATACCGGTAGAACAAGGACAGCATTCCCACCTGGCGCCTGTGCTCTAAAGATTGCAATCCGTTTGAAGATGATTTACATTTGTTTTGCAGAAAAGTCTCCAAGCTGTAATTCCGTACCTTATAATAGATTCAGCTAACGATGAATAAATTATTCGAACATATTGGAACATAGAATTTAAGTTTATATAATCTACTAACAATAGACTGAGATCTACTAACAAAAGACAAACGACTAAGAAATCGTTCACAGACTTTATTTATTTGTAAATCCCATTTGAAAAAGCAGTCAATAATTACACCTAAATAAACATATTCTTTAACTAGTTCAATATTTTCACACGTACACAATGCAGGGATACCAACATGTAAGCAATCTGAAATGTGTGTTTTTATTTCAGGTGTAAAAATATTTGCCTTGGCATTGAGTGATCTAATATGTATCAATTTAGTTTTTTTTTGCATTTTTTGACTAAACTAGAGTCGTGAGACCATTTTAAAAGTTCAATTTTTTTTTTTTTTGTAAGAGTTCAACACGTAATTGCAAATCACTGCGAGAAATCACCAATGTAGTATCATCCGCATACACGAAGTGTTTAACATGTTTAAAAATGTACTTAATAAGTGATACATAAACGATAAATAAAATTGGACCTAATATGGAAAAAATTCTGTCCTCTTGTGACCGCACAAGAGTCCCAACTGCTTCCGACTGAAGCCAGTGAGACTATGGCATTCCCAATTAGGGTTCGTATGTTGTGAGGCTGAAGGTAGTGGGAAGGAGGTGGGGAAGGTGGGGGAGTACCTGGCTATACAGATCTGGTCACAAAACAGGGCTAAAGCCATGTAAAGCAACGTTTTAATTCTGAATAATCGCCCTGGTCTTACACCAGGGCGATACTGAGAATATCTTCCCATCTAGTACGTGCCGCAAATATACTATATATTATTTTTAATTAATTAATTGTGAAATAACACAAAGTTATCAAACAAAATTTATTTGCGCACGCTGGGATTTGAACCCGCGACCTTACTCGAGAGTCTTACCCCTCGACCACGGAGGCCGTCAGAAAGAAATTTGTTTTAGGAGATATAAATATAGATATAATCTCAAAACATAAAAATGAAAATCCTTGTTAATCCTTCACTGACCTCCAGTTTGATGACTGCGGCACGGAACGTCCTGTCAGCTGTGTTCTGCGCCTGGCACGAGAGCGTGCCGCCGTGCTGGGCACGCTTGGGCACGAGCCGCAGCACGGAGCGCGCGGTGAATCTGCGCCCGTCGGCCGTGGGAAGCACGCTGTGCTTGGCGCGCGCGCTCAGTACGGTGCCTTCGCCGTCTATCCAGGTGATCTATGGACAAAAAACGTGTTCATAAATACACAACAGAAATTAACATTTTTATTCTCTAGTGTCGTCTCCGAATAATAGATGTCGTTTTTCATCTGGGGTTCTAGCACAAAAAATCGATAACTTTACAATATCGAATCGTCAAGCGTAATATCCGAAGATTTTATATCGATATCCCGAGCATGGTTGCACTGTTGACAGCCGAACCGATATCAATAGGGAACAATTAAGAAATTAATGTACGATGACAACACTGGCGGATCTGTTTGTGAAATACATTCCTCAACATCAAACCGCTACGAAAGATTAAAAATACTAATAAATTGAGAATTTCGGATTGAAATACTAATTGGCACTTCACGTGTACTTTTTGACACTAAATGGGGATAATTAGTTAATAAAGTCTTTAGTCATATTATTTGAATCACTTTCGTTTCTCAAAGATCGAATGGAATAAATTGATTGCGTCTTTGATTAATTAATCACGTAGGAGAATTTTGATATCTGAAAAGAAAAAAACGGGACAGCGAATTTTCCGGTTTTTATGGAAAATTTTCATCGTTTATAAAAAAAATTTAGAAGGGGGGTCCTTTACAAAAAAAAAATCCCTACGTGGTGCCATAGAGACTGTATTTTTGAATAGTTTAAGACTTGGTGCATGTAAATCGGATGTATAGTTTTTTTTTTAATATGTTGTTCACCAGGTATGTTTTTAGGTTTTCACGGCCAAAAAGTATTTTTGTTATTGTTTTTGGGGTGTTACTCATCTGCCCTGATGATGGACACTGTAACGCTGTCCGAAACGTTGGCTAAAGAAGGAGGTAGCGAAACACGGCATAACACCCCAAAAACAATAACAAAAATGTTGTTCACCAGTTTGAAAAACACAGTTTCGAGAAAAACGCGTTAAAAGTTTTGCTGAAGCATACATACATTCATTCAATTATATTATACAACTTACATTCAATATACAAACTGTTTCAAATCTGCCAATCACAATTACACATCTGCCCTGATGATGGACACTGATGGACGCTGTCTGAAACGTTGGCTAAAGAAGGAGGCAGCGCAACACGACATAACACCCCAAAAACAAATAATGAAAATGTTTCAAATGGTTTCACATAAAATGCTGTCTCCGTCAATTTTAAAAATTTCTATATAAAGTTTTTTGAGAGCATTCGTAACAAATGCATATTTCAGAAAATGAAATAAAAAAATGATAATTATTTTTGCAGTGGTCTGGTTCCTTGAAGAGCAAGCAATTTAATACTAAGTTTGTTTGTTCGTTTTTTATAATATGAATACCGCTCAAGAGTCCCAACTGCTCCCGTCAGTAGCCAGTGAGACTATGGCATTCCCAATTGGTGAATGTTGAGAGGCTGAAGGTAGTGGGGAAAGGAAGGAGATGGGGAAAAGGAAGGTGGGGGAGTACTTGGCTATTCAGATCTGGTCACCAAACACGTTTAAAACGATTTCAAGTAACGTTTCAATTCTGAATGGTGGTCTTACACCAGGAAGATACTGAGAGTATATTTCACTCTGGAACGTGCCGCAAATATACTATATATTATTTTAAATGATTTAATTACACTTACAATTTGGGAGGCGGGAATGGGTACCATCGCCCCGGGAACCTTTATTGGATAACCAACACCTCTGCCATAGGTCACCCCAAGTGGTTCGCTACGTTTGGTGATTTAGCAGTGGTGCCCGGGTTCACATGGGGTGAGGTTTGTCTAGGGTTTGGAGGCGGATGATCAGGACACACTGAACCCCAGATTACTACCCACTCCTTAAACCCTTTTCCCTCCCAGAACTCTCCTCTCCTTCCTTTCCTCAAAAAGACCCTCCGCACAGCATCTCAGATGACATAGGCCTTGAGGGAAATTATTTTCCTCAGGGCCTCCTGTGTGGAGCTCGTGTAAAAAAAAAAAAAGTGAAATAACAGAAATTAATCAAACAAAATTTATTTGCCACGCCGGGATTCAATCTCGTAACGTTCGGATTGCGAGTCAAGAGCCTTACTGTTAGACCACGCCGGCCGTTGTTTGAATGTTTGTTGGGGTGTTTTTTTGTTTGTATGTTTGTTTGATTTTATGCTTGTTTGTTAGTTTTCCTCACCTCTGCAGCAGGTTTGCCCCCGGCAGACACGCATTCCAGTTCGATGGGCTGGTCCTCCGTGGCTTGCAGTAGGGATCCTTGCAGGATCTTGGGGGCTTCCGGGGGAACAAGGACCGAGATGGAAGCGAAACGGGATCTGATGGCTGGTTGACCTGAACACAACAAAAATGAATCATTATACATTATAACTTGACCAAAGAAAAGAAATGCTACAAGCATATTTCCGCACTTTCTGAGTGTCTGGCCGTAAGGCATGCAATAACTTCCTCCGGGAATAAAATGCATAGAAAGTCTTACAGAATTGAAATCCAAACTAAAAACTTATTTTTTAGACTCTCATGTTCTCTGAGAGTATTTTATTTTTTAAATTTAATTTATAAAACAGTCTTTATAAATGCATGCATTCACTGTTAAGGATATATATTGGACAATCGATAAGAACCTATATAAATATGGTATTGATCAAGCCCGACATCGATGGTCAGTTATCAATATTTCCGAGCACGGTCAACGATTGTTAACACATATTTCGACCGACGATTGATAAATTTTAACGCGGCCTCCAAAAATATTAGATAAATTTCGGTTAGCTTTCAATATATGCATTTATTTGAATTATGTCGTTATGAAAAATTACTGGCTTACTTAATGCACGGATTAAACTGACGAAGCTCTTAGAAATGAAAGAAATCACACACGATTTAAAGCTTCGATGACATTGGGCGAGTTTACAAGATGTAGGCCATTAAAAAATTTAGTGTTTCATGATTTTAGAGGCAACATGGGGAATTATTTGTGAGTAAATGAAAAACGATAAAAAAAATAATTCTAGTATATTTATCATAAAAATATAATGAAATATAAAAAAAAAATTTTTGATCGGTGTAAATTTAAAATACAAATTACCTATTTACGGCGGAACAAAAATTTGTTGTTTATACATTAAAATTACTACCCAAAAAATGCATTTTTAACGACGTTTAATTTTTTATTTTATTTTTCACTGTATTTGTAAAATAAAAATTGTATAATTATTTTTTTAAATGTTTTTCATACACTCACAAATAATTGCCCAAGTTGCCTCTCAAATCATGAAACACTAAAATCTTTAATGGCCTTCATCTTATAATTTCAAGCAAAAATAAATAAAGTAGCTCACACACGTTCTAGATATTTGATATACATTTTGATTACAAAATAAAATTTTCAGTTTGGTTGGGTATTTTGATCTCAAATCCAAATTAAAGATTTGTATGAAACGATATGGGCCGCGCAGCTTTTAGAAAGCTTGGCGTTCGCTCAGTTTTGAAAGAAGAAAACGCTTATTGGCATCTGACAAAGAATGGTTTGAAAATTAGAAGGAGAGAGGTTGAACGAAGGGATATACAAAGGACGGTATTTGAATTTTGAAAACTTACCCAAAGGACCAGCACTCACTTGGCACTGATATTTCGCATCGTCGTCAAGTTGCACTGGAAAAATGTCCAGTGAAAAGTCACCTGCAAACAAAACAAATAATTTAAACATTGAAGAAGAAGATTATACTAATAAATCTAAACGAAACATAGAACAAGACTAGGAAAATAAAAAAAGTTGCAACGGGGAATCGAACCTAGGTTCTTTGTTTACCGGGACAAAGCCTCTAATCACTCGGCGTGTGAAGTCCTGTCACCTCCGAGAAATGAACATGAACAATCGCTTGAACAACACTATAAACATTGTAAACTTTGAACAGTACATGTTCAAAAACCCTGTGTTCAAGCTTTACCACAGGCGATGGAAAACATTCCTCTCCAGGGTGAAGTGTGAAGGCAGGCAGGGCCGGGGGTGGGGGGGAGGGGGGGGGGGGATACATCGAATCATCGGGGCGGAGATACATCGAATTTGGTGTTATGTCAACTGCGCGAGCCTACCTAATTACGATTTTAAATTGTAAATAAATACTGTCGTAATGGATGATTATTTCTTTCGTGAACTCACTTGTAAATAAAGTCTATTAATTTATAAATCGGTTTCAGAGACACGGAAGAAATAACCAATTAAAATAGGTATTCTATTCTTAATCTCTGATAAATAAATACCTAATAAAACATCGAGGTAGGTAGGCAGTTAGGTCTAACTTAAAATCTGCGTGTTCTCCTTTACACTTCGTCTACAGTCTTATAGCTAAATTTCTTATCAGAACTCGAATTTTGACATCTACGTAATTAATTACGCATTCAAAATTCTTAAATAGTAACTTTAGGTCATAATAATCGATATCAGTCGGAAATCTTTCCTGATAAATAAATATATATTAAAATATCCGTGTTTTCTCCCTGGTGTAGCATCTCTTCTTCAACATTTATGTAAACGCTACACGTCAAAAATCAAGTGTTCAGAGCGTACGCATGGACAGGTCCTTACCACAGACCACTAGCAAAATTATGTGTGACCACGCGAACTTCGCACCAATCTTTCAAACTATGTTTCGACAAACGGAGGAGACGGAAAACAAAAATGTTTATAGCGACGTTCAAGCGAACGTTCACGTTCATGTTCATGGTTTCGCTCGCTGGAGACAGACCTTGATAGAAAACACACATTTTTGTTTTAAATTAAAAAATATATCGGACAGCAAAATGATATGTACGTTTTTTCCACCAAATATGATCAGGATTCGCTGGTTAAGATTCTTCGGGTACTTGAACTGTTATACTCTGTGTATACTCGTAAATCGATCGTCCAATTGATTAGGCAGACATCTCCAAATACTAAGTTTTGAGATAATGAGAAAAGCAATATTCGAATGCTCACCAAAAATCAAATATTATTTATATATTTTCGTTATTTATTTTTGGGGTGTTACGAAGTGTTGCGCCACCTCCTTCTTTAGACAACGTTTTGGACAGCGTTACAGTGCCCATCATCAGGGCAGATGAGAACGTTGGCTAAAGAAAGAGGTAGCGTAACACGGCATAACACCCCAAAAATAAATAACGAACACTTTTGGCCGTGAAAACCCAAAAGCATTATTTATATATATCTGCGTTTTATATAACAGCGGGTAGCATAACGGTTCAGCTCGCGTGCCACCTAAATTTCATAATGCCAGAGTTCACCAATAGTAAAAAAAGAATTATCCAATTGGTGTAGTCGTCCGGAAGTTATGCGCGTACGAAATATTTCGGAGATAAATTTTTATTTATACATATAGATATTAACTACGACGCCTGAAATAAAATTTCCAGCAAATATTTATTTATTTATTTATAAATAAACGCCCTTTTTCGGGGCTTTTACATATATAGCATAGAAAAAACATTTTATTGTACATAACTGAACTGCCTCAATAACAATATTTTATATTTATTCAAAGATAAATTGAAGATGTCCACTGACTTGGTATAATTGTTTCCCTCCATTAGTATTCTGGGCAAAGACGAATACATATGGTAGTTAGTCCCAGAATTTCTGCACTGAAATAAATCCTGACTTCTAGTATTACGAAGTGGAATTCGGAAGCTTATCAATTCAAGTAATACCGGACTATCAACTAAATCATTTAGAATTTTATATAAAAATACCAAGTCAGTGAAAATTCTTCTGTCTGACAATTTAAGCATATTCATATCGTTTAAAATTGTGTTGTAGTTTAACATATTTGCTGGAATACCCATTTTAAAATTTATCAACATCGTTTCCACGGCAATTATAAATATTGAAATATTATATTTATCATACATTTTTTGTCGCTAACAAAAGCGAGTTATTGCTAACGTCAGAAAACAAATCGTTGCCATGGAAACGATGTTAATATATTTGAGGGCTCTATGCTGGTAGGTACTCAGCCCCCTACCTACTGGTCGGTAGCTGCTCCAGGAAATTCAAATATTAGAATATGTTTTGTTTTTTTGGAAAAAAGGTCATATGAGAGTTCCTACATTAAAAATATAATTATTATTTATTATTTTAACTTTATGAGTAAAACCTCAAACTGTAATATTTAAATTTAACAGTTTAAATATTACAGTTTGAGGTTTTACTCATAAAGTTAAAATAATAAATAATAATATTCATCCCAGACTTGCAGAAGAGTCAATAGATGTCGCACATTAAATAAAATGGATAATAATTTATCCAGACACCATCTAGATTGCATTTAGTTCGAGTTGAATCTTGCAATCATTCATAAAGATGGCAGCCAATAAAAATATGCGTTAAGAAAAATGAAGATAATATGGGTGGTTCTTAGTTGAAGTATGGTACAGTTAAAAGTGACCGAATTGGATATCGACACCTTAGCTCAGTGGATAAGAGCGCCCAACCCGGAAAGTAGGGAGGTCCTGGGTTCGAGTCCCAGAGGTGCCAATATCTTTTTCTGATTTTTCTGTTTCCAGATTTTCGATTGAGTTTCGCTCACAATGTCTTCATTTAATTAAAAAAAATATATATATAATTCGTTACGATTATAAAGACTATAATAAATAGTGTTATTTTTTTTATATTTACAAACGTCCATATATTTAAATAAAAATAAATCTTTGAAATGTTTGTAAGCACATAAATTCCGAACGACTGCACCAAATTGGATAATTCTTTTTTTCTAAGCTAGTATATAAATAAAATTCAAATTCTAATATTTTTAAATAATTCCACGCCCAAGAAGAGAACTAGCTTTTGAGTTTGCTGGAGTAAAATATAATATTAAAGAATGATTGCTACATTATTGCGTGGCAGTTAAACGACGTTGTATATTTTTGTGTTTATCCCAAGCTACCAAACACTAAACTTCAAACTTGAACTTTTTGCGTATTTCGTTTGGCCACAGAAATACAACCATAATGATTATGTCAATAGAAAGGATGACACATACGATGAAAATGATCCTGTAAGAAACGGTTTCATGCCAACTCAGAATCAAATAAACTCAACACCTCTTTGAAAAGTCATTAGAAAGCTATTTTTTTTTATAGCCCATAACCATAACCCTAACCCAGTGATTCCCAAAGTGGTCCAGGTGGACCCCCAGGGGTCCACGGGAGACTCCACGGGGGTCCACGAAGGCATGAGAGAAAAATGGGGGTCCACAAGTTGTAAGTGGGGGTCCACGAAAAAAAATTTGGTTTCGATAGTAACGAACAAAAACGTTGGCTTGGCTTTTCCTTTCAATAAAGGCGGATAATACGCTACTAAAAAAAAATAAGGGAGCAAAAAAAATTCCAAATTTTTCGGTGATTTTTGACAGGCGATTTTTGACATTCCAATTTTTTTTTGTGATTTTGGTGAAAAATTGTCATATTGAGCCTTTAAAAGAATCATTTTGAAGCTTTAAGATTCTAATTTTCAGATTTCTGGCTAAAATTTTTTAGGTGATACGGTTCTCATGCAATCCTAACAGATAGCGCGAAAAAATAATTTTGAAAATAAAAAAAAACATTTTTTTAGTTAGGCCGGCATATGGATCAGATAGCTAGTTTATTTAGCATTAATTTCTTTTTAATTCCATTTTTTAAACCCTCCCTTAATTTTTTTGAGTAGTGTATTTTAAGAAGGCCAGTGACTGTTACTTGTAAAAACTTGCACATTCGATATTCAGTACAGGCTTGGCTTTACCTGTCAATGTAGGCAGGTACTATCTGCTTAAATCTACTCGTTTTTCGGTGAAAAATTGTCATATTGAGACCCATTCCGTGCCCATATCCCATCCCGCCCCCTGTCTTACATCACATTACTACCCCCCCCCCCCCCCACCGCTGTGACAGACCACAACTTCAGCGTTATATTCAATATTCAGTACAACGCGTGTCGAGTTTTGGGAATATGGTAAAAATGTTGCAGCAGGGGGTCCACCGAAACCAGTAAAATTTTGAAAATGGTCCACGAGAAAAAAAGTTTGGGAACCTCTGCGCTAACCTAACGTAATCTATTTAACCTATTTTATATATCGTCACTTTTAATGACTTTCAAAAGAGGTTCTGAGTTGATTTCCTTCTGAGTTGTCCGGTCACCGTAACACATACGGTAAAACGTCTTTCTAATACTATAATCGGGCAAATTGCCTAGTCGGACAGCCAAAGCTCATTATAACAATGTAATATGTAATGTTTCTCAAAATAAATAAATAAATAAAATCAATTGGAAAATTTTCATGTAAAAACTCACTAGGGCATTAATCTTCTTTCTTTGTTTGTCCCTTACGTGTTTCTAAACCATTCATCCGATTGCGATGAAACTTTTGTGAGTTGTTATGCACACACCCGCGAATGTTTCTGTACATTAAAGTGAGCTCTGGCGTTATGATCTTTGTATAAAAAAATGCTATAGGTGGCGTGCCCGGGAGGGGGTAGAAAGGGAAGGTGGAGGGGGGGGGGGGGAATTGAACTCACTGTATCACTCTTTTCTATTTGCATCTCTTTCTGTCACCAATAAGGTGTCTTCGTTTGCTATTTTGTATCTCTTTCACTCATTGTTTTATTTCACTAAATATATGTGTGTCTTCATCTAATTACCTTTGATTGATTAGATATGTAAAAAGAAAAACAAACGAAAAATTAAACATTGAAAATTCTAAAAAATGACCGGGAAAAATAATAAAATTTCCCATGCAACACACCCTCTAGAATTAATAAAATGATTACAGTAGAACCCATTCAGGGTTCAGTACCGACCCGAAGTAGGCGGTTTTTATAGGTTTAGGGGTAGTTTTAATGTAACCTGAATTTACAAAGTTCCCCCGGGAGGTCCCAGACTGTACTCAAGCTGAATACCTTATAATACACAGAACGACGAAACACATTTAATTATTTGCGCCAGTACTGTATATTCAAAAGGACATTATTGTACCTCGTATGATAGTGGAAGTTTTTGGAAAAGATAAAATTAATTCAATATGGCTTTAAAAAAAAGTAAAAATTTCTTTCACCGTTATGATTTGAAACTCGATCAAAAAGAGACACACACATAAATCTATAAAATTTAATCGGTTTCATCTTTGTGCGATGCTTTGTAGCCTCCCACTCTTGTCTACGAGATGTACGCGGTAATGTGTGTAGCTTGGATAATAGAAACAAAGAAGATATCTTATTAACACTAATTAGTATTGCACCGCACGCGCAATCATAATACACCATGATTTTCGATATATAAATTGATGTAAAACATTGTAAAAACAAAAAATAATAATATAATATATTAATTGTAATAAATTAGAATCTATTTCAATTTGGGAGCCGTGTACGGGTACCGCCGCCCCGTGAACTATTTATTTTTATTGGATAACCAACACCCTTGCCATAGGTCACCCTAAGTGGTTCGCTACGTTTAGTGACGCAGAGGTGCCCGGGTTCATAGGGTGACGTTTGTTTGGGATTTTGGAGGCGGATGCTTTTATTTACCTACTGCGTGGCGGGCCGGATCGGGAAAAATTGGTTGCGGGAGACCTTTTGCCATCTCCAGCCAGACTAACAGACCTAACGCCTTGCACCGCAGTAGGAGGAATGGATTCATACATTCATAATTCCTGGATACGTTGACCCCCAGATTCTTACCCACCCCTCAAACGTTCTTCACCCCTCATTCATTTTTCCTTCCCAGAACTTCTTCTATTTCCTTTCCCTAAGTACCCTCCACACAATTTGGAGGCGGGAATGGGTACCGCCGCCCCGGGAACCTTTATTGGATAACAAACACCTCTGTCATAGGTCACCCCAAGTGGTTCGCTACGTTTGCTGATTTAGCAGGAGTGCCCGGGTTCATGGGGTAAGGTTTGTCTATGTCTTGGAGGCGGACGACCAGGACACACTGAACCCCAGATTCCTACCCACCCCTTAAATCCTTTTCCTTTCCAGAACTCTCCTTCCCTTCTTTTCCTTAAAAAACCCTCCACACAGCATCCCCAAAGATGACATATGCCCTGAGGCAAATTATTTTCCTCAGGGCCTCCTGTGTGGGGCTCATGTAAAAAAAAAAAATCACCAAGACTAATGTTTTAAAACATTAGTCTTGAATGGAGTTGGCGACACGCCCTGTGTAATACTAATGATAGTTGACATATCTTCATTAAATCTTTATTGTCCATTAAAATGGACCAAATATATCAGTTGCAATCCGATAAAATTTGACAACGGAATTACAACTAAAACTTCGTAATCAAATATTGACATGATTAGTTTCAGTAATTTTTCAGAGTCCTCAAAATTTTCGCTATTTTTACCGCATACGTAAAACGAGTAACCGGATCACCTTCGCCATTCTTAGGTTGATGGATGCTTTTAATAAATTCCCGACATGGGGAACCGCGACAGGTGTATTCTGCAATTTATGCAGGACAAAAAATGTAATCAAAAATACGAAATTGCGACCGTATATTCCGCTGGAGGGATGCATTATTCCGCTAATAAATCTAGCCTGATATTGTGAACCCCACAACCAAACGGTTTTCATTGGAACGATTTTAACTATGTATTTATCGTGGGGAAATTATTTCAACTAGGTAACTTTGAAATCAGGTTTGCTGAGAAATTAATTATAATATGGTAATCAATCTGATAAATCGGTTGTTGTTATATTTCTATTGATAAGTATGGTTAAATTGTTAATTTGTGTGTAGTGTGGGGAACTGTAATACTTTTATTATTTTGTATTTATTTCCAAAAATGGAATGACTTACCTAGCACAAAAAATGCAACGATAGCAACTTAAAAGGGACGTATGCTCTGCCCATTTCGGCCAGTTTCATACAAATCTTAGATTTGGATTTGAGATCAAAATACCCAACCAAACTGAAAAATTATTTTTGTAATCAAATGCATGGTCGATGTTCAGCTTAATACCACAATGAGAACCATCAGCGGAACGTTAAAATCTACCCCTCTCCCTTGGCTCCCCGTACTTGCAAATGTAAACACGCCAAATATCAGGCAACACTAAGGGAGTACAAGAAGGCGCTGCAAAAAAGCGCAATGCCTTTGCACGATGATGTGGTCTCTCACCCGGCATGCCGCTTGAAGTCCCGAAAACCCTTCTGGACAGAAGGAGAAAGACTTCTCCATTCGCCTCTCACCCCAGAAGATAGGTGGAAACTTGAGTGGCAATCGGCCAAGGTGAAAAATGCCCATCTCATACGCCCCACTGAGAGACAGCCTGGGTTCTCATTGCCTCGCAAACTCTGGTCCGCCATCAATAGATAAGGTGCTCCCGTAGCCGTTGTGCCCGTATGATGTTTAGATGGGGCCTTAAAGAATCGAAGATGTTTGAATGCGGTGAGGTACAGACCACCGAACACGTGGTCAACGAATTCATTCATTCCCCGGCGGGATTGATGAGGTCCACAGGGCAACGCCTGAGGTCCTAGACTGGCTCGCAGACCTGATGTCCCCCTCTGACCCCCCCACCATACGAAAGGAGAAGAATTATGTGCGTCGGCTCAAGAAGCTAAAAAAGCTGCCACACATCTCACCTCCCCAAAAAAACAATTTTTGGCACAGTCTGTCTGTATAATATGATTACGGCGTTCAAGCATTACCTTTGCAACACCTTTTCCCGACTCGGCGACATTAAATCCGCATTTAATTCGGCCAAATGATAATTTTAGCAATTATCACTGATTCACGGCGGCTAATTGCCGGAGAATGCTCAAATGGAGATTAATGAACTCGGGATTCATTTCAATTAGGAAATAATTAGCTTTTTTCTGTTTCCCCGCGAAATTCTGCCGCGGAATGTGAAAACAGCTGGAATTTAAGCCGAATTTTAGTGATTTATGCACTAGTGTGGTTTCCATGAAAAAACCCCACTAGAAAAGAATGGAAAATTTTGTACGAAATTTTTATTTTAACTACACGAGAGGTCCTTGGGTAAATGTAATGCATCATAATATTAGTTTATGACCAGTACTATTATTGTTTCCCGTTCTCTATACTATACTCTACAGTGGCGGATACAGAAAAAAACTTAAAGGGGGGGGGGGGGGGGCTAAAAATATCTTGAGCTACCTTTACTTTTATCGTTATAAAAAAAATATCAAGTTAGGTTAGCTATCTATGTGCCAGACAGAAACGTATAAAATACGATGACGCGGACGCGCGCGCGTGCTACATAAGAAAGTATAACTACTCGATAACTCGACTCAGAGTTGAATGACGAAAGAAACGAACGAATAGCGTGCGGGCTGGCGGCCTCACAAGTGGGGAGGGGTATCCGCCATTGATACTCTATGGTCAGATACTACGTTTTCGGTATTATTTTATGGAATGGAAGCATGGACACTTACTGAAGAACTGATAAGGCGATTTGAGCGATTCAAGATGTGGATATTCAGAAGAGTACTCAAAATAAGCTGGATGGACAAAGTTTCGAATGAAGATGTTATGGTTCGGATGAATAAAGAAAAATAACTATCAATATCTAGGACATGTGATGAGATATCTAGAGAAGTACGAGATCTTGCATCTCGTAATGCAAGGAAAGATTGCCGGAAGACGGGGCCCTGGAAGAAGGAGAACATCATGGCTGAAAAACCTGAGACGGTGGTTTGGCCAGTCTACTGTAGAGCTTTTCCATCTCTCGTAAAAATAATTCCCAAATACAGAAACTCATCCAACTACTCCAAGTATATTCATCATTCATAACTACATTGGACACTGTTTTTGGACCCTCTCTTTCAAACAACACGACTTTAGACATACTTATATTCATCATTAACTCACTCTTTATACGTAATTCATTTATCCTATACACAAGATACTGCAGATCTTTAGTACTGTTAGAAATCAGCACCATCAGCATACAACATACTTTAAGATTACTTGCTCAAATTCGCGCCCAATCCACCGCTTACAATTCTTGTATACGTACATATTTATTTATTTATTTATTTAAGGAACATTAACAGTCTTAGTAATACAATAAACATAAGAGGATGATAAAAAAACAGACCAATTATTAATGTTCACAGATAGGTATTTAGAAACAAGACTAACTGAATATAAACTAGAAATTTAAAAAAAATAATAAGAGTACAAATGTGAATTCAACAAATGGTAAACTAATAGTGTGTGATTATAACTGAAATAGACTGCAAAATAGGGATTTGGGTTGGGAAAGGTAAGGGGAGGAGAGGGATAAGGGAAAGTTGCCAAGTAATATAAAAATATTAGATACAATTAATTCATGTGTTATTCGCACCTAAAATGTTATACAGTGAAGTTCTGTAGCGACAGTAACTAGCAGTAAATACGTCAGCACGTGTGTCTATATTTGCAAATTTGTTGTTATAGTAGTTACATGTCCTTTGTTTAAATTCATTTTGATTGGAATTGGTGTTGCATCTATCAATATAGAAAAGGGTCTGTCTACTATATCGAATGGACGTGTGGAAATTTATTTTGTTTAGCAAATCCGGACAGTCAACTTTTGAGTTAATAATTTTGTACAGGAGCATCTGATCAGCGACAAGCCTCCTGTTGAATAGTTTTGTGATTCGAAAATGTTTCTCGATTTCGTCGTAAGAGTTGTATATGTTGAATGATTTAAAATTGAGGAATTTGAGAAGTCGCTCCTGAACTTTTTCTAACCTGTTAACATAAACAATATAGCGCGGGTTCCAAACCTGTGAACAGTATTCCAGGTGAGGACGAACATGTGAATTGTAGAGAATCAGATAAGTCTTAGTGTTTTTGAAAAATTTGCATGTTCTCAGTACGAAACCCAAACTTTTTGTTGCTTTAGTGACAATGTTATCAAAGTGCTTTTCAAATGTAAGTTTAGAGTCCAAAATAACACCGAGGTCACGTATATAATCTTTATTTGTTAGCTGCGATCCAGAAATGGTGTAATCGTGCAGTATTTTCACACGGTTACGTGTGAATGTAACTTTGCAACATTTAGAAATATTAATAAAAAGTTTATTTCTAAGACAGTAATCCGTCAGTCGGTCAAGATCTGCCTGTTAACGCGTAGAACAGTCCCGGGAGCTTATAGGAAGGTATATTTTCATGTCATCAGCAAATAGTAAAATTTGAGAGTTGTGAAAACATGTCGTAATATCATTTATATAGATAGAGAAAAGCAAAGGACCCAAAATGGACCCCTGAGGCACACCGGAAGTGATGATTTTCCAGATGGAAGAAAATCCACACACCGTCACAGCCTGGGACCTATTTGTCACGTATGAAGATAACCAACGAAGGAGATCTCCATAAATACCATGATTAGCAAGTTTTCTAAGCAGGACGCTGTGATTGATCTTGTCAAAGGCTTTGCTATAGTCGGTGTAGATTGTATCAACTTGCACACGTTTATCCATGGAGGCAGACAAGAAATTTATAAATATTATAAGATTTGTAGCAACAGAGCGACCTGCAAAGAATCCATGCTGAAAATCATTGATCGAATTCTTTACCACAGGGAATAACTGGTCATAGACTATGTTTTCGAACACCTTTGAAAAAATGCAGAGCTTGGAAATGGGTCTATAATTATCTGCTTCACACTTAGTTCCCGATTTATGAATTGGTGTGATGTAGGCTCTTTTCCATGTATCAGGAAATGTACCAGTATTGAATAACCATGGCGACATTACACAGCCTTGCATAACATAGCATCTTTTAAGATGTCAAACCACCCCGTAAAACCACTGTTCATCCAAATCATGCTCATCAATATATTATGATTAATATTGTTGACTTACCTTCTTCGTCACTCCCGATCATGGAGTATCTTTCATATCCACTAAGGTTTCTATGTGCTCCCAGGCCGAAGTCATCTTTGGTCCATTGCAGCACGCCAGATTTGCCAACCACCCGACAAGGCAGAGTCACTCTGGAGCCCACTATTGCCGTCTGAAAGAAGAAGAAGAATTATATACCACATAATCTAAAGATGGTCGTGATTCAACGAGATGGCATATTTTCTTAGGATACTCCAAAACAATGAACATCGAGAGTTTCTCAAGGCTCTTAATTGGATTCACTGTTGTTATATGTAATGGGGAGGAGATCTTTGTGGGTGGATTATTCCCTCAGAATAATTACACTCGTGGTCCGAATAACAGATATATTTATTGATACACGAGATTCACAATACGTTAGATGGAACCTATGAGCTAGCCCGTGATTGAGAGAGCGAGTCCCTAGCTGACAATACTTTTTAATGCTCCCGGCATCTGCCGTCTCGCTCTAACACCTGAGTTGTCAGGTTGGCCACTAAAATACTCTCACAACTGTTATTTACACAAATGATTTTTATAAATATTTTCTATGATTTACGACAATATTCTGTTTGCAGATGACATTTGAAGATTTTAGAGGTGATGAAAAAATTGATAGCCATGTGAAAAAGTTTCTAATCAAATACAGATAACACGTCTACAAAATTCTTACAACGTCTGTTGAAACAATTGTTGATGTAGCTTGTAAAATTTGAGTGCTACTCCAGAGGTTAAAACGTTCAGTGGGCCATCCCGGGCAAAATTGGGAGAGACAACTCCAGAGGCTGGTCGAAAGAGGCAGGGCCAATGAACTAATTATTTAAGTATAAATATAAAATTTGTACCTGGTCTTGCGGCTCCATCGCAAATTTCTGATCCACCATTCCTCCGCCATATTGGTTCTGTGCCGTCACGTGGTGCAGGTTCCCCAAGATGGCAGCAACTGTCAACATGACAGCTGTCACTTTTCCTATTCGCAGCAGAAGGAAAAGTTGGCTTCCCCTATGCACCGACGAACCAGAAGACGTCGATTCACAAAACACTTGAAAGTCTGACATTTTGGATTTACTGTGCGCTTTTGAGCAGCAACATCCGACGTTTTCGGCGGCCATTTTGTTATTTTTACGCGTCATCGAGCGGCCATTTTGCAATATCTGTCAAATTTGATTTGCAGCGAAAATCGCTGGCTAAACTGCATTCATAGCGAATTTAAGACGAAAAATCGCTTTTTTTATTTGAGTCACTTTATTGTTGATATTTTCACTTTATTGCACTTTTTCAATAACTTTTTTACGAATTTGATAGATTTTTGACAGATTTTTACACTTTTGTGGCGCAGGAAAAATTTGACACTAGTTGTCTATGAAGCACGTTCGAATTTTGAATTAAGCGATCGAGTTTTGTTTTCGTAAACGGTTTTATGTTTCAAAAGCGTTTTTTGTTATCACAGAGATTAAATTTACGCCCACAATTTTGTCGATTTATTAATATTTTACTAATGATAATTGCTTTGGGTTTTGTTTAATTGAAATGTTATGGATATGTTTTAATTGACAGAAGATTAGTTAATAAAATTATCGGAATTATTACTGCGTGAAGTTTGTCGTTGTCATCGAAGTTTGTTGAAATGATCTGAAAAGAAAGAAAGAAAATTATTAATATTATAAACAGTCAGTAAAACAATTTATGAACGAAATATATCAATTAAATTCTAGTTCTAATTATAAGTCTGAGGACGGGTTGTTTCACAGAATTTTAACAGAACTGGAATAGAAATATCATGGAACTTGAATTTTAATTTCGAAATTGAAGAATTGATTAAATTCTGTGAAACAAGTCGTCTTAAATGACGGGGTATTTTAAGTTATATAAACCAAGTTGTAAGTGATTTTCTGACAAATACGTAAAATTTTTTAAAGAAATAATGCAATCGTTATTAGTATAAACGTCAACCTCATTAACTTTCTCCTTAATACAAATCGAAACATCGCGTGTTCAAATCCCGAATTGCATTAAAAAAATATTAAAAATGTATTTTTTCATATTTAATTAATACAAACATAAATATGCAACACATTTGCGCCACACTCTCAGTATAGCCCAGGTGAAATATTACTATCCAGAATCGAAGCATTAAAAAAAAGTTTTTTCAGTACAACACCCAAAGACCCAATACAGCAAAACCATGAACATTCAAGGTGTGCCTCAAGGTTCTTAATTGGACCTCCTTTAATTTTAATAAATATTTTCTATGTTTCACCATAATAATCTGTTTGCAGATGACTTTTGAAGATTTATAAATGATCAAAATATTGATAGCCATGATAAAAGGTGTCCTAAAATCTCGATATAACGATTCGCCTAGAATTAAAACATCTGTTCCAACAATTGGTATAACTTGGAAAATATGAGAAAGACATTAAGAGAAAAAAATTAATAGACTTTGCGTGGAGAGGATGGGCCTTCCTTCAGCAGCCTCAGTACGTTTCAGATGCAGCCTCTCCTTGCGCATCTTAATTTTAATACGATTTATGTTTTTCTTTCAATGTCTTTATTTTTTAGAATCTTTTCATTTAATTTGGAATACCATAAATATTTTCTTTGATTAACTATAATATTTTATTTGCATATTTACTTTTGATGTCAATTTAATAATTTTTAGATTGAATGATTATTTCAATTTTTTTTTTGGCTCATCTTTTTGTAGAGAGAAGGGAATACAATATGTTTTTTCTGTGTTGAACCATCTTTTGATAACATTTATGTCTTGACTAGCTGGATTGCAAATCTCGTTCCATGTCTTTTTTTCGATAACTATTGCAGTATCGTCAGCAAAGGTATGAGTTTACCATGAAGTGCTAATTTAAACATTTGATACAAATTATAAATAAAAATGGCCCAATGACAGTCCCTTGGGGAATTCCAAATTTCAAAATATCTTCACTGAGTGAGTTATTTAATTAAATTTTTTGACCTCTTTGAGTTAGATAGCTTTGTAACAAACACCTAACCTTACCAATAATGCTGATATCATTAAATTTATTATTTAGTTTTGTATATGGGATACTAACAAATACCTTAAGTTAGATAAAAGGTGTCTAACTAAAAATAAAAGCGGTAAATATTAGTGAAATACCACCATCCAGAATCGAAATGTTTTTAATAAACCCTTTATGTAAGCAACATAAACTTTCTTGAGCATCATAACGCCAAAGACCTAATGGCATTCTCAAAGCATTTTCTGCCAATAAACAGACCATTACTTCGGGCATACAACATCGCATTCGATTTACTTGGCGGTTTGTTTGGCTTTGTTTAAAAGTCAATTCGCTGCAGTGCTATTAGATCTAAAACACTGTTTATTAACGGTTTACCGTATTACATTCCTTGGATAGTAACTGAATACATATTTCCTGAATCAGAACTGTGTATAATAAAGTAAATTGAATGCTTTATAAATGAGATATCTGAGACTGATGTGTGGTAAAGCTTTTTATGGTCGCGTTAAAAATGTGTTGATCGGGAAAAAATGTAAGGCTGTTGTACCTTTTTCTTACAATAGCTCCACACAGAAGACCCTGAAGAAAATAATTTCCCTGAGGGCCTTTTTTATATGAATACCGCACAAGAGTCCCAATTGCTCCCGTCTGTAGCCAGTGAGACTACGGCATCCCCAATTGGGGTATGTTGTGAGGCTGAAGGTAGTGGGAGGGAGGAGATGGGGAAGAATAAGGTGGGAAGTACCTGGCTATTCAGATCTGGTCACCAAACACGACTAAAGCCATTTCAAGCAACGTTTCAATTTTGAACGGTAGCCTTACACCAGGGCGATACTGAGAGTATCTTCCATTCTGGAACGAGCCGCAAATATACAATATATCCTAATTGTGAAATAACACAAATTAATCAAATAAAATTTATTTGCCACGCCGGGATTTGATCCCGCTACCTTCGGAATGCGAGTCAAGAGTCAGGGATGCTGTAGATGCTGGGGATGTTGAGGAGGATATGTTTTAGGAAAGGAAGGAGAGGATGTTCTGGGTAGGAAAAATGTATGAGGGGTGGGTAGTAATCTGGGGGTTTTTGTCGAAGAGTGACAGACGACGGTGCAAGGTGATGTTCCGAAAAAGTCCTGCTGGAGAAGTCAAAAAGTCTCCCTCAACCATAGAGTAGTATGGCGCTCTATCATCTCTGCCTACTCCTTCGGAGAAATGGCGTGATGGTTAAGACTCCTGTAAACGACCAAACTTTTGCTGCAAAAGTTGCGGCACATTCCAGAGCGGTAGTTAATCTCAGTTTCATCCTGGTGAAATGTTCGTTATTTGTTTTTGGGGTGTTATGCCGTGTTGCGCTACCTCCTTCTTTAGCCAACGTTTCGGACGGCGTTACAGTGTCCATCATCAGGGCAGATGATGTAACGCTGTCCGAAACGTTGGCTAAAGAAGGAGGTAGAGCAACACGGCATAACACCCCAAAAACAAATAACGAAAATACATTTAGCCGTGAAAATCTAAAAACGTATCAGAATCGAAATGATCAGATATGAATAGATAGGTACTTCCCAAACTTCCTCTTAACCATTTAATTCCCTTCCGAATTGGGAATGCCATAATCCCACAGGATTCAGAGAGCTGAGAGCAGTTGGGACTCTTGTGCGGTATTCAAATTTAAAAAAAATTTGCACGCAGTCGTCAAGAGCCTGGAAGAAGCGTCATTCCAGCGAGCGCGAAACGCGACAGGACATTCTCTGTCCCGAGACGCAGACGATCTATTTCAGTCTCGTCTCGTCTCGTTCTGTGTCCGTCTGCGTGTTTTCTTTCGCGGCAAATAAACACGGAACACGTAAATAAGAAGAAGAAGAGGTTTTGTAGACAGCGGTGAAATGCGAGTGACAGAAGAAAGCATGGATACGTTACTGAAACACCATGCTTTTTTTACACCCTTGCAAACGAATTATTTTAAAAGTTCTAAAATTTTTAATAATCAGCCGAAGATTTTTTTTAAGGCAGCGCTCTTCGGCTGAAAAAGAAGAAGATAGAGAGATACGTAATTACGAATGTTGGACAGAGCGTGCTAATATTTTAAGTGATGAAATAGCAGCGAAAATTGCGAAAAAGCTTAATAAAACATGACTCGTTTAAAATAGAGCAAAAATCTCGTGGAACGTATCTTAAGTATCATTTAAAGAAACATTGTGAATTTTTTCACAAATATAATTTGTAAAGTAATAGAAATAGACTTGTTTTAATAATTTTCGGAGCATACTTCGCAATTTTTTTTCTATCGAGGGAATTTCATATAATTTGCGTTTCGGCGTGGAACGTATCTAAATATTATCTTCAAAAATAACATATATTTTTTTAAGAGCTTAAAAACTTCAAATGTTCAAGGGAGATATGTAAGAAATCGGTAGAAATTCGGATAGTGCAGCCTTAAATCGTAAACATAATATCAAAAATGCACATCTACCAACCTAACGAAGATACACTTCACGTTTTAATTTATATTAGCTAAATAAAGGGTCTTCCAATAGGGACTTCAAAAATTTGACAGTTGATAGCGGCCTGATTGTTGAAGCAACATCTGTCATTATTCAGTCCGTTTCGCCAAATCGCCATGGACGGATATAGCGTTCAACAACACGTGCAAACGATAAAATTGCTTAAATTTAATTGATTGTTAAATTGTTTAAAATTGTTTAGTGACAAAATCTCACGTGGAGGTGATGTGAACTGGCCACCGAGATCGTGCGATTTGACCCCGTTAGACTTTTTCTTGTGGCGTTTTCTTAGATTTTACTGGACCCGTCCTCCCATTTTATGCCCACATAATTGATGCTTGCCCCCTTAACTCATAAATAATTGCCAAAGTTTCCTCTGAAATCGTGAAATATTGATTTATTAATGGAATATATATTATAATTTAAAATAGAAATAAAAAAGTAGCAAATATACGTACTAGATATTTGCTACACTTTAGGATTAAAAAAATAATTAAATGACAACAAATCACTTTGTACACAGAAAAAAAAAGAAATATAATAAAAAAATATTTTTAATTTTATGAAAAACAAATACCTTTGTATAACACCACTATTTTATTAACAATATCAACATGTTTCGAAAACTATGTTTTCTTTGTCAGGATAATAAGTCAATAATAAATAACAAAAGACAAACAAGTATAGACTAATTAGAACATAGACAAAATATTAGAAAGGAGAGGTGATTAATTACCTAAAATATATCATAAAAAACAATTATATAAAATAAAATATAAAAATTATTTTAGAATGGGTAAAAAAATACATTAATTATTAGTTTCATACCTTACTAAGTAGACTAATTAATGTTCCCCTATCTTTAAGAAATTTTAAAACAGAATTAAATACAATTAAACAAATTGCAATAAATAACGGTTATTCTACACAATTAATAGATAATATGTTAAACAAAAAATATAAGAAAAAGTTTTTTAGATCTTTTGTTTATCCACACGTAGTTGACAAGAATAATAATTGGAGAAAAATTGTATTTTTAAATAATAACACTTCAAATTTGATAATTAAAAACATGCCAGATAATATCCAACCAGCTTTTTACGCCAATAACAAATTAAAAAATTATATATTAAATAACAAGGACAAAGGTGTGTTTTTGAACAAATCTGGGGTTTATAAATTAATTTGTAATGATTGTAACTTTTTTTATATTGGGAAGACTTCTAGAAATTTTAACATTAGAGTTAAGGAACATCTAAGATGTTTAAATAATAATAATTATTCAGAATTTGCAAACCACATTTTGGAAACAGGTCATTCTTTTGATATTAATAAAGGTTTAAAAATTTTGCACACTAACACAACGGGTATACAATTAGATAATTTAGAAATTTTAGAAATTAGAAAAAGTGTTAATAGTAAATTAAATATTATAAATAACCAAACGTTTTTTAAAAATAGCCATCTTTTAAATTTATTTTCGTATTAATACTTATACTTATAATAATTTATTTTGTTATTTAGACTTCTTGTTTTCCTTTTAAAAGATTTTTTATTATGTTAATGTAATTTTTTACCCATTCTAAAATAATTTTTATATTTTATTTTATGTAATTGTTTTTTTATGATATATTTTAGGTAATTAATCACCTCTCCTTTCTAATATTTTGTCTATGTTCTAATTAGTCTATACTTGTTTGTCTTTTGTTATTTATTATTGACTTATTATCCTGACGAAGAAAACATAGTTTTCGAAACATGTTGATATTGTTAATAAAATAGTGGTGTTATACAAAGGTATTTGTTTTTCATAAAATTAATGATGACACCCCAAAGTAAATATGCCTATTTTGAAGAAATAAAAATATTTAATAAATAAATATATAAATACTAGCTTTTGCCCGCGGTTTCGCTCGCATGGTATTAGGGGAAATTACTGTAGCGCTTGCACTTATCAATCATCCCTCCCCTCCCCCTCCCGCATTCCATACATTCATTTCTGGTACGTTCAGTTTTCAAACAGCTCGCGTACCATCTAATTTTCATAATGCCAGAGTTCATCAGTAGTAAAAAAAGAATTATCCAATTTGGCGCAGTCGTTCGGAAGTTATGCGCGTACAAACATTTCGGATGTTTATTTTTATTTAAATATTTGGAAATTTGTAAATATAATAAAAAAAACCACTATTTATTATTCAGTATTTAAAATCGTTACGAATTATATTTTTAATGTAGGAACTCTATATAAATAAATAAATAAACTCTCATCTGAAATTTATTCCAAAACATAAGCTTGTCCAAAAAAACAAAACATTTTCTAATATTTGAATTTTCTGGAGCAGCAGCCGACTAGTAGGTGGGGGGCTGAGTATCTACCAGCATAGAGCCCACAAATATATCAACATCGTTTCCATGAAAACGATTTTTTTTTTGACGTCAGCAAAAACTCGCTTTTGTTAGAGACAGAAAACGTATAACAAATATAATATATTAATATTTATAATTTCATAACGCCAGAGCTTACCATTATAATGTAGCTTTCTATTGGTGAAAGAATTTTAAAAATCTGTTTATTGGTTTATGCGTGATAGCGTAACAAATAAACACACGCAGTTTCGCATTTTTAATATTAGTATAGATTATTTTCAGTTTGGTTGGGTATTTTGGCCTCAAAAGCACATAAGTTATGTTTGAAAAAGGCGCAGCCGATCCCATTAATGATGGATGTTAACAAACAGGGAACAAGCAAATTAACAGCTTATTATCTTGTCTAGAATAAAACTCTAACGAATTAAAGAGTTTTTTCAGCATCTTCAAAAAACAGTTAACGATAAAAATAAAATGAATTTGGAAATGCCTCAGCATCCACCACATTTTATAATACCAAAGTTCCCGGTGATAAGACCACTGATTCGTTTTTGTCTTTTGTAGACAAAGCCCAGAAGTGAAAGATAGAAGACAGAAGAGGATTAGAGTAGAAAGAATGCAGCCGAAATGCGATCTCATACGTAGGAAAGTTATTTGGGTTAGGACATTTTTAGAAGAATGCAGTCCTTTTAAGTCCGGACGGTGATAAAAAAAATAGTTTGTTGTAGAAGGATTTGTGTTCGTTAAGTGTGAAAAAAATTCTTTTTATTTATTTTAAATTTTATATGACACCCCACAAGAGCGCCCCTGTGTATACAGTGTGAGGGGGTGAAATTATTGGCTGTAGGAAGGAATTTATTAATGCGAGGCCCGAATTACATGTTGTATAATACATAATTCTATATATTTTTTTTATATCAGCTTCACACGCGGGGCACTGAGAAAAATAATTCCCCACAAGGCCTAAGGAGAGGAAGGAGAGGAAGTTCTGGGAAGGAAAAAGGTATGGATAGGATCAGGGGGTTAATGTGTCTGGATGTAATGGACGTATGAATCCAACTCTCCCATTGCGGTGCAAGGCGAGTCCAAGAGAGTCGTGCTGGAGAGATTAAAAAGTCTATCAGTCTCTCCCGATCCGGCATTCCACGCATCCGCCGCAAAAACCTGGACATACCTCACCCCATGAACCCGGACACCTCTGTTAAGTCGTCAAGCGTATCGAACCATTTGGGTGATCTGCGGCAGGTGTTTTGGTAATCCAATAAATGGTTTTCGGGGCGGTGATAACCATACCCGCCTCCCAAATTGAAGAAAGAGAGTAGGAAAAACAGATGCCAGTAGCTTGTTCCACAAAAGAGCCATCTTACAGAAAAAACAGTACGAAAAAACGACCCATTCACATGAAGTAAACATCAACTGTGAACGGGTGTTCCGAACGTGTCCGTCGAGTTTCACGCATGTGCACCGGTGCACCAGGGATCAATGCTGCTAGCTCCTTAGAGCAGGCTCCATTAAAATACCTGTAAAACAGATACAGCATGTCAACGTGGCGTATGTGCATTAAAGATGGCAATCGGTCTGTTAACAATGGATTGACAATCAGATGGACGCTCTCCTTTGCACAGAATCAAGTGGGTTTATCAAATATTTTGGGGCTCCAGCCCAGAGGTGGCTCCCAAATTCAATTGTTGAGCGTACTTGAGATTCGTACAGGGTTAGCAGATTTTTTAAAAATCAGCGTTATACAGGGGACCCCAAGGAAAATAATTTCGCTCAGGGCCTAAGTCATCTTAGGGGATGGTAAAAGGGTGGGTAGGAATCTGGGGGTCAGTGTGTCCAGGAGTGGCGGACGTATGAATAAAACCCTCCAACTGCGGTGCAAGGCGAAGGGTCGAAGGATTCTGGCTGGAGAGGCCAAAAGACCTCCCTCAACCAGTCTCTCTCGATCCAACCGTCACGCAGCAGGTGGGCAGACGCATCGGTCGCAAAGGCCTGGACAAACCTCAACCCATGAACCCGGGCACCCAACCCGGTCACTATTAAAGAATCTGCTAGCCCTGTACAAGTCACAGTCTTGGAAGCCTAGTTTCGACTTGCGCACGCCATAGTCTCACTGGCTCCCGACGCGAGTCGTTGAAACACTTGTGAGGTAAACAAAACATAAAAAAAATTACGAGCGTAGTGCCCACGTGGTAGAAGTGAAACTTTACTAAAACAATCTCAACCAATAGGAACCTTGAAAAGTGAAGTCATAATCAAAGCGGCCAGTGAGCGCAGTGTAGGTAATATAATGCGTCATTTCCGTTTCTATCTCAACCAATAGAAGCCTTGAAAAGTGAAGTCATAATTAAAGCGGCCAATGAGCGCAGTTTAGGTAATGTAATGCGTCATTTCCGTTTCATATTTTCCTATTTCAAACAATAGGAGCCTTGAAAAGTGACATCATAATCAAAGCGGCCAATGAGCAGTTTGACGCTCCGTAGGTGCTGTAATGCAGAATTTCCGTTTCATCCGAATTTCAAATCACAACGGGGCTATAGAGGTTTCACTTCAAAAATATATATGTCACACTTTAAGCCGCCACTACCCGAATTTCTACCGATTTCTTGCATATCTCCTTTGAACATTTGAAGTTTTTAAGCTCTTAATAAATTTATGTTATTTTTTTAAGATAATATCTATACAATTCTTACGCCAAACGCAAATTATATGAAATTCCCTCGATAGAAAAAAATCGCAAAGAATGCTCCGAAAATTTTTATTTTCAAGACTGTCTCTATTATTTAACAAGTAATGTGTATGAAAAAAATCACAGTGTTTCTTTGAATGTTTTTTAAGACTACCCCCACGAGATTTTTGCTCTATTTTAAACGAGTCATGTTTTATTAAGCATTTTCACAATTTTCGCTTCAATTTTATCATTGAAAATATTGGCGCGCTCTGTCCAACATTCGTAATTACATATCTCTCCATCTTCTTATTTTGAGCCGGGAAGCGTCGCCTTAACGCTTTGAAACGATGTCCTCTAGATCCGAAATCAAAATTTATGACCATTTCACCACGGGGTCTTCTAATAATAACTTTGTAGGCACGCGACAAAATAATACCACTAAAGAAAATAAAAGAAATATTTACATTGTGTCAGTTTTTACAGAAGCTCATAAAAAATCCCCCACCAGTTTTTTTTCTGTCCTGATGTATTTTTAGTTTTTCTTCCTCCCTGAACGAATGTATGAAAATATATTTCACATGTTCAGACTTGTGACGGTAAGGGGCCGGAAACTCTGCAGAGGACTTATGTAGATGAATTAAAAAGTGAAGATATGTTTCACTGAACTCGGTCCAGTGCATTGAAATAAAATATATAATATATTTATTTATTGACGCCCTACCGGGCTTTTACATGTCAAATATAAATTTAATTTATAACAACAGTATAACATAAATAAAAAAGATTACAAAATATATAAATAAAGCATAAACTCAATATAATAAATAAAAATATATCTAAGACCACCAGTACCAGACTCAAACATGTATTTGTATGCCCGAAACTAAAAACTTCTTTTGCTCAACATCATTTTTCATACCAAGGAAAATACTTTTTTAACAACCTACCCATAGAAATCAGAATCATTAATAACAAAATAAAATTATCGAACTCTATCAAAAATCATTTTAAAGAAATCAGCAACGGGAAGACTGCTTCCCCTATTTCCACATGAATGTAACACTAAAAAATATACTTGTTTTTATTCTTATGGAATGCATGGGTGTCTTTTAGTTAAAAATTGCGATGTGTTTGTATTAACTGCACTAATTAATTATGTAACGCACGTGACTGTTTAAATGTATAAATATATATAGAATGTAAACTCTTCTTCCATCCACAAGCAAATGCTTTTAATGGAAGACCAGTACTACTTTATATGTACCATTTTTGAGATAAACAAATTAAAAAAAAAAAAAAAAAAAAAAATAAAAAAAAATAATGCTAAATCCACATGGATGACTTTAGAGAACTCGTAGGTACAATTCATATACCACGAGTAACAAAATATATATATATATTTTTTTACTTAATTACTCGTCTTTTGCATCTAGGATGAAAACAAACAAAAGAAAATCGAAATAGTATAAAATGATTTATCATTCATTATTTTTTTTATTTTATTTTATTTATTTATTTGACGCCCAGAGGGCTTTTACATGATAAGTAGTGTAATTTTAATTTGACAGATACTTTGAAACTAAGGAAATAATACAAATAAAACTACATTAGATAAAAGTCATACATCAAGTCATACAAACACATAAACATAAACAGAGAAATACAGCTATTTTATTGGTTTACAAGATGTGTTTAGTGATAGTGTTGAAATAAATTTTTTAGATGATCCACAAAACTCGCCAAGTTAATATTGAAAATGTCAACATCACCCAAGTACTTATTCCCCATGGTGTGAAGTCGTGGTAACGGAGAGTGGGCAATGTAGTTACGCTTATGAGTGCTACTATAGAATACTGTATTTTGTCGTGTTGTTACTGTGGGTATTCGTAAGTTAATGAGTTGCAAGAGTTCACAACAGTCGAATTTAGAGTTAAGTATTTTGAATAAAAATGTTAAGTCGTTTATTTTACGTCTGTCTTCTAATGTATGTATTTTTAGAATATTTAATAAGTAATCGTATTTCAAGTCTTCTACTGGGATATTTAATTTAAAATTGATAAAACGCAGAAATTTTTTTTGAATTCGCTCAATGTTATTGATGTGAATTTTGTAGGTTAGGGACCAAACTACTTCGATTAGGCTTCTAACTAGAGATACGTATATTAGTTTTATGGCTTGTAAGGAATTAAAATTTTTAGTTGTTCGTAATACGAAGCCTATTACATCTAAAATAAAAAATTCAGCCTCGTATTTTTTGGAGGCATATGTATAGATAACAAATTTATAGCGTCAGGGCAGTCCAACCTTGAATGAACAATTTCATATAGTAAAAAGAGATTAAATATTATTCGCATTTCAGATAATTTCTATAAGTTAAGTTTACTGCGTAAATTGACATAATTGATTTCAACAATAGGAATACCAATTTTGAAATTAATAAAACGGAAAAATTTATTTTGAATTTTTTAAATTTGTAAACAATGAGAGTTGAAATGAGGACACCAAATGCTTGAATTGTATTCAACCTGACTTCTAACCACCAAAGACGAGTATAGTAATTTTATGGTTTTTATGTTATTAAAGTTTTTAGCGATTCTGAGAATAAATCGAAGCATTTGTAATCCCTTATTAGTAATATTAATAATAAATAGGTGGATAACGTGTTCAAATGTTTTTAGGTTTGTCCACTATAAAATTGTTACCACATACAGCGAAACAATGTCAACTGGCCAACGTCAAAAATCGAATTTAATGTTTTGCAAAAAAAAGTACTTATGTAAAAATACATCTATACTAATATTATAAATGCGAAACTGCGTGTGTTTGTTTGTTACGCTTTCACGCTTAAATCAATAAACCGACTTTAAAAATTCTTTCACCAATGGAAAGCTAAATTATATGCAAGTACTTTAGGCTGTATATAATGGTAAGCTCTGGCGTTATGAAATTATAAATATTAATATATTATATTTATTATACGTTTTCTGTCCCTAAGAAAAACGAGTAATTGCTAAGCAAAAAAAAATCGTTGCTGTGGAAAACAAATCGTTGACGTGAAAACGATGTTTATATATTTGCTGGAAGTTTTATTTCAGGCGTCTTAGTTAGTATCTATCTGTAAAAATGAATCGCCGAAATGCATGTACGTGCATAACATTGTATAAAACTACTGGTGAGCTCTGGCATTATGAAATTTGCAATAGGTGGCGCGAGAGCTATTTGAAAACTGAATGTACCAGGAATGAACATATGAAATGCGGGAGGGTGGAGGGGAACTCAGGTAGGGAGTTCGCGAGAGGGAGGGGAGAGGAACAAGGGAGGGGGGAGGGGAACATGAGAGGGGGACGGGATCTCAGGAGGTGGGTTCACGGGACGGGGGAAGGGGGGAGTGGAGTGGGGAGAGGGAAGGTGGAGGAGACGGAGTGAGAACGCGAGAGGGGAAGGGGAGGCGGAAGGTGAACGGAACGAATGGGAAAAGACACGCAGGGAGAAACAATTTCTTTATTAAATAGCATGCCACGTACCAGCTATTATTGAAATAACTGTAACTGAAATAACTATGTTGAACAATAATATTAATGAACTTTGACGTTATAAAATTGTTTGCGATCTCCAGATTGCTAGTCGAGAGCCTTATCCTTTTGATCTCTGATGTTTGATACCAGACTTTTGAGTCACAAAACTTCATTCTATGGCTGCATCCATTGCAATGTTATTATCCAAAGGTAATGCATTATAATCCTTGTTCAAGGCACATCGCCGACAGTTCCATTGTTAATCCGAAACCTCTCCCTCTTTCTCGTAAGCGACGTGTAGACCAGAAAGAGAGGTTACAAGGGAATTCTCAGCGGAAGGACCATAACCTAGCCAAAATACCAAACGCATGATGCACAAAGCACAGGATGACCCGACAGTTCATCCCCCGATAGTTGCCACAAAAAAATATATTAATTATTATAAAATTATAATTTAAAAAACCAACGTCAAACGTACCTTTAATAATAATAAGTTGGTAGGTATGGATTTAATTAAACCCTTTGGGTCTCGACCGTATTATTTCAGAGAGTCAAAATAATTCCGCTTTACATTAAAATCAAAATAAATGGAATATTTTTGAACGTAACCGAAAACTAAAAACTGTTTTGGAAAGGTAATAAAATAGGCTTTCGAATGTTATAAATCGAAATAAATATTTAATTTTTGAAATATTAAAACTTTGCAAGCAAACACAAAAAACGTTTTTAAAATGGCTCACCTTACATTTTTTTCTGACTAAAATTACTGATAACAAAAAAACATATACATATTTTATTAGATAAATGTATTATAAACGTTACGGTAACCTCACTTTTTTATCATTCCATGTAAAAATAGTTAATAAAAAATTCCCAAAGTTTCATAAATTTATTTCAAAACGTGATTTTGGTTTCATAAAAGTGTACTTTTTGCTTCTTTTGTGGTTAGTTTTTAATTTGAATATTATAAAGAATAGTCTTCTTTCTAACACTGTTTATATCATATTTTTCACTGTGATAGTAAGGGAGATAGAACCATTTCTATGAGACCTACAAGAGTTGACCCCTATTTGTGTCAAATAGTACTACGGGAACGTATTTATTTAGAGTGTCGATTTTTGTACTGATACCTTGGTATTATGCAGTATATAGACAATCAGTTCTATCCTTGATGCATTTAAAAGAAAATATGTTATATGGCGGTAAGTACATTTTCTTTGCACACCCCTTAGAAACACTTAGTTATATTTTGTGTAATTAGGTATTTTCCCTAAGCCGACTGCATATTGTATATAACGGCGACCTCGGCGACCTTCCGCCCTGCCTCCGGCAACTCGACGCTTCAGTCCTTAGGGTCTTTGGGCATTTTGCCCCTATTTCCCAGTTACTTTCTTCAAGGCACAACCGAGGAACTGGCTAAGGGGCGCGGCAGCCCTGTCTCGTTAAGGTTTGACCGACCGCCACAAACATTCTTGCTGGTACTGCCAGACGACGAGAGAGGGAACCCTTTCAGACTGTAGAGCCATTTATTTGTATCTAAAACATGTTTGTATCTTACCTTTCTTGCAGGTGCTTGCAGCATACGCAAGATACAATCCCCCGCGAGCGTCCTTCATCTTGTTTTTTTATCATCTTTCCATGCCTTTATATATGTTTTACTAACACCATTGTATCAAGTTTATCATGTAAGCACTTGCATACTGCTTACTAACACTGTATGCAGGGACATTGGAGGTCTAGATTCGTTCAAAACTAAATGTAGCTTCATTCTTTCGAAAAAAATTAGAGTCCTTGCGAGAGCCTTGAAGGAGTAACCATCAGTTACTTATATCAAGGCGGGTAAGTGGTGGATAACCTCCAATGTATATAAGTATGCCGGGGGTAACTGTTGGAGAGCAATTGTCATGGAACCAAAGTGCTTTGAAAGCAAGCTTTGGTTAACTATATCCAAGGAAATGGGTTAAATTTCATGAACTTTCAGTAATTTTATTTTAAGAATGACGCTGGTAGAATAGTTTTCAGTTGTTTGCAGATTCCCACCCACTCCTCAAACCTTTTTCCTTCCCAGAACTCTCCTCTCCTCCCTTTCTTAAAAAAAACTGTCCACGCAGCATCCCCAAAGATGACACAGGCCCTGAAGGATATTATTTTCCTCAGGGCCTCTGTACTCATGTAAAAAAAAAGAAGGAGTGTAAGGGGAATGTATGACGCAAATGTAAATGGTAGAATAAGTCGGGGACGCCCAAGGAAGACATGTCGCGATCAATTGAACTTAATACTTGAGTAGGGCCATGTCAGGAGTCAGATTAACAGAAATATATCCTTGAGACGATGTGTGAATGTGAGTTAAGCATGGAGTATGTTTCAAGACCGAAAGTGTTTAGCGGTCCGTCCTCTCTGCCTACTCCTGCAGCCGTAATGGTTACTTTGACGGCCGGCGTATTCCAGCGGTAAGGCTTTTGACTCGCATTCCGAAGGTCGCGGGATCGAATCCCGGCGTGGCAAATAAATTTTATTTTATTAATTTGTGTTATTTCAATTTATTCCTTTAAAATAATATATATTATATTTGGGCACATTCCAGAGTGGAAGATACTTTCAGTATCGCCCTGGTGTAAGACCACCATCCAGAATTGAAACGTTGCTTGAAATGGCTTTAGCCGTGTTTGGTGACCAGATCTGAATAGCCAGGTACTTTCCACCTTCTTCTCCCCCATCTCCTTCCCATTCCCACTACCTACAGCCTCACAACATACCCCAATTGGAAATGCCATAGTCTCACTGGCTCAAGACGGGAGTGGTTGGGACTCTTGTGCGATATTCACATAAAAAAAATAAGTTAATATTGTTAATTATTGGTAGAAAAAGATATTATATCTATTTAGTTCTCAGAAATCGTCAACATTATCGCAACGTATTTCATTCAACTGTTCGTTTAAGGCAGGAAATTGTGGTAAAAATTGCAAAACGTGGAAATTCCTATGAGTAATCTCTAACAATGTCACTGGAACTTCCGCTGGACCATTTTTACTGAATGAAATGAACAGACAGGATGCGCAACAGAGATGCGCAAAGTACCAGATATTTTGGCTTTGAACTGTACGGCGTTAGGAAGTGCATTTCAGCGTACATACATATGCATACACATGCAGAAATGTACACCAGGCTAAGAGCTGTATGCCGCGTTAAAGGGTATTTTTAGGCGTCTGTTCTTCTCTGTAGCCGATTTTGCTTTTTGATTTTATTTGTAAGGTGAGATTCTCCGCTTGAAAAAACCGAAACTGTTTTGCGAAGATGGAAAATTTTAGACTTGCCAGAGTTTCATTCCAGACAAAGTGCTGTGCCAATTTCATGACGCCATAGCACATCGATTGATATTTTTGGTTGATTCATAATGTTCATATGTTCAAACAGAAAACTTATTTTGAGGAAAAAATTTAATTAAAAATCACTTTTATTGTTTAAAAATCCAACAAACATATGAATAATATTCGGGATCAGGCCGCTAACCATAAATAACACTCCTTATGTAGTATATCTAAACCATTCAAAAATCCCCAATCCATTATCGTTGGTCAGAAGCAAATTGGAATATGGGAGTTTTATCTGGAACCCACACTATTTAAAATATTCAAAGATCATTGAATATGTACAAAAAAAATTCCTAAGACTGTTATCTTTTAAACTTGGATTAAATGCCTCACTCCTATGCTATGAGGAACGACTCCAACAATTTTATTTTACAAACCTGGAAAAAATAAGACAATTTGCTAACTTAATATGTATATACAAAATTATTCATGAAAAGCTTCAAACCTTTCATGGTCTGAGCAATATTCAAATTAAAGTTCCTAAAAGACGTAATTTAAGGAGTCATAAAATATTCCAACTTGAATTATTTAATAACAATATCGCATACGTCAATCCACTCTCTCGAATGTGTCGTCTATATAATACAATTGAATGTGATTATATAGATATCTACGCAAACAATCTCATATATTTCAAAAAACAAATTATCAAACTCCTACCATGACACTTCGTGGAGAACAGTTATGTAGCTGCTTTATTGTCATACGCTTTCTTTTTTCTCTTTCTCTGCAGGTTATGTATTATATTTGCCACTACCATGTTTTGTATTTCATTTTGATTATAGTGATAATATAATGTAAGCTTGTAGTGACAAGCATTTCCATCTTAAAATAACATTTATTATTTACACTTGTAAATAATATTTAGTGTATGGTGAGCATTCGAATATTACTTTCCTCATCTCAAATCTTAGTTTGACTAATCAACTGAACGATCGATGTATAAAAATGCAAACGTTTCAAGAGAGTTATTTTGTTATTTCACAAAGTTGTGAAATTATTCAAATCACCGATAATCGACGTTACTCACGCATTTTCCTCCTACCCACGCTTTTCTCTGAGTGAAAATATCGGTGGAATGAGTAAACAAAAAACCCACTTTTAGTTACTCAGATAGTCTGCTAGTCTGCTTGCAAATTTAACAGGTGGCAATAAAAAGGTGGTCGATGATCATCTTAAGAGGAAGCCACAAGACAAAAATGTACATATTTTTTATTTATTTGTTTATCTTAAAAATGGTACATACTACAGTATTACTGATCTTCCATTAAAAGCATTCGCTTGTGGATGGAAGAAGAGTTTACATTTTATGTATGCATTTAAACAGTCACGTGTTTCACATATATAATTAGTACAGTAATACAAACACATCGTGGTCAAGATCCTTTAACTAAAAGACATCCTTGTATTCCGTAAGAGTAAAAACAAGTGTAATTTTGAGTGTTACATTCATGTGGAAATAAGGGAAGCAGTCTTCCCGTTGACGATTTCTTTAAAATGATTTTTGATAGAGTTCGATAATTGTATTTTGTCATTAATGATTCTGCTTTCTATTGGTAGATTGTTAAAGAAGTATTTTCCTTAGTATGTAAAATGATGTTGGGCAAAAGGAGTGTTTAGTTTCGGGCATACAAATAGTACATGTTTGAGTCTAGTACGATTTTCAGATATGAATGAGTGTTTTTCTTTTTCTTTTACAATTTGTAAGATTGAATTTTTCATAAATAGGTTTTTGAATGTTGGGACTTTAAATTCTTTAAATATGCATTCAGTAGATATATTCTTAGTATGCCTGATGATAGGCATAAAAGTCGCTTGGCAAAGGGAGCCTAGAGGTCACAATTTCAAGCGTAAAAGCAGTTTTAATTTATTTTGTGAATAATTTTATAAGAAAGGAAACAGTTCATCAAGGGAAACTGACACATATAATTTTAGCAATTAAACAGTATTTTTAAAATTATGTTTCTTACATGCTTTCTTATATTTCTAATGAAAAAAACATTTTGTAAATAATGTGTATATAAAAAATAATATATATTTATCAATATAAATGTATATATAAAAATCAAAATGTGTTTGTATATATGTATATATAAAAATATATATGTAAATATAAAAAAATATTAACATTTTTTTTTTATATGAAATACCGCACACGAGTCCCAACTGCTCCCTCTGGAGCCAGTGAGACTATGGCATCCCCAATTGGGGTATGTTATGAGGCTGAAGGTAGTGTGGAGGGGAAGGATTTGGGGAAGAGGAAAGTGAGAAGTACCTGTCTATTCAGGTCTGGTCACCAAATACGGTTAAAGCCATTTCAACCAACGTTTCAATTCTGAATGGTGGTCTTACACCAGGGCGATACTGATAGTAACTTCCACTCTGGAATGTATATATAAAAATAAATGTATATATAAAAATCAAAATGTGTTTGACGGTTAGTGTATAGCCTAGGTTCTCAGCGTGGGTGATAATGCCCCCTTGTGGGCGTTTGAGACTTTCAAGGGAGCGGTAGAAGACTCAGATAAAACTAGGGGGCGTTAATATGGCACAGTGAGGGCGTGGGCAGGTAAAAAATATGGCCTAAAAAAGACAAAAAAACACGCTTACCACGTACTAATAATCTTACTTTTTATATTATTATTATAAAGAATTGACACTGTACAAGAAGGAAACTTTCAAAATACCTTCTTAAAACCCCCGCTAAGGTTTTCGGATTATTTCAACCACATGACAATACATCTGAAAAGTTTTTCAATCATCACAAAAATTCTTGCGAAATTTTCAAAAAATAGAGAATGACATTTTGCAAAACAATGATTGTCAAATCAGAATTCAATTTTCAAAACTCTTTAAATTATTGAATTAATTTGAAGTACTTACATAATAATTTGAATCGAATCAAGAATTAGAAATATTTAAATAGGTACCTATGTTAGGTACAACATTGATTGTTTGTTTTTATAATATTTGATGGTTCTTTTATAAAAATGAATATTTGTAATATACAAAAAATAGGTGGCACGCGAGCTGTTTGAAAACTGAATGTACTGGGACTGAATATATGGAACGCGCGAGAGGGATGGCGGGGAAGGTGGAAGAGAAATGCGGGAGGGAAAGGGGGCGCGGGAAGGGAGGGGCGCACGGGATAAACAATTTATTTCTTTGAATATGGCATAGCAACGCAAGCCGGAAACTAGTTTTTATAAATTAATTAACAATTTTTTTTAGTTCTTCTCAAGGGAAACGGTAGGCAGAGCTTTAATCTATCCAAAGCAATTTTTTATTTATTTATAATGTAAGCCGATTCGTAGTAAAATTTGATCTAAAATCGAGATTTAGGATTAAGTTTGGGGAGAATTGGGGAGCAGAAGATCGGAAATAGGATGCTTGGTAAGTAGGTACTTGTCTAATGACTATTCAATTATTCCGACAGTTGCTAAACATAGCTCGAGTCAATTCTAGTGCTGTTTCTATTCCGGTTGATGGAATTTTTAATGTGAACACAAGAGCCTCAATTGACTGTGACTATGGCATCCATAATGGGGTAAGTTGTAAGGCTGAAGGAAGTGGGGAGGAAAAATTGATGAGATAGAGGAAGGTGGCTTCGACGGCCAGCGTAGTCCAGCGGTAAGGCTCTTGACTCGAATTCCGAAGGTAGCGGGATCGAATCCCGGCGTGGCAAATAAATTTTATTTGATTAATTAATTTGTGTTATTTCACAATTTATTCGTTTAATATAATATATAGTATATTTGCGGCACGTTCCAGAGTGGAAGATACTCTCAGTATCGCCCTGGTGTAAGATCACCATTCGGAATTGAAACGTTGCTTGAAATGGCTTTAGCCGTAATTGGTGACCAGGTCAGAATAGCCAGGTACTTCCCACCTTCCTCTTCCCCATCTCCTTCCCCTCCCCACTACCTTCAGCCTCACAACATACCCCAATTGGGGATGCCATAGTCTCTCTGGCTCCACACGGGAGCAGTTGGGACTCTTGTGCGGTATTCATATAAAAAAGGTGGGAAAGTACCTGGTAAAATATTCATTTCTGGTCACCAAACACGGCTAAAGCCATTTCAAGTAACGTTGCAATTCTGAAAGGTGGTTTCTCATCAGGAAGATAAACCATTCATCGAATTGTGATGAAACTTTGAAAATTTGTTTTACGCATGTGAGCTCTGGCGTTATGAAATTATTTCTTTTACCATTTACATGATTGCGATGAAACTTCGGCGAGTTGATGTGCGCTCGCAATGCTTGCCGGGTACTCGCTAGTTTTTAATAAATTAATTGTGGAATTCACAAATTACAAATTAACTGAATAACATTTACTTGCGTGCAAAGAGATTGAGCCCGCGACATCCGGATTCATGGGCGAGAGCCTTATCCCTCGACCACGGAGGTAAGATACAGAAATCGTCTTCCTCTTTCGACAATGGGTGCTTTATAAAGTTGATTTTTTCAAATTCACGAATAAAATCATTTCGTAAAGGCTTTGCTTAGTGACTAGGTCTGAATAATGAGATACGTTCCACTTACTTCACATTTAAAACATTTTGATGCCTCCGGACAATTGAAACTCTTGTTAAGTTAAGTTAAGTAAAGTATACAATTTGGGAGGCGGATATGGGTACCGCCGCCTCGAGAACCATTTATTGGATAACCTACACCTCTGCCATAGGTCAACCCAAGAGGTAAGCTACGTCTGGTGACTTAACAGCGGTGCCAGGATTCATGGGCTGCGGTTTGTCTAGGTTTTGGCGTCGGATGCGACTGCCACACTTAATGCGTGGCGAGTCGTATAGGGAGAGAATGGTTGAGAGAGATCATTTGGCCTCTCCAGAATGAGTCTCTCGACCCATCGCCTTGCACCGCAGTGAGAGCGATAGATCATACGTCCGTCACTCCTGGACACACTGACCCCCAGATTCCTATACATCCCTCATACCTTTTCCCATACCAGAACTTCCTCTCCATACATTCCTTTAAAAAATCCTCCACACACCATCCTTAAAAAGTAAATAGACCTTGAGGGAAATTAATTTCATCAATGTGTGGATCTAATGTAAAAGAACCCTTCCCCTAATCAAAAAGTTAAATCTTGTAGGTTAATTTACAATTATACTATTCTGAAGCACGTTAGGTTAGTTTCAGTTAAAAGTAACTGAAATAATGTATATATTAAAGTAAAGCGATTAAAATTTATATTCATAATGTCATTGTTAGAAAAAAGAAAAATTTTCATCTAAATATAATTTCAAGCCAAGAAGTGATCGCTTTCTTCACTAAATGACAAGATCTGAAGATCCAGGATCTCCCAATGCCCCTTTCACAAATCCCCCAGATTGTGGGGAGAAAGTGGGTGGCAAGATACACGTGCACGGCGTTAGAACACGTGGAGAACTTAGTAGCGGAAGGGAGAATGGATGAAATGGGTTGGTACAATTCAGAACGAATTACTTACCGTACAACAAAATGAAGTAAATAGCTTAAAAAATGTTTAATAAATTCTTATTTTCAACCTTATGCTATTTAGAATATTGTACTATCCTAAATGTGTGGAACTATGGAAGACATGTTGCACAACGAATATATTGGATTATCAGCGTTCAGCTTAGATGTAAGTCACTAGTTATGAATCTTATTTGTAAGTCACCAGTTATAAACTTTAGTTGTAAGTCACCAGTTATGAATCTGAGTTGTAAGTCATTAGTTATAAACCTTAGTTGTAAGTCACCAGTTGTGAATCTTAGTTATAAGTTACTAGTTATGAACCTTAGTTGTAAGTCACCAGTTATGAATCTTAGTTGTAAAGCAACAGTTATAAACCTTAGTTGAAAGTCACCAGTTATGAATCTTAGTTGTAAGTCACCAGTTATGAATCTAAATTATAAACTATTAGCTAGTTATTAATCTTAGTTTTAAGTGAATAGTAATAAGTCATAGCTATAAGTTCCTAGTTATAGATCGTTGCTGTATGTTTTTAGATTTAGATGCGCATTTTAAAGCACCAAAACTTGCCAAAAAATGCAAAGGATTTAGAAAAAAAAAACAACATAAATCTTCTTAAAATGTACATACATAGATAATTCTTATTTTCAGTAAATATTATGAAAAATTTATGCTGCCGTTCTTCAAATAGTTTGTGGTGTTATGGTCCATACCAAATTATGACTAGTCTATAATTCAATTTTTATCAGAATAATAACTTTTGAAGGTTATTTCCATCAATGTAATATATCCGTGAAGAAGATAATACTAATGAATCTAAACGAAAACATGAAAAAGAATAAGACATAGAAAAATAAAAAGGTCTCTTGCCGTACCTGGGAAAACGCCTTAACCAACTTGGCCATTCGGACCACTTATTTTTAAGTCATTTTTGTCGATCTCATATTTCAAATTCAGAATTAACAATATTATCTTCAACTAACTTTTTCACATTTTCGTTTAGACTTATTTGTATTATGTTCTTCTTCAATGAAATGCGTCTATAATTATTTGGGTGTTTTCGATAAGATATTTTACATGTGTAAACATGCTTTGTATAAACTGTTGATATTTCTATATATAGGTATTAGACAAAAAATAAAACTTACATAAAAATCAGAATCAGCTTCAAGAACGAAGATAATCAGCGAAAACACTTTAAAATCAATTAAAAAAATGAAAACACAGCTTTTTTATGATTAAGAAATATAAAATTATATCACAATGATTATTAGGAAAATATTGTTATAAAAAATAGTAGGAACTAAAGTTGTACAATTATTTAGATTTAGACACGTGCATTTCTATAAATAGCAACAGACTGCACTTCTTCAGATGACTAGTCTTTTTAGACACGTGTTTTCACTGATTTTAAAGGTTAAATTTCGTTTTCAGAGTAAAATAAATAATATAACAGATTTGAAGAGCTTTAAAAACAGTCTTATAATGAATTTTAAGCCAATTTTTGGCAGCAAAATTCTTGAAACAACATTTTTGTATTACGAAATTTTGTAATTGTCCACTTTTTTGTCGGAATTAGATGGATTTTAATGATTTTTTGTTGGTTGTTGATAGTTTTTTACTGTTTTTTAATGGTTTTTGATGGTTTTTAAAGCGTTTTTAATGGTTTTTAGTAAGCTTTTCTCGTGGAAAATGGGACCGACACCGTTAGGAAGTACCCGTACACTGCTGGGAGGATTTCGGTCCTCGGAATCTCAGACTTGAGACAGATAGAGGAATGGATGCTGGACCAGAATAGATTTGAACATGGGATATATTTACTCTTGAAACTCGTGGACAGGAGCGGAGTTTGACGTTTCAGTAAAACGTAGAACTTCTATTATTCTTAAAAATTTTTAAGTGAAAACTTCTTTAGCACCTTTGTGATTGAAACTCGATGAAACGGAAACGAGCGACACTAAAAAGAGACAAACACATAACAATTAAGTCCCGTTACATTGATTGATATCAGTTTGTCAAAGGGTTCTTTTGACATTTACTTTTTTTTTTTAAAATTGAGACAGGTTCATAAAATATACACATTATTACATTATAAATATACATAAAAACATATATCTTTGGAAAAAATGATTGTAAATAAAATTTATACGAAATAAAGAACAGAAAAAATGAAATAAATAAAATAAAAGAAAAAAAAATGATAATAATAATGGAAAATCATTAAAACGAAAAGCGGAAAAAACAGATATTAGTACAAAAAAGTTCTTTCACTTTAACCATTTTTTTATCAACATTTCCCTCTGAAACTCAAATCACAGGTTTTTATTGAGTTGGGTATATTGTAAATTATTGGAACAAGGTATTTTAGAGTTCGTTGACCGTATTTATTTAGGTATCTGCGAATTATAAAATATATATTTTTTTTTGTTATTTATTTTTGGGGTGTTATGCCGTGTTTCGCTACCCCCTTCTTTAGCCAACGTTTCGGACAGCGTTACAGTGTCCATCATCAGGGCAGATGAGCGAAATCTGCCCTGATGACGGACACTGTAACGCTGTCCGAAACGTTGGCTAAAGAAGGAGGTAGCGAAACACGGCATAACACCCCAAAAATAAATAACAAAAATACTTTTGGCCGTGAAAACCTAAAAACATACCTATAAAATATTTATTTAATTCACGAGTACTCGGTTCCAATATAATACGATAAATCCACAGTTCCGCGCAAGTTTTCTTTGGTCTCCGGTATAAAGCGCCTGACGAACCTTTGGAGACATTTAGCGGATCAAGGATCGAATCTTACGAAATCCAAAAAAAAAATTTTTTTTGTAAAATCAATATTCAATCTTCAAACCACTCCAAAATGAACAGGCAAAGAAAGCACAAAAGAAAACGACATGTAGCGACTCCGAAGAAGAAAACACAAATACTAATAAGATGACCAAATGTACAGGAAAAGGTGCACTGGAATTCGAAAACAAAAATATGGAAAAAATTCAAACTTCATATTGATAAAAAAATTGCTTTGTAGTCTCCCCACTCTTGTCTGCTTCAGTTTTCTGAAGATCTCACTTCTACCGTACGTAAATTGCTCTAATTTTTTAAATTTTAGTTCATCATCATTATCAGCAGTTACTCTTGAATAAAATTGTATGAATTCTCAACCCAATTCGCCCCTGCCTGGTACAAATGCGTGTTTATTTAAGTTATCAGTGAGGAACAGTCGACCGCTGAAAAAGACCCCCCTGCGAACGTACAGAGTTGTGCCGTGTCACCGCCGGGGTATGCAGTTAGGAGGATGCGGTGCAATCAGCTGGAAACTTAGATGATCTCTTGATCTTCCGACTGATGATCCCCGGACATTCGATCCCTCGGACATTTTATCCTCAATATTATTTCTGTCGTACCTACTTCCTCCCTAATAACATATGCAGAGAGGATATACAGCCGTATAACAAAAGTCGATATATATACTTATAATATCTGCAGGCGACTTGAGTAGAAATCTGCTATACAAATATTTTTCCAATAATACCGAGTACTCGAAGGAGTATTCAGATAGAATACACCGCCGAATAACAAAAATATGACATACGAGCAGAAGATACTCTTAGTATCGCCCTGGTGGAAGATCACAAAATTGAAACGATGTTAGAAATGAGTTAGCCGTGTTTGTATACCAGATCTGAATAGCCAGGTACTTTCTCACCTTCCTCTTGCCAATCTGCCTCATAACATATCCCAATCGGGGATGCCATAGTCTCACTGGCTCCAGATGTTTGCGAGCGGTTGGGACTGCGGTATTCACAAAAAAAGATATATACGGGAGGAAGTACAACAGAAATAAGTATTTTGAGGGATCAAATGTTCGATGGATCAGCTGGCAGAGGGATTATCTCTCCGGGGATCAACTATATAGGGGATCAATTGTCATGAAACCGCGACGGGGGGGGGGGGGGGGGCATTTTGTGATCCAAAAATCTGACCATTTCTTGTACGTGTTAAGAGGGAATAACTAGACATAACTGGAAATATGTCATTTTTAAATCAAATTTTAGACGTATTGACTCTTTTTCACAAAAAAATTATAAATTGATTTCGAAAGAATGTTCTTTTATCTAGTGAAACTTTTTTTTTTAAATTTTGAGAAACAATAAGGTTTTACCGTAGGTCGTTGGCAGATTTATTAAATTTTCAAACAAAATTTTGTATTATACAACATACATTTCAAATCATATAATCATGCAGTAAAATAAATCAATAAATTATTTGGGAAGCCTACTTTTCGGAATTTTAATTTCAGTTCAAATAAAATCATAAAAAAGTTACGCGCCCTTGTTTTGTGACGAAAATACTTCAGTTTGTCTATTTATTTACGGTCTTACAAATCAATATGTTAAAAAAAATTACATTCTTATTTTGCTTAGACATTATTGAAAAATTATAAAAACTTACATAAAGATCAAACAATAATTACATAAAGTACATAATTTTAATTGTTTTATCATCACGAGTTTGAGCATTTTTGAATGTGGGTTTTATCAAAGCAAATTTGGAATGAAATAAAATCGATATTTTGTTATGTTAAAATGCTGGTATGGAGAATAATTAATCTTACCGTTGCAAGAACATCGTTCGACGAAATTTAAATTCTCGGCCGCTGGTTAATGGCTCTAAGTATTCCGGGCAACTGATAAACAGCCGTTAATGTAGGGTGAATGGTTGTTTAACAGTTGTGTAAAATTTAAAACACCTTCATTAGTAAGCGGGTAATTGTTAAAAGCCAATGAAAATCATGAAAGACCGCAGAGCATGTGGTTTGATGCGAGACCGGATGTGCAAATAACTTCAGACATAAACAATTCAATGGCGCCGATGGGTTTAAAAATGGCGGCTTCCGATATCCGGCAACCTCCAAACCAAGCGGAAGTGCAAAATTCAAATTTAGAACAAGAGATCATCATCACGATGTGACTCACAAATAATTTTATCACACATTATTTCTGTATATTGTTTACGCTATAAAAATACCAAGCCGTCAAATACCAATTCGTCAGTAAACACTAAATCATCATTACTAAAACAAAATGTTAAATGATATATTATTTGATTTATTTATTACAAGCCCTAATGGGCTTTTACATTCTATGTTTATGAGTTAAGTATCACAGTGCTTTTAAATACTAAATTAATTTAAACTAAAACAATATAGAAAATATAATATAATGAAAAAAATGTACCAACGATAGCATATAATACAAAATAAAATACATTGGTGAAAATGATAAGAAGTCACACATAAAAAAATATTCAATATAAACAAAAATTGCAGAAATTATCCACAGCTATTTGTGTCTAGATTTATAAAAGAATTGGAATAAACAGTGTTTATACTGGTTATTCTTAAGGTGAAATATATCTCCTAGATCCGAATATTTATTTCCGAGATTGTGAAGTCTCGGAATCGGGGAATTTTGGTAAGAGAGTGTCCCGGTGTTGTTTAAGTAAAAGGGTAGTAAATGTCGGCAAGATCTTTTGGGAATGTGGATGTTGATTAATTGGAGTAATTCAGGACAGTCAATTTCGTAATGCAGTATTTTATGTAATAATATTAAATCTGTGTTAATTCTTCTTTCTGAGAGTTTTAATAGGGACGTTTTATCCAGTAGGTAATTATAATCAATATTTTGTACAGGAATATACAATTTATATTTTCGTTATTTGTTTTTGGGGTGTTATGCCGTGTTGCGCTACCTCCTTCTTTAGCCTAAAGAAGGAGTTAGCGAAGTCCAGTTAGACTGGAATATAGTTACAAACAGGCAATATAATAATAAAACATTTTTATTTTAGGAGGCGGATGTGGGTGTCTCCCTAGGAACAATTGAACTAACACCTCTGCCATAGGTGACCCCGAGGGGTTCGCTACGTTTTGTGACTTTGCACTTAGCAGGAATGCCCGGGTTCATGCGGTGAGGATTACGTCAGTCTTTGAGAAACCTTTTTGGAAACCCAGCCTTGGAGAAACCTTTTTACCGCTCTGGTGGGATTTCTAGATCCATAGACTTGCACCGCAGTGGGGGGGATGGGTTCGTACATCCGTCACTCCTGGACACACTGACCCCCAGATTCCAACCCACCCCTAATTCCCTTTTCCTTCCCAGATCTTCCTCTCATTATTTTCCTTTAAAAAACCCTCCACACAGCATCCCCAAAGATGACAAAGACCTTTCAAAGGGAAATTATTTTCTTCAGGAGCTCCTTTCCAGCTAGTCCATTTGTCTATTTATATAAAGAATAGTATCTGTGGCGGGCGGGCAGGGGGCATGTGTGGATTTGATTGTGATGCAAATCTAAAGTTTTATCCCAAGATTGATGGAATTTTACACACTTGACCTTCAAAACAAGAGGAAATTCATTTTCTACATTTGTTTTCCAAAAACTTTGCACTTAGCCCGGGCAACGCCGGAAACTTCAGCTAGCATTTAAAAAAGAAAAGCGTCCCTGTGTAGGTCTGTTTAATATACGAATCTACAATTTAATTCGGAGACTGATAAAATTATAAACATTTAACCCAAAACAAGATAAAGGTCATTGTCTATATACATTTTCGAAAAACTCTGCGCATAACCTGGGTAACGCCGGTGTATTCAGCTAATATTATAAAAAGAAGTGTCCCGGTTGGGTTTGTTCCGTACAAATCTATAATTTTATTCAGAGACTGTTGAAATTTTGCACACCTGACCTTCAACACAAGAGGTAGGTCACTATCTACGTGAAAAACCATTTACAAAAAGTCAACGTTAATTAAAATATACATAACTATTCGTTTCCAATAATTTCTTTTCATTCTTCGATGAAAAAATCTTATATAAAAGACACAAAAGAAATTCTTTGTAAAATAACAAATTTCAAGAAATACGTCGCCATCTTTCCATTGTTCGTCTTCCGGCCGGACTATATCCTGTAGGCTCTGAACAGATTACATCTAGAAGTGTGATTGATTTATTTATTTAATATAAACGGTACACATATACCATAAACACGGATTACCTATCACAAAATCATAGTTAAATAAGAAATAATAAAAAAGTACAACAGTTAATTGTGGCTTTTGATTAAGAAATGACAACAGAGATACAATTACATAAAATTCTATATTGCAAATAAAATTAATACTGATTGAAAATATTTGATAGTATAGCCTTCTTGTACCTAGCTTCCATGCAGTTAAATAGATCTGCCACATCAGCATATCTATTAGTAACTTCATGTAATTTGGGTACAAGCGAGTGTTTCGTATACTCAGTCCGGTTATTGTAGCATTTAAACAGGATTTTATAACGAGTGGCTCTCGTGACTGTCTATTCTACCAGAGTTTAAGAGAAACTGGTGTCAGTAATTCACATAAGACATTTCAACTCCCAGACTCGCCCCAGACAGGCCAAAATAATGGACCATCCATTCAAATATAATATCAATATTATTTGTGTCAATTTCATTTAAATTAAGGAACATTTGACCTTACTACAGACATGTGGACTAGAGATGGGTAAGTTCTGCAATTTGCAGGAGGCCTCCTTCCTTTGAAAAGTACTCGAGTTCTAGGAGCAGGTCCGGGGTCTGAGTTCTTGGGTGCGGATTGAGTACTGGGTGGTGTTGGTCCATGGAGCCAGAACCCGCAAAAAAACTCGAACCCGGGACTTTAATTTTTTTACAATAACTCCACACAGGAGGTCCTGAGGAAAATAATTTCTCTCAGAGCCTATGTCATCTGAGATGCTGTGTGGAGGGTCTTTTTGAGGAGAGGAAGGAATGAAAAATAGTCTTGAAGAGAGCTATGATTTAGTAAAGAGAATACACAGAGGCCGACAAAGCTGTTGAACTCAAGAACGAGTCGAAGAAGCGACCCGTTCTCATGAGACAAATGTCAACCATGTACATATGTTGGGCACGCGTTTGGCGTGTTTCCCGACTATGCACCGGTGGAGAGCATCTTCCATTGAAATACCGGTAGAACAAGGATAGCAATCCCATCCGACGCCTGAACTCTAAAGATAGCAATCCGTTTGTTAAGGTGAGTTAAGTGGTTAATCTATCAAACGGACCGCCCGTTTTTTCAGTGTCGAGAGTTTTTTTTTTCAGGTATTTTGGAGCTCCAGACCAGAGGTGGCTGCCAAAATCAACCGTGGGGCGCACTTGCGATTTGTACAGGGTTAGCAGTTGTGTACCATTAAAGTATCTGCGGGCCCTGTACAGTACGCCTAGTTTTACCAGCCTAACGTATCAATCCATCCCTCCAAATGCGGTGCAAGGTCCTACTGGAGAGGTTAAAAGGACTCCCTCAACAAGTCTCTCCCCATCCAGCTTGCCACGCAGTTGCCACGCAGATGCATCCACCGCCAAGACCCGGGCAAACCTCACCTGGCACCCCAACTAAGTGACCAAACGTAGCGAATCACCATGTCAGAGGTTTTGGTTATCCACCAATGGAGCGATTTTTGCCAGATATTGGCTTCATTTTAAATGTCTCCGGTTGCTTTTTGGATAAAAAAAGCAATTATCTCTTGATCCGGCAAAAATAAAAATAAAAATATTTGTAGCTCCCATGTTTGTTATTTTGGACTTAAAACGAAGATATTGAAATGCTCTATCTATTATGATCATATATGTCGCAAATCGGAACGTTATAGACTATTTTATAACGATGTTAAAAATAAATTTATAAATATTTTTTTTTTCAGGCAGAATTTCTGATCAGCTGTTTACGGTTAAAATTAAGCCCCCTTTACACAGATTTGCACCTTTTATTATCAAGTACACCACAGACAATATACAGAAATCTAAAATATTCTAAGTTGACTCGAATAAGTACCTCTCACGGCAGTTTCAAAGTAACAAACACGCAGAATTCGCGCGGTTATAAATGTTACGATTTTTTAATATTTTTTTAATAAATTCTACAAATGAGATAAACAATAAAATACAGGACGATTCATTGGCTTTATAGCTTTATAATAAGTTTTATGTCTCTACGTTAAAATTCGAAGGTAAATTTTTTTTAAAGTTGGCAAAAAATTTCAAAAATGATCTTCTGAAAATCTCGAAAAACGGAGAAAAAAGTTTTAAAATGCGCTGTCGCTCCAGTGGTTAGATGATTCCCGGGGCTGCAGTACCCTTACCCGCCTCCCAACTTGAATAAATAAAATAATGAAAATGTTTTATCATTTTTGCCAGAAGTAAGGTAACTTTACCTCTGCCTCACCGACACGCCCGCAGCTCATTTCTATCGGTCCATCTCTCCGGATGTAGTGGAGCACGCCTTCCGCCGGATGTGGAAGTGGATGGAATAATGTCGGGGGAGACCCGGCGATAATTGCCCGGGTCATTATTGGTCCCGCACGAAATGAAACGGGGACAGAAATAGAAGTGAATACACGGAGATACAACTGGGGTCTTAGGTGCTCACGATACTAAAAGGCGTTCACCCTAGCTACATATATATATATCTTGGTGTAAGAGTACCAACAAACAATGCTTCCCGAGGTGGGAAAGACAATCTATACTAATATTGTAAAGGCGAAACTGAGTGTGTTTGTTTGTTACGCTTTCACGCATAAACCAATAAACCGATTTTAAACATTCTTTCACCATTAGAAAGCTGCATTATATGCGAGTAATAAAGGCTGTATATAATGATAAGGTAAGAAATTATAAATATTTAAATATTATATTTATTGTACGTTTTCGGTCGCTAACAAAAGCGAGTTATTGCTAACGTCAGAAAAAGCTAGTCCCAATATATAAAAATGAATTTTTCTTTGTTGCCTTTAGGCGATTCCTAAACCATTCATTTGATTACGATGAATTGTGGAATGAACAATTTGTCGTGCGCATGTCCGCGAATGTTTCTATATGTAAAAGTGAGCTCTGGTGTCATGAAATTTGTATACAAAATTTATAATAAGTGGCGCGCGAGATGTTTGAAAAACGTTTTGCATTTCGTTTAGTTTAGCGGCAGGGAAGGAGGGAGGGGAGATTAGGCATGGGGAAGGGAAATGGAGTAGGGGGAAGGAAAGGCGGGAAAAGAGGACACGGGAAGGGGAAAGACGGGGAAGGTAGAAGAGGAACGCGAGAGGGAAAAGGGACGAGGTTGGGGGAGGGAGGGATTGCAAAGGAGACAAAGTAACGCTAGGGGATAGCAGGAGTAAATTTGGAAAATCCATGCTTCTCACACTGTATGTGGTCTGCTCACGGGTTGGAAAACCATCTGCAAAAAATATTACGTATCCAAAAAGACTTCAATAAACATAATTAAAAAACAAACACTTTCTTTGAGTGGCATTGCAACGCCGGGTATCCGTTAGTACAGAAATAAATAAAATTAAAAATAAATAGAATGATGCACGTAATGATGAATCTAAATCACCTCAAAGACATGGTAATAAGAACTGTATCATCAGCATACAAAAGGCAACGTCATTTGAGAATATTCATTTTTGAGCCCAAGCCCACGCCTTTCAGATCTTGTATGCAATTATTCGCACAGACTGCATAATCACAGAAATATTATACAGTCTTGCTTATGACGAATGAAAATAAATTACTACAAGTGCAGAATTGATACTCTACTCGAGCATAATTTTATTTACAGTGAAAATGCAAAATTTCAACCATAGGCAACTTTATAGCGTCTCTCAATCGAAAATATTTATTTATTTATTTTTACCGGGTTTTACAGATGTTCGCACTTACGTGAGAAAAACTCAGTTATTACACAATCACAAAAATCTACAATTACATCCAATTAAATACAGAGACGTGCAATTAGAAAAACAAAAACATCACAAATAAAAATACAGAATTATATACAAGCTCATTTAAGTAACACATTACAATGAGTGGCAAGAGACATAAGAAATACGCGAGGATTGCATAGAGAGACAATTGACACAATATAATTAATTAGTATTTTTTAACAGCGCCAGAACTTTTTTTTTGAATCTGTACAAATTATCGACGAAAATATCTACTTCAGCACACTCTATCTTGTTATATAGTCGACACATCTGGGTCAGAGGGCTAAAATAGGCGATATTATTTTAAAATGAATTCATGTGAAAAATGTTATGGCGTCTTAAACAATGGGATTTGGGGACATTATTTCAACACTGCTAAGACATAAAGAATATGAAACAAAAAAATCAGAAAGAGAAATTGAACCCAGGGCCAGCCTTGCTTTGGTTCGGCTCTAACCACTGAGCTCATTCGATCCTGTCGCATTCGGTCATATTTAACTATATTATTCTTCGACCAAGAACAACCAAAATCATCTTCATTTTCTTAGCGCATATTTTTATTGCACACTCTTCCCAACTAAATGCAATCCATATAGTGTCTTGGATAAATATATCGATTTTTGTAGTAATGTGCGACATCTATTGACTTTTCTATAGGTCAGGCTAAATATTTTATTTTTATTTTTGGAATTAACGAGTAAAACCTCAAATTGTAATATATAAAAATTGAAAACAATATTAGCGCTTCTCCAACGAAAAAATATATATATTTTTTTTTTTACCGCACAAGAGTCCCAACTGCTCCCGTCTGGAGACAGTGAGACTATTGCATCCCCAATTGGGGTAAACTGTGAGGCTGAAGAAGATAGGAAAGAGGAAGATGAGGAAGTACCTGGCTATTCAGATCTGGTCACCAAACACGGCTAAAACCATTTCAAGCAACGTTTCAATTCTGAATGGTAGTCTTACACCACCAGGGCGATACTGATAGTATCTTCCGCTCTGGAACGTGACGCAAATATACTTAATATTATTTTAAATTAATAAATTGTGAAATAACACAAATTAATCAAATAAAATTTATTTGCCACGCCGGGATTCGATCCCGCGACCATCGGATTGCAAGTCAAGAGCCTTACCGCTGGACTACGCCTCTGCGGTGCTTCGTGGTGTCCCCACTCTTGTCTACTTTAGTTTTGTGAAAGTTTCACTTTTACCACGTGTAAACACTTTTTTTTTGCAATTTCTAACTTCTACAAATATCAATTGAATCTCAAATATCATAAAAAATTTACAAGAATTCAACGCTAGTGAGAGAATGGTCGTATATTTCAAAATAACCAAAGAAAACTCACCTTCTTACTTTTAAAAAAAACAACTTTTTTCATAACCTCCAAAATACAAGGCAGGTAAAACTGATTAACAACAAATATCCACACAAAAACTTCTCCCAAAAAAACTTGCAAACCACGAAAAGAAAATATAGAATAATTTCTATGCGCGTTTTCAGGCAAACTCCTGCGACGAAATTTCTAACACTTGCGTAGTGAGGCAATATCCTGTTCCCTTGAGGTGTATTTTTCACAGGAAATTGTCGAATACCTTCCCAGTTCACCCCTCATCCCCTATATCGCGTTGTTTTCCCCAAAGTGCAGTGAAACTCGGGAATTCGTGCGAAGGTAGCAAAGTATCCCCCCTTAAAACATTGGCAATATAACTTTACAGCACGACAAAAAATTTACGCGTAAATTTTATAGGCAGGCGTATATTTTATACCCCTCAGTTTACAAGCACGTAGAGGGCGTCCGGAACGGCTGGTGTAACTTTTTGATCGAGTGATTCTAGGTAATTCTGTATTTTTTGTATTAAGAGCCATTAACCAGCGGCCGAGGATTTAAATTTCGTCGAACGATGATCTTGCGATCGTACCCTTGCAACGGTACAGGGCGGTTCCGATAAGAAAGATTAATTATTCTCCATACCAGCATTTTAACATAATAGCTCAATATCGATTTTATTTCATTCCAAATTTGCTTTGATAAATACCCACATTCAAAAATGCTCAAACTCGTGATGATAAAACATTTAAAATTATGTACTTTTTGTAAATATTTTTTGATCAAAATTATTTATAATTTTTCAATAACGTCTAAGCAAAATAAGAATGTAATTCTTTTTTAAATATATTAGTTTGTAAGACCGTAAATAAATATACAAACTGAAATATTTTCGTCACAAAATAAGGGCGCGGATCTTTTTTTTATGATTTTATTTGATTCTGAAAAGTAGCTTTCCCAAATAATTTATTGATTTATTTTACTGCATGATTATACGATTTGAAATGCATGTTGTATATTACAAAATTTTGTTTGATAATTTAACAAATCTGCCAACGACCTGCGGTAAAACCTTATTGTACTAAAAATAAACATATTTTCTCAAACTTTAAAAAATAGCTTCACTAGATAAAAGAACAGTCTTTCGAAATCAATTTATACTTTTATGTGGAAAAGAGTCAATACGTCTAAAATTTGATTTAAAAATGACATATTTCCGGTTTTGTCTGGTTATTCCCTCTTAAGTTAGCGTTACGAGACGATTAAGTCAAGTGTGTTATCGGCCGTCAAATTTTTGCGATTTTCTATGGCTTTCAATGGCGTGTCTGTCGATGTCAGTTGGTGTAGATTAATTCCCTACATAAAAGCTTAAGCTCTGCTGGATGGTATTTAAGTCCCTTAACGGAATGGCTCCGGCTTACTTATCGGAATTGTGTATTCCAGACAATTCCAATTCTCGACAGTCAACCCTGAGATCAGCAGCGTCATCAGCTATTGGAAGATTACAAAGCGTACACCAGATACTAAGTTCGGTGAGCGCGCTTTCAGATTCAGGACCTAAAGCCTGGAATGGACTGCCACACGACTTAAGAATGATCACAGACTCAGCGGAATTTAGAGCTAAACTTAAAACTCACATTTTCAGACAGTCGTTGCATTCATAAAGTCAAAAATCTTTCATCTTCACCTTCACTGCCCGCGACATTGTAAATAACTAATTGTGTAAAAATGTAAAAAAATCTTCTTTATAAGCTTTTGTTAAGGTTATTTCATAAAAATTCTACAGCCCTGAAGAGTCCTAAATTCTCCAGTCTTTCAAAAAAATATCAACTCTACTTTTGCCACTAATCTTCTCATAAATGTAATACTAACAGTGATGGGAGTAGCAAATGTAAAATCACGTAATGTCCAGTGTTTTAAATATAATATCCGCGTGCAAAAGCCGTATCTTCTCCAAGCATAAACTTTCTAATTAAAGTGTGTTTATCGGAAGCGACCTACCAGGTTAGTATGTTTTCTGTATCTATTTGTAAATAATGAAATTAAATAGAGCCTAAGAATTCACAATAAATTGTAGGTATTTAATTGTAGGTCTTGAGGTAATTTTGCACAAAAACGGCGCTCTACAAATTATTCAATTATTATTATTAAAAACACAAATAACTATTTATTTATAATAGTAAGATTCCTCGATTACTTGATGATTAGGCGCTTTAAATATTCCCACGTTTACAGAACGGCGACGGTACAAAAAAAGGTAATAAATCACAATGATACTGCAGCTCTTTCTTACACATTAAATAATGGTGAGACAAAAGTTGAGGCTCACAATGTACGCATGTCTTTTTCCTCCAAAGAATAACTTTTTTTCTTTGGAGGAAACAGTTCCATGCCAACTCAGGATCGAGTCAACTCAACACCTCTTTGAAAAGTCGTTAAAAGCTATGAAATTTTTTTTTATTTTAAAATAGCCCATAACCTAACGTAACGTAACCTATTTAACCATCATTTTTGCCACAATATGGCACTATTTAAAATACCTCGGTTTGCTTTGCTGCCAATTTTGGTTAATTTTCCCTAATTTGTAAGTAATTCCTCCTGTGTGGAGTTAATATAAAGAAAAAATTAAGTAGAAGCTTACGATTTTATATATTTTTTAATAAATCCTACAAATATGTGATAATCGACACAAGATAGGTGAATTCATTGGCTGTATAGAACTATAATCAGTTTGTATGTCTTGATATTAAAACTCGGAGGTATGATATTTTAATGTGGGCGGAAAATATTCAAAATGATTACCAAAAATTCTCGAGCAATCGGAGAAAAAAGTTTTAAATTGTCGCTTCAGTGGTAAACCAAAATTTTATATATTTTTTTCATCACTTTGACATTTCAAAGGAGGTGTTGAGTTGAATTAATTCTGAGTTGTCGGGCCACCTGAGGAAACAGACATATGTTCATTGCGTGTCTTATCTTCTGTCTCATCATTATTCAATGTGTTAGAAAGAGTTGCAACATGATTGTGATAAGGAACGTACGTTTATTGCATTTTTGTACTATCGCGTTCCGTAAACGTGATAATATAAAGAGCGCCTATTGATTAATTTATCAGTTGATTTATTTAAATAACAAAAAAAAACATCTCAACTAAAAACATTACAGACGAGCATTTGTTTCAAAATTAACATTAACATACAATACTTTATTACAAACAGGATTTAATAAAGACATAAAAGTCAGTCCCCTCTGTTAAACAAACTTTAGGATTTTCCGGGTAACTCGGAAAAACTTCGGGCAACTCCGGGTGTCTCCGAATATTCCGGCCAGGATTGGAGCTGCGATGTAATCTAGACTGGATTTATTGAAAACGGCCTTTTTACGAGTCGCTTTTCCATCTCAGGGAATAAATTAACTTTCAGGTATATATTTTTTGAAAATTTACACAGCCTTAAACTGGGCGTTCACTTAATGTTTACCCAATTCAGTTGGCAAGATTATAACTAGTGCAGACCCGTGTTAAATCACGGGATAGTCTGAATTCTCAACAAATCAGTTCCAATTTTTAAAATGACGTTAATAGTTACGTAGGACGCACATACAACTTGGGAAGCGGATATAGGTACTGCCATTTAACACCTTTGCCATAGGTCAACCCAAGTAGTTCGCTACGTTTCGAGACTTTGCAGGGGTGAGCTGAGCCTGAGCTCATCATGGCGTGAGGTTTGTCTAGGTCTTGGCGTCGCGTGCGTTTGCCCACCTACTGCTTGGCGGGCCAGACCGAAAGAGACTGGTTGAGGGAGATCTTTTAACCTCTCGACACATTGCCTTTTTCCGCATACGTCAGTCACTCCAGGATAAATTGACCTTTAGATTCAAACCCACCCCTCATACCCTTTTCCTTCTTAGAACATCCTCTCCTTCCTTTGGCTAAAAAAACCCTCCACACAGCATCCCCAAAGATGACACAGGCCCCGAGGGAAATTGTTTTAATGTAAAAAAAAAAAAATACTGCCAACCTCACAAAATACTCCTATTGGGGATATCATACTCTCACTCGATCCAGACGCTTGGTAGCATTTGGGACTATTGTGCAGTATCGTGCAGTATAGCACAAAAACTATCTTAACTCATCTGTTAAAAAATAAAACACATACATTTTATGACAATACCCAAAATATTGTAAACACGCGGCACAAAATCAAAGAACTCATACAAACACCTAAAACAAACACAACATTTGGTCAAAGAAATTTCAAATACATTGCGTCTAAAATATACAATAATAATATTAACATATACAAAATCCTGATCAAACAATGGATCATCGAAAAAGGTCGTGCAATAATTAGTCACCTCACCCAAATATAATCCTGTATGTCATTATTGTTACCACTACATACCAACCTAAAAATTGTTTGTCAAATATTTTAGCTTTATTGAAACACGTACCCAAATGCCTATAAAATATTTGTAAAATAGTCTGTCTCGACACAGGATCTCCTAGTGAGACAGACAAGGACAAAAAAATATATTTAAAAAAAATTATATAGATGTACATAATAAAATAAAATAAAATAAAAAAAGTATTCGTATAAAAAAAGAAAATAACTGATTTTGAGCCGCTAATATTCCAGACTTCGATATTCCAGATTTTTAAGTTGTAGCAGGTAATTCCGATCTTTGTTACGAGGGTTGCAGAAGTAACTGCGGACAATTTCCTGGTTAGATTAGGTATACCTTGTTCTTATAATATGACATTGAAAGGGTTAAGGGATACGTCACGCGTACCTATTCCCCGGGTTTATATTGTATTTTGCAATGACGAGATAAATCGATAGAAATGCGGGGCGAGCGTGTCGATGTGCCCGAAATAATATAAAATTTATATTACTTTTATTAGAGTTGAAATAAATCAAACAAAATATTCAATTCTCGAAATTATTCCAACAGATTCCAATCGCCTCGAGCCAGTGAGACTATGGCATTCCCATTGGGGTATAATCTGGGGCTGGAGATATCAGAGAGGGGAAGGAGGTAGGGAAGAAGATACCTGGCTTTTCAAGATTGCACGAATAAATATACAGAGTGTTAAGGAACATACTTGATTTATTTTAACTAGTGATTCCTGACTTTATTTGGAGTAAAAAATGTAAATGTAATTTTGGTCTTGGTTGACATTTTTTTTCAACTAAAATCATAAAACATATTTGTAAAAAGCATTAACTTTGTGGCTCGCCATAATTTACAATAAAAACACATAAATTTGTTTTAGACCACTTTTATTTTATAACACTCTACCGGTTTCGGAAGACCCTTCCTTCTTCAGGAGAATATTGTAACTTTACCGAAACCGGTAGTGTTATAAAATAAAAGTGGTCTAAAACAAATTTATGTGTTTTTATTGTAAAATCATAAAAATTCCATAGGTTTTGAGCAGTAAAGGGTGGGGTGAGGGTGGAGTGGTTACTCTGCTGAGTGATCAGCGACAACACGTGGAAGAATTTTTTTTTTGATTGATTTAAATTTCGCCGTGGTTATTCAATCTGCACATGGATAATTGTATGTAAGAATTGAAAGTGATGGGATTGGGCGCGAAATTGAATAATCTGAAAGTATGTTGCCTGTTGTATGCTGATGATGCGGTGCTGATTTCTAACAGTATGGAAGATCTACAGTCACACGTGTCTAGGATAAACGAAGTATGTATGAAGAATGAGTTAATGATGAATGTTAAAAGTCTAAGGTCATGGCCTTTGAAAGAGAGAGTACGAAAACAATGTGCAACATAGTTGTGAATGACGAATTCTTGGAGCAGGTGGATGAGTTTGTGTATTTGAGAAGTATGTTTAAAAAAAGAAGGTTCGGTTGTACCTAGTTCAGATCAAATCTAGTTCATAAATCTAGTAAATCCTAGTTCAGATTTTTAAATGCAACAATAAACTCAATACTAATTACTCTATTTACTCACCAATTCCAAGAATCCATAACCTTGCGAATAAATACTGCGAATTTATAGATATATTTGGTTTTGACAGTTTTGAATGATTCAAAAGTCAACTAATCTCGATTTTATCTGCTAATAATTAACTTTTATTATTTTTTGGTTCTTTTTATATAAACTTTTCTCATCCAAACTCTATCAGTAAAATATATACTTATTTTATTATATTTTTTCTGTTCTATTTTTTTTTTTTACATGAGCTCCACACAGGAGGCCCTGAGGAAAATAATTTCCCTCAGGGCCTATGTCATCTTTGGGGATGCTGTGTGGAGATTTTTTTTTAAGGAAAGGAGAGGGGGGAGAGTTCTGGGAAGGAAAGGGTTTAAGGGGTGGGTAGGAATCTGGGATTCAGTGTGTCCTGGCCATCCGTCTCCATAACCCTGACAAACCTCACCCCATGAACCCGGGCACCCCTGCTAAATCACCAAACGCAGCGAACCACTTGGGGTGACCTATGGCAGAGGTGTTGGTTATCCAATAAAGGTTCCCGGGGCGGCGGTACCCATTCCCGCCTCCCAAATTGAAAATTGAAAGTAATAAACACATATAATTGTTTGTTTATACCCTAATACTAACTAGCTCTTATACATTACACTTTGTTTTATTTCAGGTCTTATTATTAATAATATGTATAAATATTTTAAGCTGAATTGTATTAGTTTTTTTTTAAGTACAACTCGTACTATTTAATTTCTTTTAATTTATGTTATAATATTCTATACCTAACGAGTTGTTTGCATTCTTATTTATTCTGTTTTCTTGATTATGTTTTTTTTTTTTTTAAATAAAACATACAACGAAGTTGCATTCCCATGAGTTATCAAAACTCATTAAGGGATCGCCAATTGGTACATTTGAAAAGATAAACCCAACCCAACCAAATATGCAGACACAATAAATGAAGAAAAAATTTACAAAACATTTTACAGAACACATTTTGTAACACATGTAATTAATATTGTGTATATAAATTTCCGCCTATTCATGTAAAAGCCCACTAGGGCGTTAATAAATATAAACAAATAAATCACCAAACACACCTAAAGCAACTTTTCAATAATTCTAAATATTTGAATTTCAACAGCATTGAACACATGATCAATTTCACTGGCCTATCTGAGAGGAGTGGAGAGGTCTGAAGTGATTTGGCGACATCGGTTTTCTTTCTAACCAGAATAGAGCACACTTCTAAAGGTTAGCTACTCAGTGGAATTTTGTACGGGTTAATATGTACAGTACATTCGCCGCAATGCGGTCGAATAATAACGAAATTTTTACAAGAAAACTTCGATAAGCAATTAAATAACGGTGAAAAATTATTTTAATGGTGACCCGACTGACTGATAAATAATTAATTATTATAAAATTAAAATTTTTTGTGCAATTTTTAACAATGTCAAACATAAAATCTGACTAACTAACCATCACGCCGTTTCTCTGCAGGGGTTGGCAGAGAGGACGGACCGCCAAACAACTCGGTCCTGGCACACACTCTGTGCTTCACTCACAATCATACATCGTCTCATACATACTCTTCTATTATTCTGACTTTTGACATGGCCTGACTCAAGTATCTGATTCACTTGATTGTGCCATGTCTTCCTCGGGCGTCCCCGACTTATTCTACCATTCACATTTGCGTCATATATTCTTCTTACACTACTTTCTTCGTTCATTCGCTCTACATGCCCAAACCATCTGAGGACCCCTTTCTTAATCTTACTCTATGCTTACATCAGCCTTACATTCTTTGCGGATCTCCACATTTCTCACACGATCATACATGGTTTTACCAAAGATGCGCCTCAGGGATCTCATTTCAACAGCATTCAGTTTACTTTCATCCTTCCTCTGCCAGTTCCATGCCTCACTGCCATACATCAGGGTAGGCACCAGCACTCCATTGTGGACTGCTAGCTTCGCTTCTTTTGACAGTTATTTTTATTAGCGCCAACGGCACACATTTACCCTTTTTTCAATATATCTATCAGTCTTCCCATCTCTCGTAAACATACTACCCAGATACACAAACTCATCCACCTGCTCCAAGTATTCATCATTCACAATTATATCACACACTGTTTTCGTACTCTCTCTTTCAAACACCATGACTTTAGACTTACTTAAATTCATAATGTAAAGTGATTCTTCGTATGCTTGTAATACGAAGTAACGTGTGTCAGCGGTTGAGTGGGCATCGCGTTTGGGTCCCACCCAGGCTTCGCGTATTCGATTCCTCGGCTGGCTAAGTCCTCCATCACGACTCAAGCAACATTTTCGGCTTACTGTGGTGGTAGTAGGAGATTTTCAAACATTGTTGGGTTATTCGTAACCCGGGAATGTTTGTCTTTCTTTAAAAAAAAAAGAAAAAAAAGGAGAAAGGAGGCCCTGAGTAAAATATTTTCCCTCAGGGCCTACGTCACCTACGTCCTTGACGGCCTCCGTGGTCCCGAGGCAAGACTACTCTCGACTCACAATCTGAAGGTCGCGGGTTCGAACCCGGCGTGCGCAAATAAATTTTATTTGATTAATTTGTGTTATTTCACAATTTATTCATTTAAAATAATAAATAGTATATTTGCGGCACGTTCCAGAGTGGAAAATACTATCAGTATCGCCCTGGTGTAAGACCACCATTCAGAATTGAAACGTTGCTTGAAATGGCTTTAGCCGTGTTTAGTGACCAGATCTGAATAGCCAGGTACTTCCCCACCTTCCTCTTCCCTATCTCCTTCCCCTACCCACTACCTTCAGCCTCACAACATACCCCGATTGGGGATGTCATAGTCTCACTGGCTCCAGACGGGAGCAGTTGAGACTCTTGTGCGGTATTAACTGTAAAAAAAAAAAAAAAGTCATCTTTGGGGATGCTGTGTAGAGAGTCTTTTAAAGGTAAAGAAGGAGAGGAAGTTCCGGGAAAGACAAGGTATGAGGAGTGGGTAGAAGTCTAGGGTCAGTGTGACCATGAGAGATGGACGTATGAATCGATCCCTCCCACTGCGATGCAAAGTGATGTTCAGAGAGAGTCCTGCTGAAGAGATCAAAAGGTCTCCCTCAACCGGTCTCTCCCGATCCGATCTGCTACGCAGAAAGTGAGCAGAAGCTTCCACCGCCAAGATCCAGACAAAACTCACTCCATGAATCCGGGCACCCCTTCTAAGTCACCAAACGTAGCGAACCACTTGGAGTTACCTGTGGCAGAGATATTGGTTATTCAATAAATGGTTCTCGTGGCGGCAGTACCCATACCCACCTCTCAAATTGCTGTTGAACTCAAGAACGAATCGAAACGACCTTTTCTCACGTGACAAATGTCAACCGTGCACACAAGCTGGGCCCGATGGCACTTAAATTCAAAAGAGTTAATTGAAACAGATTTCGCGTTCACGCAGGCTTAACTAACGCACATCACAGACACAAAATATGTGACGATGATATTATATAAGTAATAATTGATTATTCTATACAAAAGCAGTACATGAAGTCACTTTGACTAAGTCGTTTTCCTAATCAGTAAACCATCACTCAAGTTTGGCAGGATCAGTCCTCGGGGACGACTATTTCCAACGAAACCCTCAGCCGTGACTTAAGACGTATTTAATGAATGTCTCACAGGGGAAGATTTACAATATCACCCTGTTTGACGTTACTTTATGCACTTAGTTTAGTTTGGAGAGTAGTTACTTAGAGAAGATGGACTGTTTTACTAGAGGTGAAATAGTTATATAGAGAAAGGTCGATATTGTACAAATTACATCAGTAAGTAATGTAATTAATAAGGAATGTAACCATACAATAGAGCAGAAATCTGAGGCAGCGAAACAACTGTTGAATGTTGAGTTCTGGATTTATGAAATTTGAACAGATCTTTCTTTGCGTTTGGTATTTCTAGTTCACTTTTCGGACTGTTTTGAAATTTTAATTTCACTGTGAAAAATAAATCAAAACGCCATTTTAGTTTATCCAAGTTTTAAAAAATATAAAGCAGTTCACTTGTCTCTCATTCCAGAGTGGAAGATACTTTCAGTATCGCCCTGGTAAGTTAGCAACAATCAGGAAAGAAAAGTTGCTCCAAACATCGAGATATGTGCAGCAAAAGGATTTAACTTTACTAACTAGACTAATATAATCTAACCTAACCTCACTTTTTTTAAACTTAACTCCACATAGGAGGCAATGGCAATTTGGGAGGTGGGTATGGATTCCACCGCCTTGGGAACCATTTGTGACCAACACCTCTGCCATAGGTCACTCCTGGACCCTCAGATTCCAACCCATATTCCATACATTTTTCCTTCCCAGAATTTCCTTTCCTAAAAATACCCTCCACACAGTATCCCCGAAGATGACATAGGCCCTGAGGGGAATTATTTTCGTAAGGGCCTTCTGGAGCTAATAAAAAAAATGAAGAAAACAATTTCCCTCGGGACCTGTGTAATATTTAAGGATGCTGAGTGGAGAGCCTTTTTAAGGAGAGGAAGTTCTGTGAAGGAAAACGGTATGAGGGGTGGGTAGGAATCTGGGGGTCAGTGTGTCCAGGAGTGACAGACATATGAATCCATACCTTTCATTGCGGTGCAAGGCGCTGGGTCGCGGGATACCTGCTGGAGACGTCAAAAGGTCTCCTCAACCAGTCTCTCTCGATCCGGCACGCAGCAGGTGAGCAGACTATCGGCCGCCAAGACCTTGACAAACTTCACCCTATGAACCCGAGCACCCCTGCTAAGACACCAAACGTAGCGAACCACTTGGGATGACCTATGGCAGAGGTGTTGGTTATCCAATAAACGCTTCTCGGTGCTGAGTGGAGGGCCTTTTCAAGGAGACGAATTTACGGGAAGGTTAAGGGTATGAGGGGTAGGAATCTGGGGGTCAGTATGTTCAGGAGTGACAAACGAATAAATCCATCCCTTCCACTGCGGCGCAAGGCAATGGGTCGAGAGAGTCCTGCTGGAGATGTCAAAAGGTCTCCCCCAATCAGACTCCCAATCCATGAACCCGGTCACCCCGGCTAATTCACCAAACCTAGCAAACTACTCGGGGTGACCTCTGGCAGAGGTTTTGGTTATCTAATGAATAGTTCCTGGGGCGGCGGTATCCTTAATCTCTTCCCAAATTGAAATTAAATTTAGAAAAAGTATTGTAACAATATCTTATGCAGTTAAAAAACAATATTTTATCTTTTAATTACTCTCAGTAAGCCAAAAAGCTTCTGTTTTACGTTATATTGTTAATTCTTCTGTTTATTATGTACGGAGTAATGCGCTTTTAAGGGTTGCAATTAATATTTTTTTAATCCAACTTCTGTACAGCCCCCGGACAAAAAAGGGGGATGTTAATCTACTGGGAGTGTAATTTTATTTTGTATTTTGTACAGCACTGGACATAATAAATCAATTCTTTCCAACAACCAAAGTAAGGCAACAAGAATAACGGGTGAATGTTATTTTTTCGGCGTACCAATTGTAAATTTAAAAAAATCAAAAATACAAATTGCAACTCTGTAACTCTGGTTCAAAGAACTTTAGAACTCAGATATGCTTGTAAATTTATTACGTAAGTATTTTTTAGTAGGTTCTTAAGCCGCCGCTACCCGAATTCTACCGATTTCTTGAATATTTTCCTTAAACATTTGAAGTTTTTAAGCTCTTAAAAAAATATATGTTATATTTGAAGATAATATCCGTACATTACCCACGCTGAAACGCAAATTATTTGAAATTCCCTCGATAGAAAAAATCGCAAAGTGTGCTCCAAAATTTTTTATTTTCACGTCTGTCTGTATTATTTAACAAGTTATATATATGGAAAAATTCACAGTGTTTCTTTGAATGTTGTTTTAGACAACCCCCATGAGATTTTTACTCTATTCTAAACGAGTCGTGTTTTATAAAACATTTTCACAATTGTCGCTTTAATTTTATCGGTTTAAATATTAGCGCGCTCTCTCCAACAATCGTAATTACATATCTCTCCGTCTTCTTCTTTTCTAGCGAGGATATGGCGCCTTAAAGTACACATGTACGGGTTGATCAAGCCCGCACAAGAGAAGGAGAGACTGGCGTCTTGGAGCTAAGCCCAGCAGAAGCGAAATCGAGCAGCAAATCGTTGGCAAGTCGAAGGGTTTGCAGGTAGCAGGTTTTTTGGTGAAGTGGTTCCGACTGTGGGGCCCAGGGTCTGGTCTCCAGACAATCTGCTGTCAGTTATAAGGTGAGCAGCTTCGTAGACTTCTTCGTTTCCATACCAAGGGATTACGTACAGAGAGAGGTTATGATTTGGTTTGAGATGTATCCTTTACTTAGTAAAAACACTTGTGATTTACTTGGATATTGTTGTAAAACTTTTAATTTATTCATATGAATAGTAATTTTATTGAGATTTGATTCTAATCTGAGTACGGGGGCTTTAATTTGCAGAATGAGTTGCGAGAAATTAGAACAGTTATTTAATAACACAAAAGTGAAAGTTGAAAGAATAAACACAGACAAATGAGAGAGTAGACAAAATGTGCATCGAAATATTTAGCAAAAGGCGACATACACGTTAAAGTTATGAGTAAAAGAGTCTGCACATCGAAGTTAAGCAAAATGATAAAATGTTAAATGCAAATTGCTAAATGAATTTAAATATCAGATAGAACAACACTCCATATCGACCACTGTCTTTGATGATTGAAGCCGCCTTCTTGGGGTCCTCTTTTCATAGTGGTGGCTCAGTTTGTTTCACAATATTTTGAGTTGTGTAAAACAATATAATTTCTATTTTGGAAGAAAGAATCATCTCACGTTGAAAGTGTTGCGAAATTGATGTTTCGGTGACGCGCTGTTATGCAGAATATTTTGTCTTCGATAATAATGCATGATATGAAGAATTTGCTATGTTTCATCTAGTGTGCACAGCACGTTCGATATAATACTTATAAGAATTTAAAAATTCTATTTGAAATATGTATTTCATTTGTTAAAATATCTTATGGTTAATCTTGACAAGTAAGTCAGATTTCGTGATTTTCAAGAAAGCGTTATTTACTAACTAGAAGTAAAGAATGGGGAGGGCACCTGGGATGAGACAATCTGGAATGAGACAATCCAAAGTACTCATAAAAAGACCAGACCCTAGACGAACCAGGAAACCACTCGATATGGACAGAAACTCGCTGAGGGAACTGGTAGGACTACTAACGGGACACTGCCATCTCAGGAGACATATGCAGATATTGGGGGTGGAAAACACCAATAGATGCAGGAAATGTGAAGAGGATGAAGAGACCCCAATTCATCTATGGTACCAATGTCCTGTCCTGGTGGGAGCTAGGCTCAGATACCTGGGGAGACATACAGTAGAACCAGAAGACATAGCCACATATCCAATGACAACCCCGGTGAACTTTATTAAAGGGACTGGGTTGTTAAAGGATTGAGGTAAAATGGGAGATAGCACAATGGGCCTATGGCCTAAGTGCTCACAAAAACTACTTGTAAACCGTCTCCGCCTTAAAAAAAAAATACCAACTAGAATTGAGACTATCTCGTATTTTTTGACGTTGATTTTAGAGGTTGATTCATTTTTAAATTTTCATAAAAAAAAGAAAGAAAAAAATTGCTCAGTTCAGGCATACGGACACACCCAACAAAATCCAACTCTACGGTATTATCTGAAAATAGATTGAAGTGATAATTTCGGTGATAATTTTTAAAGATTTGTTGTAAATTTGTGTAAAAATAGTGTGGCCCTACCCCAATGTTTCGTGTTTGCCCAAACATTTGTTCAATGTTTGTGGTAATGTTGTCGCTGGAGACCCGGTTTTAAGTATATTTTTTCGTGTCGAAATTTAGCCAGCCTGTACTGTTTTAACACGCTAATCCCTCCCAGCGCGATCCGAACTCCTTCATACACCCGGTACTTGTGGGCTGAATAAGGGAGGTTTATCACGCCACCCACTACCTACTAGTTAGTACTGCCTACGCCCTTCTCCCAGTACAGCCTGCTGCCTGCTTACTGTAAAGTGGCTTACCTTGACACTCGTGGGTAAATTTGCACATAAAAAACAAATGTTTTAACCTATCAAGCCAATTAGTTCCCTTTTAGCTCATGTAGGTCTCATAAAAATAGTTGTATCTCCCTTACAGTCATGGTGAGAAATATGTTTTAACCTCTCCGCGAGTGAGTTTTGGCGAACAAACTGTACGTGAGGAGTGAGTTTTTTTGGTTAATTTTTAAAATATATTTTAATAATTTCTTCAAAATAGGCATATTTACATTGTGGCGTCATCATTAATTTAATGACAAACAAATACCTTTGTGTAACACCACTATTTTATTAACAATATCAACATAAATTATCATAGATTAACTAAAAATAATATTATATTTTGAATAAAAATGTCGTCGACGTTTTCCATGAAAATAAACCAACATCGAAAAAAACATATCCATTAAAAAAACTGCTTCCTACCTCTGGCGACCGCTAAATGACGAAAACAGAATTTTTAAACTAAAACTGCGAAGTTGGTATTGTAGGTATGTCGTCTAAAACTTCATCAAACTACACGCAGATGTCAATAGAAGTCACTTCAAGTAAAATAGTTTAGTTAAATATGACAGTATTTGAATAATAGCCGCAGACGAAACGTTTTGTCCATACTTGTGGAGAGGTTGAACAGTGTTAGAAAGAAAAAACAACATGCTTTGTATTGCACCTTGCATCGCAGTGGGAGTGATGGTTTCATACGTTCGTCACTCCTGAACACGGATTCCAACCTAACTCTTATACCTTTATCCTTCCCAGCACTTTCTCTCCGTCCTTTCCTTAAAAATACCCTCCACAGCATCCCCAAAGATGAAAAAGGCCCTGAGGATTTTTTTTCTCCATTGGGCCTCCTGTGTGGAGATAACGTGAAAAATAATAAATAGAAATACAATATCCTCACCCCGAAAAATGGACATAAAAATAAGGTGAGCAAATATAGACCGATCTGCCTTTTATCAACTACTAGCAGACCCGGCCACACCTTTATAACCAGCGCCATCTGTTAATTTGCGTACATATCAAATCCATACCGCCCGTTTGTCAGCCCGCTGCCCACTGCCTGAATTGAATCTTTCAAATTCACTTCTTTTCTCTACTAAATATTCATGTTTTATACATATAAACCTTCCTTTTGAATCACTCAATCAACTCTAAAAAGATTGTTGCTTAACTCAGGCGTCGTGGTTTCGGTACCTTTGCTAGATTAGTCGTCCAACATTGTACAATCAACATTTTGCGCTTATTGTCAAAAGAGTTTCTTTTAAAATAATATTCCCAGGTAGGAAGGAACCTACTACGATTCATCGTTAGGAATGTTAGTTTTTCTTTAAATAAAAAAAGTGACATTTTTGAATCGGATTAGAAAAGTTAAATTGAGAAACAAAGTAAGGCCAATTTACAGTACGCCCTACTGCCTACGTCCCTTCCGTTTCCTGCGAGAAGTAAGTACAAAACGCCATCTGGTCGAAACACTACAAAGCTATTTAACGAAGGTATTACAGGTTATTTAAAGTGTTATTTACAGGGTTATTTGCAGTGTTATATCGTCACGTGGAAGCTTTTTGGTTAAGAGTTATTATTGTTTTACACGACGATTATAACATAACATAACAACGTGTTGTTGAAACAATGTACGTTTGAATATTTGCACTCGTTCCACAGTGGTAGATGCTTTCAGTATCTCCCTGGTGAGATATTCACATACCATTCAATATCAAAACGTTGCTTGAAATGTCTTTAGTCGTGTTTTGTGACCAGATCTAAATAGCTAGGTTATTCTCAAACCTTCCACAGTCCCATTTTTTTTATTTTTTACATAAGCTCCACACAGGGGCCCCAAGAAAAATAATCCCCCTCAGAGTGTATGTCATCTTTAAAGATGCCGTGTGAAGGGTCTTTTTAGAAAAGAAAGGAGAGGAAGTTCTGGAAAGGAAATGAGGGGTGGGTAGGAATCTGGGGTTCAGTGTGTTCAGGAGTGATAGACAAATGAATCCATCCCTCCCGCGGCGGTGAAAGGCGATTTTTCGAGAGAGTCCGTCTGGAGAGGTCAAAGGGACTCTCTCAACTGTTCTCTCCCGATCCGACTGCCATGCAACTGATGGGCACACGCATCCGCCACAAGACCCGGACAAACCTCACTCCCGTAAACCCGGGCACCTTTGCTAAGTCACCAAACGTAGCGAACCATTTGGGGTGAACTTTGGCAGAGGTGTTGGTTATCCAATAAATGGTTCACTGGGCGGCGGTACCAATACCCGCGTTTATCGACCGCGTGACCGGATCTAAATAGCCAGGAAATTCCCAAACCTTACTGTTTCCCAACTCCTTTTTATTGCACATTTTTCAACCTAAAAAATCAAAATGGACATTTCATTGTCCCATTGGGACCAGAAGAAATTAACTTATTAACCGTCACGCCGTTTCCCCGCAGGGATATGCAGAGAGGACGGACCGCCAAACAACTCGGTCTTGGCACACACTCCTTGGTTCAATCACATTCATACATCGTCTCAATCTTAATTTTATTCATACACGGCCGACTTAAGATGAAGCTATACGTGAAATCCTATTTAGGTACTATTTAGATTCATCTTCACGACGAATCGGTTTACATTATGAACATCAAAATAATATGCGACGGATAAATTGAAGCTTTTACTAGCTTTTTTATGTATTGGAATTACAATAAAATTATTATTTACATAACAACAAATATAAGCGTAAACCACTAAAAAATGTTTTTTCATGACTTAACTATGAAGTAATAATATTAGAAACAATTTTTAAAAAATACCCCTTTATGGCTAAGGCTGTTTTTGAGGTTTAATATGTTCTAACTTTTTTCGTACTTATAAAATTATGCACAAAATAAATAAAAACCACTTTTTCGCGTACTTGCCTCGCGCAAATACGACGCGCGATTTTAAATTTTTTATGGCATGAGAATCGAAATATTTCTAGCGTTTATATTCCTCAGTATTTGATTCACTTGATCGTGGTATAATGTCTTTCTCTAGCGCCCACGTTTTCTTCTATAATTCATATTCGCATCAAATATTCTCCTTATATGATCAAACCATCTAAGCGTCTTTTTCTTAACCTTAATATTTATACGCTTACATCATCCTAAAATTCTTTGCGAATCTCTACAATTCTCACAAGATCACACATGCTCCGGATCTCATTTCTACAGCATTTAATTCTTCCTCTTTCAGATCCAAGTCTCACTGCAGGCATGGTATCAGGGTAGGTACCAGCACTCCGTTGTGGACTGCTAGCTTCGATTCTTCGAACCACCATAAAAAGAAGATAGAAATAAAGAAAATCAAAAAACTTATCCGAAATTCCCCAAAATTTGATTGAATTAAGGCCAGGAAATTTGACGCCAATTAGCTATAAATTTTCCCAACAGATAAGCTAAAACACTGAACAGATAAAGGGAAAGAAATGTAAGCATGTAAGCATGCCAGAAGTTAAATTGATTTTCCCACACTTTTCGCTAAAATTTACCAAATTTTTTTCGAATTTCGAAATACTTTCTTGAGCAGGTAATCAATTTCAATGGTCTGGCTGCGGACTAGGTGTCAAATTAAGGTACATATTACCTTACTTCGGCAAAAATTAAAAAATCAAATATCGATATATTTTTTTACATTAGCTCACACAGGAGGCCCTGATGAAAACAATTTCTCTCGGAGCCTATGTCATCTTTGAGGATGTTGTGTGAAGGGTGTTTTTAGGGAAAGGAAGGAGAGGAAGTTCTGGGAAGGAAAAGTATGAGGGATATGTAGGAATCTGGGAGTCAGTGTGTCCAGGAGCGACGGACGTATCCGGACGGTGAATCCATCCCTCCCACTGCGATGCAAGGCGATAGTCGAGAGAGTCCGGCTGTGGGTGGCCAAGACCTAGATAAACCTCATCCCATAAACCCGGACACCCCTGCTAAGTCACCAAACCTGGCGAACCACTTGGGGTGACCTATGGCAGGGCTGTTGGTTTCCCAATAAATGGTTCCCAAAATAAAACATTTCTTTACTGGTCACGCGCCGAGTACGTGCCGGCACGCCTAATAAAATAATAAAAAAAAAACTTGTGAAATGCGATTTTAAACCTTATGTATAAAGAAAATGTATAAAGGACAAGGTCAGAATCGCTTGGGGCATTCTTGTTCTTGACGTTACAGATATAAAAAACAGACCTAGTTACTCGGAATAATTATTTTTTAAATTTATCTATGACTTCGATTTTCATTTTGCCGCGATTCGAGCTGTCAAACTATGAGCTTCGTGGGTCATGAAAAGATCGATAAAACCTATCAATTTGTCAAATAAACGCAAGTAATGTTGTTTTAGACGTAGTTTATTGTTCAAGGAATGTGTTTCGGTAAATATAATATACGATAGCACAAAATAAACCCACAAAATATTACGTCAAAGTCAAAACTTTGCGAAATTTTCGGGTTTCCTCCCAGGCATTTATCGAGTTTTAACAGGTAATAATTTTCATTCACCTATTTGGTGCCTAGGAGTTCAACGATCTCATTAAATCGGCGACATTGGTTTTCTTTTACGTCGCTAATATACATTTTCTTTTAAATTTTCACGCAACGCTATTTTATATCACAAGTCTAGAAAATAGTTTTTGTTCAGTGTTCACTAATTGAGTGAATCGCCTGTTGTCAGACAATCGGCTGAACACGATGTTGGTGTGATTGCAGACAATAAAAATTCAGGCGTTGATTATTTTTGATTGGATTTTGCTATTTTCTTGCCTTCTCTACTGTGAAACAATTTACATTGGATTTTATGTTTCACTTTCATTTTCTTATTTTATGAATGAAATAGCAATTTCAATTTGTCGGTAATAATAATAATGATAATTGGATGATTTGTATAGCGCCGCTTTCGTAAAATATTAATGTCAAGAAAATTAGGTTATTTTATATGTGAATACAGCTCAAGAGTGCCAACTGATCTCATACGGAGCCAGTGAGACTATGGCTTCCGTAATTGGGATATTTTGTGATGTTGAAGGTAGTGGGGAGGTGAAGGTGATGCGGTAGAGGAAGTAATTGTTTTTGGATTTATTAACTGTATCAGATCTGGTCAACAAACACGGCTGGAGCCATTTCAAGCAACGTTTCAATTCTGTAATTCTTTCTTACACCAGACCGATACTGAGAGTATCTTCCCCTTATTGTGAAATAACACAAATTAATCAAATAAAATGTATTTAAGCAGCCCTCGACCACGGAGGACGTCAGATTGTAGTTTCAAGCTAAACATAAATACGTTTTTATACAGCAAATTGAATACAAAATGCTTGAAGTTAAGAGTGTCCATTTTCAGGGCAGATGTGTAGATTGTAGTGTTGTAGTGTGTGTTTATGAAAATTGAAGGATTGGAATTTCAGAATATAAAATTAAAAGCTAAATTAATGTGGTATTCGGCGTTTAGCTTTGGTGTAGCCATCAAGCGGACGGCTGGTGTAGTCTAGCGGTAAGGCTCTTGACTGGCATTCCGAAGGTCGCGGGTTCGAATCCCGGCATGGCAAATAAATTTTATTTGATTAATTTGTGTTATTTCACAATTTATTCATTTAAACTAATATATAGTATATTTGCGGCACGTTCCAGAGTGGAAGATACTCTCAGTATCGCCCTGATGTAAAACCACCATTCAGAATTTAAACGTTGCTTGAAATGGCTTTAGCCGTGTTTGGTGACCAGATCTGAATAGCCAGGTACTTCCCACTTTCCTCTTCCCCATCTCCTTCCCCTCCCCACTACCTTCAGCCTCACAACATACCCCAATCGGGGATGCCATAGTCTCACTGGCTCCAGACGGGAGCAGTTGAGACTCTTGTGCGGTATTCATATAAAAAAAGCACCGGAAACCATCAGCTTAGCCCCGTCGTCTCTTTTAATATTAATAGGGTTCTTGTATTATTTTTTAATTGCCTCCGAAATCAGGGAAATTTCGGGGATGCTTTTTGGGTCTTCCCAGTACTTCAAAAACACATCCATAGTGGTGACCCGACAGTTGATCCGCCGAAATGATATTTACTATAAAAGTATATTTTTGAGCATTATTTGCCAATTTAAAACGTAAAATGGACTTCAAAAATACCCTTAATATTAAGTTGGTATGAATATCGAATTTAAAAAAGCTATTTTGGATTTTTATATTTTAAATATTTTTTTTAAATATTTGGTACCTACATACTGTGTGGATCTAATTCAATAATGTTTTTACTTTATAATTATTTTTGTGCAAGTGTCTTAAACAGTTGTTTCCTGCACTATTTATAAGTATAATTTCATGAATATTGTTATATATATATACATATATATATATATGTAAAAGCCTAAATAGGCGTATATAAATAAATAAATAAATATCAAACGAATTTACACACAGTGTCAATTTTTTTGTACTTATAGGCTGGTGTATACAGTAATTAGAGAAGCAAATTTTTCCTTGGTGCATTTGAATGAAAATTGGTTTTACACCTTTGTTATTCGGTGGTACATCTTCTCTGCACATCCCTTCGGGTTCAATTAGTTATATTTTGTGTAATTAGCTAAACCGTAGTTTCTCCAAACCGACTGCACGTTTAATGTAAGTAGCATTGAATCATCTGTAATAATGGCCGGTTTCAAATAAATCTTCGACAATTGCCGATTTGTCCAGATGGCCGAGTTTTCAAGCTCGACTTACCGTTTGCACCCTAATGATGGACACTGTAAAGACGCCCAAAACGTTGGCTAAAAAAGGAGGAACCCCAACGCGGCATAATATCTCAAAAATCAATCACGCTAATACTTTTGGAGGCCAATATATCAAATCACTCAATCAATCAAAAATTCTTTAAATATAGACTAATAATCAAGGAAATACCTAAATGTACTTTGAAATCTTCCCTTTTCCATATCTCTTCTCTTCCCATTATTTATCTCTCTATCTCGATAACACCTGACACATTATCGATTATTTAAACGTCTCAATTATTAACACATTTCGATTAAACTCATCACCAATCAAAAACTGAAACAACAATTTCAGTAAAATTTCAGCAAAATTCAAATATCATTCAATTTTATGATTCAGTTTTCGTATTGAAGAAATAATTTCACCTTACTTAAATTCGTTCTCCCCACTGAATAAAAATTCTCTAGAAATGTGATCTACACCGATTGGACCTAAAGTCGTAAATTTACAAAAAAAAAACTCTCGTCTCAAAACCCAACTCAGGCAACCTCTCTCAACAGTGACATTTATTAAAATTGGATTCATTGTTTCGATCAAATTATTTTGAAAACAATTATCTAAATTCGGGCAGACCTACACATTCACAATAAACTTCTAAGAATTTTTTTTATCTATATCGATTTTAAAGAAAATCGTTGTCGCTAATTTATTTGTAAAATCTTTCGACTCCAAAGACAGGTAAAATAAATATATTTTTTTTAAATGAACAACTAGCTACTACTGCCCTCTGTGATCGACATTTCGATTAACTCGAAACTAAACATCCAATAAAAAATAATTTTGCCCCAAAATTTACTCAAAAAGTGATGAAAATTCACCAGTTTCCCGCTTGTACTACGTGTTTCCGGACACCATGTATATTTGGTTTTGAAATAAGAATATGCTTAGTTCACACCGGAATGTCCTTTATTCAGTTCCTACCTCTCTCTAACCATCACATTGTTGGAAAAGTGCCTATTTGAAATTTGGAGCTATTGCAGGAAAAATAGTGAAAATTCGAGTGCAATAGCTTTATAAATAGAAGAAGATTTGGAACTCCTTTGGATGCAAGATCTCGTGTATGAAATCACAATTTTAATTAAAAAGAAGGAAATCGACAAGTTCAAATTATCTTTTGTTGTGGCGATAATTATAGCACGCACCAAACTTTAAGACCGGCCTGAACATGGTACATTCCATTCTCGTGCAGTTACTTACTTTACAATGAACGTACCTAAGCAAAACAGAAATATGCATAAAACATACGTGCGTCAGAGAAAGGCGTGGGCGGGGGGCATACATACCAATTTGGGAGGCAGGAATGGGTACCGCCGCCCCGGGAACCTTTATTGGATAATCGACACCTGTTCCATAGGTCACCCTAAGTGGTTCGCTACGTTTGGTGATTTAACAAAGGTTCATAAGGTGAGGTTTGTCTAGGTCTTGGAGGCGGACAATCAGGACATACTTAACCCCAGATTCCTACCCACCCCTTTAACCCTTTTCCTTCCCAGAATTCTCCTCCAATTCCTTTCTTAAAAAAACTCTCCCCACAGCATCCCCAAAGATGACATAGGCCCTGAGAGAGATCATTTTCCCCGGCCTCCTGTGGAGCTCATGTAAAAAAAATACTACTTTTCTGTCCTGAAACTCGCCAATTGCGACGATTTCTGATCAACGTCAGGCCTTAGTCTGGCGTGCTACACCCTGAGATGGAACTATATAACTATATTAATAACAGAAATAAATAATTTTAAAACAAAAGTAAAAATATGGTTGAGAGAACAAAGTGAAAATGAACTATCAAACATACTAAAGACCATGAAAGACAACTGGATACTAAATACAAATGTGGAAAAACTACAGGCCGCCTCAGAACAGGGAACCCTAGTGAGGAGGACTGTGAAAAAAAAAAACTTTATAATACCTTAATATAATACAATTTATAAATACATTATGTACAAATTTTGCTATAGATACTAATAATAAAAAATATATATATATATTGTGGTTGCGTCGTGTACTATTTCGCGGAGATACAGTGGTAATTGGTTATCCCTTTTCCTTGCTTACCTTAGTTTTTCCTACACGTATTATCACCAAATTTGAACCAACAAAATTCGTAAGCAGTTTGGGATGCATTTTATATTTAAAAAAATGTAAAAAATTCGGCACAAGCGAGATTATTGTCCTTATTTAGGCATGTAGAAACGCAAACAATACACTTCTATCCGTATAAATGTCCAGTGTCTGTACAGAATGATTTGGCGTGCTTGTCGGTAGTTGTGTGCGTGCGTAATGGCACTCATTAAAACGTAAGTTAAGCAATATTTCACAAGACCGCAGCTCATTGGGTGCTTAGCGAGAAATGGTACAATGATGATTGTACGTCTGGTTTATTTGAATTACGCGAATTAAAATATTGATTCGATTCAAAATCAAATTTAACCTTGTGGCTTATGGCCGCGGGGCAGGGCTGGTCAAGTGGTTAAACTAAAGGGCCGCTTGACTATTTTATTTATTTTTTTATTTGTTTATCTTAAAAGTGGTACATATTATGGTATTACCGATCTTCCATTAAAAGGATTTGCTTGTGGAAGAGTTGACATTTTATGTATACATTTAAACAGTCACGTGTTTCACATGTATACTGAGTATAGTTAATACAAACACATCGTAATCAAGACCCTTTAACATAACAAGACATCCATGTATTCCGTAAGAGTAAAAACAGGTATAATTTTTAGTGTTACATTCATGTGGAAATAGGGGAAGCAGTGTTCCCGTTCATGATTTCTTTAAAATGATTTTTGATAGAGTTCGATAATTGTATTTTGTCGTAAATGATTCTGATTTCTATTGGCAGGTTGTTAAAGAAGTATTTTCCTCGGTATGTAAAATGATGTTGGGCAAAAGAAGTGTTTAGTTTCGGGCATACAAATACATGTTTGAGTTTGGTACGACTTTCAGTTATGAATAAGTGCTTTTCTTTTCTTTAACAATTTGTAAGATAGAATTTTTCATAAATAGGTTTTTGAATGTTGGGACTTCAAATTCTTCAAATATGCGTTCAGTAGGGAAGTCTTTATTCATTTTGTTTTTTGAAGAGTTTTATTAAATGTTCATTTGTTACTTAAATTTAATTTTTCCGCGAACAGTTTCGATACAACCGTATCATTCACGGGCAGGATTAAAACTAACTTAAAAATTAAATGCAAGTACCAAAGATTAATTAGGTGGGAGTAGTGGGAGGGATGATTTTGGGGGAGGAGGAAAGCGGTGGGAGGAGTCAATATTATACGGAAACATGGTTAGTAACGGAGATTTGCAAGGCGCTATTATTTTATTCACTAAATTCATTTTAGATTTAATTTTTTTGTTTATTTCGAGCGTTTCTAAAGCGCAAACAACAAGTTTAAGTAACAAATGTACATTTAATAAAACTCTTCAAAAAACAAGATGTCTAGAAATTGTTACATAGTTAATGACCAAGAAATACAAAAAAGTCTTTATTCATTTACATACTTACTGTACAGGGACCGCAGATAGGTAATGCAATAAATAATAAATAACTGCAGACTCTGCAAATCGCAAGTGCACCCATTGTTGAATTTGGCGGCCACCTCTGGTCTGGAACCCCAAGATACATGAAACAAACGGTCCGTTTGACAGATTCACATATTCCCACCTTACGCCCGTACTCTAAAGACTGCTGAACCTGTACAAATCGCGTGCGCCCGTTGTTGAATTTGGCGGCCACCTCTGGCCTGGAGACCTAAGATACATGAAATAAGCGGTCTGTTTGATAGATTCCCCTATTTCCACCTGACGCACATGCTCTAAAGACTGCAATCCGTTTGTTAAAATGAACAAACGGATTACAATCTTTCGAGCACCCGTCTCGTCAGGTGAGAATGCTGTCCCTGTTCTACCGGTAATTTAATGGAAGGTGCTCCGAGGAACTAGTGTCATTCGTATGAATTCATTTCCCCAACTGCGGTGTGAGACGAAGGGTCGAAAGGTCAAAAGGTCTCCCTCAACCGGCCTCTACCGATCAGGCATGCCACGCAGTTGGCGAACAGGCGCATTCGCCACCAAGACCTAGACAAACCTCAACCCATCACCACGGGCACCCCTACCAGATCACTAAACGTAGCTTGTCACTTGGGGTGATTTTATCCAATGTGGTGTTGGTTATCCAATGAATGGTTCCCGGGGCGGCGATTCCCACACTGCCATAATATGAATGTGAATGAAACAAGGAGGGTGTTCATAAAATTAAAAGTCAATTAGGGACATCAGTTTTCTTTTTAAAACAGGTCTCAATAAATCACGCCGACCCGACAGATGAATCTCACATTTCAAAAAACAAATTATCAAACTCCTACCATGACACTTCGTGGAGAACAGTTATGTAGCTGCTTTATTGTCATACCCTTTCTTTCTTTTTTCTTTCTCTGCAGGTTATGTATTATATTTGCCACTACTATGTTTTATATTTAATTTTGATTATCACTATTACTGTTATCACTACAAGCATTTTGGTCTAGAAACAACTAAACATTGATTAACCATGCTGTGAACATTTCTAATTGGAGTGTTAATATCTATGTACATCAATTTGGGAGGCGGGAATGGGTACCGCCGCCTCATGATCTTTATTGGATAACCAATACCTCTGCCATAGGTCACCCCAAGTGGTTCGCTACGTTTGGTGATTTAGCAGGGGTGTCCGGGTACATGGGGTGAGGTTTGTCTAGGTCTTGGAGGCGGATGACCAGGACACGCTGAACCCCAGATTCCCACCCAGCCCTTAAACCCTTTTCCTTCCCAGAATTCTCCCCCACTTCCTTTCCTTAAAAAAAAAAACCCTCCACACAGCATCCCCAAAGATGACATAGGCCCTGAGGGAGATCCTTAGGGCCTCCTGTGTGGAGCTCATGTAAAAAAAAAAAATCCCAACGGCAATTCTATTATTGTAATAATTGTTAACACTCTGTAATAAATAAATAAATACCGTATTTTCCCTAAATCGACTGCATATTGAAAATAGGTAAGCTGGAGGGCCAACTTTCGGGGGAGCAACAGACATGGAATCAAAGTCACACTTCGAGAGCTTTTCTGTTCTGCGTTATTATTTAATATACATTCATAGTTCAGTTTCCCGTATACATTATTGTAAAATAAACGAAAACCTGTTTTAATATTGTTATATTTTGAAATGTGTCTAAGCTGTCATATTGCGAGAAGATTTACATTTGCGAGATAAACTGTCAAACATGTTAAAATAAAAGATATACAGGATGATCTGAATTTCTACCGTAGTGAAAAGGAATAGTAATATTATTTATTTATTTATTAACGTCCTTTTTGGCGGCTTTTACATATTTTATGAATAATAACATATATACAGTATTTATTGTACATAATTGATTAGCCTCAGTAAAAATGTTTTATATTTGTTTAAAGATACATTGAAGATGTCCACTGACTTGGTATGGTTATTTCCTTCCATTAGTATTCTGGGCAAAGAGGAATACATATGGTAGTTAGTTCCAGAATTTCTGCACTGAAATAAATCCTGACTTCTGGTATTATGTTGTGCTATCCGGAAGCTTATCAGTTCAAGCAATACAGGACTATCAATTAAATTGTTTAGAATTTTATATAAAAATACCAAGTCAGTGAAAGTTCTTCTGTCTGAGAATTTGAGCATATTCATATCATTACAGAATGTTATAGTTCAACATAATTGCTGGGATACCCATTTTAAAATTTAGATAACGCAAGAATTTGTTTTGTATTCTTTAAACAGCTTGTACATGAGTATTATAATTTGGATTCCAGACGGGAGAATTGTACTCCAGCTGACTTCTAACACAAGCAAAATATAAGATTTTAATACACTTTATATTGTTAAAATTTCTGGTAAGTCTAGTTATAAATCCCAACATTTTGAAGCCCTTATTACAAATTTCTGTTATGTGATTAACAAATGAAAGATTTGATTGAAAAGTGATGCCTAGGTCTTTAATTTGTTTTAATGTCTCAAGAGCATTGTTATCAATCTTGTTATTAAAGATCACTGGATATTATATACTATATATACTATGAGAAAAATCTTACTTTATGAAATAACACAAGAGCGAATAGCATTTCACTACCAGAATTACACGCGCACGGAATAACATGGATGAAATTACACGTGGAATGAGGTTTTTAAAAATAATGTTTAGATGATTTGTACAGCGCGGTTTTGTGAAAAATCACCTCAAGGGCGCTGTACAAATTTAATATACACTAACTGACCACGCACGTTGCTGTGGACGTTGAATAAATAGACTGAGGTGCAATCGGAACACAACGCCGTCTATGGATGGTTACCCAAGATAACCAAGTGTTGTGTCGATAAATTAACTCACAACGCCATCTGTCAGAAATTTATGGAACTTACAAATAATTATTACAAAGTGTTTTTATTTTTATTTTACATGAGCTCCACACAGGAGGCCCTGAGGAACATAATTTCCCTCAGGGCCTTTGTCATCTTTGGGGACGCTGTGTGGAGGGTTTTTTAAGGAAAGGAAGGAGAGGAGAGTTCTAGGAACGGAAAGGGTTTAAGGGGTCGGTAGGAATCTGGGGTTCGGTGTGTCCTGGTCATCCGCCTCCAAGACCCAGACTAACCTCACCCCATGAACCCGGGCACTCCTGCTAAATCACCAAATGTAGCGAACCACTTGGAGTGACCTATGGCAGAGGTGTTGGTTATCCAATAAAGGTTCCCGGGGCGGCGGTACCCATTGTCCTATAACAAACATTTAATGAACACCTAATTCGCAATAATGAATATTGAGGTCAATAAAAATAATAATAATAGTTGGATAATTTGTAGAGCACCGTTTTTGTGAAAAAATCACCTCAAAGGCGCTGATAATCGAGATAAAAACTATCTCGTCTTTTAAGTTGGACCAAATTACACACAGTAAGCCAAATTTCATCAAAATTGGTTAAGTAGTTTTGGAGTTTATCTCGAACAAACATCGTGACGCGAGATTTCTATATATTAAGATTTCTACAATCCTAATTCTAACAGAATTGACAAACTATTATAACAAATTTTTGTTATTTATTTTTGGGGTGTTATGCCGTGTTTCGCTACCTCCTTCTTTAGCCAACGTTTCGGACATTATAACAATTTTTGGCTAACATATTGCATCTTCCGGTTCGTGGAACACAAATTAATCAAATGAAAATTACCTATTCCACACGCCAGGGTTTGAACACACGCCCTCCAGATTGCGAGTCGAGAGCCTTGCCCTTCGACCACCGAGGCGCCGCTATACCACGGAGGTCGTAAATATATAAAAATCGTGCAATTTCTGATTCAATCTGCGACAAATACTAAATTATCGTCTTAACCATGTTTATTTTTCGTTCATAATAAGGTATAATAACATATTAGGCACGAAAAAATATTAGAACGCCATTTTACAGCAGTTTGTTGTTATTTATGAGTTTTTTCATTGTTTTTCCTACGGTAACATAAGTGCAGTGGGCGCGGAAACGCAATGAACACAATACCCATTGCTAAATATTAAATTTGGATTTGAGACCAAAATACACAACCAAACAAAAAAATTATTTTTGTAATCAAAAGGTATATCAAATATCTAGTACGGATATGAGCTACTTTATTTATTTTTGCTTTAAATTATAAGATATAGGACATTAAAGATTTTATTGTTTCATGATTTTAGACGCAACTTGAGCAATTATTTGTGAGTAAATGAAAAACATTAAAAAGATAATTTTACAATGTCTATTTTACAAATACAATGAAAAATAAAATAAAATATCGTTTAAAATGCATCTTTGAGGTAGTAATTTTGATGTATAAATGACAAAGTTTTGTTCAGCCGTAAAAAGGTAATTTGTATTTTAAATTTACACCTACGAAAATGATTTTTTTTTCTTAATTTTTATTTTTTACTAGCTTTTCCCCGCGGCTTGGCTCGCACGGTATTACGGGAAATTACTGTGGCGTTTGCACTTTTCAATTATCCCCCCTCCCTCCCACCCCCATCCCCTCCCGCATTCCATACATTCATTCCCTTACATTCAATTTTCAAACATCTCGCCTGCCACCTAAATTTAATAATGCTATAGTTCAAAGAAAAAAAGAATTATTCAATTTTGTTCATTCGTTCAGAATTTATGCGCTTACAAACATTTCGGATGTTTATTTTTATTTAAATATTTGGAAGTTTGTAAATATATTAAAAAATTAAACTATTTATTATTCAGTCTTTATAATCGTTACGAATTATATTCTCAATGTAGGATCTCTCATCTGACATTTATTCCAAAACATAAGCTTGTCCAAAAAAACATAACATATTCTAATGTTTGAATTTTCTGGAGCAGTAGCCGACCAGTAGGTAGGGGGCTGAATACCTACCAGCATAGAGCCCACAGATATATCAACATCGTTTCCATGGAAACGATTTTTTTTCTGACGTTAGTTAAAACTCGCTTTTGTTAGCGACAGACAACGTATAACAAATATAAAATTTTAATATTTATAATTTCATAACGCCAAAGCTTACCATCATATACAGCCTATAGTGTTGGCATATAATTTAGCTTTCTATTGGTGAAAGAATTTTTAAAGTCTTTTTTTTGGTTAATGCGTGAAAGCGTAGCAAACAAACTCGAGCAGTTTCGCATTTATAATATTAGTATGGATGAAAAAATTGTAAAAAAATCTATATTGCGCGATTCAACCTGGTACGGTCAATTTTAATACTTACAGCAATATATATACATAAAAATTTAGGTACCATATGTTTGCGTTCGCAAATTTCGGAAAGTAATCGATAGATTGACTAAAAATTTTTACAGAACATTGCATTTTAGCAGAAGAGTGTTTCTATATATAATGGTAAGCTCTGGCGTTATGAAAATTGTATACATCGATCTGTATATCAAAAATCGCCTTGGTGCTGAAAAAATTAAAATTTGTTAAAGTGAATTTACCGAATACATTCGGATACATTTTTAAAAGTCTTGATGAAATTTAAACTTAGAAAAAATACGTTTCGAAAAATCGTTACTTCAATATTTTTTATCACACTAAAACACAATTTGAATAGTTATGATAATCACCTGATTTCCTAGATTCTATCATGAAGAAAAGGCGGGAGACGGGAATGGGTAACGCCGCCCCGGTAACCTTTAATGGATATCCACATGAGTAAGGTATGTTTAGGCGGATGACCAGGACACACTGAACCCCAGATTCCTACCCACCCTTAAACCCTTTCCTTTCCAGAACTCTCCTCCCCTTCCTTTCCATAAAAAAACCCTCCACACAGCATGTGTGGAGGGTGATGATGAATCCCCAAAGATGACATAGGCCCTGAGGGAAATTGTTTTCCTCGAGGCCTCTTGTGCGGAGCTCATGTAAAAAAAAACTGGTGGAGATAACTTAATGTAGGTTAAAAAGCTGAACGACCCACGTACACTGTCAGCACGCACGCCACAGGCAATTTTCTTTACATAAAAAGTCAAGTCTGACCATAATAGAAAAAGAGTTTTTTGATGTCGTGTCATTTGACGATAGACGGCCCGAGTTGTTAAGAGTGGCCGAAAATTTAAATTTCGCCGAACGATGATCTTGCGATTGTGACCTTGCAACGGCACAGGGCGGTTCCGACGAGAAAGATTAATTATTCTCCATACCAGCGTTTTAACATAAAGACTCAATATCGATTTTATTTCATTCCAAATTTGCTTTGATAAATACCCACATTCGAAAATGCTCAAACTCGTGATGATAAAATAATTAAAATTTTGTACGAGTACTTTACGAAATTATTGTTTGATCATAAGTATTTATAATTTTTCAATAATTTCTAAGCAAAATAAATACGTAATTTAAAAAAATATATATAAGACCGTAAATAAATAGACAAACTGAAATATTTTCGTCACAAAACAAAGGTTTTGTGGGATCTTTGTTTTATGATTTTATTTGAACTAAAATTAAAAATTCTGAAAAGTTGGTTTCCCAAATAATTTATTGATTTATTTGACTGCATGATTATATGATTTGAAATGTATGTTGTGTAATACAAAATTTTGTTTGAAAATTTAACAAATCTGCCAACGACCTACGGTAAAACTTAACTGTACTAAAAATAAACATATTTTCTCAAAATTTAAGAAATAGCTTCACTAGATCAAAGAACAGTCTTTCGAAATCAATTTATATTTTTTTGTGGAAAAGAGTCAATACGTCTAAAAGTTGATTTAAAAATGACATATTTCCGGTTTTGTCTGGTTATTCCCTCTTAAGTATTTCTATTTCATTTTAAAACGTTAAATGGTTTCACAGCAAGCAATGGTAAACGCAACATGTCGTTTTCATTTCACAGTTACTACATCGTAGTTTTTTAGCCATTTTTTCCCCTCCGTAATGATAATTGTAGGTTATGCGACGCTTTGCCCCAAAATGGATGCCATTTGTTGGCGGGAAATGGCGGGAAATTGGGCCGATTATAAAATGGCGGCCACCAAATGGGGCTTACACATTGGTCATGAAACACATATAATATACAGGGTGTCAATAACTGTCCATACGAGCAGTTCGGTGAATTGACGATCTTGCGTCCAAAATAACATGTTTCAAGTTTTCTCTTATTTAATAAAGCAAAATTAAAATCATCACATTTATGAGTAAGTACTTAAATAGCTTCCCACTTAATTATAACCAAAGATATTGAAATAAAAGAGATGTGCTATCGGTAGTTTTTACTGGGCGGGACTGTTTCCTGGCGTCACCGATATTGTTAACCAATACTACTGCACACCTTCAAAAAATTAACTAAATGAACGAATTTTTTAATAACTATGACCATTAGGTAGTAGTCCGCCGACGGACGGAATAGCCATCATGGCATATTTCCTGTATTTAATTATCTTTTAAATTTAATTAAGATATTATTCAATTTGTCCAAATAAATGACACCATCTCAATGACAATTCATTTTTCAGTTCCATCAAGTTGATAGGTACCGTAATATTGATTATTCCGATTTGACAGCTCTTATGAACCACGATTATGCGAACTCTGATGGGATAAAAAGGTAGAATCCAAAACTGCCGCCATCATGAATCGGAACAATTTTTCTTTAAATATGCTAAATCAAAGCAATTTGGGAGGCTGATATGGGTATCGGTCGCCCCAGCAACCATTTATGTGATAACCAACACCTCTGCCATAGGTCGCCCCAAATCACCAGCTCACCAGCTGGTGATTGGGGCGACAAGCATGGCAGGTCAGATCGGGAGACTTAGAGGTTGAGGGAACCTTTTGACTTCTCCAGAAGGACTCTTTCGTAACATCGCCTTGCACCGCAGTAGGACGGAAGGATTCATACGTCTGTACCCACACCTCATATTTTTTTCTTTCCCAGAACTTAATTGCCTTACTTTCCTCAAAAGACCCTTCACACAGCATCCCGAAAGATGATAAATACTATAAGGGGAATTTTCCTCAGGACCTCTAGTAGGGAGCTAATGTTAAAAACCTTGTTTGGCTGTACATCTATATAAATATAAAAATCAAAATATACTTTCTTGGTATACGTACATGAGTTGTTAATGTATTGCTTGCTATATTAAGAATGGGAAATGTTGAAACTTTCAAAATACCTTACTTAGACCTCTGCGAAGGTTTCTGGATTTTTACAACCACACGACAATACACCTGAAAAGTTTTTTAATCATTACAAAAACTCTTGCAATACTGAAATTTGAGAATGACATTTTGCAAAACAATGATCGTTAAATCAAAATTCAATTTTCGAAACTCTTTATTTGAAGTACTCACCGATTACTTTGAATCGAATCAAGAATTATAAATATATTAAATAGGTACCTATGTTAGGTCCAAATTTGATTGATTGTTTTATAATATACAAAAAATAATATTTGTAAAATATAAAAATGATAATTTCAATTAAAAAAAATGTAATAGGTACCTTTTTTTTTACATCAGATCCACACAGGAGGCCCTGAGGAAAATATTTTCCCTCAGGGCCTATGTCATCTTTGGGGATGCTGTGTGGAGGTTTGTTTAAGGAAAGGAAAAGGAGGAGAGTTCTGGGAAGGAAAAGAGTTTAAGGGGTGGGTAGGAATCTGGGGTTCAGTATGTCCAGGTCATCCGCCTCCAAGACCTAGACAAACCTCACCCCATGAACCCGGGCACCCCTGCTAAATCACCAAACGTAGCGAACCACTTGGGGTGACCTATGGCAGAGGTGTTGGTTATCCAATAAAGGTTCCCGGGGCGGCGGTACCCATTCCCGCCTCCCAAATTGAAACCTACCGCGCGATCTGTTGGAAAATTGAATGTATTGAGACTGAATATATGGAACGCAGGGGAGGGAGAGGGAAGGCGAGAAGTGTGGAAGGGGATGCGGGAGGGGAACGGGGACGCGCGGGAAAGGACATGCAGGGAGAAACAATTGATTTCTTCGAACATGGTATTGCAACGCATGCCTGGAACCAGCTAGTCCTACATAAATGTCGTTATTGTCTATTAATTAGTTAGTTTCCAAGATTTTCCATCATATTTTGAAAATTGTAAATATTTAAGGACACCCTTCGGTAAATAAATTTCCTCCTTAACGTATCATTATATAATTTGTTAAAAGCCAAAGAGTAAGCCAGTATAGTGTACAATATATAGTTGGTGGCTAACACGCTAGTTGGGTGACCACCAGTACTGACGTTAAATGGATAAATATGTACGACACACAAAAAATAAATAATTACACACATTCAGTAAAAAAACAACAACAAAACGTCACATAATATCCGTACATTATTGTGTAACTTAATTAGGGTTGCCAAAGCAACAGTAGGAGTAGGCCTCAGTAGGAGAACGTTCTAGCTGACTATTGAATCCAAAACCATTTCTTTCTCTCATTTCTACAACCAAAATAATTTTCAGAGCAACATGTTGTATTTCCATACATACTTGTGTGACGAAGTTCTACCATCAAGTTTTTAAAGATTTTATTTATTTTATAAGGTTCTAACATGACTACACTTTTATAATTGACGTTTTGTTTGTATCTTACTGTTGATCATTTTTACGTTTTTATTATTGTTTGTCACTTTAGGTGGACAGGGTTCTAACTTCGCATTACCGTGTTCTGAAGTGTCAAAGTTTTCAAAGACGAATTCTCATGATTAATTTCTAATTTTGAGGTTCAATATGGTATAAAGTATTTTAGTTTATTTTTATTTATTTTATTTTATTTATTCATACACGCCTTGAGGGCTTTTACAGAATCACATTATTAAAGTTACACATGTTATTCAGGAGTATAATTGTAAGCAAGTATATAACATTATAAACTGTAATTTAAGGATACAAACAGGTATAATATGAACATAGGTATGTAGTTTCGTTATCGTTAAAATTGTACAAAGGAGTTAAAAAGTTACATAGTGTAATAATGGTAAAACAGAAGAGTGCTTAAGATACTTTAAAAGTAGTTATTGAGGAACGTGTAGGTATTTACTATGTTGATTTTATTATTAACTTGATCATGAATAAATTGTTCGAAAGCAAGTTTTTCAAGAATTCAGCAAAATTAACGCAGCGATAAATAGTACCTACACATAGAAAAAAATAAATAAAAAATACAAGAGTTGTAATATCTTGAAAAGTTATACAGATGAGTTCAACAAGTGTATAGTGTGATAGTAAAAAATAGTACAAATTATGGTACAAAAAGTACAAGATAATATTAATACAAAAGAGAGAGAGGATAAAAAGGTAAGTACTTAGGTAATCTTTGCATACATAAGTATTAAATTTTGTTTTTATTGTGAACATGAAGAGACCATCGATTTTAATTTAATCATTAATATATTATTATTGCTAGGGCACCAAGATTTAAATAGAAATATAAGTAAAATGTGAGTTAGTAATACGAGAGGATTGTTGTTAAATGTGTTCTTATTTAGCTACCTTTATTATTCACATATTTCATGTTTTGCGATACTTAATAATTTGATAAAGGTGCAATTGATTGATTGATATTTATGGCTTTATTTTAAATATTCTAATATACTGAGTTTGAATTTAGACACAGATTGGTGACGATAAATGTCGATTGAGTTGTATTTATTTCCGAGTAAATGGAGTCTTTGGATAGGAGAGTTTATAAAATAATTATTAGCGGAATTGGTAACAGAATACAATGCATTCGACCGAGTTTCGCGAGTAGGTACTCGCAAATTAATAAAATTTGTCAAATCGAGGGCGTCCAGTCTGCCATTCGCTATTTTGAAGAGACAAACTAAATCACTTTTTATGCGCCTTGATGTCAAATCGGTTATGTTAAGTAATTCCATTAGGTATATATAATTAAGTTCTTCAATCGGTATACCCAGTTTGTAGTTAATAAATCTTAAAAACTTATGCTGAACTCTTTCAATTTTTTGTTGGTGGGTTTTGTATAATGGAGCCCAGATAGTAGAATTATATTCTAAGTTGCTTCTCACCAACCCAGTGTACAATAATTTAAAGGAATTAATTGATTGAAATTCTTTAACTGTTCTCAGAATAAACCCCAGACATTTCATGGCCTTATTGGTTATTTCATTTATATGAGGAACAATATTAAGGGGTTACATGGGTTTTACGGTTTCAAAAAATCATTTTTTTTATTATTGTCTTATTAGGTTCTACAACATCTCTAGAATATTGTCCTAAATTTTCAAGACGATCCAAGAAATAGTTTCGGAGATACAGCCTTAGGAAGTTGCGCGCTCAAGGCTAAATAATAATGAAAGCTTGAAACAGTTAATCTGGAAAGTTACTCCAAAAATACTTCCTGCTGGTTCAAAGGTCGTTGATATTGCTGCATTAGTTTCTGCTTGCACTTTTAATGAAGGAAAATCAGCTTCATCAACTTTGTGACCCTGGAATCGACGATTCAATGTAAGTTGAAAATAAAAATAAAATTTCCAGTTTGATTGTCACTCAAAACTTTAAACACATTTTTCTCGAAACTGTGTTTTCAAAGTCGGTTGTCAAGATTTCTCGAGAACTACTCAACCGATTTTGATGAAATTTTACATACGTCTTTGAAATACAATTCTTAAGAACTTGGACGAAGGATTGATTTTTCTTACGATTACAACTATTTAAAAAAATTAAAATGTAGAGCAAGTTTCACCGAAATTTGCATTTTTTTGTAAAAAGGCTTACCAAAAATCCAATTTTCACTTTTTTTTTTTTACCCTTCGTCCAAGTTATAGTTTATGGTCTTAACCAAAATACTTATTTTCGTTTTTTTACTTCAAATGATCCTGTCGTGGGTTCTGCTGTCAACGCGGACGCATCATTTTTCCGAAGGGTCACCGGAAATGACGTCGCAATGGCAGAGTTTTAAATATTTTCCTAAGAAAATAAAGAGTTTTAATAAAATATTTTATTTATTGTATGGAAAAAAAATTGTTGAAAATAGGCTGATTTTACCCCGATTAAACCCATGTAACCCCTTAATGCGGTACACAACCCTAATAATTTTTGTTTGCTCAAAACTCACATTTTAATCATTTCCGGCGAATTCGTAACTGTATTAACTTTTTCACTCCAACCGATTGATAACTGAGGATGTAAGTTCTTTATATTTAAAATTCATAAAAACAAAACCTTACCATAAATATATTTTACGTACAACTATTTAAAACTTTATAACCAGTTTTTCAACTATAAAAAGGCGGTAAGATGGGTAATAAGATGGGTCTCCTGTAGAGAAGTAAAGTAAAAAATATACTTTAATTAAATGAAGACATTATGAGCGAAACTCAATCGAAAATCTGGAAACAGAAAAATCAGAAAAAGATCTCTGACAGACACCTCTGGGACTCGAACCCAGGACCTCCCTACTTTCCGGGTTGGGCGCTCTTTTCAACTGAGCTAAGGTGTCGATATCCAATTCGGTCACCTTTAACTGTACCTTACTTCGACTAAGAACCACCCATATTATCTTCATTTTTCTTAACGCATATTTTTATTGGCTGCCATCTTTATGAATGATTGCAAGATTCAACTCGAACTAAAATGCAATCTAGATGGTGTCTGGATTAATTTTTTATCCATTTTATTTAATGTGCGACATCTATTGACTCTTCTGCAAGTCTAGGATGAATATTATTATTTTTTATTTTAAATTTTTATGAGTAAAACCTCAAACTGTAATATTTTAATTAAATGAAGACATTATGAGCGAAACTCAATCGAAAATCTGGAAACAGAAAAATCAGAAAAAGATATTTATACCTCTGGGACTCGAACCCAGGACCTCCCTACTTTCCGGTCCCAGAAGTGTAAATATCTTTTTCTGATTTTTCTGTTTCCAGATTTTCGATTGAGTTTCGCTCATAATGTCTTCATTTAATTAAAATATTACAGTTTGAGGTTTTACTCATAAAAAGTTAAAATAAAAAAATAATAATAAAAAATACACATTTACATATTTTAATATGCATCTATATTTTTTACACTTTTGTATTTTAATATGTACTAGCAGTTAAAAACCCGCTCAGCAGGTTTTTGCTGCTAGGCCCTGCGGGCGACTTTTGGTTCGGCTTCGCCCAGTTAGTGTTTGTGACCACTTTATAAATCCAATAGGAACTGGTTTCGAAAATAGCCTGTTTCTCGGATCCACTGTCATCCGATGATAGTCACCGGGACAAAGTAACCGAGATAGGCAATGACGTCACATATAATATATAAAGCCGCTTGATACAACTGAGTATTACCGTCAATCTTTCCATATTCGGAGGGATACTGCTAGTTCACTAAATCGTAGTATTTATACTTGCCTGAGGCACGTCCACACCAACCTGCCGACGGAAGTGGCGACATCTTGTGACGAATTTTTGAATTTAAAACTGAATTACAACGTAAGCTAATTTTGAAATTCCACGTACACGTTATTTGTGGCGCGGAGCGTAAGGCATGGCCTCACACATGCAATCGAGGTCGGGTTCTGAAATTCATCCACGCGGTAGGAAGGCTATTAAGACTGTTTTATATATATTTTTTGATTCCAGGCCAACTAAGAATAAAGTCAGCTCAACACCTTTTGGAAAAGTCATTAAAACGTATGAAAAAAATAATTTTAAAATAGCCCATAACCCTAACCTAACGTAACCTATTTAACCATTTTTTTTATATATTTTTTTTAATCACTTTTAATGACTTTTCTGAGATGGTTCTGAGTTGGTTCCATTCTGACTTGTCCGGTCACCATATTTTTTAAGCTTTCGGCAACCCTGACCAACAGTAAGTTATTTTGCCTTTAGAGATAAAAGGGGCATATAGCCCTAAAGCCACAACGTAATATTATTTAATGAAGGTTTTGTAGTCTAATTACAGCGGCCATGGAGATAACGAAAAAAATGGCGCAAAGTTATAATATATCCATTTATTATTGTCACTTAACGGACACGTTTAGGGTTTTAGAAGGGGATATGGACTTAAAAATACAACGTCATAATGTAGCCATTATAAGGGACTTTGTAAGAGGCAGATGTTCTCAAACTGAGGGTCGCAAATAACCACGTTTTTGAAGGAATATAATGAGCGATTTTTTCACTTATTTGAATTTTGTAGTAACTTTCTTTCATAAGTCATAATGTAGGCATCATGCCGGAGTTTCTCAACAACATCTCAACAATAACAAAGATGTTGGGTTTTGTCATACATAATTCAAAAGAATTTACCAATCTTGCAGTAATAAGGCTGCTTTACTTTAGCTTAAGTAGCATTCTCGAGAGTGGGTCTCGGATATGTGGACCTGAGGACATCGTCTATGTACTAATGATCGAGAAAATACAAAAGAATTTTTACGATACCTCTATATGAGAGAGTTAGGTTTCTACCCATGGCTGTTTCCAACAGCATTTATCTCGGGAATGCTGGGTATCTGCAGCCTTAGTACCAGAAGAGATGTCGCATTACAGCTGATGGCTTATAAGCTTTTAAAGGGTTTTATATCGGTACCCGATATTCTGGCTAAATAGGGTTCTATGTCCCGGATAGTTTCACGCGAGGCCGCCAACACAGGATTTTGATTCTTCCTAGGTGCAGAACTAACTTACCGATGGTGATTGATGCCCCTGGGAAGAATTACGAGGTTAATTAACTTCCTCGCAGGAAATGTGGATATTTTCCACATGTCCTACAATAATTATAAACGTGAAATATTACTCATGTTTTAATTGTACCTTAAATTTATTATGTAATTTACTTTACCGCTTTTACAATGTTTTGGTTTTTACACTATATTTGCAAATAAATAAATACGAAATATCGAAGAAGAAAATCACTCAGAGCCTACGCCATCTTTGGGGATATTGTGAGTAGGGTTATTTTAAGGAAAGGGAGGAGAGAAAGTTTTAGGAAGGAAAAAGGTACGAGGGGTGGGTAGGATTCTGAGTGTCAATGTGTTCAGGAGTGATGGAAGTATGAACCCACCCTAAATTAAATTAATGTGGTTTTCATCGTTTTGTTTTGGTGTAGCCGTCAATATCGGAAACCAAGAACTATTAAGTTTAGCCCGGTAGTCGCCGCTATTAAGATTAATAGGGGTTTTGTGGATTTTAATTTGTCTCCAAGATTAGGCGTGTCACAATCTACACATCTCTCCCGATGATTGACCCGCTGTCCGAAATGTTGTCTAAAGAAGAAAGAAAAGCAACACGGCATAATAACCTAAAACTTAATAATTAACAGAACACCCTGAAGTTCTATTCTTCCCAGACCACAGACACAGAAAGTTCTGTGACAAAGGTTTAGAGGAGTTCCACAAATCTACCCAAAACCAATAAATAGATAAATTTACATAGATCAAAAACATGTAATGAAATTCCTAGAAAGGGAGAGAGATTATTATGCTTATTTTGAATTCTGTTTCAACCGACCCCCCCGGGTTAATCCCTTCTACGATTATAAGTAAAAGGACTCAACCCTCGTTCTGTGGATTACAACACCGAAAAACAATGGACAACTTTGCTCCGGGAATTTTCACAAATTAACTTGAATTATTAACAGAGTTATACAACAACTGTATTAACTGACTTCCACGGAGTTAAATAGATGTTAAGTTCGTGTATTGTCAGAACTTATTAATTATCGTAATTTACAAAAGTGGCGCAAAAATTTAATTTTATTCTCTAAAGTTTTAAATTAATTTTTGGTTAGGTGTATTAATATTTTAATTAAGGTAAACCGGATTATGATTGCCCTCATCTAGTGATTGCCCGCTCTATAACTATGATTACCATTTTCTCACTGATTATGTAAATATTTAAGAGGGAACCGGGCGGCATGCGGTAATGTCACCGTGGTTGTTCAATCTATACATGGATAATTGTATGCAAAAATTGAAAGAGATGGGATTGGGCGCGAAATTGAGTGATCTAGAAATATGTTGTCTGTTGTATGCTGATGATGCGGTGCTGATTTCTAAAAGCAGTAGAGGTTCTTGTAGTTTTTATTGTGTTTTTATATCTTTTTTTTTGAATAATTTTCATAATTTTTATATTTTTGTAAAGTTCTTACGGGTACAGGACCCTTACTTTTTTGTTTTACTTTTTAATTATAATTTTAATTATGTAAAAATCTGTCATTGGATATTATGTATATTATTAATGTTATTATTACAAATGTAAAATATCTGTTGATTTTTCTTAATAAATAAAATAAAATAAAATAAAGTATGGAAGATCTACAGTCGCTCGTGTCTAGGATGAACGAAGTATGTATGAAGAATGAGTTAATGATGAATGTAAGTAAGTCTAGAGTAATGGTATTTGAAAGAGAGAGTACGAAAACAATGTGCAACATAGTTGTGAATGACGAATACTTGGAGCAGGTGGATGAGTTTGTGTATTTGGGAAGTATGTTTACGAGAGATGGGAAGACTGATAGAGATATCGGAAGAAGGGTAAATGCCGGTAACTGCATTAATGGAGGACTGAACGCCGTTGGCGGCAACGAAAAACTGTCAAAAGAAGCGAAGCTAGCCGTCCATAATGGAGTGCTGGTACCAACCCTGATGTACGGCAGTGAGGCATGGAACTGGCAGAGAAAGGATGAAAGTAAACTGAATGCTGTAGAAATGAAATTCCTGAGACGTATGTGTGGTAAAACCATATATGATCGTGTGAGAAATGTGGAGATCCGCAAAAAATGCAAGGCTGATGTAAGCGTAATGAAAAAGATTAAGAAAGGGACGCTCAGATGGTTTGGGCATGTAGAGCGAATGAATGAGGAAAGGAGTGTAAGGAGAATATATGACGCAAAAGTGAATGGTAGACGAAGTCGGGGACGCCCGAGGAAGACATGGCACGACCAGTTAATACAACATTGAAATCGACTATTTGTGTGTCAGTATTTATTTTATTTATTTATTTATTTCTATTCTTGTACATACACTTTACAAATAATTACATAGTTTACATAGATAATAGGTTAGTAATAAGAAAAAAAAAAACATGTTAAAGATCCGTAACTGTATGTAAATAGGTTAGTCGTAGTGTTTTGTGAACACCTCACTAGGCGAACCTGTGCTGAGGTGTTCCCATGTTTGGGATTAAGTGCTATTCTGTCGACCTAAGTAGAAACACTGTAACCTCCTTGATATTGTCAAGAAGGGCACTGTGGGTCGACCCATGGCGGCAGTATCCTACACATAAATTAAAAGATGTAAGTATGTATGTAATTAAGTATGTTTTGATTTTTTAAGTGGAACGTTTGCGCGGCCCTTTTCGGCCCATTTCATATAAATCTTAAATTTGGATTTTAGATCAAAATACCTAACCAAACTGAAAATTTTTGTAATCAAATATCTAGTACGGATGTGAGCTACATTATTTATTGTTGCTTTAAATTATAAGGCCATTAAAGATTTTAGTGTTTCATGATTTTAGAGGCAAACTTGGGCAATTATTTGTGAGTAAATGAAAAACAATAAAATAATAATTTTACTGTGTATTTTATAAATATATTCTTGATAGTCGCGACCATTACCTTTTTTTATGCATCTCCTTCTTTTTCACATATCGTTTAAATTTATTATTTATCTTTTTCTTAAACGATAAATTTCATCGATGGGTCACCACACACTCTTCTTTATTTTTGGGAAGCGGGTTTGGGTACCGCCGCCATAAGTCGCCCGAAGTGGTTCGCTACGTTTGGTAACTAAGCAGAGGTGCCCTGGTCAATGGGTGAGGTTTGTCCGTGCCTTGACGGCGGAAGCGTTTGTTCATCTACTGCGTGGCGGGCCGGATCGGGAAAGACTGGTTAATGGAGACCTCCAGCAGAAATCTCTCAACCCATCGTCTAGCATATAGTGGGAGGGATGGATTTACGTCCATTATCATACATTAACCCCCAGAATTCTATGCAACCCTTATAACTTTTCCTTCTCAGAACTTCCTCTCGTTCCTTTCCCTAAAAAGACCCTCCACACAGTATCCCAAAAGATGACGTGGCCCCGGACGGATTTTTCCTCAAGACCTCCTATGTGGAACTAATGTTAAAAAAATAATGCCTGAATAGGTTATACATACATTAATATATTTTATTAATAGAAATACAAAGGCGATGCTGAGAGTACTTTCAGTTTCAGTGTTGTGTTTTAATTTGTGGATAAGACTAATTGAATACGTGAGGGGGATATTACCAACAAGGGGGGTATTATGAAAATTGTTTTTCGCAATTTTCCGAAACAAAAAGTTTTTGTTTGGGCTTTTAATAGCTTAAAAGGTTAGATTTAATATGTTACAACCTTTTGTATTAAACTCGTGGTAAAATTGCTAACATATCAGGCGTACCTTTAAATACTAATTTTACTTAATACAAAAATTAATTAATATACTTAGATAAATAATTTAAATTTAATTAGCGTTAAACCGCGCCTAGTAGTTAGAGTTCTGCGAATTGTAGACCTCACGCTCAGAAAATTCTGAAATCATAAGGTTTGTAAGTAGGTGCTATAGCTATCTACTTAAGAGGGAATAACCAGACAAAACCGAAAATATGTCATTTTTAAATCAAATTTTAGGTGTATTGACTCTGTTCCACAAAAAAATTTTAAATTAATTTCGAAAGATTGTTCTTTTATAAAGTGAAGCTATTTTTAAAATATCGAGAAAAAATGTTCATTTTTAGTACAATAAGGTTTTACCGTAGGTCGTTGGCAGATTTGTTAAATTTTCAAACAAAATTATTTACTCGAACCCAGACCTCTCGTCTAACCGGGACGTGCGCGTTTTCCAATTTCGCTATTGCCACCTTCTGTCAAACCGTCATATTTGTCAATCTCATATTTCAAATATTTAGAATCATTAATATTATCTCCAACTAGTTCTTAACTCTCCAGAGAGGTCTGGGTTCGAGTCCCAGTTGCGACCATTGTTTTTTTTTCTGTTTTTCTGTGTCTTGTTTTCTTTCATATTTTCATTTAGATTATTTGTGTTATCTTCTTCTTCAATGAAAAATCAATAAATTATTTGGGAAAGCTACTTTTCAGAATATTAATAATAATAATTCTTTTAAATACCAACCGGGAATTATTAGATTCCTAGTCAAATAAAATTATTCACGCCAAACACTTCAATTATCTCAACCAAAAGTATGTTGACAAACTTTCGTCAAACAAATGGTTGAGTATTGGAGAATTGAGCGCAGAAATAGAAGGATTTATGCTTGCCATTCAGGATAGAGTCATTAATACTAAAAATTATAGGAAGTATATAATCAAAGATAGAAATCAAATTGATGATTTATGTAGAAAATGTTTGGCTTGTCCGGAAACTATAGAACATATTATATCGGGATGTTCTATATTAGCGCCTTCCGAATATACTTTTAGACACAATCAGGTTTTAAAAATAATTCATCAAAGTTTGGTAATTAAACATAAATTGATTGATTGCCGTAATGTAGTACCATATTATGAATACGAAAATTCGTTTTTAGAAAATGAATTTTATAAAATATATTATGATAAAACTATACTAACAGACAGAACGATTCGTCATAATAGACCCGATATAGTTTTACATGACAAAATTAAAAAAATTACTTATATCATTGATGTCGCTATTCCAAATTCCTGTAATATTCAAAAATCTGTTTCTGAAAAAATTAGAAAATCTACAGATTTAGGAAATGAGATTAAAAGAATTTGGCATTCTCGGATAAAAATATATACTATACACTATAAAAATAAAATAAAAATATACACTATAAAAATATTACCATTTGTTATTTCGGCTACTGGCATTATACCTAGCTCTCTAATTAAAAATTTAGGCTTATTAGATTTGTCAAAGAATCTTTATATAAAAATGCAAATATCAGTCATATTAAATACATGTAGGATTACGAAAGATTTTTTAAATATTTTTATTGAGGGATCGGTAGGATTTATCGGTTCAGTTAGGAGTTCTATCGAGCCGAACCCTCTGATATGAAAATATCTGGAGTCGGTGAAGTATTTTCCCATATGGTCTCTGGTAGGTTGACGTTTGTTCTTGTATAGTTTTGTATTTAGTATACTTATACAATGCAATTACATCGCGTGAATTGACTAGATTAGCATTTGTGGAAAAGTGTGTGGAAGGATTAAGTTTTTCCTGTGAGGAAGATTTAACCCGGACATAAAATCTATAGAACAATAAAATAATTAATCTTCATGTACCTACACGAACGACTAGACAAATGTTAACATTTTATATACAGACATCTCATTCCAACTATAGTTTGCATTCTCCAATACAGCGTCTGCATAGTCTTGGCAACAAATATTTAAACAAAATGGATGTATTTGATAATAATTTGAGTTTTTCAAACTTCAAACGGCGTACGTGCCAACTATTTCTTCCTGCTTCATAAACTATCTTTATCTCTGTTTTTATTAACTTATATTCTATGTTATCTACTTTGTGTCAACTCTTATATTTTATGTTACCTATATTTTGTTTCTTATACTTTATGTTATTTCCTATATTTTGTCAAAAACATGTGGTGCACTATATGTAAAAGCCCTATGGGCTTAAATAAATAAATAAAATAAAATAAACGTTTTTTTAATGAACAAAATATAAATAACACAAATTAATCAAATTAAATATATTTCTTTGGGAGATGAAGATAGGCAGAAAGGATGGCCGCCAAACAACTTGGTCATGGCACACACATTCTTTGCTTCATTCACATTCATACATCATCTCATACATGCCCTTCTGTTGTTATGATTCTTGACATGGCCTTGGGTTCACTTGAATTGATCGTGCTGTTTCTTCCTCGGGCGTCCCTGACTCCTGTCGTTCACATTCGAGTCGTAATAAATGTGTTCGCCTTACACTCATTCTTCATCCATTTGTTCTACATGTACGAGCGTCCCTTTCTTAATCTTACTAATTTGGCTTACATCAGCTTTTTTTTTTAATTTAGCTCTACACAGGATACCCGTGGAAAACAATTTCCCTTTGGGGCCTGTGTCATCTTTGGGGAAGCTGGGTGAGGGGTTTTTTTCTGAAAAGGAAAGAGTGGCAGTTCTAGGGTAGAAAAAGGTATGAGGGGTGGGTAGTAATCTGGGGATAGATGTGTCCAGGAGTGACTGACGTATGAATCTCTCTCACCGCGGTGCAAAGCATGGGTCTAGAGAGGTCAAAAGGTCTCCCTCAACCAGTCTTTCCCGATCCAGCTCGCCACGCTAGAGATCAGCTAAAGCATCCGCCGCCAAGACCTAGACAATCCTCTCACCATGAACCTCACACATGAATGGTAGCGAAACACTTGAGGTGACGTATGGCAGAGGTGTTAGTTATCCAATAAATAGTTCCCGTGCGGCGGTACCCATACCCTCCTCCCAAATTAATCATTACTAGTTGTCGCCCAATAGTCGAAATTCGACCATAATTGTAATGTTTTTTTTATTGATTTAATGTATTTTTTTTGCAAAATTAAAAAAAAAAATATTAGTATTCTGCACTCCTTCTCTATATAAACTATAAGTGTGCAAAATTTCATACTCCTCCGTCCGCGCAATTTTCGTATAAAGGGGTACAAAGTTTTTGCTTCGCGTATTAATATACTGATGATTCTCCTTACACTCCTCTCTTCGTTCGTTACATGCCTGAACCATCTGAGCGTCCCTTTCTTAATCTTACTCATTACGCTTACATCAGTCTACCATTAGGCGTATATAAATTTCACGTCAAGTGAATTTTCGTTGAGTTCTTAGACTTATACACACGGGTATAATATAATAAATTGTTATTCAATCTCCAAACTTCTAACTATAAACGAAATGGCGGCCATACGAAGACAAATGACTCGCATGATGCTAGTAATGCCCGGCCCACCGCTTAACCCGCCTCGCGCCGAGCATGATTTAACCTTCCCCTCTCCATCCCCTCCCTCAGACCTCGCCACAGAACATAGCGAGGTCTAGGAGACCCCAACACCCTGCGACATTAATAACTTCATATCACTGAAAATAAAATATCTAGAAGTGTAGGATACCCGGAAGGTAAAGGTTCTAACAGGACACCCGGGAGGTAAACGAAAGGCGTGCAGACCTAGGCTGAGAGGGGAGGATGATGTCATTGAAGGTTATCCACCACATACCCGCCCTGATATAAGTAACTGATGGTTACTCCTTCAAGGCTCTCGCAAGGACTCTAATTTTTTCGAAAGAACGAAGCTACATTTAGTTTTGAACGAATCTAGACCTCCAATGCCCCTGCATACAGTGTTAGTAAGTAGTATGCAAGTGCTTACATAATAAACTTGATACAATGGTGTTAGTAAAACATAAGGGTATGGAAAGATGATAGAAAACAAGACGAAGGACGCTCGCGGGGGATTGTATCTTGCGGATGCTGCAAGCACCTGCAAGAAAGGGAAGAGACAAACATGTTTAGATAATAAAAAAATGACTCTGCAGTCCGAAAGGGTTCTCTCTCTCGTCGTCTGGCAGTACCAGCAAGAATGTTTGTTTGTTTGGGAGGATGCAAGGGGACTACTCCATGTTGCAGATTGGAAGACGACGGCCGAGGACAGAGGGCGGTGGAGGCTTATCCGGAAGGAGGCCAAGGCTCGAAATGGGCTGTGGTAATCCCGTCGGGGTCACCAGTTATAGCGGTGATGTGTGGCGATGATTTGTAGATGGCAGCAGTGGGATTCTATGTTTTTAATATAAGAATGAAAGATCGATTGTTCAAAAAAATGATTAATTTAATTGAAACATTTTTATCACACACGCGCTATATAGAAGTTTGTAACACGGAACGGTAATGTAACTATGATTTTATGAACCGATTCGAGCTGATGATTGGGATGCAATAATCTCACGGATTCTCGTTCTGCGGCGTGACGTTTGAACCTGTGTGCCGATGTTGCCATAGGTTAGGTGTTTATTGAATTGAAAAATCATTATTAAGTACTGTTCCTAATCGTAGTTCCTACACGCCATTGAAGAAGAAGAAGAAGAAGTGTAGTTCATTCTGCCGATTCAAGGAGTTATTCTCCAGATAAGAAATGTGTGGAACGAATGTTTCCGATTCCGATTCCGAATGCGTTTGAATCGATCTGAGTTCGCAAAATGTAATGAATCGATTCCGGATTCACTTGCACTCTCTCACTCGGATCCGGATTCAGCCGAGTGGATCGATTCATTGGACTCACTGAGATTCGTGGAATCGAACTCATTGTGTCGCTCCGCCGGAGTCATTGAATCAGCTGGAGCCAAACTGAGTTTGGCTCCGGCTGATTCAATATTCAATGCCAAAAATTGATTCCGGACTCGGTGGAACATCACGGAGTTATGCGCGTCGATGTGTTAGTGTCGAGCGTCGCGTCAGGACCTATGTCATATTTGGGAATGATGTGTGGAGGGTATTTTTAGGAAAGAAAAGAGAGGAAATTCTGGGAAGGAAAAGGGTATTAAGGGTGAGTAGGAATCTGGGGGTTAGTGTGTCCAGGAGTTGAGTGTCCTCAACCATTCTCTCCCCATCCGTCCCCCCATGCAGCTGGTGGACAGACGCAACTTCCGCCAAGACCCGAATAAACCTCACTCCATGAACCCGGGCACCCCAAGTCACCAAACAGAGGTGGATAAGTTTTTAGATTTTCACGGCCAAAAGTATTTTCGTTATTTGTTTTTGGGGTGTTATGCCGTGTTGCGCTAACTCCTTCTTTAGCCAACGTTTCGGACAGCGTTACGTTATTTGTAATCTTACACATCTGCCCTGATGATGGACACTGTAACGCTGTCCGAAACGTTGGCTAAAGAAGGAGGTAGCGCAACACGGCATAACACCCCAAAAACAAATAACGAAAATATGGCAGAGGTGTTGGTTATCCAATAAATCGTTTCCGGGGCGGCGGTACCCACATCCGCCTATCAAATTGATAGAATAGAAATCTCAAACTAGATCTTAATAACCAGGTACTTCACCACCTTCCTCTTCCTTCTCTTCTTCCCCTCCCCACTATCTTCAGCCTTACAACATACCCCAATCAGAAATTCCAAAGTCTCACTGGCTCCTGACGGTTGGGAGCGGTATTCGCGTAAAAAAAACGAAAATAGCTAAACAGAGTTCTATTACAACATTATTCGGGTGACGTCTATTGACATTTTCAATAACTATAACAATTTCGATACTAAAAACCATGATTCCTTTTTTCTGCCATTTAAATCACATAACATAACTTCTCTACCATTGTTTATTTCATCTCTCTTAACTCTTTCGCTCTCGTCTCTCCAAACACCCTCTGGCCCCCCTTCCGGCCGCGGTCTGGGCGGCCGCAAAGGGTTGACAAGGGTCCGCCGGCTTAACACTTTGAGGACGGCCGACGTGACCTTATAACACGCTCAGGCCCAATCATTAATGTAACTGCTACACGAATCCGGGTGGCTTAAAGGCATTACTGAAAGTAAAACACACACAAACGCGTCTCAACGGGTTATTTTATAAAATTATAATAATAATGTATAGATGTGGACAGTTAGTTACAGGAAAATACATAAATGGAGACAATCATTTCTTGGTTACAAAAAACCTGATTGTATTTGAATTCCTCCCATCATTGTCATTAGTAGTAGGCGGCTGGCGGAGGCAAAAACATTGCGAATGTATGGCGAGCAATATGCTGAAATAGGCCAAAACCAAATGATCTTTTATATTTTATAGCTAAGTCTGTTGGCCCCATAAAACAAATATGACCGGTCAAATAACGATAGTTTAATTGTTTTGCATTTAATAATTAGCAGCTCTGGAATTTTCGTTTTGCCTCAGCGTTCCGCCTCCTGGTCATTAGTATAGAAGGAAAGAGTTGCTCGTGCAGTGATGGAGAACTTAGCTAGCAAAGATACACCTAAGCTACTGATATGGTCGTAATTTAATTCGACTGTTTTACATTTCATCTGTCTATAAATTTGTTTATGCGTTCCGTCTCCGTTTCAAGATGATTGCCATTTTTGTGGGTTAGTGAAGATTAATTTTCAAACTTTCTTATTCGCATTTCATTCTTTTTTTACATTAGCTCCACAAAGAAGGCCTTAAGGAAAAAAATTCTGTCGGGTCGTATGTCATCTTTAGAGATGCTGTGTGGAGGGTATTTTTATGGAAAGGAAGGAGAGGATTTTCTGGGAAGGAAAAGGGTATGAGGAGTGGATAGGAATTAAGGTTTTAGTGTCTCCAGGAGTGACGGACGTATGAATCCATCCCTCCCACTGCGGTGGAACCTGATTTTCCGTGAGAGTCCTGCTGGAGAGATCAAAAGGTCTCCCCTAACCAATCTGGATCCCGATCTAGCCTGAATGCATCCACCGCCAAGACCTGGACTAACCTCACCCCATGAACCCGGTCACCTTAGGAAATTTTCCTCAGGGCCTATGTCATCTTAGGGGATGCTGTGTGGAGGGTCTTTTTAAGGAAGGGAATGATAAGTTCTGGGAAGAAAAAGAGTATGTTGGGTGGGTGGGAATCTGGGTTTCAGTATCTCCAAGAGTGACGGACGTATGAATCCATCCCTTCCACTGCGTTGAATGGCGATGCTTCGAGAGAGTCCTGCTGGAGAAATCAAAACGTCTCCCTCAACCAGTCTCTCCCGATCCGAATGCATCCACTGTCAAAACCCGGGCAAACCTCACCCCGTGAACCAGAGCACCCCTTCTAACTCACCAATTATCGCAAACCATTTGGTTTGATCTATAACAGAGGTGTTTGTTAATTAGTAAACGGCTCCCGGGGCCGTGGTACCCAAACCCGCCTCCCAAATCAGAAAGTATAATTCCTTATTTGAATTTTTTTAAATCCTACATATATTTGGTTTACAATTAAGAGCCATTAACCAGCGGCCGAGAATTTCAATTTCGTCGAACGATGATCTTGCGATCGTACCCTTGCAACGGTACGGGGTGGTTCCGATAAGCAAGATTAATTATTCTCCACACCAGCATTTTAACATAAAAACTCAATATCGATTTTATTTCATTCCAAATGATAAATGCCCACATTCAAAAATGCTCAAATTCGTGATCATAAAACAATTAAAATTACGTATTTTTTGTAGATAAGTTTTGATCATAAGTATTTATAATTTTTCAATAATGTCTAAGCAAAATAAGAATGTAATTTTTTTTGAATTAATTAGTTTGTAAGGCCGTTAATAAATGTACAAACTGAAGTATTAAAAAAAATAAAACATAATTAATATTCTAAAAAGTAGCTTTCCCAAATAATTTATTGATTTTTCATTGAAGAAGAAGATAACACTTATAATCTAAATGAAAATATGAAAGAAAACAAGACACAGAAAAACAGAAAAAAAACAATGGTCGCAACTGGGACTCGAACCCAAGACCTCTCGTCTAACCGGGACGTGCGCGTTTTACAATTTCGCTATTGCCACCTTCTGTCAAACCGTCATATTTGTCAATCTCATATTTCAAATATTTAGAATCATTAATATTATCTCCAACTAGTTCTTAACTCTCCAGAGAGGTCTGGGTTCGAGTCCCAGTTGCGACCATTGTTTTTTTTTATGTGTCTTGTTTTCTTTCATATTTTCATTTAGATTATTTGTGTTATCTTCTTCTTCAATGAAAAATCAATAAATTATTTGGGAAAGCTACTTTTCAGAATATTAATTATGTTTTATTTTTTTTAATACTTCAGTTTGTATATTTATTAACGGCCTTACAAACTAATTTATTAAAAAAAATTACATTCTTGTCCACATCTCCTTTCCCTGCCCACTATCTTCAACCTCGCAACCAATGCACCCCAATTGGGAATGAAATAGTCTCACTGGATCCAGACGGTTGGCAGCAGATGGGACTTTTGTGCTAAAAATAATAAAAAAATGGCCAAATCAATAATTTTCCTTCAATCTGTATAGATCGCATCTATTTCCATGTGAAGCGCCTGTTGTCATTCCATTGAATGTACATGATGTTAGCACGTTTGCAGACAATTAAAATTCAGGCGTTGATTATTATTACGTATATAATATAATTTGCACGGTTCCATGCCAACTGAGAATAACGTCAACTTAACACCTCCTTGAAAAGTCATTAAAAGCTATGAAATTTTTTTTTAATTAGCCAATAACCCTAACCTAACAGAACCGATTTAACCATTTTTTTATGTATTTTTTATCACTCTAAATAACTTATCCGAGAAGGTTCTGAGTTGGTTTCATTCCGAGTTGTCCGGTCACCAATTTGCACACCTAACATAACAAAAGATGGCGGTAGTATAAATATTGTAAAAAAAACACTGTTCGCAAGTTATAATACATAAGCATAAGCTTTAAAATTTAAAATATTAAGATGAATTTATTGCTTGCGCCCGTACCTACCCAATATGAATACGAATAAATAGTTTTGTCCACAAACAAGCTCAATTCTTACAAGAGAGACTAACAAATACAATACTGTATTGGTGATTCAAAACAATATTGTATTTTATTATTTTTTTATTTTAACTTTTATGAGTAAAACCTCAAATTGTAATATTTAATTAAATGAAGACACTATGAGCGAAACTCAATCGAAAATCTGGAAACAGAAAAATCAGAAAAAGATATTTGCACCTCTGGGACTCGAACCCAGGACCTCCCTACTTTCCGGGTGGGTGCTCTTGTCCACTGAGCTAAGGTGTCGATATCCAATTCGGTCACCTTTAACTGTACCATACTTCGACTAAGAACCACCCATATTATCTTCATTTTTCTTAACTAGCTAACTTCAGAGCTACTTGTGAAGATATACGAAAGATTATCAGTCAACTGAATAATTCCAAGTCACCGGGGATTGACAATATTCGAATGTTCGATATTAAAAAACATTTAACCATTCTATGTCCGGTAATTACCCATCTAATTAATAAAATCTTGTCTCAGACAGTTATACCGGATGAGCTCAAATGTAGTATTATTAGGCCAATATACAAAGGGGGAAAACATTCCGAGATAGAAAATTACAGACCAATAAGTATACTGCCAGCTATTGAAAAAATTCTAGAAAAATACATCTCCGTAAATTTAATAAAATACCTAGAAAGTTTCTCCATTATTGATCCCAACCAATACGGATTTCAAAAAAAGAAAAGTACAGAAATGTTACTGCAGGACTTTTCGAATTACACAAATCAAGAACTCAATGATAAAAAACATATTCTGGTTTTATTCATAGACAACTCTAAAGCGTTTGATACTATTGATCCGACAAAACTATTACAGATATTGGAGGCGATTGGAATTAGGGGAAAATTACTAGAACTACTCAAAAACTATTTAAAAAATCGACAAATTAAAGTGAAACTCTTTCAAACTTACAGCAAAGCTAAATTTATGTCAACAGGAGTCCCGCAAGGGTCAATCCTCGGTCCAACATTATACATAATATTTGTTTCACTCATGAATAAAATCTTCACATTTGTTAAACATTACGTTTATGCTGATGATACGGCACTAGTTATTTCGCATGAAGAATTAGAAATTGCAATAAAACTCATGCAGCACGATTTTTTATCCTTACAGAAATGGTCACATGATGCGGGTCTTATAATAAATTCAAAAAAACTAAATTAATGCATATACGATCTCCACATGCCAAATATACCATCACACCTGTAATAAAGTCGCATACATTTGAGTGCATACACAATTCGTCACAGTCCTGCAAATGCGGAACCATTGAACTTGTACAAACATATGTATATTTGGGGATAACTGTAGATATGCACATGAAATGGGATACCCACATAAGCAACATCTGCAAACGCCTAAGAGCTATTGCGGGGCGAATTTACAAAATAAAATATTTTATGCCCATTAGTACGCTAAAAATAATTTATTTGTCACTAGCGGAATCCACTATCAGATACGGAATAACATCTTGGGGAAACTCGTGCAAGACAAATATAGGTTATATTCAAACGATTCAAAACTCTTTGACTAAGCTCTTGGTAAGCAAAAGTGTTTATGCACAAAGAAGGGACATAAAATTACTTTATGAATCAGTTAACATATTACCTGTGCGAGGAATATTATGGTTTAAAATTGTATGCCAAAACCTATTGTCGGACTCAATTTACAAAGAAAAAGTAGATCATGAACATGGCACTAGATTTAGTAAAAATGAGGGTTTGTCCGTTCCGAAAATTATAAATAAATACGGCCAACGGACATTCACTTATCTTGTCCCCACCATATTTAATAAGATGCCGATGAATTTCAAAATCGAATCCAATTGCCCCACTGATCTCAAAAGAAAAATTAAAAAATGGCTAATGGGTCAAAACTTTTTGTACTGATATTGTTTGTAATCTTATGTATAAATACTATCTATAATTAATTTAATCTATCAGTAATTTACCTGTGTTATATCTGTCTGTCTGTATATTTTATGCTTTTGTATTGTAGGTACTTATAAGTTATTCTTCTGGAACTATTTTGCTATTGTGTTTTCTTATAATATTTTATGTTTTAGTGTTTTATTAATATTGTCAAATTGACCTGCTGACAGTTGCCTTGGCAGTTTAGCGGGTGATTAAAATGAAGAATAAAAAAAAAAAAAAAAAAAAACGCATATTTTTATTGGCTGCCATCTTTATGTATGATTACAAGATTCAACTCGAACTAAATGTAATCTAGAGGGTGTCTGGAAATGTTTTGATCCATTTTATTTAAAGTGCGACATCTATTGACTTTTCTGCAAGTCTGGAATGAATATTATTATTTTTTATTTTAAATTTTTATGAGTAAAACCTCAAATTGTAATATTTAATTAAATAAAGACATTATGGACACATAGTGGAAGATACTATCAGTAACGCCCTGGTGACCACCATTCAGAATTGAAACGTTGCTTGAAATGGCTTTAGCCGTGTTTAGTGACCAGATCTGAATAGCCAGGTACTTCCCCACCTTCCTCTTCCCTATCTCCTTCCCCTCCCCACTACCTTCAGCTTCACAACATACCCCAATTGGGGATGCCATAGTCTCACTGGCTCCAGTCGAGAGCAGTTGGGACTCTTGTGCGGTATTTCATAAAAAAAAAGCATTGGGCCGTGAAAATCTAAAATCATACCTGGCGTGATGGTAAGTTAGTTATTAGGTATGAATATCAAAGGAATTTATACATATTGTCAATTTTTTTGTAATAAATTGCGCAGGTACATACAGTAAATATAGAAGCAGATTTTTCCTTGATGCATTTGAATGAAGAAATGTTTTATTCGGCAGTACGTCCTCTGCACATCCCTACGGGGACACACACTTATATTTTGTGTAATTAGGTACAACTATTTCCCTTACATTGTTTAAAGTACGCCGGAGGACCAATTGTCTGCGGATCAACAAATGTCATGGATTTTACAAAAATAATTAAACTATGAAAGAGCAGATTATGAATCCTTTTAAGTTTACTATTAAGGGGAATATAAACGCTAGAAATATTTCGATTCTCACGCATACAAAATTTGGAATCGCGCGTCGTATTTGCACGAGGAAAGTAAGCGAAAAAGTGGTTTTTATTTATTTTGTGCATAATTTAATAAGAATGAAAAAAAATTAGAACATACAAAACGTCAAAAATAGTCTTAGTTAAGTCATGGAAAAACATTTTTTTAGTAGTATACGCTTAGATTTTTTTTGTAAATAATAATTTTATTATAATTCCAATACATAGAAAAGCTTCAATTTATACTTTGCATATTTTTTGATGTTCATAATGTAAACCGATTCGTCGTAAAGATGAATCTAGATAGTATCTAAATAGGATATTATTTTCTTTTTTTTTTTACATGAGCTCCACACAGGAGGCCCTGAGGAAAATGATTTCCCTAATGGCATCTTCGTCATCTTTGGGGATGCTGTGTGGAGGTTTTTTTTAAGGAAAGGAAAGAGAGGAGGGTTCTGGGAAGGAAAAGGGTTTAAGGAGTGGGTGGGAATCTGGGGTTCAGTGTATCCTGGTCATCCTCCTCCAAGACCTAGACAAACCTCACCCCATGAACCCGGGCACCCCTGCAAAATCACCAAACGTAGCAAACCACTTGGGGTGACCTACGGCAGAGGTGTTGGTTATCCAATAAAGGCTCCCGGGGCGGCGGTACCCATTCTCGCCTCCCAAATTGTAATTGTTTTTCAAAAGAAGAAATGATTAAAGTTTGTTCAATTTCATCATACGAGTACTCGCCTCCTTCAAGTCCTAATCTCTAAGCAATTCCTTGTAGGAAGCGATGTTGTACGGATTCGATGTGACAAATATGGATGTAGGAAGGAGACCAAATGACACTAGCATATTCAAGGTGAGGGCGTACCAGCAAACGAATAATTAAACTTGAGCAATCTATGAAAAAGCAGATTATGAATTCTTTTAAGTTTACCATTAACCCAACCCCTACAGCGCAAATTTTGTGAATATCATCGACCGCCGTATAAAGTTCGTATCTTAAAACTATTATTTGAATAGCTTTGAAATTAAGTTATTATTCGCGTAAATTTAACAAAGTGAATTTATGCTAACATATTAACAGATGTTTTTGGCAGTGAAAGGGTCTAGATTTGTAACAGACGATACACAGTTTTTTGTTGTTAAACCTGACCTTATATAAAACATTTAGAAACCAAATAACAGATTTAACTAAGGCAAAACATTAAAAGAAACATAGCTTATTACCATATATCCGTATGTTTTCTACTATCGTACTACTGCGATAAGGGTTCCAATTAATTTGTTGTACGTGATATCAAGAAATCTTATTTTTGTTATTATTTCTAGGTACAAACTCGTAGAAATCACTTTCTCTTTACAGTCAAAATGAACCTATTTACCGTAGTTAATAATAAATTAAATACATGTATAGGATTACAAAAGATTTTTTAAATATTTATATTGAGGGATCAGTTGGATTTATCGGTCCAGTTAGGAGTTCTATCGAGCCGAACCCTCTGATATGAAAATATCTGAAAAATATGGAATATTTTCCCATTTGATCTCTGGTATATTGACATGTTGTTCTTGTATTGTTTTGTATTTATTATACAATAGTGCAATTGCATAGCGTGGATTGACTAGATGATCATTTGTGGAAAAGTGTGTGGAAGAGTTTAGTTTTTTCTGTGGGGAAGATTTAACCCGGACATAAAATCATTAAAAAAATGTTTTTTTTTTTTTTTTTTACATTTAATACCGCACAAGAGTTCCAACTGCTCCCGTCTGGAGCCAGTGAGGCATCCCCAATCGGGGTATGTTGTGAGGCTGAAGGTAGTGGGGAGGGGAAGGAGATAGGGAAGAAGAAGGTGGGGAAGTACCTGGCTATTCAGATCTGGTCACTAAACACGGCTAAAGCCATTTCAAGCAACGTTTCAATTCTGAATGGTGGTCTTACACCAGGGCGATACTGATAGTATCTTCCACTCTGGAAAGTGCCGCAAATATACTATTTATTATTTTAAATGAATAAATTGTGAAATAACACAAATTAATCAAATAAAATTTATTTACGCACGCCGGGTTCGAAACCGCGACCTTCGGATTGTGAGTCGATTATGATTTGTACAGCGCCGTTTTTGTGAGAAATCACTTAAAGGGGGCTGTACCTGTTTCTTATTACCAATTTGGACTAGGAAAACCATATCTACTAGCAGTTAAAAACCCGCAGGCTTTTGCTGCTAGGCCCTGCAGGTGGCTTTTGGTTTGCCTTCGCCCAGTTAGTGTTGGTGACCATTTATAAAACCGATAGGAACTGGTTCCAAAAATAGCCCGTTCTTCGGATCCACTGTCATCAAGCGATAGCTAGTCACCGGGACAAAGTAAACGGGACAGGCAATTTATTTATTTATTGATCAACGCCCTTTTTCAGGGCTTTTACATATTAATGGTAATAAATACAATATTTATTATAATTTGAAATTAAAACACTTTTGTACTTTTTTCCACTAATTTATTTACACCAGGACCGGTTTCATCCTACTACGGACATTTTCAGACTGGTTAAATAAATTCGTATATATTCATGTGAATTAAAAATATCCATTTACTATGTAAAATCATTCATAATTTTTATAATTAACTTTATAATTACCTAGATGTACCTTAAATCAACAAATAACTTATAATACCTTAAATTAACAGAATAGAAACATTCATTATATAGAGACAATGTTGTGTACCCCTGCTTAAGTTTGTATAAATGCCATAGCATAAGAATTTTAACTACTAGTCTGAAAATGTCCGTAGTAGGATGAAACCGGTCCTGGTGTAAATAAATTAGTGGAAAAAAGTACAAAAGTGTTTTAATTTCAAATTATAATACAATGGAATTCCACCACGAATTAACAGTGCAAAAACTAGACTCACAATATTTATTGTACATAACTGAACTGCTTCAGTAACAATATTTTATATTTGTTTAAAGATAAACTGAAGATGTCCACGGACTTGGTGTAATTGTTTCCTTCCATTAGTATTCTGGATAAAGAGGAATACATATGGTAGTTAGTCCCAGAATTTCTGCACTGAAATAAATCCTGACTTCTTGTATTACGTTGTGGAATCCGGAAGCTTATAAATTCAAGCAATACCGGACTATCAACTAAATCATGTAGAATTTTATATAGAAATACCAAGTCAGTGAAAATTCTTCTGTCTGACAATTTGAGCATTTTCATGTTATTTAACAGAGTGTTGTAGTTCAACATAATTGTTGGAATCCCCATTTTGAAATTTAGAAAATGTAAGAATTTGTTTTGTATTCTTTCAACAGCTTGTACATGTATTTTATAATGTGGATTCCAGACGGGAGAATTGTACTCAATGGCTTCATATGTAATATATAGCCGCTTGATACTATTATTCGCAACTAAATATTATCGTCAATCTTTCCATATCCGAAGAGATACTCAAATTCGCAAATTCGTAGTATTTATACCTGTCAGGGGCACGTCCCCATGCGACCTGCTAACGGAAGTGGCGACATCTTTTGACGGCGCGTACGACGTGGCGTTATAGATTCTTAAATGCTCTGACAGATTTTGATGGTTTCTTATAGATTTTGATTTTGAGAGATTCAAATAAATTGTGATAGATTCTGAGAGACACAGAGAGATTCTAAGACTTTGATACAGCTACTTCCAGATCCAGAATCGATTAAACGTAATTATAAACATTAATTCTGATGGAAATTCCTTGCTGACAGCATTAGGCATGCAACAGGCCCTATGCCAGAACACTACACAAAGGGCTGGAATAACAAACACTCTGGAGACGGAGACTGGAAACTGGAGAATGGAGTCGAGAAGTACACAGAGCAATCGAGGTTCGAAGCGCATTGAATATTCTAGTGGTCAACTTCGATTTGGGAATATGGAATACGGGAACTTGGTACAGTTGTTATACACACTGTATTGTACCAGGCCGAATTGAATAATTACGTACGTTGCTCCGAAATTTGTAAGTTACGTATTCCAATGTTTGTGTCTCGAAATTTGTTTGATAGAAGTAGGGTACAATAGTTTAATTTTCTAATTTAATTATTAACTTTTTAATTGTTCTCTAGACTAAGTGTTCGGGTTAAATCTTCCCCACAGGAAAAATTTAACCCTTCCACACACTTTTCCACAAATGATCATCTAGTCAATCCACGCGATGTAATTGCATTGTATAAGTATAATAAATTCAAAACTATACAAGAACAACACGTCAACCTACCAGAGACCATATGGGAAAATACTTCACCGACTCCAAATATTTTCATATCAGAGGGTTCGGCTCAATAGAACTCCTAACTGAACCGATAAATCCTACTGATCCCTCAATATAAATATTTAAAAAATCTTTCGTAATCCTACATGTATTTATATTTTTGCATCTTTATATAAAGATTCTTTGATAAATCTAATAAGCCTAAATTTTTAATTAAAGAGCTAGGTATAATGCCAGTAGCCGAAATAACAAATGGTAATATTTTTATAGTTCGAGAATGCCAAATTCTTTTAATCTCATTTCCTAAATCTGTATATTTTCTAATTTTTTCAGAAACAGATTTTTGAATATTACAGGAATTTGGAATAGCGACATCAATGATTTAAGTTATTTTTGAACTAATTTAATTATTATTTTTAACAATAGTTTAACTAAGGTAAGTACTTTAATTTTAAAAGGAAACGGGTATAGTACTTTAAATTTCTTACATTACAAAAAAAAAAAAATAATAATATAAATCTTTATTCAATTAAATTTGAAACATTATAACTAAGAAAATACGTGTTCAGTGTAGTTTACAATAGGTTATAACAGTACAAAGAGTTAACAAGTAGAAAGTAATATACATATGAACAGCAGGTTAAAGGTAGATTTAAATACAAATTCATAGTTATATAGTTGAAGATTTTTATAACCCGCCTCACTAGGCTAGCCTGTTTTGAGGCAGTTATTTTGTACGTCAATCTAAAATACTTACTAACATACCTACATTTGTATTAATAATATAATGTTTACTTTAATGATAAACTCTAGTAAAACCAACCAATACATTGGTATCGTTAGTAATTGCGGATTTGGGTGAGTGCACCGGTAAAGGCCCTATCATTACTTTTAATCCAAATTTTTATGTTTTCTTTAAAATTTTTTTGTGAGTTGCATTTTTTTATCAAGTCTGGAAGAATGTTGTAAAGTCTTGTTGCAAGGTATTTAAAGTTTCATTGACCAAAAGTAGTATGCATTATGGGAATTTGTAGTCTTTATCATTTTTTCAAGTATTTAAGTGAGTATTGAGTCTTTTTTCATAGTATTTATGTATATTTGTGTATAGATGAGTGAGGATTGTTTTTGAATATATCTGCCGAACGTCAAAAAAGACAATCTATGTCTTGAAAATGTAGATTGTATAGTAAGGTGGGTCATTTAACAAAAAAATTTATTTTTAAATTCCAAGAGCGATAAAAGGGTGCCAAATGGGTTCAATACGATGTGTTTAATATTTTTTAAATTTCTTCTTCCGGATTCACTTCAAAGTTTTGAAAATTTTAAAATTAAATTTTATTTTTTTTTACCAAACCATATTTTTTGTAATCTTCCATAACAAATGTAGTATATTTTGATGAAATCATTTACAAAAAGTCCCAAAATTGAGTCTCGCAAAATAATGCCGAAATTTGAGAGTAAGAAGGATTTTGCTGGTATTTGAATACACTGCCTTGAGATAATTTGAATTATATTCAAATTTATTTTTTAATAAATAAATCAAAATATTCCCTCCATTTCGTGTTTTATTAAAAATAGTTCATTTTTAATGATTTATCTAACATTTTTTAAAGATTTAACAAGGGTGGGGTTTTTCTATATTATGTGAAATTTCAAAGTCAATCCGGAGGAAGAAGATGATTTTCAAATATTATTAAAAAAAATTACGTGATTTTATATCTCAATTAAACACCGTTTTATCACTATTATACAAATCAAAACAGGATTTTTTCCCCATACAGTTGTGATCCGTACTATTGTATAGACAAATAGAAATATTAAATTATTTTTATACCTTTTTGTTTAGCAAGTTAAAAAAGCATTTTTTTTTTTGCATTTAACGGGTTAGTACTTTCTTCCTTCTTGTATTCATGATAAAGTGTCAAATCTTTATCATATTAAAATATAATTTTAGTAAGATTATTAGGACGTGATAAGCGAGTTTTTTTTGCATTTACCGGGTAAGTACCTTCTTCCTTCTTGTATTCATGATAAAGTGTCAAATCTTTATAATATTAAAATATAATTTTAGTAAGATTATTAGGACGTGATAAGCGAGTTTTTTTTGCATTTACCGGGTAAGTACCTTCTTCCTTCTTGTATTCATGATAAAGTGTCAAATCTTTATAATATTAAAATATAATTTTAGTAAGATTATTAGGACGTGATAAGCGAGTTTTTTTGCATTTACCGGGTCAGTACCTTCTTCCTTCTTGTATTCATGATAAAGTGTCAAATCTTTATAATATTAAAATATAATTTTAGTAAGATTATTAGGACGTGATAAGCGAGTTTTTTTTGCATTTACCGGGTAAGTACCTTCTTCTTTCTTGTATTCATGATAAAGTGTCAAATCTTTATAATATTAAAATATAATTTTAGTAAGATTATTAGGACGTGATAAGCGAGTTTTTTTGCATTTACCGGGTTAGTACCTTCTTCCTTCTTGTATTCATGATAAAGTGTCAAATCTTTATAATATTAAAATATAATTTTAGTAAGATTATTAGGACGTGATAAGCGAGTTTTTTTTGCATTTACCGGGTAAGTACCTTCTTCCTTCTTGTATTCATGATAAAGTGTCAAATCTTTATCATATTAAAATATAATTTTAGTAAGATTATTAGGACGTGATAAGCGAGTTTTTTTTGCATTTACCGGGTTAGTACCTTCTTCCTTCTTGTATTCATGATAAGGTGTCAAATCTTTATCATATTAAAATATAATTTTAGTAAGATTATTAGGACGTGATGAGCGAGTTTTTTTGCATTTACCGGGTTAGTACCTTCTTCCTTCTTGTATTCATGATAAAGTGTCAAATCTTTATCATATTAAAATATAATTTTAGTAAGATTATTAGGACGTGATAAACGAGTTTTTTTTGCATTTACCGGGTTAGTACCTTCTTCCTTCTTGTATTCATGATAAAGTGTCAAATCTTTATCATATTAAAATATAATTTTAGTAAGATTATTAGGACGTGATAAGCGAGTTTTTTTTGCATTTACCGGGTAAGTACCTTCTTCCTTCTTGTATTCATGATAAAGTGTCAAATCTTTATCATATTAAAATATAATTTTAGTAAGATTATTAGGACATGATAAGCGAGTTTTTTTTGCATTTACCGGGTTAGTACCTTCTTCCTTCTTGTATTCATGATAAAGTGTCAAATCTTTATAATATTAAAATATAATTTTAGTAAGATTATTAGGACGTGATAAGCGAGTTTTTTTTGCATTTACCGGCTTAGTACCTTCTTCCTTCTTGTATTCATGATAAAGTGTCAAATCTTTATAATATTAAAATATAATTTTAGTAAGATTATTAGGACGTGATAAGCGAGTTTTTTTTGCATTTACCGGGTTAGTACCTTCTTTCTTCTTGTATTCATGATAAAGTGTCAAATCTTTATAATATTAAAATATAATTTTAGTAAGATTATTAGGACGTGATAAGCGAGTTTTTTTGCCTTTTTGGCAATATTTTTTTTACCTGCCCACGTCCTCACTGTGCCATCTCAACGCCCCCTAATTTTCTGTGTCTTCTACTGCCCCCTGAAAGTATCAAACGCCCACAAGGGGCGTTCTCGCCCACGTTGAAAACGTATGGCTTGGGGTGACCTATGGCTATGGGTAAAGTTAGCCTCTCAAAAACTGGGCGTACTGCACGGGCCCCGCAGATACTTTAATAGTACACAACTACTAACCCTATTCAAATCGCAAGTGCGCCCCACAGTTGAATTTAGCAGCCACCTCTGGTCTGGAGCTCCAAAATACTTGGAAAATACCCTCGACTCTGTGCAGAAACGGGCGGTCCGTTTGATAGATTCTTCCACCTTAACGAACGAATTGCAATCTTAAGAGTACAGGCGTCGGGTGGGAAAGCTATCCACACCACCATTCCACCGGTATTTCAATGGAAGATGCTCTGAGGAAATAGCGTCATTGATCCCTTCGGAATCGGTGCATAGTCAAACGCGCGCCTAACATATGTACACGGTTGACATTTGTCACATGAGAACGGGTCGTTTTACGACTCTTCAACAGCTTTCAACAGCTCGGCTAATGAACGTCTCTATGCCAGCCTCTGTTTTACCTCCCTCCTACAACATGGGTCTCTTCAAGACCTATGTTCGTTCCTTCCTCTCCTTAAAAGAACCCTCCACACAGCTTCCCAGATGACATAGGCCCTGAGGGAAATTATTTTCCTCCGGGCCTCCTGCGTGGAGTTAATGCAAAAAAGCAGAATTAATTGAGTACCTCCATCTAGGAATAACTTATTTGAACAAACTTCTATTTTGGAAGTCATCACAAATATAATTATGTATATAATTTTTGTTTTTAATAAATCAATTGTAAAATAAGATTATTTAATCAAATATAAAATATTTGCGCGCCGTGATTTGAACCTGGGACCTTCGGATCCCTAGTCTAGAAGCTTACCCCTCGACCATGGAGGATCCAATGGCCACATTGGTTTCCATTCAAATGGACATGGAAGGCATTTCTAGTGTGTATTTTATGTTCAGCGTCGCCCATGAACAAAACTGATGTCTGATCCCATCATCAGGGCATTAGTTATTCCGTATGAGCTTGACGAGCTCGTGGGAGTTGAACCCTCGGCTGTTGGCAGGCAAGGCACGCGCGTTATCCCAGCACGAACGGTCGGCGACTTCTAGAGGACATTCTAAACACATTAATTCCCATGCAGAGGCACTGAACAGAGAATATCTAGAAATGTTCAAAAGAGGACTAGTTAGTACATAATGGTTTTTATTTGTTGGTTTTAGACAAAACTTGGCGGCGGATGCGTCTGCCCATCAACTGCGTGGCAGGCCGGATCGGGAGAGACTGGTTGAGGGAGATCTTTTGATTTCTCCACCCGGACTATCTTGACCCGGATTCCTACCCACCCCTCATACCTTTTTCCTTCCTTCTCCTCCCTCTCCCTAAAACACCCACCACACAGAATCCCCAAAGATGACATAGGAAAGAGGAAAATAATTTCCCTCAGGGCCTCCTGTGTTTTTTTAAAATTTTTATATTAACTCTATACAGGAGGCGCTGAGGAAAATTATTTCCCTCAGGGCCTATGTCATCTGAAATGCTGTGTGAAGGGTCTTTTTTGGATGAGGAAGGAATGAACACTGGTCTTGAAGAGACTCATGTTGTAGGAAGGAGGAAACACAGAGGACGGCAAATCGATCCACTGCCGAGCTGTTGAACACAAAAACGAGTCGAAGAAGCGATCCGTTCTCTTGTGATAAATGTCAACCGTGTACATATGTTGGGCACGCGTTTGGCGTGTTTCCCGAGTATGCACCGGTGCCGAAGGGATCAATGACGCTAGTTCCTCGGAGCATCTTCCATTAAAATACCGGTATAAATGTATATTATTCTTGAAGATAATATCTATATATTCCCCATGTCAAAAACGCAAATTATATGAAATTCCGGTATGTTTTTAGGTTTTCACGGCCAAAAAGTATTTTTGTTATTGTTTTTGGGGTGTTATGCCGTGTTTCGCTACCTCCTTCTTTAGCCAACGTTTCGGACAGCGTTACAGTGTCCATCATCAGGACAGATGATTAAATAATATTGGTGAGAGTGTTTACTTATGTGTGTACGAGTTTCTCTACGAGCTGGTGTTAGAAAAAATTCAGCATGGTTTTTTGCGTTTAGCTTTGGTGTAGCCGTCAATTAATGGATACCAAGAACTATTGAGCTTCGCTCCGTCGTCTCTGTTAATATTGATGGGGTTTTTATGGATTTCAATTGCCTCCGTAATTATTCGTGCTCTGTAAGTTTTGGGTCTTCCCAGGACTTCAGGAACAAATCCAAAGTAATGGCCGGTTTCGATTAAGTGCTCGGCGATTGCCGATTTGTCGGGGTGGCCAAGTTTACACGCACGAAAGTGTTCCGAAATCCTTTTGGAAATCGTCCGCTCTGTCTGGCCTACATAGACCTTGTCACATCCGGAACAGCTGAGTTTATATACTCCATCTGTTTCCAGAGGAAACTTAGTCTTTGCCGACCTCAGTAGGTCTTGGATTTTTGTTGTGGTTCCGAAGACCGTCTTGATGTTCTCTTTTCTCAACAGCCTGGCAATTCTGTCTGTTACATTATGGACGTAAGGCAGGAAAGCGCAGCCTTTTGACTCTTGTTCACCCCTGTCTTCGTTTCGTGCTGATTTGGCTCTTATGATTTGCCTTGTCTGCCTTGCTGGGTAGCCGTTACGCTCCAGTGCATCGGTGAGTTTGGTCAGTTCTCGGATTAAAAAAAAATCGCAAGGTATGCTCCAAAAATTATTATAAACACGGATAGCATTCCCACCCGACGCCTATGCCTGAATATCTTGTCGGTCGCTTGTTGATAGCACGTATTATCGATTTTTGGGCTTTTTGTAGAGGATCAATGAAATTAAGAGTTCGAATTGTATGAAATATACATCGCGTTTATTAGTAAGGCTTTCAGAGGTCAGGGGTTATTCCATAAATTAATATGAAGTCGAGTGAGTCTCTCACAATTCACGTAACGCTGTACTGATGTTTTTATTTACGTATTCAGTGCGTCGCGACGCGTCGTGTCGGGTTGGACGCCCCGAGGGTATGGCGACGGCGACGGTGTTGTGTTGGGCAGGACGATATAAATTATTATTGTGGTTCCAGTGTATAAGTAGTGGCTGTAATGACTTGTTTGGACTCGGAGTACCGTAAAGACGTGACAAAACTGGAGTGTTATTTTTCGGTTCCACGACGCCACAGATCCACATAAAATCTTAATTTATAAAAATGAATATTTCTTTGTTTGTCCCTTTTGCGTTCCTAAACCATTCATCCAATTGAGATGAAACTTTGATGATTTCATGTGCGCATGCCCACGAAAGTTTCTATACGTAATAGTGAGCTAAGGCTTTATGAAATTATTTCCTTTATGAAATTATTTCCTTTATTACTATTTTTTTTTACATGAGCTCCACACAGGAGGCCCTGAGGAAAATAATTTCCCTCAGGGCCTATGTCATCTTTGAGGATGCTATGTGGAGGGTTTTTTAAGGAAAGGAAGGGAAGGAGAGTTCTGGGAAGGAAAAGGGTTTAAGGGGTGGGTAGGAATCTGGGGTTCAGTGTGTCGTGGTCATCAGCCTCCAAGACCTAGACAAACTTCACCCCATGAACCCGGGCACCCCTGCTAAATCACCAAACGTATCGAATCACTTGGGGTGACCTATGGCAGAGGTGTTGGTTATCCAATAAAGGTTCCCGGGGCGGCAGTACCCATTCCCGCCTCCCAAATTGAAAACTATTGATCTGACTGCGATGAAACTTTGGTGAGATGTTGTGCGAACGCAAGCGAAGGTTTTTATATACACTGGCGAATTCTGGCGTTATGAAATTTGTATAAAAAATTGCAATAAGTAGCGCGCGAGTTGTTTGAAAAATGAGTGTATTTAATTTGTTTTAGCGGCAGGGAGGGAGAGGGAGGGGAATTCGGGAGGGCGGGAGAAAGGGAAATTCCAGAAGGGAGTTCGGGGAAGTTGGAGAGGGAAGGCGGGAAGGGAAAGGGATCGTGGAAAGGTTCACGGGGAGAAAAATTTATTTATATTTTTTAAGCGGCATTGCAACGCATGCCGGGAATTTGCTTGTTTTAAATAAATCAAATACATCGACATAGAGGTAATGATAATAAAAAATGTATTAATATTAGTGACTTTTTGCCTTCGAAAAACAGATTCGCCTTGCAACTGCCCAAAATTTAATGAAATACGAGCAACAAATTAAAAAAAACTAACCTAACTAAAACTAAACTAAATATTTTTTCAAAACAATAAGAAACATTTTTTTTTTTTTACTTTATTTATTCTCATTTCTTTGTACATATAATGTATAATAGCACATAGTATACATATAATATCATAATATATAATAAAAAATAGTATGAACAAGAAATGAAAACCCACTAAGGCACTGCCTGAGTGTGGGTAATATTATATTTCTTAAACAAAATACTATATTTCCAAGTACCCAAAGTATAAAATAGACTTAAAAAACATATAAAATATAAAGTTAGTATTACATTGGTAGAATAAGTGAAAAAGGTTTTTTTTCAGCTAGTATAAAAAAAAAATAAAAATATGAAAAAAAAATACTGATTTTTAATTTTTTTTTTTTTTTTTAGTTATTTAAAAAAAAAGATAAACAGAAAACACATTGTACTAAAGTTTAGAAAGTTACAGAAAGTGAGTTGTAGAAGGATGGATAAATTTATAGAAAAAGCGTTTCAATATCTACATTATTCAACCATAATTTTACCACTTTTACATATTTTATCATTTTATTTATCATTTGAGTTTGTAGTGGTAGAAGGTCAAATGAACGAGGACCAATGAAACTGCTATGTGTCTGCAATAATTTAGTATTGGTTTGAGGGGTGTAAAATATATTATTTATTCTTTTTTCATTCTGTTTTCATTTATTTCGAAATAATTTTTGTTTTTAAATACATATTTCAAAGTTTGTAATATAAATAATTTACGTATATTAAATATTTTAGTTTCTTTGTATAATAAGTTGGTCGAGAATGTTTTATTTTTGTTATATATGACTTTAATTATGTGTTTTTGAATTATTTGTAGAGGCTTAATAAATGTATCAAGTGCACCACCCCATCCTATAATGCCATAAGTGATTGATGATTGCACCAGGGAAAAGTAGACCATTTTCAATTTTTCAATGTTTAGTACTTCCTTAAGTCTATAAAATATGTAGATAAAGATATAATATTTTAGATAAAGAACAACCAATTAAAATTTATTATGCAATAGCCCAATCTCATCTACAATATGGTCTTATCGGATGGGGAAGCTCGTGCGATTCCACTTTAAAACCAGTCTTCATAGCACAAAGGGCAATTTTGAAAATTATACTTACGAGTCCCCATCAGAACTCCTACAGACTATGTTTTTAAAGCCCTGAATTTAATATTATTGAAACAATTTTATACAAAAAATGTTTAATTTACGCACTGATCTACCTATATTTTGTATCCAGCTTTTTATTTGAGATTTAGATGCAATAATATTGTTGTGATTTTTGAATAAGAGTGGGATTTTGTTGTATAAGAAGCTTTTTGCCCAAATGTTGTATTTGTAGTTACTTGTTGGATATGTTTTTAACCGTGTTACAATTGATAGTTGTTATTTCTTGGGTTTTGGAGTTTTTTGCTTCTAGTGTAAACAAAACAGGACGAACTTGCAAATTTAAAACATTTCTGTGTTTAATATTCTGTTGGTACATACCTCAGAAAGAAAAAAATGATGTTAATAACTTTTTTTAAAATTCCTCAGTGCTTTTTTAGTTAATTTCTTCGAATTTCTTGTAAAATTAATTAAAAAGCTATTTGAAATGCAAACGATGACATCTTTCAGGAGAGGTTCCGAGGAATTTCATGAATAAAGATATAAAGATAATTGTCCACTTTGAGACGAATTCATGGAAGCCATAGACATAATTCTTGCTAGGTTGGACCTTGCAAAGCTTGCTGGTATCGATGGTCTCCGTGGTCGAGGGGAAATAGCAATTCGGAGGACGCGGCTTCAAATCTCGGCGTGCGCAAAAAAATATTGTGGGTAGAGCACTGTCAAGTCATAAGGCCTGGGTTCGAGTCCCAGACGTGACCGTAACTTTTTCTGTTCCAGATTTTCGATTGAGTTCGTCTAAATATTGTCTTCATTAATTAAAAAATAAATCGAGCGCAGTTCACGCGCGGTTGGAGTGAAACCTTCGCCCACACTTTATCAACCAATAGAAGTTTTGAAAAATGAGGTCATAATCAAAGCGGCCAATAAGCGCAGTTACTGTAATGCGTCAATGACGCTTCGTAGATACTGTAATGCGTCATTTCCGTTTCATCCGAATTTCAAATCACAACGGGGCTAAAGAAGTTTTACTTAAAAAAAGTAAATTCAGTAAAATGTGAATAAAACTATCCAAAACTAGAAATTGTTACACAGTTAATCCCCAAGATATACAAAAAAAATCTAGAAATTGTTACACAGTTAATCCCCAAGATATACAAACAAATTTCTAGAAATTGTTACACAGCGAATTCCCAAGATATACAACAAACTTTCTAGAAATTGTTACACAGTTAATCCCCAAGATATAAAAAAAATCTAGAAATTGTTACACAGTTAATCGCCAAGATATACAAACAAATTTCTAGAAATTGTTACACAGCGAATTCCCAAGATATACAACAAACTTTCTAGAAATTGTTACACAGTTAATCCCCAAGATATACAAAAAAAAATGTCTAGACATTGTTACACAGTTAATCCCCAAGATATACAAAAAAATGTCTAGAAATTGTTACACAGTTAATCCCCAAGATATACAAAAAATGTCTAGAAATTGTTACACAGTTAATCCCCAAGATATACAAAAAAATGAATAGAAATTGTTACATAGTTCATGCCCAAGATGTACAAAAAAAATATTACAATATTTTAGACGCGTCAAAAGTTTTGTCTGGATGCGTGCCGCGAACTTTAGCGGAGGCCTATTTTTTCTCATCGGTCTCATATTTAGCTAAGTGACACCCTCTAGCGAATTTTATTTCAATCTTAAAGAATTGTAAATTCACTGCACGAGTGTATAAAGGCCGAATTTCGGAAGGTTTCCGCGAATTAGGGTACTTAAATTGAATTCGTAATTTTTTTCAAGAAATTTGGGTAAATTACCTAAAAGTACCTTAGTCAATCCGCCAATAGATGGCACCTTAATATTCCCCGACGCAGCCTGCTGGGGGAATTTAAACCTTAAGTTATTTAAATATTGGGACGTTTCAGGAAAAATGAAGTAAATTTTTATGTGAATACTGTAAAAATTACAATAAGTAGGGACTTACCTACATTGATAAATTTTATGGAGACATTTTAACGAATCCTCAACTAAGGGATGCTTTACAGATAGCCTCGGTTATTCGAACACGACTTTGGAGGTCGTATGTTACAATCCCGGCGTGCGCAAGTAAATTCTATTTAAGCCGCCGCTACCCGAATTTCTACAGATTTCTTACATATCTCCCTTAAACATTTGAAATTTTTAAGCTCTTAACAAAAAATATTTTATTTTTTAAGATAATATCTATAGATTTGCCACGCCGAAACGCAAATTAAATGAAATTCTCTCGATAGAAAAAAATCGCAAAGTATGCTCCGAAAATTTTTATTTTCACGCCTGTCTCTATTATTTAACAAGTTATATGTATGAAAAAATTCACAGTGTTTCTTTGAATATTATTTTAGACACCCCTACGAGATTTTTGCTCTATTCTAAACGAGTCATATTTTATTAAACATTTTCACAATTTCACTTCAGTTTTATCGTTTTAAATATTAGCGCGCTCTCTCCAACATTCGTAATTATATATCTCTCCATCTTCTTCTTTTCAAGCGAGGATACGGCGCCTTAAATATAATTTATATATTTGTGGCACGTGGTAGAGTGTTAGAAACTTTCAGTATCGCCCTGGTGAATTAAAATAAAATATATGAAGCCGCACAAGAGTCCCAATTGCTCAGCTGAGTCAGCAAAATTGTGGCATTCCCAATTGGGGTATGTTGTGAGACTGAAGGTAGAGGGGAGGGGAAGGAGATGGAGAAGAGGAAGGTGGGGAAGTGCCTGGCTATTCAGATCTGGTCACCAAATACGGATAACGTCATTTCAAGCAAAGTTACAATTATGAATGGTGGTCTTACACCAGGGCGATATTGAGAGTATCTTCCACTCTAGAAAGTGCCGCAAATATACTAAACATTATTTTAAAGAATTAATTGCGAAATAACACAAATTATTAAAAAAATATATTTGTCCACGTCGGAATTCGATCCGCGACCTTCAGATTGCGAGTCAAGAGCCTTACCCCTGGACTACGGAGTCCGTAGATCTGAATATCCAGGTACTTCCCCACCTTCCTCATTACATCTCCTACTTGTGCGGTACTCACATAAAATAAAAAATAAAATTTGGATTCCATGTACAAAACATTTCAAGGTTTTCACTCAAAGTAACTAACAAAACAACCATATTAATTTGTAATAAATTTGAACATCGATATCCCCACATACCACTAAGGTTCAGTAACGAGATGAGAGCGCCCACCCTGTTAACCCTAATATTCGATCCCTAATCCACCCTAACATACCCTAAGCTCATTACAAAGCCCCGAGTGCCACCCTGCTGTACCTTCGGTAATAGATACCTCGCCTTAAGTATGTACCTTTTCATTATGTCTGATAATTGAAAACTAACTCACTAATGTACTTGATTATATTAAAGGACTATACAATCTACACTACCTTAATATAATTACGCATTATTAATAGAAGGGACTTGAAAAATTTGCGTTATTTTCGGCAAAATTTGCGTTATTTTAAAAAAAATTGTCACATTTTTCCAAAGAATTTTGCAAAATTTTCGGAACAAAGTTTTATTTTATTTTTTCAACAAGTAGGTAGTTCTTTTGTTTGGTGACTTAAAAACTTAACTTAAAACGTAACTTAAAACATCGTTAAAAATGCATTTTTTTGGGTAGTAATTTTAATGTATAAACCACAAATTTTTGTTCCGACGTAAATATGTAATTTGTATTTTAAATGTACACCTACTAAAATTATTTGTTTTTAAATTTAAATTTTTTATTTTATATTTCTATGATAAATATAGTAACATTATTTTTATTGTTTTTCATTTACTCACAAATAATTGCCCAAATTTGACTCTAAAATCACGAAACACTAAAATTTTTAATGGCCTATATCTTATAAATTAAAGCAAAAATAAATAAAGTAGCTCACATCCGTACTATATATTTGATATACCTTTTGATTACAAAAATAATTTTTCAGTTTGGTTGGGTATATTGATCTCAACTCCAATTTAAGATTTGTATGAAACGGGCCGAAAAGGACCTCGCAAACCTTCCACTTAAGTTATGGGATATTTTTCAAAATTATTTTTTCATAATCCTAACAGCCTTTTAAGAGTTGTCGTTGAACCCAAAAAACATATTCAAATAACTTGATTATTCCAACACGACTTATTTTTTTGTAGCGTTCTAAGACGAGGAAATATATTTATGTTTTTGGTGTGTAATTCGAAAACGCTGATTTCGTAGTTACCCGATTTTAGTAATCACTCCACGATTTCGCGTATTTTTATTTAGTGATTCGCTTTATATGGCAGGCAGAGTATTGCACTCACCGCTCTGTTCAGCTGAAATAAACAAACATTATAAATATTATTATTACCTTGTTTTGATATCAAAACTACCCCGCATAGTACAAGTCTGAATTGTAACGATATTTGTACTCCCTACCACGTACTACGTTCTACGTTCGTTCCCAGCCGTTCTAATGGCATTAAAGCAACAAGCGACCTTTCTTATCGATCGTCCTGCGCTACTCGCTAGCTACTAGCAGGTAGTTCACAGTACACACTATACTATAGTACACCTGCCATATACTTATGTTCTCCTGGTCTGAGTTACGTTTGTGGCTTCGGTTCACGTAGTTTTCTAGAGAAATAAGGCTTCAAGCTACTTGCCTACCCACCGCTAAAGGGTAATCTATTTTCATGCTACTTATATGATTATTGTGACTGTGTTTGGGTATTATACGTAGGATGGTAATATATAATAATGGTTTGTTAAGAGAATACACAATACAAAATCGTATACTCTTAAGTGTGCCTTATATTAACATAAATTTATTTATTTATTAAAAGAAGTTTATACAATGAACAAAAATTGTGTTAATTCATCCGCCATGCTAGGGATGTCCCTGTGTTATGGCGGATGAAGTTTACAGATTGTGTAGGTAGTGTACAGTTATTAACTTATGCAATTCATTTAAGTAGTTTAAGTAACATATTTAGTAACAAATTAAGTTAGTAATTTAATTAACATATATGTAACAAGTTGTATTAATTATATTAAAATTCAATTAAAATAGCAAATTTTACTCATCATCGTTAATGAATGTAAGGATCCATTTTGATAATTTTTTTTTAAAGATATGGGGTTGGGTTTCGGATTTTAGGTTCTCGGGGAGAAGGTTAAACATTTTAGGAGCTAGGTACATGAAATGTCTTTGAGCTGATGTGGTGCGTAGTGTAGGAACATTGTAGTGTCGTTTGGTTATTGTTCTGGTGGTGTAACTGCGATGTAAGAGAGTTTTTTTCTTGTATTTGAACATGAAATGTGTTAGTGTAAATTTTAGATGAAGTTGGCGTATGTTTAAGACATTATATTCAGTGAAGAGTCTATTGGATGAATATCTTGTTGGTCGCTTGTTGATAGCACGTAAGTATAGGTAATTGGCGTACAAATCCTTGGCAAATGGTGATTAGAAAGTAGATTTTGGTACAAAAGAGGTATTTATTTATTAACTAGCGAGTTCCCGGCATGCGTTGCTATGCCACTTAATAAATAAATTGTTTCTCTCTGCGTGTCTTTTCCCATTCGTCCCGTTCCCATTCTGCCTTCCCTTCCTCTCTCGCGTTCCCGCTCCGCCTTCTCCGCCTCCCCTCTCACTTCTTTCACCCTCTTCCCCCGTCCCGCAAACCTCCCTCCCGAATTCTCCTCCCCCCTCCCAGTTTTCCCTCCCCCCCCCCCGCATTCCATACATTCATTCCCTGTACATTCAGTTTTCAAACAGCTCGCGTGCCACCTATTGCAATTTTTCAATACAAATTTCATAATGCCAGAGGTCACCAGTATATATAGAAACCATTGCTGGCAGGCACACATCAAATCCCCAAAGTTTCATCGGAATCCGATCAACTGTTAACAACGCATAATTTCATGATGCCAGAACTCACTATTGTATAAAGTAAGAATCGCGGGCACGCGCACATCATATCCCCAAAGTTGTATCGCAATCGAATGAATGGCTTAGCAACGCGTAGCATACATACATACATTGAGAGAAGTAAACATATTTTCTTTTTTATATAAATTTAATAATTTTGTGATAAATTGTTAGTAATTTTAAAAGAAATAATGAAAGTTAATCAAGCGAAACTATCAGAGAAAATTTTAGCCATAATATCATATTTAAAAAAAAATTGTTTGTTATTTGCGTTCATGTATTTCTAATGAATAGAAACATTTTTTAGTAGTATACGCTTATATTTTTTAAGTCATTATCAATTTTATTTTAATTCTATTCGAGCGAAACAAAAGTTACAGTTTCATTTATCTGAAGCACTTTTTTGGTTTTCATAATATTAACTGATTCGTAGTGAAGATTACACTAAAATAATAATTTCAAATTAGGTTAATTTACGGCCGGCGTGGTCGAGGGGTAAGGCGCTTGACTCACAATCCGAAGGTCACGGGATCGAATAAACTCGAAATGGCTTTAGCCAGATCTTAATAACCAGGTAATTCCCCAATTTTTAAATAAATTTAATATAGATACAAGTGGGTACAGTAGTGTTATATAAATTACATATCGGTACAAAATATATTTATAATCGCAATCTCACTAAAGAAGAAACTAGTTCTTGCACTTGGTGAGCGAGTTACACTAATTATAAGGGAAATAGAATAACATTATGCAAAAGCTAAGTATATATGTATAACAGGAACGATTGAAACTTCTGGATCACCTATGTGTGTAGGTGTACATATATAGGATTCGGTGACATACTAAAATACTGAGTTATTAGAACTTCTAAATAAAATAGAGATGAATATAGACTGATAATAAATAGATGAAATGAAAAAGAAAAACAGGCAATTATTTAGTTAATTATTCCTGACAAGTATTATTTCAGTTTGATTTCAGTTTGTTGATATCTTTTATTTTTTTTATTTCAATCGGAAGGTTGTTAAAATACTTTATTCCTAAATAGATATACATAATTTTTTTGCATTAGTTTGGTATTAAATTTTGGTATTTTTGCATTTTTCTTGAAGATATCCTCAACTCGAGGCACCGAGAAATCTGCGAAAAGCGTTTCTGTTGGATATGTGAAGGGTTTCTTTAGGATTGCTTTGATGATTAGCTTCTGGACCACTTTCATCGGTGTTAGAATATTGTTGTATGACCCCCCATCCAATAATTCTATATTGAATTAATGACTGGATAAGTGCATACTCTTTTTAGGTTATTGAGTTTTAAAATATTTCTTAATTTTATGAACTTATAAACACACTCTCTGATACGCTTAACCAATTCACAGATATGGCTCTTCCACTTCATATGTTGTTCTATTATCACTCAGAGATATTTAATTTCTGATACTGAGTTCAATGTTGAACAGCCTTGGATGTGATTTTATTACTTTTGTTATTGTGAATAATTATTTTAGTATCGGGGAGTGTTCTTAGTTTATTAATTGAGAAATGTAACAAATGTAACAATAGGAGATAGAAAGAGTTTACCAAGGACATTTCATTTGACGAGATATAAACATATGAGTAGCCGTAATCCTTCAAAATAGTTATTTAAGTAATAGAATAGGTGTCCGGAGTGCAACAGGACGTACGCGGCAGACTTTGTTAACCAGCGATTCCTGAGCTAATTTGGAGAAAAATAAATATTAAACTTACATGTTTGTTACTGCTGAGATCTGCAAAAGTTCAAGTATTTGAATTCCTGATGTAGGCTGGATTCAATTCTGAAAAAAACATAGTAAAATTATTTAATTTGTTTTTATTGATACCACATAACAGCTGGTATCAACCAGCAGAGTACTTAATTATTGGGAAATATTGAGAAGAAAAATAATAAGAGCGAGTAAAGTTTTGATTTTAAATTAGCTTCACACAGGAGACCGTGAGAAAAATTGGAGGAAGTTCTAGGAAGGAAAAAGGGTGTAGGGATGGGTAGGAATCTGGGATTCAGTGGGTCCAGGAGTGACTTAGGAATTCATCCCTCCTACTGCGGTGCAAGGATCCGGAGAGCAATGCTGGAGAGGTCAAGAGTCAGTCAGCCTCAAACAATCTCTCAGATGGCCTGCCACGCATGTGGTGGGCAGACGCATCCGTCGACAAGATACGGATAAACCTCACCCCATAAAAACGGGCACTCCTGACAAGTCCCCAAACGTAGCAAAACACTTGGGGTGACCTACAGCAGAGGTGTTGGTATAGGATTCTCTTAGCGAGCATACAGAACAACAACTGATATACCGGCTCTTTGTACTACGAAAACAATGCCATGTTTTTGCTAAAAAAAAAGTTTTTATACTGCAAGAGTATAATAATTGCCCAGAGTCAGTGACTTTCTTGAGTTCTTAAGTTGGGACACCTGTATTGTGCGGTTAATGTAAGTAGGGATGGGAATTAATTAATATAACTTGGTTTGCTTGATATTTATGATTATTGCAGAGCTCTAAGTTAGGTTGCGTATAATATGTGAACGCCCCTTTGGGTGTAATTTTCAGTTAGAAGAGCACCTTCAGAGTAGATTATTTAAGTAAACTTTCAGTATTTAACCGTAAGGCTATTAGAGCGAAGCCAATTTGGGATAAAAATTCACAAAATTACGCTATTTAAATATATTATTATTATTAACTACTGGAGCGACAGCGCAATTTAAAACTTTTTTCTCCGATTGCTCGACATTTTTTGGTGATCATTTTGAATATTTTCCGCCAAAATTAAAAAAAATTATACCTAATAATATATATATATAATTATATATATATTTATTAATTATACAAAGTGGTTATAGTTCTATATAGCCAATGAATTCACTTATCTTTTGTTGATTATCACATATTCGTAGGATTTATAAAAAAATATTATAAATTCGTAAATCTCTACTTAATTTTTGTTATTTATTTTTGGGGTGTTATGCCGTGTTTCGCTACCTCCTTCTTTAGCCGACGTTTCGGACAGTGTTACAGTGTCCATCATCAGGGCAGATGAGCTGATGATGATGGACACTGTAACGCTGTCCGAAACGTTGGCTAAAGAAGGAGGTAGCGAAACACAGCATAACACCCCAAAAATAAATAACAAAAATACTTTTGGCCGTGAAAACCTAAAACATACCTCTACTTAATTACTTACAAATAAGGGAAAATTATATTGTGGCAAAAAGCGCTCCAGCGGTTATTAATCAATGTTTCTGAATCTCAACTTGGCAGACATATATGGGTACAGTCACCCCGGGAACTATTTTTTAGATAACGAACACCCCTGAAATAGGTCACCCCAAATGGTTTGCTTCATTTAGTGATTTAGCAGGAGTGCTTGGGTTCATGTGGTGAGGTTTGTCTAAGTCTTGTCAGCGAATGCGTTTGCCCACCTACTGCGTAGACAGACTGGTTGAGGAATACCTAACCTAGACCTCTCCAGCCGGATTCTGTCAACCCTGCTTTGAACCGTAGGGGCAGGGATGGATTCCCTCCACACAGCATTCCCAAAGATGATACATGATGAAGGATTTTTCCTCCAGGATCTGTGTCATCGGTCTGCACTCAAACTCGCCTTCGCAGATAATTTAATAGTACACAACTGCTAACCCTGTACAAATCGCAAGTGCGCCCTACGGTTGAATTTGGCAGCCACCTCTGGTCTGGAGCCCCAAAACACCTAAAAAAAAATCCTCGACTCTGTGCAGAATCGGGCGGTCCGTTTGATAGATTCTCCTAACTTAGCAAACGGATTGCAATCTTTAGAGCACAGACGTCAGGTGGGAATGCTGTCCTTGTTCTACCGGTATTACAATGGAAGATGCTCCGAGGAACTAGCGTCATTGATCCCCTCGGAAGACACAGACGGGAAACACGCCAAACACGCGCCCAACATTTGCACACGATTGACATTAGTCACATGAAAACGGGTCGTTTCTACGCCTTGTTGTTGAGTTCAACAGCTGTGGAACGATTTGCCGGCCTCTGTGTTTCCCCCTTCCCCCATGTTTACTTCTTCCTTTCCTCAAAAACACCTTCCACACAGCATCTTCAAAGATGACTTAGGCCCTGAGGGAAATTATTTTTCTCAGGGCCTCCTGTGTGGAGTTAATGTAAAAAAAAAATTGAATCATTGTATTTGAGTTAGGGTAGAAAAATTGCACAGTTTTTTCCGATTTATAGCTAAGATCTTAGACAGAATCTTAGAATTCGATCTATTCCATAAAAGAATTAAGTCGGTAGTGCGGAAGGCAGTTTAAACATTTCAAAACCTTACATAACTCAGTTACTTTTATCAAAGAAATTCCCGGAGACATTTCTCAGAAACTGTAACTTGGATGCCAGAGTTTAAACCATTTTTTTGTAATGACTTATAATTACGAGACGGCATTACGAACTGGACCAAAACCGGTTTGCACAGGAAACAAATGCCTGTTCTTATTCTTCCATACTGAGTTCTTCTTGGCTGTGATATGGTCTGAGGTGACCAATTCTTTATGGGATCCAAACTATATTTATTTCCAACACAAACCATGAATAATAATTGATTTTATTTCCCATAATCAGGTTTTTACTAGTCTGTTTGACGGAGTTTCTTACGTATTTTTTATTGAAATTTTAGACAGAAAAACATATGTAAATTTCATTTAAGGCAGTATTCTAGTCTATAAAAAAACAATTTTTTTTCTTCATATTTCCAAAGTTTATTTATTCAAAAAATATCTCCTTAAAAGAATTTTTCGTAATTAGCATTATTTTAAAAGTTATAACCATTTTAAGATCGCGGTTTGGATGGAATCTAACCAGAATCTACATAGAACAAAATTTTTAACGCATTTTTCTAAAAACTACATTTTAAGAGACGGTTGACACGATATCTCAATTTCTACGGAACTAATTTGCTTGAAATTTGGTGTGAGTTTTCTCTACACATTAATCTATCGCCCCTAACAGATTTTTAACAAAATTTCAATCTAAACTATTTTTTAAAAATTCCAAAAAGTCAAAAAGTGGTAAAAAAATGTTCAGACAGCCGGGTACGGGCCATGGCAGCATTTGTTTAAATTAACTATAATTATTTTTTTCTTTCTGATTGCTATAAAGGTTGCAATCTGCAATCGTGTCATCCAGGGTGCGCCATTTTTTTGACACCTCCCCCTACAACACCCTGTAACTTTTTCAATTTTTAATTTTTTCGTTTAATTTTTTTTTTATGTATTCTTTAATGTTTAATAAATATTTAGTAAAGGAATAGCTGGTAAAAATATTATTTGTTTATTTTTTATTGCACCTGAAAAAACAAACAATTCATGCTTCTAGTCTAGAATACCCCCTTAACTAAAATAAATCAAAAACACAGGCGCCACTTTGCTACATAAAAACGAAATAGGATTCCGACTGGATAACTTAAGCATTAGAGCTATGGAAAGCTAAAAACATTAATAGCAAAGTAATCAACAACCAAATAAGTGTAAATAAAAGACAAGACACAATAAAAGACTTGAGCTGTTCCCTTTTGACAAAGAGCACTCTCTTCACAATCCTCCCTACCCTTCCTCACGCTTCCTCCACTGGAGCTCAGACCATTTTTTGCAACGCACTATGAAAGCAAAATGTATTTATTCAAGAAGTCATTTAAATAATATAATGCCTTGTTTTTAAGAATTGAGAATTTTTTTGTTTGTTTTTGTTTTGGGTACTTCATTACTTTACCATCTTTTACGTAAACATCTCTGAATATCTGGTTGTCTGATTCTCTTATAATGTCTGAAAGTCTGGGTGCTTGAAATTCTGAATGTCTGAACGACAGAATATCTGTAATATGGAATGTTTAGAATACTGATATTAGGAATGTCTGTGTGTCTGAATGGCTTAATTTGAAAGATTGCATGTTTACATATCCGAACGACTGAATTTATGAAATTTTGAATGACTGAATTTATGAAATTCTGAATGACTGAATTTATGAAATTCTGAATGTCTGAATGTTTGAACAGCTGAAAGACAGAATATCTGCATATCTGAATGACGGAATGTTTGAAAAAAATGTCTGAATGAATGGCTAAATGTATAAAATTCTGAATATCTGATAGTCTGAATGTTTGAATATCTGACAGACTTAATGTCTGCATATCTGAAAAAATGAATGTTTGAAAAATTTCTGAACGAATGGCTCAATGTATAAAATGTATGAAAAATTTAAAGACGGAATGTTGCATATCTGAATGAATGAATGTTTGAAAAACTGTATGTATGTACGTATGTCTGCATATCTGAATGGCTGAATGTATGAAAGTTTTAATGTCTGAATGTAGGATCGTTTGAATATCTGAAAGGCTGAATGCTAAATGTATGAATGTCTGCATACATGAATGACTGAATGTCTGAAAGTACGAATGACTAAATGCTTGAATATTTTAAACACTGAATGTCTGCATATATGAATGGCTGAATGTACAGCGCCCTTGAGGTGATTTTTCACAAAAACGGCGCTATATAAATCATCCAATTATTATTTATTATTATTATGAAAGAATAAATTACTGAATGCTTGAATATTCAAAATACCGAATGTTTGAATGCATAAATGGCTGCTGCGTGTCGGAATGACTGAAAGTCTGAAAGGATGAATATCTGAATGACTGAATGTCTGAATATTTGAAAGACTGGATGTCCGAATGTATGAATGGCTGCAAATCTGAATGGTTGAATGATAAAAAGTCTGATATTATGAATATATCTTTAGGTTATTGTCTCCAGCTTTTATTCTAAAACATGAATGGTCACCACAATGGGGTATTTCCACATTTTTTTTTATTATTGAAAAAAATTAAGCAAAAAATTACGATGATAACGGAATTTTTATTTTATTTTTATGACGACGACTTAACTTTCTATAACGTTTTAAAATACGCCTTTTTAAAATGCCACCAAAACGATGGTTTTGCCACCAGTCACTCTGTGATGTCACAGGCGCCTCTCATCATGCGATCGCCGCCTGTAGTGAGTCCGTAAGTTGTACTTGGTGTTATTTATTGACTTTCAGTTTGCTCGAATTATATCTTTATATTTATCCTATATTATCCCACTTGCAAAACATGTATAGTTTGGTAGACATGTTTACAAATACTACAAGAAAAACCCAAAATAAGATGTTTAAACGACCATTTCTAAGGCGACAAAAAATATCGACTGTGTACAATTGTTGGGAGTGCGTTTAATGTGTTTGACACCACCGCCGAAGGGTTCAATGACGCTAGGTCCTCGGAACATCTTCTATTGAAATACCGGTAGAACAAGGACACCATTCCCATCTGAAACCTGCGCGCTAAACATTGCAATCCGTTTGTTAGAGAGGGAAATCTATCGAACGGACCGCCCGTTTATGCTTTCTGAATTTTCAAATATTTTGGGACTCTAGACCAAAGGTGGCTGCCAAATTCAACAGGTGGACTTGCGGTTTGTACAGGGTCAGCAGTTGTGTACTATCTGCAGTATATATTGGCCCTATAGTACAGTAAGAAGAAGAAGAAGGAGGCTTCGATGGAGCCCCGTGCCTTTTTTTTAGATTTAAATTTTAAGCTACGAAAAACCTTTCGTTATTGACTATTTAAATTCATAATTTAAACGTGAAAACACCTTTGTATACAGTCGTAAGATGGATATCTACACAATAATGACTGCCTCCGTGGTCGAGGGGTAAGGCTCGCGACTAGCAATCCCGGCGTTAATAGGTATATATATATTGAGTTGTAGGTGTGTAAAATGTACATATTATTATTATTGCTGTTGTGGAGTGAGAAAACTCCATGTTGAAATTTAGTAAGCAGGTAATTATAGTTTATATTGTGTTTTTATATCTTTTTTTGAATAATTTTTGAATTTTTGTTTTTGTTTCTTACGGGTACAGGACCCTTACTTTTTTGTTTTACTTTTTAATTACAACTTTAATTATGTGAAAATCTATCATTTGATATTATGTATATTATTAAGGTTATTATTATAAGTGTAAAATATCTGTTGATTTTCCAAAATAAATAAAAATAAAATAAAATGTATGTTTATATAAATTGTATATATAAATTTTATAATAAACGTTTAAAAAATATATTTTTTATTTATTTTAAATCAAGACAAGAAAAGGGCAGGATTTAATTCTATTTTGTCAAAATATTGAAACCAGTATATAACGTATATAATATGAGAGTTTGTGTAAAAAAATGTTTTCATTACCATATCGTCTTAGAATCCCGAAATTTAGGGCTTAGAAAATTATTGTTATTCATTGTAGCGTCTATTTTAGGCAAGTTGTCGGATTACGCCGTTAAAAATACTACTGTCAGTCATTACAACTGAACAATATTATATAAAACTGTAGAAACATAACACAATCATAAACAATCATCTTAAATATGAAATAAAACCGTCCATAACCCCGAACAAGTCTAGGATGTTTAGATTTTTGATAGTAACACGGTGATAAACCTCGGAACGGCGACTCTTGCGACGTCATGCATCGTACAAGCAGTTATGGGCCGTTTACGTTTCGTTCCGTTTACGTTTCGTTCCGTTTACGCGTATTTTGAAATCAATAATTATGAATGAAAATATCAAAATTAAACATTTTTAATGCGATATTCATGTTCAGAAAAATAATCTTTAAATCTTCCACATGTTTTTAGCGGTATACCTGGTTTGTGGAAATACCCCATTCTGTCGGTTTAACAGGATCCCTAATAATTGCGACCAATCATTAAAACCTCTAGTCCAAAAGATCGTCTGTAAAAATCGTTATGTTGAATTGTTCTATGATAGGAAGAGCAGTACAGAACATGCCACCGGGATAAATTTATCGATTTTTAAACCATGCTTACCCTTTTTTTATTAAAAAATAAAATGCAGTTTTTGAAAAATGTATAAAAAATATGTTAGGTCATGGCGGCGAACACATTTTCCCACCTACTGCATGACGGGCCGGATGGTGGGAAACTGGTCGAGGGAGACCCATCCTAGGCCTCACAGCTTGACTCTCTCGACCCATCGCCTTGCAGTGGGAGTGATTTTTCAAAAAAATTTTACATGAGCTCTACGCAGGAGGCCCTGAGGAAAATAATTCCCTCCAGGACCTATGTCATCTTTGAGGATGCTGTGTGGAGAGTTTTTTTTAAGGAAATAAAGGAGAGGAGAGTTCTGGGAAGGAAAAGGGTTTAAGGGGTGGGTAGGAATTTGGGGTTCAGTGTGTCCAGGTCATCAGCCTCCAAGACCTAGACAAACCTCACCCCATGGACCCGGGCATCCCTGCTAAATCACCAAACGTGGCGAACCAGGAGTGATGGATTCATACGTCCATCACTCCTGACCATATTGTCCCTGGATTCCATTCTCTTATCTTTTTAGTTTCCGAAATTCCTTTCCCTAAAAAGCATCCCCAAATATGACATAGGTTCTTAGGGATTATTCCTCAGGGCCTAATGTGTGGAGCTAACTTAAAAAAATAAACTTTAATGACCATGACATCGTTGACATCGCGTTAGGTTTTGTGTCTCACCCAAGCGTCGTATATTCAATTCCTCGGTTTGCTAAATCCTTCATCACGAGACAAACAAAATTTTCATCTTACTATTGTGATAGTAAAAGATTTTCAAACATTGTCTGGCAATTCGTTACCCGGGAATGTTTGTCGAGAAAAATAAATTATGTAACATTTATTAGTACAACAACTCCAGAGATAATTTTAAAGTACCATCAGACAAGAAAAACTTAAAAAAGACAATAATTAATCTAAGACATGACATAAAATCTCTACTTGTTGTCTGGAAACTTGTTCAATTTAATTTAAATTTTCAGAAGCAAATTCCACTTTAGTTACTTTATACTAATGACCACAGTTAATATAATTTTATGTATAATACATCTGCGGGTCACATCTAAGCGGGCTGACATTATAAATTTCTTTTAATTATTAACAATGTACAGTAAAATGCATAGAACCGTTTTTTGTGTTTTACATTGTTTTTTAAATTTATTTATATGAATACCACACAAGAGTCCCAACTGCTCCCGTCTGGAGCCAGTGAGACTATGGCATCCCCAATTGGGGTATGATGTGAAGCTGAAGGTAGTGGGGAGGGGAAGGAGATAGGGAAGTGGAAAGTACCTATTCAGATTTGGTCACCAAACACGGCTAAAGCCATTTCAAGTAACGTTTCAGTTCTGAATTGTGGTCTTACACCAGGGCGATACTGAGAGTATCTTCCACTCTGCAACGTGCCGCAAATATACTATATATTATTTTAAATGGATAAATTGTGAAATAACACAAATGAATCAAATAAAATTTATTTGCCACGTCGGGATTCGATCCAGCGACCTTTGGAATGCGAGTCAAGAGCCTTACCGCTGGACTACGCCAGCCCTACTACATTAACTCCACACAGGAGGCCCTGAGGAAAATAATTTCCTTCAGGATATATGTCATCTCTGGGGACGCTGTATGGAGGGTCTTTTTGAGCAGAGGAGGTTTTAGGAAGGAAAATTGTATGAGGGATGGGTAGGAATCTGGGGTCAGTTTGTTCAGCAATGACGGACGTATGAATCCATCCCTCCAACTGCGGTGCAAGGCGATGGGTCGAGAGAGAGCAGCTGGTGTGGTCAAAGAAGGAAGGAGTGAACGTGGATCTTGAAGATACTCCCGATGCGTTTTGGGTCTTCCCAGTATTTCAGCAACAAATCCAAAGTAACGTCCGGCACACCAAAACTAATCCACGAAATCTAAGAGGATTCATGTTTGCAACACGGTATGACTTATAACATACATAATTTTTTTTCAATTTCTTAATTTGGGAGGCGGTTATGCATACCGCCGCCAGTCTGGATTGGATTTTATCGGATAACTAACACCAAAAACCTTCGCTACATTCGGTCACTTAGCAGGAGTGCCCGGCTTCATGGGATGAGGTTATTCCGGGTTTGGCGGCAGTTGCGCATGTCTACCTACTGCGTGGCGGGCCGGATCGGGAGACTGGTTGAGGAAGACTTTTACCTCTCAAGCAGAACTCTCTCGAATCATCGCCTTGCACCGCAGTTGGAGAGATGGATTCACACATCCGTCACTTCTGGACACATTGAACCCACCTTACCCACCTTTCATACCTTTTTACTACAACAGAACTTCCTCTCTTTCATTTACCTAAAAAGACCCCCCACACAGCACCCCCAAAGATGACGGAATTCCCTGAGGGGATTCCGTTCCTCAGAGCCTCCTGCATAGTCTAGCAAAAATAATTTCTTTTGTTGTGAAATTATCAAATCATAATATTTGATAAAACTTTTTTAAATGTCGAAATTATTCGTCGTTAAACCGTTTGTCGGGTCTAGGATTGACGGATTATTTTTTTCAAACTGGTATAGAGCGCATTTCTAGGAATGATCGGTTCAGTGGATAAATCCGAGTCGTGGTAATGAATTAGAATAAAAATATAATTAAGTTTATTTATGAATTTGTTGTAAGGTAATAAACACTTTATAAGATGGTGTTTTAAGTAATTAAAGATAATGAACCGAAATTAACATTAATTTGGTGACATGGTTAACGGTAATACTTCTGTTTGCTTCGTTAACAAGTTGAATTGTTAGGTTAAGCAAGAAAATTAAGCTAATACCCTGTTTCACCATTAAAACTAAGCCACCGCTATGTCAAAATATAACGCCAGCAGAAGCTGTTAATTTTTGCGCCTTTTGAATAATTTAATTTTAATTTTTAATTAAATTTAATTCAAATTTTAATATTTATTTTATTTTAAATGCACATTTACAGTTCTACATAACCAATAACAAACAAACATTTTATTTTATTAAGTAATAATAGCGGACTAACCGGTAATATTTGATAGATTCTCCCACCTTAACGAACAGATTTGGGTGGGAATGCTATTCCTGTTCTACCGGTATTTCAATGGAAGATGCTCTGAGGAACTAGCGTCATTGATCCCTTCGGCACCGGTGCATAGTCGAGAAACACGCCAAACGCGCGCCCAACATATGTACACGGTTGACATTTGTCACACGAGAATGGGTCGTTTTTTCGACTCGTTCTTGAGTTCAACAGCTCGGCTATGGAACGATTTGCCGGCCTCTGTGTTTCCTCCCTCCTACAACATGGGTCTCTTCAAGACCAATGTTCATTCCTTCCTCTCCTCAAAAAGACCTCAGCACAGCATTCCAGATGACATAGGCCCCGAGGGAAATTATTTTCCTGAGTGTAATGTAAAAAAAAAAACAAAAAAATACTCAGAGTAAAAATAAAACAGCTCCAGAGATTTAAAAAAAAATGTCAAAGTGTATTTTTAATATCCTACAGATAATATATTGTTTTTTTTCTGTAAAATTTGTGCGAAACCGGGTAGCAAAGCCAGTTGTATTAATTATATTCGTAACGACTCATTGAACAGCATCCATTGTCCCCGAACTCCCCCTAATTTATTAGAATTCGTGATATACGAAGTAACTATTACCATTAATAGTGAAATCAACGCAGTAATTACTAGGATTATACAACCGTAGTGGATGCCAACTGCTCTAGTCTTTACTTTTCCTTGAAAATATATACTGACTTCTCGAAGGCCTTTGATAAAGTGTCTCACAAAATATTGATACGAAAACTTCATGTTCTGGGAATCAGAGCAAATATGTTAAGCTGGCTAAATAGTTACATATCTGGTAGAACTTTATTTGTTAAAATAAAATCGTTTACATCTAAACCGTTTTCCGCCACTAGTGGCGTACCGCAAGGTAGTCATCTTGGCCCAATTTTATTTCTTGTTATTATAAACGATATAGTCAATTGCTTCAAAGACGTTTATGTATTGCTTTTCGCTGATGATATTAAATTATATAAAGAAATAACTTTTTTAAACCATGGTCAAGTTCTTCAATTTTATAAAGATATGCTAAATAAGTGGTGCTCACAAAACATTTTATATTTAAATGCAGATAAATGTAAAACATTGACCTTTACCAGAAAAAATAAATTATTGCTTTTTGAATATTCAATAAATGAAATAAATTTAGAAAGAGTAAACGAAATGCGAGATTTTGGCATAATAATGGATGAAAAACTAGACTTTCAACACATTCAACAAACTGTAAATAAGGGTATGAAAACATTAGGATTTGTATTAAGAACAATTAAAAACTTTGAATCATTACAAATCATTAAACTGTTGTATATATATTGTTAGAAGCCTAATGGAACATAACTCCATAGTATGGTCGCCCTTCTACAAAATTCATATTCATAATGTTGAAAGAATTCAAAGAAAATTTCTACGTTTCGTAAATATCAAATTTAAAATTTCCCTTCAGAGCATATAAATTACCCATTCTTAATGCATAGTTTAAATATTCCAACTCTAGAAAACAGACTAAAAATAAACGACCTAACCTTTTCATTAAAATTATTAAACTTTAAATTCGATTGTTGTGAACCCCTGCAATTAATAAATCTTCATGTACCTACACGAACGACTAGACAAATATAAACATTTTATATACATACATCTCATTTTTATAGTTAGCATTCTCCAATACGATATAATAAAATAAAACGTCTGTACTCTCTCTTTTGCATATTTTCAAATATCTACAAAATCTTCGCTAAAATAATACTTGGCAGAGTAACCAAGACTCTAGATGAAAGTCAGCCAAGAGAACAGGCAGGATTCAGAAGCGGATACTCGACTTTATTTATGTTATCAAACAATTATTCGAAAAAAGTAAAGAATTCAACTTCACCTTTTATTGCTGCTTTGTGGACTACAGTAAAGCTTTCGACACAATAGAACATGAAAAGATCTGGCAGGCACTTAAGAATCAAGGTGTCGAAATCAAATACATAAGAATTCTAAAAAACATCTATGATAACAGCAAAGCTAAAATTAAACTAGATAAAGAAGGAAATGAAATCAAAATAGAAAGAGGTGTACGCCAGGGCGACCCCCTCTCACCTAAACTTTTTACGGCAGTCCTGGAGGAGATTTTTCGTCATTTAGATTGGGAACAATGTGGGCTGTCCATTAACGGTGAAAACATTTCACATTTAAGATTCGCGGATGATTTGATAATCCTCTCGCTGACGAGTGCAGGCCTGCAGATGATGTTGAATGAACTAGATAGAGAAAGCCGAAAGGTGGGACTAGTCATGAACACAGAAAAGACCAAAGCAATGACAAACGGGAAGCAAGAACCTATCAAGATCAATAACAATCTGATCGATTATGTGGATGAGTATGTATACCTAGGTCAAATCATTTCTCCTTTAGATTTAACCACAAAAGAAGTAGACAGACGTATTGGAAATGCTTGGAAAAAATATTGGGGTTTGAAAGAAATAATGAAAAACAGTGAAATCAGGATAGCTATCAAACGGAAACTTTTTGACACCTGCATACTTCCTGTACTTACTTATGGTTGCCAAACTTGGGCACTCACAAAAACTCACAATAAGAAACTCGAAACATGTCAAAACTCCATGGAAAGAAGTATGATAGGGAAAAGACTGTCCGATAGAATAAAAATTGCAACCATTAAGAAGCAAACAAGAACAAAAGACGCCATAAAAACAATAAAAAAGCTAAAGTGGAAGTGGTCAGGCCACACAATTAGAGGGAGTGAAAAATGGTCAAAATTAGTCATGAATTGGTTCACAAGTGACAAGAAAAGAAAACGAGGTAGACCATTTAGACGGTGGGTTGACGACATCAAAGCCGTGGCAGGTGGTACATGGACAAGAACAGCTAATGATAGAGAGAAATGGCGACAGTTGGAGGAGGCCTTTAAAAGTTTATTATAAATAATGTTTTTTTTTTTTTTTTTTTTTTTTTTTTATTTCTTTTATATACTTAATAATATTATTATTCAATTTATAAAAACAGTTTATTTATAAACAAGTTCTGCTAGGTAATTATTTTTACACGTGACAGCTGTTTCGCCTTCTGAAGGCATTATCAAACTGTCTCTGTAAATTGAATAATAATATTATTAAATATATAAAAGAAATAAAAAAATTAAAATGGAGTTCTACAAATTAAACTTGATAACAATAAATAAATAATGTTATATAATTTACTGTCTGAATAAAGGCTATTATTATTATTATATTATTATTACTCTCTCTTTTGCAGATTCGAAAAAATATATATTTGGGAACTCTTATTTTTACGTCAGCCCTTACAGAAGGCCTCCAGGAAAAAAAACCCTCTGGAACTATGTCATCTATAAGGACGCTGTGTGGAGGTTCGTTTCAGGGAAAGGAAGTTAATCACTGGAGCGACGGCGCAATTTAAAACTATTTTCTCCGATTGCTCAACATTTTTTGGTGATCATTATGAATATTTTCCGCCCAAATTAAAAATAAATCATACCTACGAATTTTTATATGGAGACATACAAACGGATTATAGTACTATATAGCCAATGAATTAACATATTTTTTGTCGATTATCACATATTCGTAAGATTTATACAAAAAAATATTATAAAATCGTAAGCTTCTACTAAATTACTTACAAATAAGGGAAAATTTGCCAAAATTGGCAGCAAAGCAATCCGAGGTATTTTACATAGTGCCATATTGTGGCAAAAAGCGCTGCAGTAGTTATGAGGGGTGAAATACGGTGATCAATGTGTCCAGGGGTGACGGACGTATGAATCCATCCCTCGCGCTGCATTGAGAGAGTCCGGCTGGAGAAGTCTAGGTTAGGTCTACCTCAACCAATCTCTCCGATTCGGCTCGCCATGCAGTAGGTGGACAAACGCATTGGCCGCCAAGACCTACACAAATCTCACCCCATGAACCTGGCCACCTTTGCTATTCCACGCGTCTATATATTATAAACTAGCCTTTACCTGCGGCTTCGCTCGCATGGTATTAGGGGGAAATTACTGTAGCGCTTATCAATAATCCCCTCCTCCCCCCACCTCCTCCCCCCCCTCCACATTCCATACATTCATTCCCGGTACATTAAGTTTTCAAATAGCTCGCGTGCCACCTAAATTTCATAATACAGAGCTCCCCAGTAGTAAAAAAAAGAATTAAGTCGTTCGGAAGTTATGCGAGTAAAAACATTTCGGAGATTAATTTTTATTTATGCAGATAGACAGATATTAACTTTCGATTTCCCGCAAATATATGTACATCGTTTCCACGGCAACGATTTGTTTTCTTACCTTAGCAATAACTCGCTTTTGTTAGTGACAGAAAACGTATAATAAATATAATATATTAATATTTATTATTAAAGAACGCCAGAGCTTACCATTATTTAAAGCCTGTATTGTAATGTTATTGAGTAATATTACTCGCACATATTGTAGCTTTTTATTGGTGAAAGAATTTTTTAAATCCATTTATTGGTTTATGCGTGAAAGCGTAACAAACAAACACAAGCAGTTTCGCATTTATAATATTAGTATAGATATAGATAACGTCATTGATTAAATTAGATAAAACTAAAAAAAAAAACTAGCAGTAAAAACATACAATAATACAATACTAAAAATAATATATAGTATATTTACGGCACGTTTCAGAGTGGAAGATACTCTCAGTATCGCCCTGGTGTAAGACCACCATTCAGAATTGAAACGTTGCTTGAAATGGCTTTGGCCGTGTTTGGTGACTAGATCTGAATAGCCAGATACTTCCCACCTCCCTCTTCTCCATCATCACCTCTCCCCACTACCTTCAGCCTCACAACTTACCCCAATTGGGGATGTCATAGTCTCACTGGCTCCAGACGGGAGCAGTTGGGACTCTTGTGCGGTATTCATATTTAAAAAAAAAAAATAAAATAAAAAAACACATAACATGAACGACCTCTCTTATTTCGTCACTAATATAATTAATACGTTGATCGTTTCCAATGAGAGAGTTCTATTCGCCCCCAATTCAGCATTATTAATATAATTTAGTTTCCGGGCAGTGCTACCTCTAGTCATATTATTCTAGTTCCGCATTATATCCAGACCAGGAAAGATTATCGGATATATTAGTGACCCGGAGAAAATTGTTCGAGTTGCCTTTTATGCTGTATCCACCGGAATTATTTAATACTTAATACATCAAGTTAATTTGTCCGCTTCTGGGAACATCTCATGTAGGTCTCATAGAAATCGTTATATCTCCATTACTGTGATGGCGAGAAATATGGTATAAACGATGTTAGAAAGAGAAAAAACGACGCTTTATAATATTAAAATCTAAAAGTATTTTTTTTTTATTTTAATTAAAATTAAATTTGATAGTTTTATTAACAAGTTCTGCGAGTATTTTAGTGTGTTTTTTTGTTAGACCAGTTTCGGTTTAAAATACCATTTTGAAACTGTGGTTAAATCCACTGTTAGGCGACTTATTTATAGGATTTAAAATGTCAATTTTCGAAAGTGTCTATATTGATTTATTACTGGTTAAACCAAGTATTATGTCCAATTTGGGAAGCGGGAATGGGTACCGCCGCCCCGGGAACCTTTATTGGATAACCAACACCTCTGCCATAGGTCACCCCTAGTGGTTCGCTACGTTTGGTGATTTAGCAGGGGTGCCCGGGTTCATGGGGTGAAGTTTGTCTAGGTCTTGGAGGCGGATGACCAGGACACACTGAACCCCAGATTCCTACCCACCTCTTAAACCTTTTTCCTTCCCAGAACTCTCCTTCCTTTCTTTACCTTAAAAAAACCCTCCACACAGCATCCCCAAAGATGACAGAGGCCCTGAGGAAAATTATTTTCCTCAGGGCCTCCTTTGTGGAGCTCATGTTTAAAAAAAAAATTATGTGGGGGATTCCGAGTCCCCCACATAATACACTCTCAATTAGTGTATCAACAAATTGGTTATTATTATTATATATATTGTTGGCGGCGAATTCGTTTTGCCCACCTATTGCGTGGCGGGCCGGTTTGGTAGAGATTGGTTGAGGGAGATCATTTGACTCTCGGAACATCGCCTTGCACCGAAGTTGGAGGGATGGATTCATATGTTGGTCAATCCTGAACACTGACCCCAGATTCCTACCCACCACACATACCTTTTTCTTTCCCAGCACTTCCTATTCTTCCCTACTTAAAAAGACCCTCCACAAAGCATCCCCTAAGATGACATAGGCCCCGAAGGAAATTATTTTCCTTAGGGCCTCCTGCGTGGAGCTAATCTAAAAAAATAAAATCCGTGTATACAGACTTGATCTGAATAGCCAAGAATTTCACAACCTTCCTCTTCCCCATCTCCTTCTCCTATTCCACCTCGAAACTTTTCCCAACTGGGATGCCATAGTTCTCTGGGATCCAAATTTGCCAATTAAATTAATAAATTATTTATTAAAATAGCGCATACCCGTGAAAAATCCCGAAATAGTATGAATTCTTGACACATCAGTTCCAATTTTGGAAATGACAATTCAAATAATTTTCTGTTCAAATATTAAAACAATTTATCGCTTATCCAAATTTTCTAAACAATCAATTCCTATTTTGAAAATGGTAAAAAAAAAATGTAAATCCGAATTTAGTGAACCAGAGTTACACATATAGCCCAACAAACGGAAATTAGTATTTTTAAAGATATTCGTATTTTAGCACCTAAAGCATCGATGACATTGAGCAAGTTTACAAGCTACTATCTGGGAAATTCACTATCTGTTAGTAAACTCGCTCAGTGTCATCGTATGCTAACTAGCAGATTGTGGACAATCTAGGAAAAAAGTTGAAAGGTGGTCAACTTTACTCGCTACTCGCCAGTGTTTGCCTAAGATGGCGACCCACCAACAGCTGATTTCGTCTGCCAGAATTAGTTCGGGAGAGAGCCGTTATTGGCTAGCGTGTGGCGCCAGCAGCGAGCTCAAGTTTTTTACGAAATGTCGACCGAATTGGTTCGCGTGAGAGTCGTTATTTTAGCTGCTACTGTCGCTACTGAGCGAGTAGACAGTTTTGTGTGTCATCATGACAATCTCACTCGCCGATTCACCCGCTTTTAAACTTACCGGCTAGTAACATGTAAACTCGCTCTATGTAATCGAGGCATAACTATAAAAACTGTCTTTAATTCCCGGAAATCATTAGTATTGCGAGATTCAAACAACGAATTACCACCATTACGTAAAATAATGTTTTTTTTTGTTCCGTTATGTATTGCCTTTCTTTCTCGATTAAAATTATAAAAAAACTAACTTAATGTTTACAACTTCACGATAATAGTCTTGCTAGAACAATAGACTTTCTAAAACGGCCACTAGATGGCATTAGGTCACCGTTATTAGTTGTTTTTACACGGAAAAGAGAAATTTAACAATGTTGTTATAATAATCATGGGAAATAAACAAAAAATTTCAATTAACTCTTAGGTGACCAGGAAATCATAAAATAATTATTGTTGAATGAACTAATTTTAAAAATATACATGTGATTGCATGTTCAAATGCACCAGTTATGTATGAATTTATTGTCTGGAAACCAACATTATAATATTCATGTGCAAGCTATTGAAAGAATACAAAATAAATTTTTGCGTTTCAATATTAAAATGGGTGTTCCAGCAATTTTGTTAAACTACAAATTTCCTTTAAGAGGAACGTATGCGCAGTCCATTACGGTTAGTTGCATACAAATCTTAAATTTGGATTTGAGATCAAAATACTCAACCAAACAGAAAAATTATTTTTGTAATTAAAAGGTAATCTAATATCTAGTTTGAATGTGAGCTAATTAATTTATTTTTGCTTTAAATTATAAGATATAGGCCATTCAAGATTTAAGTGATACATGATTTTCGAGGCAACTTGGGCAATTATTTGTGAGTAAATGAAAGACATTAAAAAAATTATATACTAAGGTTGGGTTAGATAGAAGTGAAAACACGGAACAGAAACGTTGCAGATCAATAAAGAAAAATGTAAATATTAATACAAAACATATTATAATATATGTACGTACAACCTAAGTAAAAATCGCTTCAGTTTGTTTTGGTCCAACAGACCATTAGAAAATTTTACAGGAGGAGAAGGTTTTCTTTCATTATTTCAATGAAACAGTATGATAGGTGTTTAAGATAAAGCTATTTCCGTAAAGGTAAAGGTCTCATTAGTTTAAATAATTCTTAGTTAAATGATTAACTATAATTTTTTATACTTTATTTTTAATTTTAAAGTGGAGATTGAACAAAATCTAAAATGGTCTGTCGGACAAATAAGAACTGAGGCGACGATACATGACCAATGATGGCCTTAAATGTAATATTTTGTAAAATATATACGTACAAATGTAAAATTAAAACAAAATAAAAAATGTATATAAAAATGTGATTTTGAACTGAAGGAGAGAAGACAAATGGTTGAAAACCAGGCAATTTGTCTTTTTGAACATCAAAACACGCCAAAATTTATTTTACAGCGGTCATCTTGAAGAAAGATCTACATCGTCCCTTTTAATCCTCGCCATTATACTTCTGCGGCTTTCAGAGATTATATCTTCTCTTCCTTTCTTCTTCTCTTTCTTTAGAAACGATTTTTAATGATCCCGTTTTCTATTGCATTCATTCTGCGTTCGCCACTTGCCCGTCCCCTTCATCTGTATTCAGCACTGATGAACCGATAGAATTGCGAAATGGGCGTATCTGTGTGTACAATAAGCTATTTTTACCTTACTTCCGCAGAAATTCATAAAATACTAGCGAGTACCTGGCATACGTTACTCAAAGAAAGAAAGTGCTTGTGTTTTAAATCTGTTTATTGAAGTACTTTAGGAAACTCAATACTTTTTGTTTTTACACCAGTTTGTCCACAAATATAAACTCAGAAGGTTGTTACGTTACAAATAGACCGCCAATATAGAGGCGCGCGCACTACCCCCTCCCGCGAGCGACAAACCGAGCTGTCGCTAGACCATCTCGAGCGGCAAGCTCGCCAGTCTTCAGCGAGCGAGCTTCCCGAGCCCACGTCCCGCGTGAACATGTGCGACACGAGTTCAGTTTCGCCGGTTGCGCACTTCCGGTGTCCGCGCTTGGACGCTGCTGAGACCGGGGGAACAAGCGCGTAAAGCCGCTGTTGGCCCATAAACCAAACGTGAGTCAATTACCATGTTACCCTTTGTGTGCAAATAATGTTTTAGCCCTAACCACGCGTGTAGAGAGCAGAGACTGACGTTCAAACTAACTTTCAGCTAGGATCGTTCCTCTTATGTATTATTGTGTCTCCTAGAATTGAATAAACTATTTATGTGATAACCTACCGTGTTTTGCTTGTCGAGAGAGGCCCTGGGGGGATGGAGAAGCGTGAAGTTCCGAACCACAAGCACTAGCCTTGAGGTTAAGAGAAACCCTGCTTGCACCGAACCTGAGCTAGTTTTTATTTGGGGCAGATACAGCAACTAATTTGTATTAAATATGTGGGAGCTTTCTCCAACCCTGCCGATAGCATCAGCACGCACGCCGACGCTAACAAGGTTTTTCGACAAGTGAGCATGCCACATACATACTGCTAACCCCTACCGCTGCTATGGGTCTTTTGCCATCCATCCCTGTGCACTTCCCTCTTTCCCCAGCTCACCGTCATCTCTTCCCTGCGTGTCCGTTCTCATGCAAGCTCGTTCCATAACGCCCAAGCTCACCATTATAGGACGCATAGTGGGCATGATAAATTACCAAAGATTTCAATTTTGGAGGCGGGAATGGGTACCGCCGCCCCGGGAACCTTTATTGGATAACCAACACCTCTGCCATAGGTCACTCCAAGTGGTTCGCTACGCTTGGTGATTTAGCAGGGGTGCCCGGGTTCATGGGGTGAGGTTTGTCTAGGTCTTGGAGGTGGATGGCTAGGACACACTGAACCCCAGATTCCTACCCACCCCTTGAACCCTTTTCCTTCCCAGAACCCTCTTCCCCTTCCTATCCTTAAAAAAACCCTCCACACAGCATCCCCAAAGATGACATAGGCCCTGTGGGAAATTATTTTCCTCAGGGCCTCTTGTGTGGAGCTCATGTAAAAAAAAATCGGCTGAATGGTATAGGAACGCATACGGTACAAACAAAGAAACATTCATTTTTATATAAAAGATTTTTAAATATCGAAATTCTGTTTCGAGCAGCTGTCAGTCTGACACCTGGGAATTGAAAGGTTTTAAGTAAATTAGTTTTTATTTAAATTGGTGCAATAGATCACAGTTCTAGAGATTTTCCATTCAGTGGTATTCATGCTTTCAGCTTGTTCATTCCATGTTATGACTTATGATTTGTAAGTTATAAGCTACGCCTCAATTGAGCAACGCTGCCCAGTGTTTAAATTTTCACTTGCACGTAGGTTAATAATATAGTCTTAATTTAGAAAAATGAATATTTCTTTGTTTGTCCCTTATGAGCTACTAAACCATTCATCCGATTGCAATGAAATTTTGGTGATTTGTTGTGCGCACGTGTTTCTATATATAATAGTGAACTATACTTTAGTTTTGGTGTTATGAAATTTTGTACAAAAAATTTACAATAGGTGTCGCGCGTGTAGTAGTTTGAGTGTGTATTTCATGTAGTTTAGCAGCAGAGGAAGAAGCAGTTAGGGGGAGGGCAATCCAGGAGGGAAACACGCGGGGGTGGGGGTTCATGGGGGGAGGATGAGAGAGAGGGAAAGTGGAAGCGAAACTCGGGAAGGGGGGAAGGGAACGCAGGACTGGGGAAAGCGGGAGAGGAGAGGGGGGAAGGTGAAAGGGAAAAGCGGAAGGGGAAGAAGATGCTAGAGGGGAAGAAGAGGCGGAACGGGAACGGGACGAAAGAGAAAGGACACGCAGGAAGAAAAAAAATCTTTATTTATATGGCATTGCAATGCATATCGGGAACTTGCTAGTTTATCATAAATTTTGACAAAACCACTTCAAAAAGCACAATTAAAAAAAAAACACTTTCTTGAGTGGAAGTGCAACGCTTGCCGGATACTCGCTAGTTTGAAATAAAATAAAATGTTATGTAAAGCATAGGATTTACAATTAAGTCGGTATTTAAGTACCTACTTACAAATCTTACTATTTCAGGGTAAATTTTGGTTTATCAAATAAAGAAAATAAGGTAAAATTTTACGTAAGTGGATGACAATTGACAAAAAACGCTTTGAAAATTTAGTACGTAGTGCCAACAGTCTTGTAAAATCACCGTAGGTTTCAAAGAATACGTCATATTTGTCATCTATTGTATGTATTGCATTGTAACTTTTCTACACTAAACTTGCAGTCACAACAATGAAATGGCTTCCAACAATTAGTCATGATATTCATACATTAATTATTGCTATGTTAACAATAATGCCATAAAAGGAGTTAAGCCAACAATCATTGTCGGTTACCGCCATGGTCCAAATGAGGATGTGGAAATTAACACCAAATTAGGAATTTTGCAACTCAGATTAAACATTGCAAAAATTTGCTGCAATAGCGATCGGTTTAGGTGTAAAGAAGAATAATTGTTTGTTGAAATCAGAAAATGCTTAGTTTTTACATGGATGTCATTTATTCACTTCCTACCTCTCCCTATCCATCACCTTTGACGGCCTCCGTGGTCGAGGGGTAAGGTTATCCGAAGGTCACGATCGAATCCCGACGTGGTAAACATTTTTTTTTGTTTTTTGGTAGAAAGCAGTAATTTGTGGTTTGACATATTACAAATTGAAATAACACAATAATTTTGTTTATAACCACGATTTATTTAATTTTTCTACTACCGACTGGTTTCGCTTTACACTCAGGGCATAAAAATTTAACTAAAGTTAAAGTTAAACTAGTTTAATTTTTATACCCTGAAGATGCTTTGTAAAGCGAAACCGGTCGGTTGTAGAAAAATTAAATAAATTGTGGTTTCAAACAAAATTATTGTGTTATTTCAGATTAATTTATAAAAAAAATCGAAATTTCATTATTAATGTATAAAAAAAATACTTTTATATTTGGGGCACGTTCCAAAGTTGAAGATACTCTCAGTATTGCCCTGATGTAAGACAACCATTCAGAATTGAAACTTCGCTTGAAATGGCTCTAGCCGTGTTTGGTGACTAGATCTGAATAGCCAGGTACATCTCCACCTTCCTCTTCCCCGTCTTCTTTCTCCCATTCCCTACTTACCTTAAACCTCACAGCCCCAATTGGGAATGCCTTAGTCTCACTGGTCCCAGAGGGGAGTAGATGGGACTCATGTGAGGTGTTCACATAAAATTTTGAAATTTGGAAAAATGATAAGAAAAATAGTGCAAATTCGAGTGCATTAGTTTTGAAAACACAAGATTTATAACTAAATTGGAAGCAGGTTTTTGGTGTTTTACGTGTACACAATCTCGTTTTTGAAAAAATAAAGAATTCGACATCTCTGAAGAATAAAAATTAAATATCGTTTTGTTGAGGCCATAATTACGGTGGAATTATATAACCTTATCGTGGTCGTGTCGTGCTCCTTCGAAGAGATATAGTGGTAAGTGATTGGTCATTCTTGTGGCGAAGGTGTTGGTTACCCAATAAATGGTTCCTGAGGCGGCGGTACTCATACCCACCTCCCAAATTGAAATTTAAAAAACAAATTGACACATTTAAGAATTATTGCATATGTGCATGTACATAATATTTGATTTTTAAATAAAACAAAGTTATTCCTATTTCATGAACGGATTGAATTAACGAAGCTTTAGAATAAAAATTATAATATGTTTATTTTGAACTAAAAAATTTGAAAGCGTATTTCGTCACATTTACAAACAATTTGTAGTTTTTGGATACGTTCAGAAATATTCCATTTATTTGAATTTTATTGCAAAGCGGAAATATTTTGGCCTGCCGACGAAATAGGCCCGAGGCCAAAAGGGTTAACATTTCTCCGAACATTCTCATAGTTTTTTTTTTAATTTGTGCAATGCATAATACCTGCTTATATTTTCTAAATAAAAAAATTAATAATCACAATGAAAAATAATGCAACAAAAATAATTTGAAAAAATATGCATTTGAAGCATTACCTTTAAAGATAAACAAACAATTTCAATTCAATACAAAAACAACATCGAAAAAACAAATCATTTTGTATTCAAAAGGTGCATCGCTGCGACAAATTAATTGTTTGCAGTAACAAAAAACATGGAACTTTTAATTGAATGATTGTTTTTTGTGCATCGAATGCATATTTTGGAAATGGTTTTCGTGAAAGTGTTCATTGTACTAGGAACGTAAATTTTCAAGGTTTTTATACATATACTAGCTGACCCGGCCACGCATTGTTGTGACGTGAAATCGAAACATAACGCCATCCACTGGATAGTTACTCGACCTAAATAACCAAGTGTTGTGTCGATAAATCAACTCACGCCGCCATCTATTAGAAAACTATAATTAATTACAAAAAATTTTCCTATAACAAGCATTTAATGAACATTTAATTCGCAATAATAATAATCGAGATAAAAACTATCCTTTCTTTTAATTTGGACCTAATTACACACAAGCCAAATTTCATCAAAATCGGTTAAGTAGTTTCGAAGTTTATCTCGAATAAACACCGTGACGCGAGATTTTAGTATTTATATTCTTTTATAATTATTATTTTATTCCCCTCAGAGCCTACGTCATCTTTGGGGACGCTGTGTGGAGCGACCTTTTAGGAAAGGAAGGAGAGGTGTGAATGTGGAAAGGAAAAAGGTGTGATTCTGGGGGTTAGTGTGTCTTAGAGTGGCGGACGTACGAATTCATCCCTCCTTCTGCGGTGCAAGGCGATGGGTCGAGAGTCTGGCTGGAAAGGTCTAGGATAGGTCTCCCTTAACGTATATCTCCCGATTCAGGTGCCACGCAGTAGGTGGGCAAACGCATTCGCCACTAAGACCTAGACAAATATCACCCCATTTTTAATTTTTTTAATGTATACTTCACAAGAGTCCCAGCTGCTCCGTCTGGAGCCAGTGAGACTATGGCATTCCCAATCGGAGTATATTGTGAGGCTGAAGGTAGTAAGGATGCGAAAGAGATGGGGAAGAGGAAGGTGAGGAAGTAACTGGCTATTAATATCTGGTAACAAAACCCAGGCTAAAGCCATTTCAAGCAACGTTTAAATTCTAAATGGTGGTCTTACATCAGGGCGATACTGAGAGTATCTTCCACTTTGGAACGTGCCGCAAATTGACTGTATATTTTTAAACGATTAAATTGTGAAGTAAGACAAAGAATAAAATAAAATTTATTTGCGCACGCCGGGATTCGATCCCGCGACCTTTGGAACCTCGTGAACCCTGTCTCCCCTGCAAAGTCACCAAACCTAGCGAACCACTTGGGGTGACCCATAGCTGGGGTGTTGGTTGTTCAATAAATGGCTCCTAGGGCGGCGTATATATAAGGCTTATACATACGGTGTCCAGAAACTCTTAGTAAGAGCGGAAAACTGGTAAATATACATCGCACAAGCGTCCCAACTGCTCCAATCCATCTGGGACCAGTGAATCTAAGCACGGGGATGTTATTTAGCTGTAGGGAGAGGGGAGGAGTAAGATATAGTGAGAATAACCTACCTGGCTTTTCAGATCTGATCACCAATCAAGTCTAAAGTTAATTAACCCTTATGTATAAAGAAAATGTATGAAGGACAAGGTCAGAATCGCTTGCACCAACATCATTCTTATAACAGTTGATTTCATTAATCTAGCAACTCAGAATATTTTTAAATGCATTTTCTATGACTTTGCGGATCACTTTTGGCAACTGTCAATCGCAAAAAATATTTTATGTTTTCAAATGAGTATAAAGGTCTTTATTTATTTAAAAACTCCTTTGAATTGTGTTTTTTCATATGTTTGTGTAGAAATAATAAAATCAGTTAATATTTGTATGATTATATTTTTTGACAATTATTTCCAAAATGGCAGATTTTTCAGACTTGATTGGTGAGACATTAAGCAGAGTTTCGATTATGAATGGAGGTCATTCAACAGGGCGGTCCTGAGAATACCTTCTACCTACCTTAAAAGGAAATAATTACTTTCTCTCTTTGCTAAAAGTCGCGAAAGTAAAAATCCGGTCTCCCACACACAGCGTGCGGGGCAAACGTGATTTTGAATTTTTGAAAAAAGAACGGAACGAATAATGAAAAATGGCGCGAAGAACAAAAGCGCGCCACTAATTTAAACATCGACAACAGAGGGGCGAATTGCAGAACCATTGTGATGAAAAAATAGACCAACGATTTGGAAAATTTCATTCATTCTTGCTAAAGCCCAACAGAGCCTAGAACCACAAAAGATTCAATGAATTTTATGGAAGTTTTGTGATTGCAATTTTTTTCACGTTTTTCGTATCTTTTATTTTACATTTACATTAGCTCCATGCAGAAGATCCTGAGGAAAAAAAATCGTCATGGATGTTATCTCTGGGGATGCTGTGTGGAGAGTCTTTTTAGGAAAAGGAAGGAGAGGAAGTTCTGGGAAGGAAATGGTAAAAGAGGTATGAATCTTTGGGCTAATTTGTGTAGGAGCGACGGAATTACGAATCCATCCCTTCAACTGCGGTGCAGGGCCGAGAGAGTTCGGTTGGAGAGGTCAAAAGCTCTCCCTTAACCAGTCTCTCCCGATCCAGCCCACCCCGCAGTAGGCGGGCAGACGCATCCAAAGCCAAGACCTAGACAAAATCACCCCATGAACCCGGACATCCCTCCTTAGTCGCCGAATGTAGCGAACCACTTGGAGTGACCTATGGCAGAGGTGTTGGTTATCCAATAAATGGTTTCTGGGGCGGCGGTGCCCATACGAGTACCAGCCTACCACATAGAATTTTTTATTTTTGTTTGATTTACAATTTTTTTGCGAGTACGTTTTTTTTGCGATCACGCAAAAATTCTTACTGCTTCCAAGATATATAGAGCCAGTGAGACTTTGGCATCCCTAATTGTGGTAGGCTGTAAAGCTGAGGGTAAAAGAAGAGGGGAAGTAAATATGGAGTGTCTGCCTATTTGTATCTGGTCACCCAACACGGCTAAAGCCATTTCAAACAAAATTTCGATTCTGTATGGATATCTTTCACCAGGGCGGTACTGAGAGTATTTACTACTCTAGACGATGAATATATTCAAACATTTTACATAAACAAATCAATTGATCTGAATCTATCCAAACACGTTACAATATTAACTTGCCAATTTAACCAACACCAAATAAATTCCATGAGAATTTTTCTCACCACGTCTTTTTTTCAATTAAATGAAAATGTTTTTCTTTATTCGTTTTTAGAGCAGAAAATTTTCAATTCGCACCGAATAAATTAGAAGTACCTCTTTAGATTTCTTCCATTCAATGAAACGTCATGACTAGTGATGTTCGTCATCTATCGACTTTGTAATGATCGATTATTTTAGAATAATAAATATCGAAATGTTAACATTCTTAAGAAAATATAAGAATTCAAGGCACATGTAAGCCTGGTACACTTGGAGAAAGAAGTGCTGAGTGTAAGAAATCACGGACGTCCGAGGAAGATAAGGCCTCTCAAATAAATCAAATATTTGACTAAAGCAATGAAGGCCGAAATTACAAGTAATTAGGAGTGTATGTTTAAGACGATTTATGATTGTGAATGAAGCACTGGACAGATCTAAGAAGCTAGATACTTCTAGACCTTTCTTTAACCCATTTGATTCGTTTATCTTTTCTACAATTGTGGATGCCACAATCCCACTGGTTCCAGACAGTTTCAACATTAACTCCACAAAAGAGACCCTGAGAAAAATGCTTTCCTTCAGGGTCTATGTCATCTACAAGAATTTTATGTGGAGGGTCTTTTTGATGAAGTTCTTGGGAAGGAAAAATGTTTGAGGGGTGAATAGAAATCTGGGGGATGGTGCGTAGAGGAGTGACATGTGAATCGATACCTCCCACTGCGGTGCAAGACGATCCGATGTGTCAAGAGAAATGTGTCGGAAAGGTTAACCGGCCTTAACCGGCCTCGCCCGTTCCGGTCTGTCACGCAGCTGGAGGGCAGACACATCCGCAACCAAGATCTGGACAAACCTCACCACATGAACCCGGGCACCCCTATTAAGTGACTTGGGGTGATCTAAGGCAGAGGTGTTGGTTATTCAATGAATAGTTCCCGGGGTTGCGGTATCTATTCCCGCCGTAATTTTAAATGTTTGCCAATTTAGTTTTTTAAATTGTTAAACTAATCGATTTAAATTAAATCCAATGTTTAGTGCATGTGAATAAGTATGTCGTTTCAATGTTTCTCAACAGATGTCGTTAGTGTAGTTAGTTATATCTAGTTGTAATTTGTCTCAACAGATGTTTATTTGCACTAAATGAAAGAGACAACTGTCGCCCAGTCGGTTGTCTAAAACCCGAACGGTTACAAAGGGCAGATTAACAAAGAGCACCCTTTAGAATGGACATTAAGTCCAGTTGGATATTCATTGTGAGTACGATTCTATAATAAACAAGACTCGCAATCTCTGACGAAACGAAGTATTATTGAAGACTCCCGATCATCCAAATTGTATTGATTATAATAATGTTTTTTTTACAATAACTCCACACAGAACACCCCGAGCCCCTGAGCCCCTGTCATCTTTGGGAATGCTGGTGGAAGGTTTTTTAGGGAAAGGAAAATGAGGAAGTTCTAGAAAGGTAAAAAGTATGAAAGGTGGGTAGTGAGGGACGTGTGATTTCATCCCTCCCACCGCGGAGCAAGGCGATGGGTTGAGAGAGTCCGACTGGAGAGGTAATTCGCCACCAAGACTCAGACCAGTGATTCTTAACGGGGGCGCCAGCGCCTTCTCGTGGGCGTTTTGGAGGTCTGGGGGGCGCTGGATAATTTTACTACGGTAGGGGGCGATTTTTTCAACACGTTTAAGAAACACTGACAAACCTCACCACAAGAACCCGGGCACTCTTGCTAAATCAACAAACGTAGCGAACCACTTGGGGAGAAATTAGAGGAACACAATCAAAAATAGCAAACGAAATAATTTGAGGGTAGGAAAATTTGAAACATAATTACTCGAAATATTGATTATGAAAGTGTTTCGATTATGCCCATCCCTTCGTGACGTCATCATTTTAAGTATTTCGTTGGTACGGATGACGACACAATATCAATCGCGAGTTTTTCACAGGCAGCCGTTTCGATTCGATATAATTAGCGCGCGTAATCGATTACAAAAAAGGGTTTGACAGATTTTTTCAATATTTTCGGCGAGATCCAACGGCCGGCTAATTAGACGAGATATCCGAGACGAAAGTGGATGGTATAATAAGTGACAGTTGACCACGAAACTGTCATACTTAATATTATCATAATTAACTCATCACGAGCGCGGAGAAAATTACTTCTCGGAAAAGTGCGGTGTTTTTGAACAATTTAATCAAATTAAAGCGATTTTATGGTCATCTGTTTTTTATCATAGTTTTTAAGTTCATTGCCGACAAATCGGCGTTTAATGAAATATAATTTTTGTACTTTTATATTGAAAAAATACCAATATTAGACGTCCTCCAGGGTCCAGGGGTAAGGTTCTTGATTTCAAATCCGAAGGTCACGGGATTGAATCCCGGCGTGTGCAAATAAATTTTATTTGATTTGTGTTATTCCATAATTAATTAAGCAAGAACAAACATCTATTAATTTTTTTAATTCCTCTCATCTTTAAGGATGCGTTGTGGAGGGTCTTTTAGTGGAAAGGAAGGAGTGAACCATGGACTTGAAGAGACCCATTTTGTAAGAGGGAGAAAACGGTGACCGGACAACTCGGAATGAAACCAACTCAGAACCATCTCAGATAAGTCATTTAGAGTGATATATATAAAATATATATAAAAATTGGTTAAATAGGTTATGTTAGGTTAGGGTTATCGGCTAATTTAAAATTATTTTTTCATAGCTTTTAATGACTTTTCAGGGAGGTGTTGAGTTGAATTTATTCTCAGTTGGCATGGAACCCTCGTATGTTACCTACTTTGTGTCAACTTTTATATTTTATGTTGTTTGCGGTATTTTGTCAAACAAAAGTATTGTACTATATGTAAAAGCCCTACGGGCGTTTAAATAAATACATAATGCATTTTTTTTTAATGAAAATGTTCAACATTTTTGTCATTAGAAGATATATTTATATTTTCAATTTGAGTGGCGGAAATGGGTACCGTCGCCCCGGGAACCTTTAGTGGTTAACCAACACCTCTGCCATAGGTCACCCCAAGTGGTTCGTTACGTTTGGTGATTTAGCAGGGGTGCCCGGGTTCATGGGGTGAGGTTTGTCTAGGTCTTGGAGGCGGATGACCAGGGCACACTGAAACCCAGATTCCTACCCACCCTCAAACTCTTTTCCTTCCCAGAACTCTCCTTTCCCCCTTTTCCTTAAAAAAAAACCCTCCACACAGCATTCCCAAGGATAACACAGGCCCTGAGGGAAATTATTTTCCTCAGGGCCTGTGTCTTGTGTGTGTGTGTTTCCTGTGTGGAGCTCATGTAAAAAAAAAACCTTTATCTTGGTTCTTATATTTTATGTTGTTTCCTGTATTTTGTCAAAAAAATGTATTGCACTGTATGTAAAAGTCCTATATTTTACGTAAGTAATTACGCCGCATTTTCCCTAAACCGATTGCATATCGTAAAAAGTACGCCGGGGGCGAAATGTCGGGGATCAACTGCCATTGAACCGCATTTTAGATACATTTCAACTTAGCCTTCGCTCAGTTTATTTGGCGAAAGCTGACAAAATTTAGCACCAGAAGATGGCAGCAATATTACATTGTCAAAGGGATTGAAAGCATTACATAACTCATCTTAAATTGCAAAAAACAACGCTTCAGTACCAATACAAAGATCGTAAATTATTATATTCCTGCTAATTAAAATTTGAACAATGGCGCCAGGCGTCGTTTTGTCCGAAACGGGCGGCCATCAATAAACTCGGAAAACGCGTTAAAAACGTGTTTCGAAAAGGTATATTCATTAATTACCTCGGCGTTTATGTGTTGCCGACTCTAATTATGTTAACGAGGTATACGCAGCCGTCAAATTTGAATATTTATAGGTTATATTGCTGCAATATTATTGTTTATTTGAGTGCTGTGTCAAGAGGAGTTGCTCGGTTGTTTTCTTATAAAGGAAGAATAATGCTTATTGTAACGTTGAGGCGGATGTGGGTATCGCCGCCCCGTTTACCATTGATTGGATAACCAACACCCCTGCCATAGGTCGCTCCAATGGACGTTGGTTGAGTTAGCAGGGGCGCACAGTTAATAATTTGAGGTAAGGTTTCTTTTTGGATTTAATTTAATTTTAATTGGGTAGCTAAATATCTTATCTTTTTAGAATTAAAAAAATTTGGTTGTGTGTAAAGTCGGTTTACGGACGATAATTTTACGTGATAACGTCACGAGCCGAACGCTTAAGCCGAAAGCTTATGCCGATCGAAGCTCTCTCGTTACGCGCTCTAGCTGAACGCTTAGGTCGAACGCTTGTTCCGCGCCCTCGCTTGTACGCCCTGCTAAGGCGGAACGTGACAGCGTGACAATGAGTCATGCTTTTTCGTGAATGCGGCCGGCGTTCATCGATTTGAAAGACGTTATCACGTCAAAAAAACAAAAATGTTAGCTGCTTGTGACGTATGGCACCATCGCAAATACTCACTACCTCAAAACGCGAACGAGTAATTTTATGTCTGCCGAGTTAGGAACTCTCCGCGGGTCGACGTGACACGTAATTGTGATTCAACTGTAATGTGTTTTTCTGAATCTTTTTGATGGAATCTAGAAAATCAGGTGATAATCATAACTATTTAACTTGTGTTTTAGTGTGATAAAAAATATTGAAATAACGATTTTTTCAAAATGCATTTTTCTATAAGTTTAGAATTTAAAAATGTATCGGAATGAATCCGGCAAAATTTTTCGTTTTCTGTGTTTAATAGATATTAGTCAAATTAGTTTTAGTTTTGTGATGTATTCAGGGTTTACTTTAACAAATTTAAATTTTTTCAGCACCAAGGCAATTTTTGATACACAGATCGATATTTTTGTTATTGTTTTTGGGGTGTTATGCCGTGTTTCGCTACCTCCTTCTTTAGCCAACGTTTCGGACAGCGTTACAGTGTCCATCATCAGGGCAGATGAGTGACTCACTCACTCATCTGCCCTGATGATGGACACTGTAACGCTGTCCGAAACGTTGGCTAAAGAAGGAGGTAGCAAAACACGGCATAACACCCCAAAAACAATAACAAAAATACTTTTTGGCCGTGAAAACCTAAAAACATACCCACAGATCGATATGTACAAATTTCATAACGCCAGAGCCTACCATTATATAAAGAAACACTCTTCTGCTAAAATGCAATGTTTTGTAAAAAAATTTGAGTCAATCTATCGATTACTTTCCGAGATTTGCGAACGCAAACAAACGGAACCTAAATTTTTATATATATAGATTGCTGTAAGTATTAAAAACCACTCTACCAGGATGAATCACTAAATATATATTTTTAACAGTTTTTTCAAATAATGATAATTTGTTTTGTCCCAAAAACATACCAAAATAATAAAGTTACGCTAGATACTCAAAATTACCAACTGTGGGGCGCCCCAATTTATGGGGTGATGCTTGTCTAGGTCTTGGCGGCTAATGCGTTTGCTCACCTACTGCGTGGCGGGCCAGATTAGGGGAGACTGGTTGAGGGAGACCTACCCTAGACCTCTCCAGCCGGATTCTCTCGACCGAGGCCGTGACAAAAAAAAATCACTCAGGGCGTTTGTTCATCTTTGGGGATGCTGTGGAGGTTTTTATTTAGGGAAAAAAAGGAGAGAAAATTCTGTGAAGAACAAGGGTGTGAGGGGTAGAATAGGAATCTGGGGGACAATGTGTTCAGGAATGACGTACGTATGAATCTATACCTTCCTCTACAATGCAGTGCGATGGGTCGAGAGCGTCCGGCTGGAGAGGACTAGGTTAAGTCTCCCTCAACCAGTCTCCCGATCAGACACCCCTATTTTTTTTTTGCCCTGCTCAGTGAACCACTTGAGTTTATCTATGGCAGGGTTTCGATTATTCAATAAATGGTTCCCGGGGCGACAATACCCAGACCTGCCTTTCAATTGAAAAAACTATGCACAGCCTACCTTTGGTCATGACGTAGAGGATGCACTGTCACACTATTTCGTCTAAGCGCACACCCCTTGATCCATTCACATTCATACATCGTCTCATACGTAAGCGCCTACTCCGTTTTTCTGACTCATCTTGATCTGACTTAATTCAGGTATTGGATTCCCTTGATCGTGCCATGTCGTTCACAAGGATTCCTACTGAAATTTTGAGTGTTATCACCATACAAAACAAACTTCACAACTCTTGTAAAGGTCACTCAAAAGTAATTAAAACAATAAAAAACACGACCCCTCAAATACTTCAATGTTTAAGTGTATTTTTGAAGCACCATTTACAACAACGAGCTTTGTTCGAAAAAATCTCATATAATAAATTATTCTTAATGTGACATTTTAACAATAAGCATTATTTTATCTGGGGTGACAAATGTATCAAATAATGTTGTATTTTCCCCATTTTTTCTGAGCACAAAGCAATCATTGTAATTCATTTGTCACTGTCCAGTTGGATGATTGATGGCTTCAGATATAATCATTATTTTTATAAAATTCGAGGATTTAAAATTATTTTTTTAAAGATGGCAACACGAATGACGTATAATTAGATTTTTGAAAACAACAAATAAAATCTTTGGCCTGGTATATCAGTTGGTTTTGAGCTCGGCTTAGTTGGAATGTCGAGCTTAGCACAGCTTGGAACATAATCCGTATTTAGGTCGAAAGCCTAGATGTCACGAATTTTACGTGTATTGTCTTTGAATTAGATAGATGTGTTTCTGTTTTCTTTGAAAAACAAATTTACCGTCTTTAAGAGTGTTATATCTAAGCTCTCTACTACTTTCTCTGCGTCGGTGGTTATTCAATAAATGGTTCCCGGGGCGGCGGTACCTAAACCCGACTCCCAAATTGTTTGTTTGCGTGTACCGAGTTTCAGTAGAAAAGTCATTGTGGTTTATAACTACATTGTGAAAATATATATGTATTTGAAGTGTTCACACGTAGATTGTCTAAAATTATATTATAATAGTTTGATGCTTTTATGTAAAAAAATAATATATAAAATAGAAAAGTTTCTTAAACTAAAACGCTCTAGAGTCCAAGCTGTCGAAATGAGGTACTTGAGAGGAGTGGCAGGGATTACGAAATGGGATCATATAAGAAACTCGACGATTTGAGACAATCTAAACATTGAACCACTGCTACGCTTCATAGAAAAATCGCAACTGAGGTGGCTTGGGCATGTACTAAGAATGTCTGATGACCGAATTCCGAGGAAGATACTAAGTGCGATTCCAGAGGGTAGACGTCCAGTGGGCCGCCCCAGACACAGCTGGGCGAGATAACTCCAGAAACTGTGTGAGGAGAGTATGGGACTGCCATGGACGGAAGCCGAATAGTCAGCAAAAGACAGGGACGTATGGAGGAGCTTTCTCGATGCAATGGGTCCCCAACCCGAATATGATAAGGAGTTGAAGATGATCATGATGAGAAAAGTTTCTTTTGACCTTCAAAATATTCGGTTTAGCCGTAAAGAAGAAAAGAAAATACAATATTTAAACCATCTGTTGCGTTAATTAATTTTTAATCTGAGTCATTGTGAGTGACATAGTTTTGAAATAATTAGAAAATTTTATATTCGAAACAACATTTTATGGTCTTAAAATAATCTGTGGCAGAGAGAAAATGTACTTAATTTGTAGGCGAGGTAATGAGGCTTACCGCAAGAGCCTCATTAGTTCCAGAACACAATAATAATTGTATGAAACTAGTTCATTGCAAAAGTGTAATAATTTTAGGTAAATGATTCGGGTCGTTAAATTGCCTTTTTAACGGTAGATTACTCCGACACAATTCTTTATAATATCTAATGACAAGGAATTTTTATGCAGCAATATTTTTCAATTCTTGTATTTTTTATTTTTTGCCTACAAGAAATCATATGGGTTATTCCTCTTTTTAACCTACATAACTTTTATCACTCTGTCACATTTCCACCACTTTGTCGCATTTTGTTTTTAATATAAATGAATCCCTCTGGATCTCGGAGGGGATATAGTAGCAAGGGGGAAAGGAGGCCTAAAATGCCTATTGGGGGTGACAAACACGAGCTGCGTGTATACCTATTTCGAATGACAACCCACGTGACAGAATTGTCGTACGACATAAAAGTTGTAGGAGACAATTTTTTGAGATTTTTAAAAATATTTTATTAAACATCATTAAAAATAATAATCGTTGTTATTTGATAGGTTATACCTTTTGGAGTTTAAAAATAGTTTCTTATATGTCGTCATATCATTTTTTGTAACATTATAGAATATACGCAAGTCAAGGTGGCAGAAGACAACTATGATTTGCATGAAATACACTTCTATCACGAGGATAGAAGTGTAATTTTTACTACTAAAATACAAACACATATTTTTTTAAAACGTACTCAGTCGTTACGTCTTTAGAGCAGTAGATTTTAAAGAAATTATAAAATAATAATATTGGTAATTCTGTCGAATTTTTCTCCACTAACTGGTGGAGACAACTTTATGTAGGTTAAAAAAAAGAACGACCACATATCATTGTGAAATGAAACAAATAATTTTTAAGTATCCAACACTCGCGTGGCTAATAACTTGCCGCGTTCAGTCGGTACACATATTGCTACTGAACTCATGAGACCTGCGTCGTCATCAATCAATGTTCAATAAGGAACTTCAGTGAAAATATTATGTCTTAAAAAACATATATTCAAACGGATCAACAAACACTGAGTCTTAATAGACAAGTTTTATTAAAAAGTATTAATAGGTTATGTCTGCGTGGTTAAATTTCAGAATCCGGCTTCAAGTGCATGTCTGACGCCACGCCATAAGCGCTGCGCCACAAATAACATCTGTGTACGTGAATTTTTAAACAAAACTACCATTGAATTAGGTTTCGAATTCAAGAATTCGTCAAAAGATGTCGCCACTTCCATTAGCAGGACGCATGGAGGTGTGCCCCCCTAAGTAAAAGTACTACGAATTTATTTGTGAATTAGTAGTATCTATCCGGATATGGAAAGATTGACGGTAATACTCAGTTGCATCAAGTGGCTGTATATCACGTTTGACATCATTGCCAGTCCCGGTTACTTTGTCCCGGTGACTAGCTATCACTGGATGACAGTGCATCCGAGGAACGGGCTATTTTTGAAACCAGTTCCTATTGGATTTATATAATTGTCACCAACACTAACTGCGCCAAGCCGAACCCAATGCCGCCGGCAGGGCCTAGTTATATATTATTATACAAAGAATTCATAAATCATCGTTTAAAAGTGAACAAAAAACCATCACATTAAAACACCTCGTTTTGTTGGCAATACTGATTTGGCTGTTTTTAGCGTCACGCCGGAGTTGGTTTTATTCAAGAAATTTGTGAATCTAATAGATAGACTGTTTTTTAATGTATACCAAATTGAATTAAATGGTTTTGATATCAAATGAAAGACTTTCAGAGTTTAATAGTACAAAGGGGTATATATAATTAAAAATACTAGTGGTCGAAATTCGACCACAATTGTAATGTTTTTTCCATTGACTTAATGTATTTTTTATGCATAGTTTAAAAAAAAATAGCATTCTGCACTCCTTCTCTATATAAACTATAAGTGTGCGAAATTTCATACTCCTCCGTCGGCGCAATTTTCTTAAAAAGGGGTACAAAGTTTTTGGTTCACGTATTAATATACTGATGCTGATGATGATATACATGATGATAAAATATCTGACTTCCAAAAAGAGCGGTTTTTTTTATTTTTTGTTGCCAACCGTCTGTAAGCCTTTTTTTGTAAGCTTAAGAAATACCACTTTAACCCTACAGAATAAGGGCTTAATACTAAATTTACAAGATTCTTGGTATTACAAAAAAAACACCCTAAAGTCTCGTATGACCGAATTTTTTATTTCCAACATTACCCTTTTTTAAATGGTTTCTTTCAAATTATCTTGAACCTTACCCTTTTTGACTGGGTCTGAATTGGCAGGAATACCTCAAAGTGCGTGCGTGTAACGACTCTGACACGAGACAAGATATTATTATCAGTTTTTCAACCCCTTGTTCACAAATTACTTATAAAACTTGTAGGTTTTCACTGTGACAACCAACGGTAACATTATACCAAAATATCAAGAGCTAATTCTTCTATATCTTAATATATATATTTCTTCTGTCCGTGTGACTGTCACTGAACGCCTCCTAAACGGCTGGACCGATTTTGATGAAATTTTTTGTGTGAGTTCAAGGGGATTCGAGAATGGTTCAAATTCACAATTTGGTCCACTGGAAAATATTTTTTTAATTACTTTTTTTTATTTCTAAGGAGTTGTTGATTTTGGAATGTTTTACATTGGATCCGGCAGACTGCGCTACCATCGCAGTATCGAATATTCAATATTATTCTATTTTAATTTTAGTTTGTCCCGAGAATTGTGTACAGGACAACGTCTGTTGGGTCCGCTATAAATAAATAAAATAAATTGTGGAACATTGCAGAACACTCTCGAATGTTGTCCTGAGCGAAGCCGGGTAACCCAGCTAGTTACCTTATAAAAAATGGTATATTTTTTACCATTCTTAATTTTATAGGGTTTAATTAAAATTGGGAATCAAAGTGTGCAGGAATGTGGCTACAGATTGAAGCCTTTTGATGAAAAATGGGATGTGGTGGAGGTGGTGTCTTTAGTAAAAAATATTTTCTTCAGAAGTTTAATAAAACAGGAAGCTGTTTTCTCAGCTGTAAAAGCTCTATAACGGCGCGTTTAAATTTAATAATGTTGGACTTACTGGATGATTTACCCGAGATGTACTGAGGCCACATGTTATAATACAAAAATTCAATAAGATGGAGAACATAATAAATTTTAATAAAATATATAAAGCCGGTGATGAAAAAAAAATTCAAAATCGGAAAAATTATGAGTTTTTTTTTTTTACATGAGCTCCACACAGGAGGCCCCGAGGAAAATAATCTTCCTCAGGGCCTATGTCAACTTTGGGGATGCTGTGCGGAGGGTTTTTTTTAAAGGAAAGGAAATGGAGGAGAATTCTGGGAAGAAAAAGGGTTCAAGGTGGTTAGGAATCTGGGTGTCTCCCGGTCATCCGCCTCCAAGACCTAGACAAACCTCACCCCATGAACCCGGGCACCCCTGCTAAATCACCAAACGTAGCGAACCACTCGGGTTGACCTATGGCACAGGTGTTGGTTATCCAATAAAGTTTCCCGGGGCGGCGGTACCCATTCCCGCCTCCCAAATTGTAAAGTGAATACTGTACAAGAGTTCCAACTTCTCCCGTCTGGAACTGTGAGACTATGGCATCCCTAATTGAAGTATGTTGTGAAGCTGAAGGTAGTGGGACGGGAGAAGGAAGATGGGGAAGTACCTGACTATTCAGATCTGGTCAGCAAACACGGCTAAAGCCATTTCAAGCAGCGTTTAAATTCTGAATGATGGTCTAACACTAGGGCGATACTGAGAGTATCTTCCACTCTGAAAGACAAACATTCCCGGGTATAATATCCCGACAATATTTTAAAATCTCCTACTACCACCACAGTAAGCCGAAAATGTTGCTGGAGTCGTGATGGTGGACTTAGCCAGCCGATGAATCGAACATGCGACGCCTTGGTGGGACCCAAATGCGACGCCATCTCAGCCACTGACCAGTTATATTATGTACCTATCATATTATGCAATCATTTGGAAGCAAGCATGATTTTAAATTTGGTAGGCGGGAATGGGTACCGCCGCCCCGGGAACTATTTATTGGATAACCAACACACCTATAGGTCACCCTAAGTGGTTCGCCACGTTTGGTGAATTAAAAGGGGTGTCCGGGTTAATCGGGTAAGGTGTGGGCATGTCTTGACGGCGGATGTGCTTTCCCACCGGATCGGTAGAGACAGGTTGAGAGAGACCTTTTGACTTCTCCGGCCGGACTCTCTCAACCCATCGCCTTACATCGCTGTGGAAGAGATGAATCCATAAATTCGTCGCTCCTGAAAGCGTTAACCCCCAGATTCCTACCCAGAACTTCTTCTCCTTTATACTTCGTGCTTAAAATTGTTGAAAATATCCAGACGTGGGAAGAATCAGAAGCCTGTGTTGGCGGCCTCGCGGCCGTTATCCGGAACATAGAAACATATTTAAGCCAGAATATATGGAATTGTTAAACCATTTAGAAGTTTATAAGCATCAGCAGTACTTCAGTAAGCGGACACTGTAACGCTATTCGAAACTATGGCGAAAGCGCTACACGGCATAACAACCCAAGTAATTAATCACGAAGATACATTTTGCCATTAAAATCTCAAATCATATCTGACTTAAGCTATGTTTTATGATCATATCTCAATTGCCAGACACTCTCAAAACTTTTTTTCTTCGATGACTTCGTTCCTTGATTCCTCCAGCCTCAGAACATGCCCAACATTGAGGAAGACATAGACCCACTGGTTCTGGGTATTTGAGGCCCTCTAATTGTTTCATCGCTGTCATTATAGATACCCAAGTATTTAAAACAAAGTTGATGTTTCATTTATTATTTTTCTTTTAAAAAGTAAAATATAATTTAATAACCTTGTTAAGTGTGATTAATTAACATTTTATTATTATTTTCCAGAGAATTTCTTTGGCTTTCAGTTCCGCTAAAGCCTCTTTCCGTAATTACTGCGGTATCAGAATGCCACGTGACAGTCAGGACACGTGTCAGAAAACCTCGTAAAACAAACCCTGACGTCTCAATAAATAATGAGCTAACCAATTTGGAATTTCTGCTCGTGTTATGATTCTTCTGTTAGCTTTTATGTTATGATATGATTATGTCGAGTTGATTTAACAGGGACATGAATATTTATTTATTTATTGTTGTTATACGCCCATATGGGCTTTTACGTAGATTATACAATAATATTTAAGATATCGAGGATTATACATACATAGAATTTAAATCAAAATTTATAAAAATGAAAACATTTTAAAAATATAAAGGTAGTTTTTGAAGAATATAGCGTAAAACCGTGAAATATTTGAAACAATATAACATTTGACTTATTAACTTCACTTAAGAGGGAATAACCAGACAAAACCGGAAATATGTCATTTTAAATCAAATTTTAGACGTATTGACTCGTTTCCACAAAAAAATTATAAATTGATTTCGAAAAACTGTTCTTTTATCTAGTGAAGCTATTTTTTTTAATTTTGAAAAATATGTTAATTTTTAATACAATAAGGTTTTACCGTAGGTCGTTGGCAAATTTGTTAAATTTTCAAACAAAATTTTGTATTATACAACACACATTTCAAATCATATAATCATGCAGTATAATTAATCAATAAATTATTTAGGAAAGTTACTTTTCAGAATTTTAATTTTCGTTCAGATAAAATCATAAAAAAAGATCCGGGCTTTTATTTTGTGACGAAAATACTTCATTTTGTCTATTTATTTACGGTCTTACAAAGTAGTATATTAAAAAAAATACATTCTTATTTTGCTTAGACATTATTGAAAAATTATAAATACTTGTGACAAAAAAATAATTACGCAAATTATATAATTTTAATTGTTTTATCATCACGAGTTTGAGAATTTTTGAATGTGGGTATTTATTTATCAAAGCAAATTTGAAATGAAATAAAATCGACATGACTTAAAATGCTGGTATGGAGAATGATTAATATTTCTCACCGGAACCGCCCTGTACCGTTGCAAGGGTACAATCGCAAGATTATCGTTCGACGAAATTTGAATTCTCGGCCGCTGAGAAGAAAATAAATACCTCTGCTAGTCACCAACACCAAATTGTGAACAATTGTGTGAAAACCCTTTTTTTTCAATTACTACACTACTTTTTTTTATGTAAGAAGATAGAAAATATCGGTATTTATAGTTTAGATATTAATGTTTTGTAGCATTTATCAATAATTTTTAACAATCAATTTTTTTATCAACAAGTATCGATCTTAAATCAGCGCACATCTATAATATAAACAAAATAGTTGAATAATAATTACGTACTGGGACCATTACGAGGTCTGTTGTGAAACAAGAAGGTCACCCGGCTCGGCTAGGGAACTTTCGATTCGCCCACGCGAATTTTTTTCCACTGCTTCAACATGTTATGAAGAGGTACTAATGGCGCCAGTGACCAAGTTTTACGTCCATATTAGACATCTCGGAACTTCAAGTATTTGCGCCGTAATTTTTCGAATGCAATATTTGTGTCAAATTTCAAGAATTTAACAAATAACGAAATATTTCATCTCTTGAAAAAAATTATTGATTTACGTATTTAAATTTTTTTTATGTGAATACCGCCCAAGAGTCCCAAATTTTTTACATCACATGAGGGCCTAAGGAAAATAATTCCTTTCATGGCCTATGTCATCTTTGGAGATGCTGGGTCTTTTTGAGAGAGGAAGGAGAGGAAATTCTGTTAAGGAAAAGGGTATTATGGATGGATAAGGATCTGGGGGTCAGTGTGTCCAGGAGTGACGGACGTATGAGTTCATCCCTCCCACTGCACTGGTGTAAGGCAACGTTCCGAGATAGTACGGCTGGAGAAATCAAAGGGACTCCCTCAAACATTCTCTCCGGATCCGGCCTGCCATATAGCTGGTAGGCAGACGCATCCGCCGCCAAGACCCGAAAAAACTCAACCCATGAACCCGGGCACCCCTGCCATCCAACCCTGCTGGCCAACTGCTCCGTCTGGAGCTAGTGAGACTACGACACCGCGATTGGGGTATATTGTGAGGCTGAAGGGAGAGAGGAGAGGTAAGATATGGGGAAGATGAAAATGAGAAGGTACCTGGTCATTCAGTTCTGGTCACCAAATACGGCTAAGGGCATTTCAAAGATAAACCACAAATTAAAGCCCCAAACAAACAAATTCAAATTTAATAATGTTGTTATTAAGTTTTGCAAGTATTTTTTAGTTTTTTATTTATTGTGACAGCTGTTACGATGTTCAAGGCCATTTTCAAACTTCAAACTTTCAGTTCGAAACTTTTTCTTGAAACTTTCAAACTTTTTTAACTTACAGTCTGAAACTGTTTCAATTTTCAGTCTGTAATTCAAACTGTTTTAACTTTCAGTCTGAAATTCAAACTTTTTTAACATTCAGCCTGAAACTCAAAATTTTTTAACTTTCAGTCTGAAACTCAAACTTTTTTAACATTCAGCCTGAAACTCAAACTTTTTTAACTTTCAGTCTGAAACTCAAACTTTTTTAACATTCAGCCTGAAACTCAAACTTTTTTAACTTTCAGTCTGAAACTCAAACTTTTTTAACTTTCGGTCTGAAATTCAAACTTTTCACATTGCAAATGGCCTTGAACGCCGAAACAACTGTCACAAAAATAAAAAAGTTAAACACTTGCAGAATTTAACAATAACAAATAATAGTTACTAGTGGTCGCCCAATGGTCGAAATTCGACCATAATTGTAATGTTTTTTTATGTTTGACATACAGTAAGACCATAGACAAATAATATTAAAGACAAACAATATTAATCTATTCTCAAAGACTCAATAAACAATAGAGTAAAGACGCGAGTGTGTGTGTCAAATACATGGTAGTGTGTGTAATGTTTTTGTTATTGATTTAATCTATTTTTATGCATAATTTTAAAAAAATATTAGCATTTTGCACTCCTCCTCTATATAAACTATAAGTGTGCGAAATTTCATACTCCTCCGTCCGCGAAATTTTCGTAAAAAGGGGTACAAAGTTTTGGCTTCACGTATTAATATATTGATGATTGATGATGATTTACATTAAACTAAAATAAAAATAAATGGAGTTCTACGAATTAATTAACACAAAAAAAATTAACGGAGTAATTCATATTTTGAAAACGTGGATACACTAAATAACGACAACAATTCACACGAATTACGATTAATTTCTGTTGAAGTATTAAGAGTTGTTCAAAGGCTTTATGTAAGCACCAACTGCGCCATTAATCTAGCCTCGCCCAAGGCTGTGTTTTATGAGCAGAGGTTGCTGGAGATTGCATACACGGATTAAGTCTACAATCAGAATTATATCCGATTTTATCCGTTGTGAAATCACACTGTAATGTTTGATTTGAGATTTATTCATCTATTTATAAAATTAACGCCGTTCGACTTTTACATAATAAGATAGATAAGGTATAGCAATAACATGAAAAAAAGTCAAGTGAGCTTGTATATTTAAATATTACAATATTCCAACAATGCCATGCTCCATCGAAGCCAGAGTTAAGTTAGCCTGGAACCTGGAAGAAACTGGGCGTACTGTACAGGGCCCGCAGATACTTTAATAGTACTCAACTGCTAACCCTGTACAAATCGCAAGTGCGCCGCACGGTTGAATTTGGTAGCCATCTCTGGTCTGGAGCCTCAAAATACCTAAAAAAAACCCTCGACTCTGTGCAGAAACAGGCGGTCCGTTTGATAGATTCTCCTAACTTAACTAACGGATTGCAATCTTTAGAGCACAGGCGTCAGGTGGGAATGCTGTCCTTGTTCTACCGGTATTTCAATGGAATATGCTTCAAGGAACTAGCGCCATTGATCCCCTCGGCACCGGTGCATAATCGGGAAACACGCCAAACACGCGCCCAATATTTGTACACGGTTGACATTAGTCACATGAGAACGGGTCGTTTCTATGACTCGTTCTTGAGTTCAGCAGCTCGGCTGTGGAACGATTTGCCGGCCTCTGTGTTTCTTCCCTCCTAAACATGGGTCTCTTCAGGACCCATGTTCACTTCTTCCTCTCCTCAAAAACACCCTCCACACAGCATCTTCAAAAATGACATAGGCCCTGAGGGAAATTATTTTCCTCAGGGCCACCTGTGTGGAGTTAATGTAAAATGAAAAAATATATTTAAATGTGATATATATGCAAATAACTTAACTTAACTTAAGAGGTACGTTGAAAATGTTTAATGGTAGGTAAATAATAAGTAAAATAAATTATAAGTTAGGAAACAAATCTTGAAACAATGAAACAATAAAATTAAGAAAATCTGTGAACAAAATAATAAGAATGGCCACTATTGTAAGAAAGTACCAATATTTGTAAGTTGGTAACAATGATGAAAAGATTTTTTTTTTAAATAATTGTGATGGTTTATAAAATTACTATAAATCGTACAATTAATTACTAAGATGCATTAGTACGATACGATACGTAGAGATATGTTATAAATATATTAGGTAAATTTATTTCACAAATTTACTAAATAACTTCCTTAGTGAGTTCTTGAATTATGGATAAATGATTTCATTATTTCATGTTTATATTTTATCACTGACACATTCCATATGTGCGAATACATATTGCCTATGTTTTGAATTCTATGAAGTGGTATACTGAAATGGGCCATGGTCGCAGTATTGCCACAATAAAACGGTAGTACTGACCTTGTGTTTCTAGCTGGAAAATTAAAATTTAGGAGATCTACAATAATAAAATAATAACGCTCGAAAGGATAAATGGCTAAAGCACAATTTTGCTAACTTTAAAGGAAAGCCTTCTGAAAGTTTAAAAAAATCATAACTTTGAAAATGTTTATCTGATTTAGTTACCGCTTAAATATTATAAATACGTTTATCAAACCTAATCAATTATTTTACTTAAGCCGCCGCTATCTGAGTTTCGACCGATTTCTTACATATCTCCCTTAAACATTTGAAGTTTTTAAGCTCTTAAAAAAATATATGTTATTTTTTAAGATAAAGATCAGCGCCCTTGAGGTGATTTTTCACAAAAACGGTGCTATATAAATCATCTAATTATTATAATTTCTAGATTCGTTCCACGCCGAAACGCATATTATATGAAATTCCCTCGATAGAAAAAAATCGCAAAGTATACTCCGAAAATTATTTAAAACAAGTCTATTTCTTTTATTTTACAAGTTGTATTTGCGGAAAAATTCACAATGTTTCTTTAAATAATACTTAAGATACCTTCCACGAGATTTTTGCTCTATTTTAAACTAGTCCTGTTTTATTAAGCATTTTCCCAATTTTCGCATCAATTTTGTTATTGAAAATATTGGCGCGCTCTGTCCAACATTCGTAATTATATATCTATCCATCTTCTTCTTTTTGGGCCGGGAAGCGTCGCCTTAAACTATTTATTCATATTGTGTTTGCATTCAGTGTTTTATCCTAAAATAATTAAACTATCGCCATCTGTGAAAGAGCAGATTTTGAATTTATTGAAGCTTTCTGCATTTTAAAATTTTTTTTGTGAATACCTCACAAGAATCCCAACCGGTTCCGTCTGGATCTAGTGAAACTGTGGCATCCCCAATAAGGGTATTTTGTGAAGCTGAGGAAAAATGGGGAGGGAAAAGAGATGGGGATGAGGAAGGTGGGGAATTACCTGGCTATTCAGATCAAGTCACCAAACATTCTGAATGGCGGTCTTATACCAGGGCGATACTGAGAGTATCTTCCACTCTGGAACGTGTCGCAAAAATATCTTATATTATTATTATTTTAATTGATAGTAAGTCATGGCTTGGCTCGCGTTCATGTTCGTGCATGCCTAATTACTTTTCAAAGTAGTGACAAAGTTGTATATTATATCTTCCGATCACCTTTATTCAGGTTATAATCAGCCTAAAGTGCTGTTGTCCATACAGCCGTATTGAGTATTCTCATATAATCGACATACGTCCCTTCTCACAATAATGCTGCAGCTCTTTCTGGCACGTTAAATAATGGCGAGACAAAAGATTAGACACACAACTTACGTATGTCCGTTTCCTCTAAAGCACTGCTTTTTTCCTTTGGAGAAACAGACGTACGTACATTGTGTGTCTCATCTTTTGTCTCACCATTATTCAACGCGTAGAAAGAGCTGCATTACTTAATTACCAAATATACAAACTTATCCACCTGCTCCAAGCATTTATCTAATAGAGCAATAGTAATTGTAAAATCTAGTACCTACAAGTTCTTACAACACGTATATACGTTCTACTGTAGGCAGTGGTGACCCATTGCCTATTATTGCCTATGGTCTATTACCGATTATTGCCCACCGCCTGCGAGTCACATAAAATATCAAGTTACGGTCACAGTTTGAGATAAGAAATTCGCTTTCGGCCGCTCGTAACTTCTATCTAATTTAATTACTTATGCTAAAATGTTACACGAATCGATTTACATTTTAATAGCGTCGCCGCTAGGACAGTCTCGAGTCTAAGCCAAATAACATTAATTTAGAATTTTGCCTGCAGCAATTAAATAAATAATATGTACGCCTGGGACGCTATCGAAAATCATCGATAAAGGTTTTATCGGTAATGTCGGTAATTTGACACCCGGACTGAATCTTAGGGACGGGATAAAGGAAGATAGTCTGATTCCAGATCAGAAGGTTGCGTGTTCAGATCTCGTCGGGGTCACCAATTTAGAATTAGTTTGTATTTAGTCCTGGTTAGGATTGCAGCTTACAGCCCTCCCAAGATCTGTAAACTGAGTTCCGTGGTGTTGTGGATATTTTCCAATAAAAACTCTGGATTATTCAAGTCAAATATATTTATTTACACTTCTGTTTCTTTAATAAATAAATAAATAATGCACTGAACTCCAGCAAAACAAATACTATTTACGTTGAATATATTCACAAATTATAAATGCCGTTAAATGTGTGTAAGTTTTCAAGTTTATTTTTATAATTCTGATCATCGTACTAAAAATATGTAATTTTCATATTTTCAACATTAGTCACAGAACTGATAAAATGCCTCAAAGTCTGATAAATGAATGTATTTAAAAATGAAGGTTATGTTTACTGTAAGAATATAATTTAATGAAATTAAATAGTTATTTACTTTGCATTGTTGTCTACATACGAATGTAATATAAACTAACAAAAATAACGAAAAAGCCGTATGGGATTACGAAAGAGTAAAAAAAAAAAGAAAAAATAAGTTCCAAGCAAGAATTCCATACAAGAATTTTTCGTCCACATTCAGTGTCGCAGCGCGAGAACATTTCCCGGTTATCTTAAGGAGCCTAGGTAAATGTAAGGGAGTTAGCGAATATAAATTTAATGAAAACATGGAAATTGAAATTAAATGTGTTTAAGACGGTGCACTATTCATTAATGCAAAAGATAAGCTTTCTTAGGAATATTTTAGATGCTTCAATTAAATACGGCGAGTAGAAAACATATTTGCCCTTGAAATAATCCAGCATATTTTTGATTGGTATTTTTATAAGCCCATAAAAAAGCCCCCACTAAAAACTGCTTTAAAGTTCAAAATCTCCTACTGACGAACCCCTTTTCGATTACGGTTTTATTATATATAATGTGGGAAATTAAATTAAATGGAAAATGATCGAAAAAAAACATTTAAATATATCTGTCTAAGCTTCCAAAATAAAAACGCAACGTTTTTGGCGATGATTTTTAAAAAAGACCATGCTTTATATTCAAATACAAAAACTAACCACAAAAGAAGTAAAATGTACACCTTAATGAAACCAAAGTCTCGAATCGCATTTTGAAATTAATTTATGAAACTTTGGGAATTTTTTATAAATCATTTTTACATGGAACGACAAAAAGTGAGTAAATAATAACTTTTATAATGCATTTGTCTAATAAAATGTGTGTGTGTGTTTTTTTTCGTTATCAGTAATTTTAGTCAGAAAAAACGTAAGGTGAGCCTTTTTAGAAACTTTTTTGTGTTTGCGTGCAAAATTTTAATATTTCAAAAATTATATGTTTATTTCGATCTATATCATTTGTAAGCGTATTTTATCAGCTTTCTAGAACAATGTTTATTTTTTGGATACGTTAAAAAATATTCCATTTATTTGGATTTTAATATAAAGCGGAATAATTTTGATTCTCTGAAATAATACGGTCGAGGCCCTAGGGGTTTTAAAAGTGTGTTTTGGTTGGGCCCGAAGTAAGGTTAATATTAACCTTATTTTGATTGAATCTAAGAATTCTTTTATTTATAATTTTTTCAGGAATTTGGTCGCTAATGTGGAGGGTAGTTAACAGCGTGACGGTATTTCCTAAGAGATAAAAGTGAGGTTAGGTTATATTCGTTGTACAACATTATTATCTCTTCCCCTCGCCCCTCTCGTCACCGTTCATTACTCAGATAATCTCACCCGTGGCATGCCGATGGTTACAGAACGCTGCAAAACTGACTGAACACTAACGGAAATAAACATAATTATTAACACACTTTTGGACGGGAAGGGTGGTTTTACCTTTTAAGCCATTTTTAAATGAATTTTGTACCCCGATTTCTTTGTAAAGTACCCAACAATATGTATATGTATAAATGCGAGTAATATAAATAAATATATTATACAAGATGTGGAAATCTTCTTATCTCGTTGTTTTTCGGGTGGAAGTATATTTTTTTCAAAAGGAATCACTTTGGCACTGGAGATGCGAATTTAAAAAAAAAAAATTGTAATGATTAGTGCCGAAATGAAAATACACTTTTTTTGTAATGTAAATATGTAATTTTTTTTACAAAAACGTCACTAAATGGTCCAATACTTAAAACTTCTGTTTTTTTTTAATAATAACAAAGTAGGCTATAATTTTGGACGATAATTTTATGCTTAGGGTGTTGAGCGTACTATTAAAAGAATTAATTCAAATTTTACATAGCATTTTTAATAACTCAGATACGCCTCATATGTTATACGTATATCTAGTAATTTTACATTGTCGTGTAAACAAGCTTTGGGTCAAGTGGTTAAAGATATGTGGGTTTAAAACAAATTCCATTTTCTCGAACGGGTTTCTTGTTTCCTCCCACCTGAAGTTTGTTAATATAGAATTACAGAGATGAATATTTGGTTAAACCATGTACGTTCGTGTTTTATATGTAGGTATTCGCAAATAATGAAAAGCGTACGGGTAAGATTAAGAAAAGGAAATTTTAGATAGATGATTTGGACATGTAGAGAGATTTTGCAGTGAAAATATATGACACTTTAGCGAGTAATATAAGAAGTTGGGGATGCACGAGAAAGACATGGCACGATCAGGTGATTCATATGGCCGCAATCCCTCAGGACTATTCTAGATGGCAGAACCACTTTTCAGCCTACTGCAGAGACCAAGGATAAGTTTAAAATTCTCAGAAAAAACTATTGAGTTAATTGAAAAAAAATAATTGAATATGTTAGCGTGAAAAAACTTACATTAAAGGTTTTCATGGCATTCCTTGTGACTGTTATTGTTTATACCGTAAATCGGAACCCTTTCACAACCCGCGACATCTGTAAAATAAAAATATTAAAAAAATTATTAAAAAAAATTTCAAAAACAATGGGTAAGTAAGCTGAGAGCATAAAAAATAAACAAAACAACATATAATAATTGTACAATAAATACAAGAAAACAACAATAATGAAATAACAATAAGAACAAACAACAATAAGCGTAAGGAGCAACAAAAAAAACCACAATAATTATATTTATTTATTTTTATGTGTACCTCACAAGAGCGCCAACTGCTCTCGTCTGGAGCCATTGAGACTTTAGCATCCCCAATAAGAGTATGTTGTGTGGCTGAAGGTAGTGAAAAAGGAAAGGAGAAGAGGAAGGTGGGGCATAGCCTGGCTATTCAGATCTAGTCACCAAACAGAGCTTTTTTTTCTCCACAGGAGGCCCTGCGGAAAATAATTTCCCTCTGAGATGATAATGATGATAATGAGATGCTGTGTGAAGGGTCCTTTTGAGGATAGGAAGGAATGAACATTGGTCTTGAAGAGACCCATGTTGTAGGAAGGAAAAAAACACAGAGGCCGGCAAATCGTTCCACAGCCGAGCTCTTGAACACAAGAACGAGTCGAAGGAGCGACCAGTTCTCATGTGACGAAAGTCAACCGTGTACGTATGTTGGGCTAAAGCCATTTCAAGTAACGTTTCTATTCTGAATGGTAGTCTTACACCTGGGCGGTATTGATAGTATCTTTCACTCTGGTACGTGTCGCAAATATACAATATGTTATTTTAAATTAATGAAGACTGATATAACCCAAAGCAATCAAATAAAATTTAATTGGAACCCGAGACCTTCGGTTTGCTAATTTGGGATCTCACCCCTCGACCACGGAGATCTCAGAAACTGAATAAAAATTACTGAAACCGTTTACAAAATAATAATGAAATAATCGTTAAAAAGTGGTTGTGTTCGCTTGTTAATGAAGCCAAATGTAAAAATGCGTGTCCAAAAATAATCACTGCATTCTCACACGGAAACCCCCGCGGCTTAATGGAGAACGGAAGCCGTCCCCAAATGTTATTAACTTAACTCAACTAAATATACCATGAATAGTTCATTTTGGGATGAGGTAAAAATAACTCAAGCCTTCTATCTTTAGACGACATCTTTAAGAGGAAATGTGGGTGGCGTTTTGTCCATACAAGCGTATTCCCGTATTATCTCTCCGAATTTTGACACTAGTGCAAAAATTTTTTAATATAATATTACATATATTAACTGTTTTGATTAATTTTATAACATAACTCTTATGGTTGTTAGGACCCTCCAAAAATTCTTAAATTTGCCTATTTTGAACGCCATCAACAGACTGTAACAGTACACAAATTTGATAATGTATTTAAAAAAATAAAACGTAGAGACATAGAATATGTTCTTCGAATACAGTTGGTGAAAAAATATTAAAAACCGTCCCAGTTTTTGAAGAGAAAACAGAGGAATACAAAAACACGATTTTGACGATTTAAGGCGCCGTACCCGAACTTGAAAAGAAAAAAATGGAGAGATTTGTAATTACGAATGTTGGAGAGAGCGCGCTAATATTTCAAGCGATAAAATTGAAGCGAAAAATGTGAAAATGTTTAATAAAACTCGACTCGTTTAGAATAGAGCAAAAATCTCGTGGGGGTTGTCTAAAACAACATTCAAAGAAACACTGTGAACTTTTTCATACATATAACTTGTTAAATAATAGAGACAGGCTTGAAAATAAAAATTTTCGGAGCATACTTTGCGATTTTTTTTCTATCGAGGGAATTTCATAAAATTGTGTTTCGGCGTGGGGGTTGTATAGATTGATATTATCTTCAAAAAATATCGTATATTTTTTAAGAGCTTAAAAACTTCAAATGTTCAAGGGAGATATGTAAGAAATCGGTCGAAATTCGAATAGTAGACCCTTAAATTCGTTCATTCGCTCTACATGCCCAAAACATCTGAGGTTTTTTCTTTCTTATTATTTTCCTTAAATACTTTAAGTTTAAAAGCTCTTAAAAAATATAGGTTATTCTTGAAGACAATATCAATACATTCCACACGCCGAAACGGCAATTGTATGAAATTCCCTCGATAGAAAAAAATCCCATAGCATGCTCCGAAAATAATTATAAACACGTTTTTTTCAGTTACTCTTTGTAAGTTAAATATATGAAAAAAATCATACTGTTTCTTTAAATGCTATTTTAGACACTCCCTACGAGATTTGTGCTCTATTTTAATCGTGTCGTGTTTTATTAAACACTTTCACAATTTTCGCTTAAATATTATCGTTTTTAATATTAGCGCGCTCTCTCTAAGATATGTATTTTCATATCTCTCCATCTTCTTCTTTTTGAGCGAGTACACCGCGCTTTAAGTAGGTACTCGTTTGTTATCGTAATTGGATCACAGACCTCGTGAACCCGTGACCTCTAAATACCAAGCCAGGGATTATGTCTACAATGTAGAGATTCGTCGATTTTTTATCGTCCAATTTAATCCTGGACAACCCCGACTTCTTCATACATCAAATAATGGACACCAGAATAAATTATGCATATTCTTCTCCAGAGATTAAATTGCCATCAACGCAAATACAAGTCTCGTTTAAAACCAGTTCCACCCCGTTCCAAAAATGCATTTCTGTTTGGAGATCGTAAATGTAATGCGATACAACATAAAAATTTAACTTTATACATTAATTCACATTAAAGATGTCCCGTTCTGTGACATCTACTGTCGAAAAGGTTACAGACCGGACACCACTGAAGATTTTCCCACATAGAACTGTTTGTCAACAAGTCAGTTTGCTCTAAGTAGGCTAATTCCCAGCACTGTAAAAAATGGGAGAAGGCACCTGGAATGAGACAATCCAAAGTACTCATAAAAGGACCAGACCCTAGATCTAGACGAACCAGGAAACCAATCGATATGAACAGAAACTCGCTGAGGGAACTGGTAGTACTACTAACGGGACACTGCCATCTCAGGAGACACATGCAGATATTGGAAGTGGAAAACACCAATAGATGCAAGAAATATGAAGAGACTCCAATTCAACTATGTTGTCAATGTCCTGCCCTGGTGGGAACTAGGCTCAGATACCTGGGGACACATACAGTAGAACCAGAAGACAAAGCCACATATCCAATGACAACCCTGGTGAACTTTATTAAAAGATTTAGGTAAAATGGGAGATAGCACAATGGGCCTATGGCCTAAGTGCTCACGGGAACTACTTGGAACGTCTTTAAAAAATAAAAGCTATTTTTCATCTTACTTGTTACTTCCGTTGGAATTGTGATAGAACATTTTAAAATATTGAAGTCCTTTCTTTAACGTATGGTTTACTTCATTTTTGGGACCTAGGAGTAGTAAGGACTTACGTAAATTGGCGACACAGGTTTTATTTCAAATTGGTACAGATGATATTTCTTTGAAGTGTGTTTTGAGCATGTTCTTATGCACGAAGAAAGTTGAATTCTCCCTTACTTCTGGCAATATTAAGCAAAAACTTTCAAAAGCAGCAGACAGAATTTTTCAAGTAAAAGCTAATTCTAACCGGTCACACAAATTCATGGCTGTATACCAGCGGTGTACCTCAAGAGCCAAATTTAGGTCCAATGCTTTTTTTACTTTTTATAAATGATACTGTCACTGTTTTTGGAAATAATGTTGAACTGTTGCTTTTCGCCGATGATCTAAAACTATTAAAAAAACTGTAGATGACTGTGCTCGTTTTTAAATATGTAAATTTAAATAAACTACGGGTACAAAATTGGGCAATTTATCAAAATTTATCTAAAAATTAGTGAACGCAACTACTGTAATAGTTGCAGAGCTAAATAAACAAAAGAATTCTTCAAATAAAATAGGATTCTAATCTGTGGTGTACCTCAAGGATTATATTTAGGCCCAATACTTTTCTTACTATTTATAAATGATATTGTCACTTACATATTGATGATGGACACTGTAACGCTGTCCGAAACGTTGGCTAAAGAAGGAGGTAGCGCAACACGGCATAACACCCCAAAAACAAATAACGATATTGTCACTTTTTTTTAATAATAATGTTGAAGTGTTCAAAAGTGTTCAAAGCAAGTGTTGCTTTTCGCCGATGATCTAAAACTATTTGAACTTATAGAAACTATAGATTACTATTTTCACATCCAAATAAATTTAAATAAACTACAAGATTGGTGCGAACTAAACAAACTAAACATTATCTAAATAAGATTTTTCAGATTTAAATTAACCTTTCAAATATCAATATAAAATTATCAATGTTTCCCTCACCTTTGTCAATGAGACTAATGATCTTATTGTTGTTGGCATTGTTTTCGATTCCAAATTTAATTTTCTTTCTTACATTAATACAGTTACTAATAAAGGAATGGCAGAGACATTCAAAATATTTCAACATTAAAAATCTTATATTCTCTCTAGTTCGAAGTCAAGTAGAATATAACTCTCCTATTTGGATTCCATTGAAAAAATTCAGCATTAATTTCTAAGATATATTCACCACTTGACGAAATAATAAAAACATATCAAAGCTCTCAGGTAGATGGTATCAGGTAGACGAATAATTTTCCAATATTTGAAGGACTACTAATATATAATTGTTGAGGAATGAATGGATTTGCATTTTCTCTGCCCAAATATCAACAAAACCATAGTTTTACAATTCAATTATCGATGTTATAACTAGAAAACAACTAATTATTATTAAACCAACTTATTTGACACTTATTTTCGAAGTGACATTGTGTCCACGTTGGACAAAAAAATCCCTAAAAAGAAAACATATTCAAGCAAGCCTCCACTATGAAAATGTGTGAAGAAAAAAAAACAGAGAATATCAAGAATTTTACAAACTTATGAGAAATGGAAACCAATTTATTACACATAATTTTAAAACAACTCAAATGCAAAATCATTATATTTTCCAAGCCATAAAAACTATAATATCCTCCCTCCTGAATTGCCCTTATCATCAACAAATCAGAACAAATAATATAAAAAAATTAACATTTTTTCAAATAAATTTACAGTAAAAAGTAAATAATTTACACAAAACATACTATAACTTACAACCTCAGTAAGAATCGTGGCTCCCTTATCAGGCCTACCTGATAAGGTATACATGACCAAAACGACCTTTAATATAATATTTTGTAAAATATATACGTAACCCATATTTTTTATATTAAAATAAAAAAAAATAAAAAAATGAAAACAATTTCTGAGTGGTAGCGAAAATGATGTAGATTTCCGCGATAAAGTGGTCCCCGATTTTAAATTGAACGGGCAACCCTACGTTACCCCTCTAGAGACTTTTGGTTCAGTGTTCTGTTGGTTTACAGACCGGACACCAAATAACAGTGGATTTTTATTTTCCAAACTCATCGAAACCCATTGAAACTCATCGAAATGCTTGGCAAGTCAGTTGGAGTCCCATTGGCACCGAATTTATACTCGAGGATAAAACCTTGAGAGGTACCTGGCTACTAAATACTAGTCAACAGTCGACAGTTCGGCGCCAACTGCAGGTATATGGCGTGATGCCCGTTTAACCCTGTAGTTAACGTGAGGTTTTAAATTCAAACAAACAAATTGTCATCAAACAATAAAATTTCCTTATTTCCTCTTCAAAATTGGATCAGATTTCATCTTGGAAAGTTAAGTTATATCCCATGATTTTTCTATGTTTAAAATAGGTAGGTACCTATTAAATAATATTTATGTATTAATAATTTTATTGTAATTCCAATTTTTTTTTATAAATTTATCGAATTGTATAACTTTTTACGAAAATGCAACTCATGTATTTTCATTTTTCCATTAATATGAACCGCTTATCGCTCTGTTTATTTTCAATTGTTCTTTAAAGCTGCTTTAAAACCAACTTTTCATGTTTAAGTTAATAAGAAAATTAACATTGTAAATTTACTTTCCTCTATTACAAATTTCATAGTATCTTAAGTTGATCTGTTTTACCATTATTAACTAAACTAATTAACTCCTTTGTACAACTTTTCATTATAATGACAATACATACCTATATATTGAACTTGCTTGTATCCTAAATGCACAGTTTATTATGCTACATACTACATGCTTAAACTCCCGAATAACCCATGTATCTTTAAGGGTCCACTATTCGAATTTCGACGGATTTCTTACATATCTGCCTTAAACATTTGAAGTTTTTAAGCTCTTAAAAAAATATATGTTATTTGCGAAGATAATATCTAGATACCTCCCACGCCGAAACGCAAATTATATGAAATTCCCTCGATAGAAAAAAATCGCAAAGTATGCCCCGAAAATTATTTAAAACAAGTCTATTTCTATTATTTCACAAGTTACATTTGTGAAAAAGTTCACAATTTTTCTTTAAATGTAGGGTTGCCATCTCTAAAATTTGGCAACCAGGACAAGACGCGTGAAAACCCCGGATTTTAGAGCCCAGAACCAGGACATGTCAACAGGTTTTTTAAACATAGTCAGTGTAATAAAAAACAGTTGAAAATATCATAAATCACCTTTTTATTTAATTTCAGACCTTAAAATTAAATTTAGTCATCTTTTATCATCATTTTAAATGTACCTAACAAAACAGAATCTCATTACAGTTTGTTACAAATTGTTTTAAGAATCAGTTTTAAATTTTTAAACCCGGACTACAAATGAAGCCCCGCCTGGACGCTCCCCGTATGCCCTCTAAACTTGGACAAATCCGGGGAAACCCGGACGGATGGCAACCCTATTTAAATGATACTTAAGATACGTTCCACAAGATTTTTGCTCTATTTTAAACGAGTCATGTTTTATTAAGCTTTTTCGTAATTTTCGCTTCAATTCTATCACTTAAAATATTAGCGCGCTCTGTCCAACATTCGTAATTACATATCTCTCCATCTTCTTCTTTTTCAGCCGAGTAGCGCCGCCTTTATAGCATGATATTGTAAAAGCCTTTAAGGCGTGTATAAATAAATACATAGAAAAGCTAGTTAAAGCTTCAATTTATCCGTAGCATATTTTTTGATGTTCATACTGTAAACACATTCGTCGTAAAGATTAAATAGCATCTAAATAGGATTTCACGTATAACTTCATCTTAAGTGCCATTGCAACGTATGACGAGAACTCGCTATTGAAAAAATTAAAAAATATATCAAATTTTCAAATTATTTAAGCCACGCGACAAACATACGGTTAAAATCGTCTGAATAAAATTATTGTAAAATAATGTGATATTATAATACCGGACCATAGAAAAGAAGTGTAGAGATTTTGTAATCAAATCAACACCGCCCACGCTCCTCCATTCCAAAGGCTGGTCTGATATTTGGAATAACCGACACTTTTCAAAACGGGTTTAACATGTTTTTTGCATACTTCTCAAGTGTTGTCAAACCGACATCCACTGATGCAGTGCTATCGACTGCTTTTTAAGGGGGGTTTAAGGTAAGGTTTTAAAGGCGAAAAAAAGGCATATTTTCATGATTTTTTTTTTGGAGAAATGAATAATGTTGGCTTATTTCTTTTAAAATCACTTTATAGTTAGTATGACGTCTGAAGTATCTTTGAAAATTTTTTTGATTAAAAATAATAATAAATAAGTCCGTGAGAGCGAATCTTCGGAGGCGCTTCGAAAAAAAGGTGTTTCGCGGTGAACATCATAACTCGTTAACGAATCATTTAAAACAAAAAAATTGAAATGGGTTTAAAAGAAAGATACGTTTTTCCAGGTAGTAACGAAGCGTTTTTTTTTTAAATTTTTTTTTTTGCAGCATGTTGAAGTCAAAAATGCGATTTTTGTAAAAATTTTCCGTGAATTTGTTATTATAAAATGGAAAAAAATAGTAAAAAAAAAACTCTCCGTCACTACCTGTTGATTTATGTGTGAAAATAGTGTGCAAAATTTCAAAAAGATCGGTCAAGTTGATTTTGAGTTATGATGTTCACGGACTAAAAAACATTATTTGCCAGAAAATCAATTTAAAGTTTTGTTATACTCGAAATATACTTGAATAGAGCAAGAGGGCCGGTCGATTGAAATGTTGTTACTTCGTTAGTTTTGCTTCGATTTACTTGAAATTTTGGCACCCCCTTAAGATGCCTCTGAGATTTCTGTGTATTTTGGATGCTATACGACTTAAATTCGAGAAGCATGTTAACGAGAGAAAAGAAGGCTGATAGAGATATTGAATGAAGGGTAATGCTACGTTAAGGCAGTATTCTAGTCTATTTTTTTCGAAATTAGCAATATTTTAAAAGTTATAATCATTTAAATGTCGTGGTTTAGACGACATTTAACCAGAATCTAAATAGAGCAAAACTTTAAGCGTGTTTCTCGAAACCACTTTTTTCGAGATGGTTGACACTATATCTCAAGTTCTACAAAACCAATTTGCTTGAAATTTGATGTGAGCTCTTTCTACACATTACTCTATCGCCCCTACCAGAATTATTACAAAATTTCAATTTTTATTATTTTTTGAAAATTCCAAAGAGTCAAAAAACGGGTTAAAAAAATGTCTTTTTATTTCAGACAGCCGCCATTTTGCGATTTTTTTTTTACTTTTCCGAGGTACGGGCCATAGCAGCCTTTGTCTGGATTAAGATTTTTTTTTTCTTCTTCTGATTACTAAGAGGGTTGCAATCGTGTCAACCAGGGCGCGCCATTTTGTCACATGAGAACGGATTGCTTCTACGACACGTTCTTGAGTTCAACAGCTTCAATACAGCTTCAAGATCCATCTTCACTTTTTCTTTTCCTCAAAAAGACCCTTTACAGCATCCACAAAGATGACACAGGCTCTGAGGGAAATTATTTTCCTCAGGGCCAGTCCCAGTTGGGAGGAATGTTTTCTTTTTTTTCTGTGTCTATTTGTCTTTCATATTTTCGTTTAGATCATTAGTGTTTTCTTCAATAGTTGATAGGAATCATCTTCAATAGTTATAAAAAGAGAGTTTTTCTTATGAAAAATTGAATTTTTTATTAATTATTAGTTGCGGGTTATAACGAAAATTCTACGAAAAATAACGAGTGTTTCGTAATAATAAAATAATCTTTTGGAGATATAGAACCTTAAAAAAACGTCCCCTCTAATAAAATTGTGCCAATTCATCCCCTAGTAATATTTCGTCTCTGCGTGAGTCCTGAATTCCCACCCTTAGCCTGATTTACAACGAGTAATTTTCACTCTATTCGTCAATGACATTTCTAAGGAACGGAGCGATTTTTCAAGGCTGTTTTTCGCCGATTTTCCCAGATATTTTCTCGGATTCATTTCCCAATTTAATTATTACGACGATTTATTTCGGTTAAAACGATTTTTATCACATTTTCTGATCGTAATTTTTACAAGTTGCAGATATTTTAAAATGATGGCAAGGGTGGTTCGTGCTTTGGAGAAAGATAACTTTTGAAAAATATGTAAATAAACAAATTAAATCAAGTAAACTAATTATGAAAAAAATAATATCATTTAATAACCACATCAAGTTCAGCATAGCTAATCTTGGCTTAAGGGATTATCAAAAAAATAATTGACTTGTATTTGTATAGCTTTAAGCAACCCTTTACCAATCCAATTCGGAGTTCCACAAGGAAGTGTTCTAGGCCCTATTTTGTTCCTCATATACATCAATAAACTCTGTAACCTACCCATAACCGGAAAAATAATATCCTTTGCAGATGACACTGTGCTTATAGCTCGACATAAAAATTGGAAAGGAGCATTCGACATAGCTCAATATGACATAGGTCTTGTAAAGAATTGGTTAGATGATAATCTCCTCACCCTCAATGCTGGTAAAACTAAATTTTTAACCTCTAGTCTATCTGCTGCAACCCAACCTTCTATCAATCAGAAAATAACAATTCACTCCTGTCCAAGTCCCTACTCTTCCAGTACTTGTCCAAATTTGGAAAAAGTATCTCATATAAAATACCTGGGGGTCCTAATTGATCACCATCTTCGTTGGGATCAGCACTTAGCCAGTCTAACTCCCCGAATTCGCAAGCTCTCTTATGTTTTTCGAACTCTAAGAAATATACTTACTCCTATAATACTAAAAACGGTTTACTATGCTCTCTGCCAATCCCAGTTAGCATATGGCATCATAATTTGGGGCGGCTGTGCTCTTAATTTTATTGATCCTCTGCAAAAAGCCCAAAAAACGATTTTACGTGCTATCAACAAGCGACCAACAAGATATTCCTCCAATAGACTCTTCACAGAATATAATGTCTTAAACATACGGCAACTTCATCTAAAATTTACACTAACACATTTCATGTTCAAATACAAGAAAAAAACTCTCTTACATCACAGTTACACCACCAGAACAATAACCAAACGACACTACAATGTTCCTACACTACGCACCACATCAGCTCAAAGACATTTCATGTAGCTAGCTCCTAAAATGTTTAACCTTCTCCCCGAGAACCTAAAATCCGAAACCCAACCCCATAACTTTAAAAAAAAATTATCAAAATGGATCCTTACATTCAGTAACGATGATGAGTAAAATTTGCTATTTTAATTGAATTTTAATATAATTAATACAACTTGTAACATAAATTAATTTAATATGTTAATTAAATTACTAACTTAATTTGTTACTAAATATGTTATTTAAACTACTTAAATGAATTGCATAAGTTAATAACTGTACACTACCTACACAATCTGTAAACTTCATCCGCCATAACACAGGGACATCCCTAGCATGGCGGATGAATTAACACAATTTTTTGTTCATTGTATAAACTTCTTTTAATAAATAAATAAATTTACAAGTTAGAAATATCGTCAGAGAAGTAACTGAGATTACCATACCGAAAACTTGACGATGAACTATTATTTTAGAAGTCTCTGGAAACAGTCTATCTAAAACCTTGTTTGTTTCAGCACAGGATCTCCATTATGTTCCCATTAAGAATTTATTTAATCAAGTACGTAATATGTAATTAATTAATTATCTAAGTAAATACTTAATTAATTATGCGTTTTGAATCTATTAAGTAATTAATTAAGTAAGTTAAGTGATAATTTGATTAAGTACATTTTATTAAGTATATAAATAGTAGGGCCCATAAAGTAAGGATTTTATTATTTAATTAATTCAGTAAATATTTAATTAAGTTTGTGCTATAAACCTTTTAAGTAATTAATTAATAAGTTAAGTAAAAATATGATTAAGTACATTTCATTAAGTATATATCTTGACCCTCTTAACAATTAATTTATTAACTAAGCAAATATTTGATCAATAATATTTAATTACGTATGCCTTATGAACCTATTAAGTAACTAATTAATTAATGAGTAAAGTAAGAATACGATTAACTGCATTTCATTAAGTACATGTTATGACCATATTAAGAAAGTATTAGATTAATTAATTAACTAAGTAAATATTTGATCAATAATATTTTGTAAAAAAAAAATTTAAAAAAAAGTTAAGTTTGCGTTATGAATGTATAAAGTAATTAATTCATTAATAAGTTAAGTAAGAATTTGATTAAGTACATTTCATTAAGAATGGATTATGACGCTATTAAGTAAGTACTTGATTTATTAATTAACTAAGTAAAAATTTGATCAACTGAATTTAATTAAGTACGTACAAGCATTATGAACCTTTTAATAAAGTTTTTAATTAATAAAGGAATTTTATTTTATTTTATTTTTTTTTTTTTAAATATGTTTATTCAGTTTTAATTTTACAATATTTTATTTTACAAATCTTACGAAACTGATCAATCAGTTTGATTGTAAGAAATCTCTCATTTTTTTCTAATTATTTAATACAGTATACTTTTCAGTTTTACATAGTATATACTAAATATAATACTTAATATTAGAATACTAATTATTACGACAAACTAATTATTATAATGTTTTAATATTTATGAATTGCGTTGTAGTAAAAATATTTTACACAGTACAAACATACGGTGAGAAAATAAATGGATAGGAACTATTTTATTTGATTTCATGTTCTTCGGATTGTTCTTATGATTATGTATGTATTATGAAACCATTAATTAATTAATTAAATAAGTATTTGCTTCACTTGATCACTTGATCTTGATCAGTCTTCCAGAATCATTTTTTTCAACCATTTGTGGGTTACGAATATCATTAAAAAATTGTTTATTCTTTTATAATCAACTTTTTGCTGGGAAAATATTAATTTTGAAATGATAGAGGAATTATCTAGTAGCTGGTTGAACCCACGACCCACGTTTAGGAAACCTACGCATTTGTCCACTGCTCTACTACCGATAACATCCCCGATATTTTCTTACACCCAATTTTAAGAAATGTCACCACCCATCATAATTTCAAATTAATTTCGCCCACAGCGCTACCGAAAACTTTATTTAAAAAAACTCAAACGGGTAGAATAGGGGACGAAAAAATCCATCGTTCATCTTTCATTTGTAATCTTTTGAGCATCCGCTCGAAGACAATTTTCGAAATTACATCGCTGGTACTAATGTAATTTTTCGTTAACGAGTGTTGGGGTAGAATAAAAAATGGTCCATGGTGTGGTGATCTGATATGATTTGCCGATTGTAATTCTGACAATGAATTTAGACTTACTTTTTAAAAATTTTATTTTTTTATTTTGATGCAATATTTTATATTTCAAAGTAAAATACAGTAAAGTTGGCCTCACTGGGTGGCTTGCCAGTGCTGAGGCCCCCATTTTATAATAATGTTGGTGACTATAAAAACATAAAATTATGATAAATTTAAACTAAAGATAAAAGTAATATTAAAATAATATTAAAAATATAAAATTATTATATGTTGTGTGTTTTATATTGTTATTGTGTTATTCTTTTCATATATTTTATTCTTTTATGTTATGAAATTTCGGCAATATTGTATTTTTTGTTCTTTAATCCATTTTGTTATTTTGTGTCTGAATTTATTTTTGTTTTCCTCAATTTTATTTTCAAGTGTAAGACTGTTGAATGCTTTTATAGCATGATATTTATGGCGTCTTTGTCCAAAGCTTGTATTTACCGTCGAAGTTTTTTTATGTTTTCTTTATACGCTTGTCTAACTGGTCTGTTAGTGATATATTTTATTTGTTGAAATTTGTTTTTTTGGTCAAAAATTTAGTTTAGTAGTTTTAATGTATAATTGACGTATATCTAGTACGTTACAATTGTTGAATATTTGATATGTATCGGTCAGTCTATGTTTTTTAAGTATTACCTTTAAAATCGTTTTCTGCGCGATTTCTAAATTTATTTTTCCATTAACCATTTTTTAAACTCACTGTGAAAGAAAAAGGGGCCTTTTTGGCCCCGAGCTCTGTGTGCCAGTATATCAAAAAGTCGAGATGTTTTGACGATCTTCTTGTTTGAATGGTAAGCTTCTTGCCCAAGAACCCGGATGTCACTAGTTCAAATAAAGAGTTTTATTGTATTTTGCATTTTGAGTTTTTTTAATTATATCTGCCCCAATTGTTCCCGCCTGGATTCAGTGAGACTATGGCATCCCCAATTAGGGTACGTTGTGAGGCTGCAGGTAGTGTGGTGAGGAAGGGATAGGGAAGAGGAAGATGGGGAAGTGCTTGGCTATTCAGGTCTGTGAACCAGACGTAGCTAAAGCCATTTCAAGCAACGTTTCAATTCTGAATGATGATCTCACTCTGGAACCTTTTTATATATTTTGTAATGTATTATATATATGTAAATATATATTTTCTATGTAATAATATTAAATCTGTGTTAATTTCTTTCTGAAAGTTTTAATAGGGACGTTTTGTCCAATAGGTAATTATAATCAATATTTTGCACAGGAATATGCAATATATAGTTTATAAACCTCAGAAACTTATGTTGAATCTTTTCAATGGTGTCGGAATGAATATTGCAAAATGGAGACCATAATGTAGAGTTATACTCTAGTTGGCATATGACAAGGGTATTATATAATATGATCAATGTACCTAAATTATTTGCAGATTTCAAAACAAATCCAAGAGTTTTAAGGGCCTTATTGATAATAATAATAATATGGCAAACAAAGGTAAGTTTTCTATCAAACATTATATCTAGATCAATAATTTCACTAACGCCATTTAAATATGTATCATTTAATGCATATTGAAATATTATTAGATTATTTATTCTGTATAAATGAATCAAATGACATTTATTTATGTTTAATGCTAGTTTGTTGATAGAAAAAGATTTCTTAAATTGTTATTTATTGCATAAGCGGAAATACTCTGACTTATTAACAGAATATGGTCGAGGCCTGCGGATTTAAAAACTGTTTCAAAATACGAAAAGTATCGCAAGTTAATCTTTGCAAGTTGAAAGTTAATAATTATTGATGATTCATCTCGCATCACTTTAAAAACAATGTACCCCTGCTTTACATTGCTGTAGGACTGTTGCTCTGAGAATGCAGCGACAGGTGGTAGCGGAAACGTATTCCCACAGTGGAGCCATCTCACGTCCCTGTCTGACCCGCGAGAGCCCCGTCGCAGCATCCCGCCCCTCGCGGCACGGCTAAAACTGGTCCGGAGCGCACGGAGCACAGAAGTTGAAGGAGGTAGATTGGTCCGGTATTAATGCTACCTGCCTGTACGTTATTTAGTATGGCTTTGTGTAATACAGGTGGATGAAACTTACGTAACAAATGAAATAATAAATAATTAATCTATTTTTATTGCAATAACTCTTGTTAAAATAATTTTTGAAGGTTGTACCCACCAATGTAATATATCATTGAAGAAAATATAACACTTATAAATATTATAATAGTGATTCCAATAAAAATTGAATATTCATTTAGACTTTTAGAAAAAAGTCAAGTGTGCAAAATAAGTATGTAAAATCGGATGTTTGTCCGAGACGCTATCTAGGTTGCAAACCTTTTTTTAGAAATTTGTGATCATTTAAAAAGATAGTATCCAAAATATGGGAAAAATCGTTGAAAATAAAAATAATAATTGTGAATTTTGCTTTATAAAGTATCATAAGGTTACATGTGACCTTTCTTAGATATTCAAGGTCAAAGGTCGAGAAAATCAATTTTTTGGAAAAATCTCGTTTTCTTTGCATCAAATTTTAATAGCATTCAGTATAAAAGTTGTAGAATATAAAATTTTCTACAAATTTTGTTTGTAATAATTTTTTATACGCTTAACCGTTTTTAAGATAGAGCGCGAAGAATGCGGGGCGCTTAGCCATGCGTAGCGCCAGGCCTGAAACTTAATTAACGATTGTATACTTTTTTTGAAATTTGAAATGCTGTAAAGAACAGTAAATCCAAAAATTAGTTGAATATGTCATTTTTCTCCTTTTTTTTTCTTCCGATCTATGTTGTCGAAATATTTACATAAAAATTATTGTGTCTTTTACGACGTACATTTTAAGAGGATTTCTTTTTGGAAAATTAAAAATAAATTCAATTCTATTATTAAGCAAATTCACAAAATATGCTAAGTATTCTGAAAGATCTATTCAATGTTATTTTATAATAAAAATTGTTAATTATTAGACTACAGGACATATGATTTAAAAAAAAACTCTTTCAAATTTTCTTGATCGATATTATAAAATTTGTAAGCTGAATTAAAATTGTAAATCTCGCTATGTATTTATTCATTTTATATTCAAATGCCACCATGATGCTCCGAGGAACTAGCGTCATTGATTCCCTCGGCACCGGTGCATGGTCGGGAAACACGTCAAATACGCGCTAAACATTTGTATACGGTTGACATTAGTCACATGAGAAAGGGTCGTTTTTACGACTCATTCTTGAGTTCAACAGCTCGACTGTGGAACGATTTGCCGGCCTCTGTGCCTCTATTTACGGTCTCTTCAAGACCCATGTTCACTCCTTCCTCTCCTCAAAAACACCCTCCACACAGCATCTTCAAAGATGACGTAGGCCCTGAGGGAAATTATTTTCCTCAGGGCCTTCTGTGTGGGGTTAATGAAAAAAAAAAAAAAAATATTTTTATTTTTTTATTTTACTTACAATATTTTTTATGCTTTCAACTGTGACATGCAACACTTATTTATGGTTTATTAATGCTGTGGATATTAAATAAATAAGAAATGATGTAAGAGCAAGTGCTTACATTAATGAGGTCTTTCATGCATACAATATGAACTGAATATCAAAAGTCAATTAAAATGAAGTATACTATTGATTTATTAATAAATAACATAACTTTCGTTCGGCCTCAATCTCGCGGCATTGAGAAACGTCATTACGATATACCTACAACAATCTATCCCGGCGCACGTTCCACCTGCCGCCGCCGACCAATCAGGGCGCTCGGTCTATCTGCCGTCTCGCTCGCTCCGTATGGCGGCGTCTCGCTCGCACGCCTCACACACGCGAGCACTGCGACGGTACCGGCGCTGTCATTACGAGATGTTGAAAAAACGGCAAGTTGGTTTGTTGATTGTGGTTTAGTTTGTAAACTTATTTCGTATCTTATTATTTTATTTATTTCATCCGTTTTAGTTCCCAAATGACAATTTTTATAGATTATTTTTTAAAACCTTTATTTTTATAGAGACGTTCGTTATAAAAATTTAAATAATATCGTATTTTTAATGCAGGTGTGATTTCAAGAAAAGAGTTGCACTTTTCTGTATTTTAATAAATTTCAATGTAATTTAAACAGCCATAAATTATTACCATGATAGCCTCCTTCTTGGAGGGGTAAGGCTCTCGGCTAGCAATCCGATGGTCGCGAGTTTAAATCCCGGCGTGCGCAAGCTAAGTGTATTTCATTAATTTGTGTTAATTTGCAATTTATTATTTAAAAAAATAATGTACAGTAAATTTGCGGCACATTCCGGAGTGGAAGATACTCTCAGTATCGCCCTGGTGTAAGACCACCATTAAGAAGGAAAAGTTGCTTGAAATGGTTTTAGTCGTGTTTGGTGAATAGATCTGAATAGCTAGGTACTCTCCCATCTCCTTCTCTCCACCAATTTCAGCCTCAAAAATACCCCAAATGGGTATACACTCACTGGCTTCAGACGGTTGGGAGCAGTTGGGACTCTTTTGCGGTGTTCACAAAAAACTCTAATTAATAAAACGCAGTCCACTGAGTATATAGAATCGTCCAAGAGATGTATCTAGTTTATAGGTTCGCCCCTCCAGTTCGGAAACGAGTGAGCTAACAATTAAGTTTTTACAAACGGAAAGACTGACAGCGCGTGAGTCTGGAGCCAGTGAGACTATGGCATCCTATATGGTATGTTGTGAGGGTGAAGGTAGTGGGAAGGGGAGAAGGAAGGTGGGGAAGTACCTGGCCATTCAGACCTGATCACCAAACACGGCTCAAGCCATTTCAAACAACGTTTAAATTCTGAATAGTGGTCTTAGACCAATGAGATACGGAGAGTATCTTCCACTCTGGAACATGCCGCAAATACATCTTATATATTCAATCAAACAAAATTTATTTTCGCACGCCAGAATTTGAACCAGAGCTTCGGATTGCTAATCAAGAATCTTACCCCTGGACCACGGAGGCCTTCAAAAGTATCTGCATTTCAACCAGTTTCACCAAGACAGTCGTAAATAACGAAGGTGTCGGTGAGAAATAAACTGGACTCAACAAACCAGGCCTGATTGTTTATAGAGATCAGGTTTTTTGTGGATATTTTTCAATCTGAAACGGCTTCGGTATCCTTCTGCCTTTTGCCTTTGCTCTGGTCGAAGTGAAAGCTTCACATATAACTATAAGGTTGTATTCCCGAGAAGCTGTGATAAACTGAAGCTGTGAAAATTAACACGATTACTACAATAATATATTGAACTGGGAAGATATTTTGACTTAACGATTTTAACGCGGTCCAAAAACCCGATTAAATTTGATTATAAACTAAATAATGAAATACTGTCATCAGTGAAATCCATCAGAGACCTAGGGGTTACATTTGATCCCAAACTTCATCATCATCCTGCATTATTTTTTTTTTTTTTTTACATGAAATACCGCACAAGAGTCCCAACTGCTCCCGTCTGGAGCCAGTGAGACTATGGCATCCCCAATTGGGGTATGTTGTGAGGCTGAAGGTAGTGGGGGGGGGGAAGGAGATAGGGAAGAGGTAGGTGGGGAAGTACCTGGCTATTCAGATCTGGTCACTAAACACGGCTAAAGCCATTTCAAGCAACGTTTCAATTTTGAATGGTGGTCTTACACCAGGGCGATACTATTAGTATCTTCCACTCTGGAACGTGCCGCAAATATATCATATATTATTTTAAATGAATAAATTGTGAAATAACACAAATTAATCAAATAAAATTTATTTGCGCACGCCGGGTTCGAACCCGCGACCTTCGGATTGTGAGTCGAGTCTTGCCTCGGGACCACGGAGGCCGTCAAATTATACGATTATATATACATTATACGATCAAAATTAGAATACGCTTCTGCTGTTTGGGCCCCATACCAGCAAAAATACATAGATTTATTGGAACAAATCCAAAAAAAGTTTCAAAGGTATCTATATATGAGAATGCATAGTGAATACCCGTGATTTATGCATCATTCGGATTTGCTATCTGAAACGCGCTATGATAGTCTCCAATCTAGAAGGAATGGAACCCTTACAGTAACAGCTTATAAAATTATAAACTATTACATTGATAGCCCATACCTATTAGAATGCTATAAATTGTTCGTACCGAACAACTACTGCCAGGGTCGCCACCACGACTTGCTCTGTATCCCACACGGCAGAACAGACGTTCTAGCCAAGCACAGCATCACAAGAGGCATGGTGCTGCTAAATGAAATCTCTAGGTCCATTGACATTTTCAACATTGGCCTTGGAGGTTTCAAGAGTAATTTTAGGCAACAACTCTAAAATATGTATTATTGTAATTTTTTTCGTTAAAAGTTATGAATATTTTATGTGTATTGTAATAGGATTACGTTAATCTGTAATGCACAGAAAAAAAAATCTTACTAAAACAACAATAAAACTGGAGATTTAACATGGACGATCGATAAAACCATATTATCAATACGATATTGGCTAAATCCGTCCATCTATGGTCAGTTATCAATATTTTAGATCACGGTCAACAATTGGTAAGAGGTATTCCGACCGACGATTGATAAATTTTATCACTAACAGACCAGTTAGACGAGCGTACAAAGAAATCATAAACACTCCGACGATAAACACAAGCTTTGGACAAAGCCATAAATAGCATGCAACAAAAGCATTCAACAATCTTTCAATTGATACAAAAATTGAAAAAACAAAATAAATTTAGATACAATGAATTAAAGAACAAAAAAACAACTATGCCAATTTTTAAAAATATAAAATTATAAAACATATAAAGTAACATATAATACCATTAAAAATACACACATTATTCACAAACAACATATACACCAATTTTTATTTATTTTTTCATTACCGGCTTAGGTATATATTATATTAAAATTTCTTGTGTACTTCATCTTATGAATTTTGTAATATAAAATGGGGGCCTCAGCACGGGTAAGCCACCCAGTGAAGCCAACATTATAAATTTATATTATAAAATCTAAATTATTGTACCAAACAAATAAAAATTATTCAATTTGTTGTAATAATACATTTGAAACAATTAGAATGGTATTCTTCCAAATATTTTGTTAACTCCGTCGAATTAGTTATATACAGTATTTAGATACATACATATTTGGACTCGCTTAAAAACACAAGTCGTGGTGACTTCCCCGAGAGTTCACCAAATAGGATGATGTGTGTCAAAATATCGCTGATCGATACGTGGAAATTTTTTAAAAATCAACCCAGTGTTTGGTCCAGTGAGTTTGAAGGTAGCGGAGGGAAAGGAGATGGGGAAAAGGAAGGTGGGGAAGTACCTGGCTATTCAGATCTGGTCCGAAAGCCGTCAAATCAGAGGCTGTGAGGGGCTGATAAAAAAAACCATCATATCTACCAACCACAATATTGAAATGAAGTCATTGCCAGTAGCTACAATCAAAACAAAATAACGTTATCTTTGTCTCATACACCATTCAACAAAATGTTAATAAAATCCTCCACTACATTACTCCATTTTATCGGCCTTTTTTAATTAAACCAAAATCAAGCCATATCTATTTAGGGGTCTGACTAAGGAAAAGAAATCTTTTTTATTATTACTTTAGCCCCACTAAACGTTCAGCGTGTCTAGTAAATTGGTTTTGGACCCTCGAGCAATAAATCTCCCGACCTTTTCCTAACCCTTTTTACCATCAGACTACCTGCCATAATGTTGGACGTTAAAAAAACCTCAAAAAAGATTGACCCGGGTCGAAAAAGGTGGTTTTTCGAGACTACTACCACTATTATGTCCATTATTGCTACTAGAAATTAATAATAAGGCCATGGAGGCTTTTGATGGGGTGTAACTATGGGGTGTAAAGATGGTGTTGGGATGATTTTGGTATGGTGTTTCCTTGGAAGAATAATCATCAATGGTTATCTTCGGAAATCATTGGGTGTTCGATGTAGTGTCGAACAAAATATGTGCATGTTGTAAGAATTAGAGTTTTTTTTATTAATGTTTATTGAATAAAAGTCAGAAATGTCCGCAGACCACAGTAAAATCGATTTTAATGTTGTCCACGGGCATTCTGCGGGCGGGCGGGCAGTCTGCAGGCAGGAAAAATAACATTTTTAATGTGAATTCCGCACAGCAGTCCCAACTGCTCCCAACTATCTGGAGTCGGTGAGACTATGGCATCCCCAATTTTGTTTTTTTTTACGTTAGGTCCATAAAGGCGGCCCTGCAGAAAAAAATTCCAACATGTTTTAGGATGTTGTGTGGAGGGTTTTTTGAGAGAAAGGTAGGAGAGGAAGTTCTGGGAAGGAAAAAGGTATTCGTGCTGGTAGAAATCTGGAAATCGACATGTCCAGAAGTGATGGAGGTGTTATTCCATACCTCCCACTATGGTGTAAGGCGATATGTCTTGCTGGAGAGGTCAAAAGGTCTCCCTAAACCAGTGTCTCCCGATCTGGGCTGCCACACAACTGCTCGGCTGTGGAACGATTTGCCGGCCTCTGTATTTCCTCCTTCCTACAACATAGGTCTCTTCAAGACCAATGTTCATTCCTTCCTCTCCTCAAAAAGATGACATAGGCCCTGAGGGAAATTGTTTTCCTCAGGGCCTCCTGTGTGGAGTTAATGTAAAAAAAAGGTAGTAGAGAAAATTCAAGGAGTCCAGGAGTGACGGACGTATGAATCGAGAGAGTCCCGGTGGAGATGTGTAGGCTAGGTCTCCCTCAACCGATCCGATCTGCCACGCAGTAATCGCCGATAGGACGCAGACAAACCTCACCCCATAAACCCGAGCACCCATGCTGACTCGCCAAACGAAGCACTTTCGGTGATCTCTGTCAGGTAGTTATTGATCCAATATAATTTCCAACACTGCTCCAATATCCAACATTTTACCACACAGAAGTAGGCAGCAATAAAATAATTTGTTTCAAACAATCTTAATTCAAATCTTACAAAGCAAATTAGCCAAAAATTCCAAAATCACATCAAGACCACAGGGGCAGCCACCAAAACTATCAAAAAAAACCCACAGGCGTAAGACAATCAATAAAAAAATGCTACATTCTTAAAAAGGTATTATTTTCAGCAACATACATGCTTCTTATCAGAGAAATTCGATCTGTACCAGACCACCTGACGATTAATAAAACCTAAAAAATTCGACTTGTACAGGCTTATATTACTGATTAAAAAAGGCAGGCAAGTACATAAGTAGGCACTTAATCGATTTCTGGACGGAATCAATTCTAAGGTAGCCCATGCCATACTGGCCGTAGACGGTAGGTTTGTTATACTAGTCAAGGTACCAACCAAATTGTTTTTGGCTGTAAGAAATATTGGATCACTTCGAACATAATTATATCTGGACTTCTCAATCTTTGTACAAAAAATAAAGAATAAGATGTATCGAAATTATTATTAGTAGTTAGTTCTGAATGAAAACAAAGTTTGTATCTAATTTGCTCTTATTTCTTAAATCAAAACCGATGTTTCATCTGATATCATAAGAATCGTAAGTAGACACTTAAATACCTGGCTAATTTTTTTTTGAGGAGAGGTAGGAACGAACATTGGTCTTGAAGAGACCCATGTTGTAGGAGGGAAGAAACACAAAGGCCTGCAAATCGTTCCATTTCCGAGCTGTTGGACTCAAGAACGAGTCGAAAAAACGTCCCGTTCTCATGTGACAAATGCTAACCGTGTACATATTTTGGGCGCGCGTTTGGCGTGTCTCCCGACCATGCACCGGTGCCGAAGGGATCAATGACGCTAGTTCCTCAGAGCATCTTCCATTGAAATATCGGTAGAACAGGGATAGCATTCCCACCCGACGCCTGTGTTGAGTCGAGGGTATTTTTTAAGTATTTTGGAGCTCCAGACCAGAGGTTGATACCAAATTCAACCGTGGTGCGCGCTTGGAAATAATTTGAGATTTCACGGTTAAAAGGCGAGTTATCGTTATTCATTTTCGGGTAAAATGCCGTGTTGCGCTACGTTCCTCCTAAGTCAACGTTTCGAACAGCATTACAATGTCCGTCATCAGCGGAGATGTGTAATCGGTACCCCAAAAAGAAATTACGATACATACCTAAGTAATTATAGATCAATTAATATTTTTCAAATAAGGAATTATACAATTTGTCAAAAGAAACGTCACTATTTCAGTGACTGTTCTTTTTTCAAACTTTCTTCACGCAGGTGGGTACAACAATATTGAAACAAACGCGAAAAAGAAAGTCCAAATAAACACGAAGATTTTACTGAACCACCAAAACGGTCATCAAACATAATTTGCAGATAGACAAAATGCAAAACCGTCGACTTAAAACACGACTTTGCTACACCCAGTCAAAAACGTTTGCAGAGTATGGTGGTAAGATTAGGCCTTAAGTATCAACACACTAAAAATATTTATCAAATACTGATTTTCTCAGAATCATATCAACGTTACCATCGAAATCTAAATATAATACCAAATGCTTTATTGGTTGTGTAGGGGTACAATTTTTGGAATAAACTGACAATAATGAACAAAAATTAATAAGCCTTCATTTTAACGTAGAACAACTAGGCTGATGATAGTTAAATAAACCTAATAACTAACTTAATATTTGGGTTGGAAGAATTGGTTATGTTAACACATTCCTAAGCTCATTAGTACAAATTAATTATTAATTAGGGTCCTAATTAGCGTCCTTGCGTAACTCCCTTCTGAATATTTTTAAGTCGTTTTCAGCACTAAAACGTATCCAATTACTTGTCTAAGCTTCACGTTCCACAATACAATTAGCTAATAATTTTACATGCATGTGTAATAAGGAATGACAGTAAAAAAATAATGTATTCTAAAATATAATGATGTAAGTTTTAAATAAATGACAGACGAAGTGAAGAAGCGACTGCTAAGAAACTTTGTTTGTTGTTTCGGGTTACAGCCAGCAGAATGAAGGCTGTATTAATAATATTTAACCTCAATAAGAAAGTTGAGGGAAAAATATTTTGATTTTTAAAAAATATGTTCTTGTAGATCAAAAAATATCGATTCCATATATATTTCTATATAATATTCCTCGAATTAATTAAACGTTCTTAAAAATGATTTAAAGGCGTTAAATTATAAACGCTTCATGATTGGTCCAAAGAATTCTGACGTCATCTGTACTTCGGTTTGTACGGATATGGAATGTCTATGGTGCATCTCTTTCTATTACATGAGAGATGGTGTGTTTATGATGAGAGAGGCATACGCCAAATAGCTATCTTGTTATGAGTCTTTTTAGTTTAAGTAAGTGACCATAATATACAAATCAATACAAAATAATAATACTAATGCTATACTAAATCTGTTTATAAAACTACATACCATACCATTAAACTGTACAAAAACAATCGTAAGGCTAGGTACTCGCGACCCTCCAATTCTGAATTCCAAAACGGCGATCGTCGAACAGCTGATTCGGCTTCGACTTGTCAATCATCGGCAATACTGTGCTGGGAAAAGTTTAGGCGGGAGAAACAAAAATTCTAACTTTAAAAATTAATTTAACTACGAAATCTTGATCAATATATATTTTTTTAAATACCATTCTGATAGATGGTTAGCATTGATAAAAATATTACTGGAATTCCTTATTGAAGAATTAAAAAAATCTCCATATAAAATGCCCAAGCAACGTGCTTTTCAGGGCCCAAACGAAGTCACACACACACCCCGCCTCTTACCGCTTGGATTCCGCTCGTTTTGGCGGGCTTAATAAAATTTAAACTTTGAGAATTAATTTAATTATGAACACGAACATTAAAAAAATACTAGTATTCAAGTTTGAACGTGAACATCGATAAAAAGAGTTTTAGGAGAACGAACAAATTGAAGAAGATGACATAGAATGACATGACCCAGGAATCGCGGGGCGAAGTTTTTTCAAGCAAAGTCCTCTGTAGGAACTGTGATTTAGGAACCGCACGGAACGAACTTACCTCCATCAAAACACAAGCAACATTTTCCCACCGTTATGCATTATATAACGACTAGCGTAGACCCGTGAAAACCACGGGATATTATGCTAGTAAATTTAATTAGTTAATAAATAATGTTGAAATTGGCGCAGACTCTTGAAAAATCATGAAATCTGACTTTACTTGTCAATCCTAAGAAATTTAAACAAAGGAAATTTCATATTTCATTCAAATAGGGAATTAAACTAATTTTCCATTAAATATTATTAAATTACAGGTAGGGTTTTAATTCTTGGTACATCAGATCAAATTTTGAGAAGACATTTTGGCTTTACCACTTGTCTGAATTCTTAGAAGAATATTAGCATTGGTGGTTTTGATTGAATGAATGATCTTTATCAATAAGATGATTGGCGAATTCCGAAAATCCATTATTATTTAAGCATCTAAGATGCTCTTTAATTCAAACGTTGACATGGAGTGTTGTTTTGTAAAATAATAAAAAAACTGGGCTAATATTCTTCACAGAATTGGTAAAGGCAACGGAAGCGCACTTGAAGTGAAATTACACAAAACTGCGCTATATAAATACTAAGTTATTATTATTATTATTATTAAATGATTCGGAATCTCTTGAAATAAAGAAAGACGTTAAAACCAAAAGCCGAACTCTTAACCAGACAAAACCGGAAATATGTCATTTTTAAATCAACTTTTAGACGTATTGACTCCTTTCCACAAAAAAATATGAATTGATTTCGAATGACTGTTCTTTTATCTAGTGAAGATATTTTTTAAATTTCGAGAAAATATGTTTATTTTTAGTACAATAAGGTTTTACCGTAGGTCGTTGGCAGATATGTAAAATTTTCAAACAAAATTTTGTATTACACAACACACATTTCAAATCATCTAATCATGGATCGGAGAGACTGGTTGAGGAAGACTATTTAACCTCTTCATCGAAAGAATTAGTGATTTACGCGTGAAAGCGTAACAAACAAACACACGCACTTTCACATTTCTAATATTAGTATAGATAGTTATGATGGAACCCATTACGTACACATTAGCTGTCTCTTTCTCTCTGTTACTATGTTAGATTCTATGTATCTAACTGTATAGTGCATGTATCAAACTGTTCCTTTAACTTATGTTACGTTTTTCTCACTCTATAGGCATACATAAATCACACCTGGCGGATGCGGCGAGTGGAAACTGCATCGCGAACGGTTGCCACGCTGAGACTAAGCATCACAAAGAGTGCAGCATAGTAGAGATTTCATTTCATGGAGGAACAAGGCTAAACGCCAGGGTTGCCGAATTGCTTGTAAAATCATTCTTCGCGACCACAGCACCTTATTTTACGGAGAGCCCTCGTACAGAAGCCCACACAATGTACTTTAAGATTTGTTTAATTTGTACCTTGTACCTTGATGATATTCAGCGAAACTGGTCGGTCGTAATAGATTAAATAAAGTTTGAGGTTGTAAACAAAGCAAATGTTATATTTCATTAATACGTCAAACCTCACAGTGACTACTGCTTTCTACCAAATAATTAAAAGACCTTTGAGAGCTACTGCTCGTAGATACAATATTACAAGGCGTATCTTTATTGTATTAAAAATTAAATTACAATTATTAAAATGATTACTTTAATTTAATTTGTCTGCGCCGTTCAGTAATCGATTTATTTTACGGCCGAGCTAGGAAATTACAAAATACCTCTACATCCATAGAGAAAACAGTAATTTATATGAATAATCACTCTTATTTGTTTGGGGTACTTTGCCGCCATTCAATCCATAGACTCCACATTATAATCCATAGAGAAGACGTCTATTCACATCTTGTAACAGATTGATGTCTGGACTTCCATAGACTATAATAATGGTAATAATCAAGTGTTCTCGCGTTGATTCATGCAACTTCTGACCCCTGTACGTGGAGTTATTAGCTTCTGAAGTAGCATTACATGTTATATTCTAAACGTCATACGTTTTGCGCAAAATACTTAAGACAAATTAAGGATAATTTAATTGTAAATGACCGCTTTTCAGGATGTCTATGACTCGATATAATATAGCGTAATTACTACAACTATGTAACTACGAAATTAGCGTTTTTGAGTTACACGCTAAAAGCGTTACTTTATTTCCTCGTTTATTTAAAAAAAAGTATTCATTATTTTAAAATTATATATAATCACAGTAATAATAATAATACGTTACATTGGTATAGCGCAGTTTTGTGTCATTTCACCTCAAGTGCGTGCACTAATGACGTATTGCCCGGTAATGCGCGTTTTCAAAATATAAATATACCAGTCGGAATATTTTATTTTATAACAATAACTTCGCTGTGAATTTTGTGTTAGAAAGAATAAATAGGTTGGGCAATGAACTAACTGATGTCGCTGACATATTTAATTTAAACTTCGACACATTTAATGCCAAATTAGTTCACCACTTTTTATATGTAAATATGAATGAGAAATCATTTTGTTTTATTTCGATTTTCTTTTGTTTGTTTTTATTCTAGATGCAAACAACGAGTAATTAAGTAAAAATTTGTTTTTTTTTTAATGTTTTTGTTTCTCGTAGATATATGAATTGTACCTACGAATTCCTTAAAATCATACGTGTGGATTTAGCATAAGAGATATTTTAAATTATTTTATTAAGTTTATGCTTTATTCATATATTTTGTTATCTTTTTAATTTATGTTATACTGTTGTTATAATGAAATTTGTATAAGATATGTAAAAGGCCCTAAAGCGCGTCAATAAATAAATAAATATTTTAAACGCACCACAAAATATCCCATGGACAAAACATCCCCCAACAAAATATCTACTAAAACTTAACCTAACCTGAGAAAAATGGGACAAAAATAATAAAGACATCCTATACAGAAAATAAATTATCGTTCAAAAATAGTAAAATGGGACAAAAATTATATATTCATTTTTTACATTAACTCCATAAAGGAGGTCCCGAAAAAAACCCTCAAGGGTTGAATTCCCTCAAGGCCTATTATGTCATCTGAGATGCTGTGTGGAGGGTCTTTTTGAGGAGAGGGAGGAATGAAAATTGGTCTTGAAGATACCCATGTTGTAGAAAGGAGAAAACACAGAGGCCGTTGAACACAAGAACGAGTCGAAGAAGCGACCCGTTCTCATGCGACAAATGTCAACCATGTAAATATGTTGGGCACGCGTTTGACGTGTTTCCCGACTATGAAATAGATAAAAATAATTTATTGTCTTTATAGGATGTCTGTATTATTTTTGTTCCATTTTTTGTTAGGTTAGGTTAGGTTTTAGTAAATATTTTGTTGGGGAATGTTTGGTCCGTAGGATATTTTGTCGTCGGATATTTTGTCGTAGGAAATTTTGTCGTAGGATATTTTGTCGTAGGATATTTTGTCGTAGGATATTTTTTCGTAGGATATTTTGTCGTTTGATACTTTGTCGTAGGATATTTTGTCGTAGGATATTTTGTCGTAGGATATTTTGTAGTAGGATATTTTTTCGTAGGATATTTTGTCGTCGGATACTTTGTCGTAGGATATTTTGTCGTAGGATATTTTGTCGTAGGATATTTTGTCGTAGAATATTTTGTCGTAGGATACTTTGTCGTAGGAAACTTTGTCGTAGGATATTTTGTCGTAGGATATTTTGTCGTAGGATATTTTGTCGTAGGATATTTTGTCGTAGGATATTTTGTCGTAGGATATTTTGTCGTAGGATATTTTTTCGTAGGATATTTTGTCGTAGGATACTTTGTCGTAGGATATTTTGTCGTAGGATATTTTTTCGTAGGATATTTTGTCGTAGGATACTTTGTCGTAGGATATTTTGTCGTGGGATATTTTGTCGGGGATATTTTGTCGCGGGATGTATTGATCACCTCACTAGGTGTGAAAAGCCTGTGTTGAGATGACAATTTACAGAGTGGTTGTTCGCTAAGTTTTTGTTCACACAATATTATGGAAATGACAGATAAAAAAAACAGTATTTAAAAAAAATTATACATTTAAAATTTTGATGAATAGTTTGGAAAATTCTGCATTTTTTGACACAGCAACATGCAGGTATAACTCTACCATTTTTATTGAATCTGTCAAAAGTAAGAGAAAATTTGATGGTTTCATATTTCCCTTTACGAGTTCTTCTAGAAAGTTGTTTGAAAGTAATTAATTCTGAGAACACAAAAAATAAGGCAATTTTTTCTGTTTCCTGTAAAAATGTATTCCTTTAAGCACATTTCCTGACATAATTAACGTTAACAAAACTAAAAGTATATTTTCCACCGTACATAATATAAATAAAACAATATAATATGTACATTTTAATGCAGCATCGCGTTCATTGGTCAAAAGCATTATATATATATAGTTTTTTATTAGTGATCGACGAAAACTAGATGCAATACATATATTAGCAAAAAGTTGTTGTAATAGTTTGTCTATTCTGTAGTTAGAAGTAAGATTGTAGAAATATATTATAAATTTGTACAGCGTCCTTGAGATGATTTTTCACAAAAACGGCGCTGTGTAAAGCAACCAACTATTATAATATAAAACGACTTATTAATTAAATGAAGACATTATGAGCGAAACTCAATCGAAAATCTGGAAACAGAAAAATCAGAAAAAGATATTTACACCTCTGGGACTCGAACCCAGGACCTCCCTACTTTCCGGGTTGGGCGCTCTTATCCACTGAGCTAAGGTGTCGATATCCAATTCGGTCACTTTTAACTGTACCATACTTCGACTAAGAACCACCCATATTATCTTCATTTTTCTTAACGCATATTTTTATTGGCTGCCATCTTTATGAATGATTGCAAGATTCAACTCGAACTAAATGCAATCTAGATGGTGTCTGGATAATTTTTTATCCATTTTATTTTAATGTGCGACATCTATTGACTCTTCTGCAAGTCTAGGATGAATATTATTATTTTTTATTTTAAATTTTTATGAGTAAAACCTCAAAATAATAATATTTAATTAAAGGTTAAATATTATAATAAAATTAAATAATATAATAAAATTATAAAAAAATAAAATAAAAAAATAGAATAAAAATTTAAAATTAAACATTATAATAAAATTAAAGGTGTAAATATCTTTTTCTGATTTTTCTGTTTCCAGATTTTCGATTGAGTTCTGCTCATAAATGTCTTCATTTAATTAAATATTACAGTTTGAGGTTTTACTCATAAAAAGTTAAAATAAAAAATAATAATAAAACGACTTAGTTGCCACTTGATTATATACCTTTAATATATTAAACCAACCGGTTTCGGTCAACCTGAACCTTCATCAGGGGTATTTAAAAAATTTAAAACGTCAAGTAGAAGTGAGAGAGGGAACATCAATTTTGGTGGAGGGACGAGGGGGAGGTACTTAAAAAAGGGGGGTTAAAAGTAGGTGTTTGGAAAAGAAATATCCATTAAAATAGGGCTATTTGATAAAAATAATTAGTTTTATTTATGTTTGATGATTTTTTAAATTTCAAAAGCTTCTAGATTATTATGTCGTAGACCTATCGCATTTCTATATAATGATCTTTATCTTTTAAGTGTGTTGCGAATTATGAAAAACCTAATCTGTTTCGTAATCTCAAGTGTTGACTCTGACGGCCTCCGTGGTCGAAGGGCAAGGCTCTCGACTAGCAAATCGGAGGTTGCGGGTTCTAATCCCGGCGTGCGCAGATTAAATTTTATTTGATAGATTTGTGTTTTCACAGTTGAATCGTATAAAATAATATAAGTTAGATTCGCGGTACGTTCCAGAGTGGAAGATACTCTCAGTATCGCTCTGGTGTAAGACCACCATTCAGAATTGAAATGTTGCTTGAAATTCAATTTGGGAAGCGGGAATGGGTTACCGCCGCCTCGGGAACCTTTATTGGATAACCAACACCTCTGCCATAGGTCACCCCAAGTGGTTCGCTACGTTTGGTGATTTAGCAGGGGTGCCCGGGTTCATGGGGTTCTTGTTTAGATCTTGGAGGCAGATGACCAGGACACACCGAACCCCAGATTCCTACCCACCCCTTAAACCATTTTCTTTCCCAGAACTCTCCTTCCCTTCCTTAAAAAACCCTCCACACAGCATCCCCAAAGATGACATAGGCCCTGAGGGAAATTATTTTCCTCAGGGCCTCCTATATGGAGCTCATGTAAAAAAAAATGAGTTCGAAATTATAAATATTATATTAAAGATATGTAATAAAATGGTATTCAAACTAAATTATTTTATTGTAACTATTAATCTCTCCAGAAGTATTATTTGGAGTGACTTGTAATGTTACCTTTATTCGATTGCAGAATGAATTAGTTTTCTAACTATTAGACATTAAAGTTTCCGACCTCTTCTTCTGTAATAGATTTGTGATAAGACGGAACGAGTGGGACATTTTGTATATCAGAGAACAAGTTAGTTTGCAAGATGGCTACCGGAAACGGATATTGATAGGAGAGCTGCCATTGACGTGAGTTATAGAAAGAGCGGTAAATTGAACTTTGGGATGCTGGATTACGAATCTTAAGATGGTGTGACTGCAGATAGAAAACAAATATGTTATCAAATTATTTTAACTTTTTATTAGTTGCTATGGCAAAGTTTTTTCAAAATTTAATTAAAAAGCTAAAATATTCATCCAAGACTTGCAGAAAAGTCAATAGATGTCGCACATTAAATACAAACTAGCAGTTAAAAACCCGCTCCGCAGGTTTTTGCTGCTAGGCTCTGCGGGCGGCTTTAGGTTCGGCTTCGCCTAGTTAGTGTTGTGACCACTTTGTAAATCCAACAGGAACTGGCTCCAAAAATAGCCTGTTCCTCGGATCCACTGTCATCAAGCGATAAAGAGATGACTGAAATAAGCAATGACGTCAAATGTAATATATAGCCGCTTGATACAACTGAGTATTACCGTCAATCTTTCCATATTCGGAGGGATACTGCTAGTTCACTAGATCGCAGTACTTATACTTGCCCGGGGCAAGTCCACACCAACCTGGCAACGGAAGTAGCGACATCTTGTGGCGAATTTTTGAATTTAAAACCGAATTACAACGGTAGCTTTGTTTAAAATTCCACGTACACAGATTTTTTGTGGCGCGACGCGTACGGTGTGGCGTCAACATGCACTCGAAACTGGGTTCTGAAATTCAACCACGCAGATGCAAGGGTATTAATACTGTTTGATGATTAATATATTTATCCAAGACACTATCTAGAATCGAGATTGAATAACTTCGGGAAGAGTCTTGCAATCATATATAAATATGAAGATGAAATGAAGATAATGTTGATAGTTCCTAGTGAAAGTATGAAAGTTAGGTATGACCGAAGGGGATAGAGTCGAATTAGCTAACAGAGCCCAGGCAAAGCATTGTCCTAGGTTCTATTTCTAGATGCAGCTGTATATTTACGTGTTTTCCCTGCGTATTTTTGATTGAGAGACGCTAATGTCTCGATGATTACATAATATAATAATAATAACACAGTTTTCACAGTCTTTCTCACTAGGGTTTCCTGTTCTGAGGCAGCGTGTACTATATATTTTTTTAAATTTAGTTTCTAGTTGTCTTTGCATTGTCTTCTTAATGTTTGCAAGTTGCATATCACTCTGTTCTCTCAGCCATGTTTTACATTAGTTTTAAATATATTTTTTCTTTTGTTAGTCTGATTTGGTATAGCACGTATGATTAATTTGTCAAATTTCACATTTAATATTATTTTCACAAAATAATATTTAGTATATTTGTGTGCAGGGTGGAAGATACACTCAGTATCGCCCTGGTGTAAGACCACCATTCGGAAGTAAAATGTTGCTTAAAATGGCTTTAGTTTTGTTTGGTGAACGTATCTAAATAGCCAAGTACCCCCCCCCCCCCACCTTCCTCTTCCCATCTTTTTCTCCTCCCCACTACCTTCAGCTTCATAACATACCCCAATTGAGGATGCCATAGTCTCATTGACTTCAGTGGGTTGGTAGCAATTTTTTTTGCTTAAAAAAACATTTTTTAAATAAGTTTTTTTAATGAAAATAAGTTACCTCAGCTTCCACCATTGGGGATGCTGGATGATGAATTTTTTAGTGGAAATGAAAGCGAGAATCTTTGTCTTGAAGATACAAATTGAAGAAGGGAGTAGACACAAGGCCGGCAAATTATTCCACAGCCGAGCTGTTGAACACAGAACGAATCGTAGAACGTAGAAGCGTCTCGTTTTCACCGTGTAGTAATGTTTTCAGATTGTGCACTGGAGCATCTTCCGTTGAAATACCGGTAGCACAGTCTCGTGGGATACATTACACGATCGAATAATGTTTCTAGAAAGTGGTAAAACGTAAGAATATATCGATAAAAATCACTTCAAGTTCTAAGATGACAATAATTGCAGCCTGCACCACAATTAACTGCTAGATCCAACATGCCAAACCGTACGGACATAACCTGTAACGCGGCGTTTTAGCCATTTACGGGTAATAGTCGGCGTGCAGTCGTCCCAAACCGGTTTCTCGACACTGGAGCGGATTGGACAAAAACTGCTGTAAATAGCGATCAAAGAATAAATCGTTGTAGATGAGAACGAAACAATTGCGAGAAGTATTAAAGTTTTGAAGCCATCGACCAAGATCTAGACAAGACGTGAAAATTAACATCGAAAATGTAATCACAATATTATGTTTCATAAATGATGGCATTCCTGCAATGTGTCAATGTGAAAATATGGAACTAGTTAAAGAATATGTTTATTTAGGTGTTGTTATTGATTGCTTTTTCAAGTAGGATATACAAATAACCAAAGTTTGTGCACGTCTAAGATCAGATTTTAAGCAGATTGTATAAACTATAATATTTTGTTCTTATCTGCACGCTTTGAATAGTGTATTTATCTCTAGCTGAATCTGTTATAAGGTATGGAGTAACAGCTTGGGGATTTTCCTACAAAACAAATATCGACCATGGTCAATCAATGCAAAATTCATTGGTTAAATTATTAGCTAAAAAAAATTATACAAAGAAAGCATAATATTCCGTACTTTTATCTGTCTTAAAATTCTTTCAGTACTTTTATCTGTCTTAAAATTCTTTCAGAGCAATTCTGTGGTACAAAATTATATTTCAGCACATAAATAACTCTTTATATAAAAACAGGCTGGAACACAACCATAATACTAGCTTTAACTTTAATGAAGGACTAATTGTACCTAAGCATACAAATAAATATGGACAAAGAACTTTAAATTACATGATTCCCAGTTGTTTAAATATGTTACCTGCTGAAATTAAAAACTGTGCCCAAAACAAACGATTGATGAATTCACTGAAGACTTGGCTTACTGAAAGAATTAATTTGTATTAGCTTACAATGACATATTATTCTAAAGACTTTAAAATTGTTATTTATGTTTTCATAATTTTTCTTTTCTCTATATTTCTGTAAAATTTTTAATGTTTATTTTATAAAATTGTAAAAATGTAACTTTTAACTCATTATAATAAGATTTTTGAATGTAAAAAACCCGTTAGATAAACTGCTAAAAAGCAGTTTATCGGAACTTTTTGTCATATATTTTGTAAAGTGTTGAAAATAAATAAAAAAATTCGGGTCACATGGTGTCAGTTACGACGTGTGCCGGAGATTGCCGAACACAGGCAAGCAAGTCATTATTTTGAGAGAGCTTGTTACGGACAACTTATGTGATTGATTTAAAATGTTGGGGTGCCATCCTGCCTATTTCAGCAGAAACAAAAAGAAACAATGAGAATTGCTTACCTCAGGTTGTGTACCCAATGTACAGGCAATTTGGAAATGAAAGTGTTACAAATTCGCAAATTTGGGGAGATTGTCATCACAATCTGTTAGAAAATTGCCTCGCCGGGCATTCCGATTACTTCGGATTAGGATTCTTCTCTCGTGTTATAAAATATCACATCTCGTACGATTGATTCGTCGACGAAGACACAGCCGAGAGCTCCAATCGGTCTGTGTTTTAGGCAAGGAATGACGTTTTCTCTTCCTGTCACTCACATCTCCATAGACAAAACTGGTGATACCAGTGCGAAAAAATACAAAGACAATTTACTGCCTGTGAATGTAGGTACCCCTTCATGGTTGCATAATTTATATGTAACAAGCTCTCGTATCAAAAACAAGCTTCCGAGTTATAAGGACGTGTGTTCTCTTAAATCGCATTTGTATATTAACGAAATATCAATAAAGAGTCACTGTGTTCTTGAAGAACTATAAGTCTTTCAATCAATACAAAATAGTACTGAGGGACTGGCCAGTACCAATAAAATACAATATTTCTGTATAAGAATACGTAGAAACTTTACAGAAATCAAACATATTTATTTAATAACTCGGATACGCCTCATACGTCATACGTGCTTCCAGAATCAAGTCAACTCGATACGTCGTCGAAAGAGCATTAAAATCGATGAAAAAAAAGGAAAAACAGCCCATAACCTAACTTAACGTAACCTATTTAACCAATTTTATATAAATTTTTTTCATTACTTTTAATGACTTTTCAAAGGAGGTGTTGAGTTGATTTCAATCCGAGTTGTCCGGTTACCGTCATACGTATGTCTAGTAATGTTACATTGTCGTGTAAACAAGCTTATGGGTCCGAGTGGTTTGAAAAGATTTATTAAAAATGAAGTGAATTATTTCCAGTCGAAGGTCTGCATGGACAAAATTTGTCTTCCAGCAAGTTTCGTCCAACGTTCAATAGATCAGCTTTTAAGATCATTTTTCAAACACGAATTTGATGCAGTTAGAAAAATTGTAGGTAGGGGCTCTTCTGGACTTTATCAATTTCAATCAATATTAATTTTATTTGTACTATAGATTTTTGTATATAATTATATCTCTGGTGTCATTTTTCATTCAAACGCCACAATTATCTGTTATAGTTACTCTTTTTTTACAATTTCTAATATTTTTCCTATGATTTTGTGACATAGGTGCTTTTGGTATATTTATACCGTTGATATTAAATAAATTAATCAATTAACAATTTAATCAGATATATGAATATTGAAACACACATACATAAAAGGTGATTGATCAAGGTGTCAATCAACCAAAAAAAAAATATTTCTTTCCAGCAAAACAACCAGATCATGCAAAAATTAAAAATTTACAACACTTTTACCACAAAATGAACGATCTTCGCTGGTTTCACATAGTGTTTAGAAGCATATACAGCAAGTTTATGTCAAGATGGGGAGATATGTTATGAAATTATTCTTAGGTGTTATTTTTAGATTGAAATTAGTTATGAGATAGCTAATCTATTGTTATTATACGTACAATGATGATTGAAGCAGACATTCATGTTTAGTAGTTCTTACGGAGGAAGAAAAGAGCTTCAGGGAACTATGTATGAAGCGGAAGAAGAGTGGGGACACTCCAGAAACATTTGGCGTGATCTTAACATTGTTAATTTATTACCAGAGTTGAGTGGAACGTGAATTGAAAACAAGACAAAGGGTTATTTGGCAAACAAAGTTGTGAGGTGTTTAAACTTCTCTGTCTACCCCTGCGGAGAAACATTGCGGCGACTGGACTCATTAGTATTTCTAAGAAAAACTATGAATACATTCGTGTTTATAGAAATTCCGAAGTGTTGGAAGTTTAACTTTTTTTTAAAAATAACCTGACTAATTTGGTCAACTTTTGATCGCAAAGAGAAGCAAAATACTTAATTTTAGAATAATTTGCATTTTGCATAGCACCGTTTGTGTAAAAAAATACCTCAAGGTCGTTTTACAAATATATTTTAATAATTAAAATTATATTTCATATTATTAACTTATTATCCTGACGAAGAAAACATAGTTTTTGAAACATGTCGATATTGTTAATTAAATAGTGGTGCACACAAAGTTATTTGTTTTCTTTTATTAATAATGACGCCACAAAGTGAATTTGCGAAGTTTGAAGAATTAATTAAATTTAATTTCATATTCCTAATTGAGTCACTGCAACAATCTACACTTACTATTACATTTAATATACTTACTATTACACTTACTATTACACTTAATATTACACTACACACTCACTGTTGCACTGTATGCTCATTTTGTGCACAACTGTTTACACAAATTTTAATCATGTTTTTGTTTATATGCCCATTGTTTGTTCTTTTTAGGTACAATAATAAAATATATTAAACTATATTACCCACGCACAGGCTGCGCCTTAGTGGATTCCCATTGTTCTTATTATTTCATAATATTGTAAACATCAAATTTAAAATTTGGGAAAAATAAAGGAAAAAAAAAAATCATGTCAATACTAATTCGTTTAAGAACTCCTTTATACCGTGCGTACACGCCTAATGTAATCAACATGCAGATGTAGCAGATATTTTTTTTTAAAGAACCGACAGAACTTACATAAAAGCATTTCATATATTTGTTGAAAACAGTTATTAGCAAAGCCTCGATTACATAGAGCGAGTTTACAAGCTACTAGCCGGTAAGTTTAAATGCGTGTAAATCGGCGAGTGAGATTACATAGGGCGAGTTTACAAGCTAAGTCGGTAAGTTTAAAAGGGTGTGAATCGGCGAGTGAGATTGTCAATGATGACACACAAAACCGTCTACTCGTTCAGTAGCGACAGTAGCAGCTAAAATAACGACTATCGCGCGATCTAGTTCTGTCGACATCTTATAGGAAACTGACAGTAGCCAATAACAGTTCCCGTCCGAACTAATTGTGACGGACGAAGTCAGCTATTGGTGGGCCGCCATCTTTAGGCAAACACCGTTTTCGTTTTCGTAGATTGTCCACAACATGCTAGTTAGCAAGTGATACGATGACCCTTTGCAATTTGGGAGGCGGGAATGGGTACCGCCGCCCCGGGAACCTTTATTGGATAACCAACACCTCTGCCATAGGTCACCCCAAGTGTTTCTATGTTTGGTGACTTAGTAGGGGTGCCCGGGTTCATGGGGTGACGTTTGTCTAGGACTTGGAGGCGGATGACCAGGACACACTGAACCCCAGATTCCCTTCCCAGAAATCTCCTTTCCTACTTTTCCTTGGAGGGACCCTCCACACAGCATCCCCAAGAATGACATAGGCCCTGACGGAAATTATTTTCCTCAGTGCCTCCTGTGTGGAGTTCATGTAAAAAAAAAAACTGAGCGAGTTTACTAGCAGATTGTGAATTTCCCAGATAGTAGCTTGTAAACTCGCTCTTTGTCATCGAGGTTTTACACATTACACATGGTTAGTAGTTACACAGTTATTAGTTACACAATAGTTATTAGTTACACATGGTTTCCAAAATTGTAAATTTTTAAAAATTTAAATCACATGTTTTTAGTGTATAATTGTTTTGTAATCCATTATTATGTTAAAAATAGTTGAAGATATTTCTATGACTGCAATCATATAATCACCAAATTTCTGTTATCTGTTTATAGATGTTTTCTGGCTTACCGTAAGTGTTCAAGTTAGGTTAGGTTAGGTTAGATTAGGTTAGGTTCTACATCACAAACAAAATTCCATTAACATTTTTTTACCCGTCTTTAGTTACGATTCAACTCATAAAACCACCAATTTTAGTTATCTGAGGATTTGTTCGGTGTACCGCAAGCGTTTGAGTTAGGTCCACAATTAATCCCATTTGTATAGCAGATGCTGTGGGAGATGAGGAAATGACGTCAGCATTTTGTCCATGATTCCATTCTGTTATGATTCCAGACAGGAAACCATTTTTATATTGAATTTTATAAAGGCCTGTTAGACGAATATCAAAAATTGTTTCACTGAGAAGAAAAAACATCTGTAAAAATGTTGAAAAATTGAAATAATAATTGTGGCGAGGGTTTTTTGAAAATATCGTCAAGTTTTGCGAGTTTTTTGAAACATTAATTCCACACAGGAGGCCCTGGGAAACATAATTTTCCTTAAGAGCTATCTTCGAGAATGTTGTATGGATGGTTTCTGTGAACATGGATCTTGAAGAGACCTAATGAGAAATAATGTTTCTTGTTGGAGGAGGGAGAAAACAGAGAGTCGGCAAGTTGTTTCACAGCATAGAAATGACCCTTTCTTATGTGACAAATGTCAACAATCTACAAGTGTTGGGCACGTGTTTTGAGTGTTTCCCTACTATGCCACCGGTGCTGAAAGGATTAATGCTGCTAGCTCCTCGGAGCATCTTCCAAAGACTGCATTCCCACCTGACACCTGTGCTCTAAATATTGCAAGTATTTTAGGACTACAGATTAGAGATGGCTGCCAAATTCAACAGAAGGACGCAATTGCGAATTGAACATGGGTCATATAGAATGCCCAGCTCCTGAGAGGCTGACTTGACTCTGGCTTCGATGGTGGTCACTTAGAGTTACACCAAGCCTCTCAATGAAAGGCCTGTTCGGAAGATTGCTACCGTTGAAGGAGACTAGATTTTCATTTCGACCCATTTTAGACGTAATCAGACATGATTGGATCTTTGAAATATCAAAGTAGTCTTATGCTCCTGGTACTGGAGCCGATAAAGTTGAAATTACTTCGTCGCGTTGACTACATATCTCGGGGACGTTCGAGGAAGACATGGCACGATCAAGTGAATCAAAAATTGAGGCGGGCCATTTAAAAGTCAGAATAACAAAAGAGTTTGTATTAATGTGATTGAAGTATGGAGTGACAAGATGTAAAAAAAAACACAAAGACGCCTGTCAGTTTATTCTCTATTACCACTGTGGAGAACGGGGTTACGCTTAGTTAGTTAGTTAAAGGTAAAACATTGAGAAGAATTTCATGATAGTTGAACCCTCGACTTTTGATCCCTCGGTATTCCTATATACAGTATACATAATATAATATGCAGTCGGTTAGGCAAAATATGGTATATCTACTTATACAAAATATAACTAAGTGTACCTGAAGGGATGTGTAGAGAGGATGTACAGCCGAATAACAAAGGTATGAAACATATTTTCATTCAAATGCATCAGAATAAAAATACTTGTCTATATTTATTTATTTAATTTATTTATTTATATTTATTAACGCCCTAGTGGGCTTTTACATGAATAGAAGGAAATTTATATTCACAATATTAATTACATGTGTTACAAAATCAAGAAAACAGAATAAATAAGAATGCAATCAACCCGTTAGGTAAAGAATATTATATCATAAATTAAAAGAAATGAAATGTACGAGTTCTAATTACAAAAAACTGATACAATTCAGCTTAAAATATTTATATACATTAATATATTATTAATAATAAGACCTGAAATAAAACAAGGTGTAATGTATAAGAGCTAGTTCGTATTAGGGTATAAACAAACAATTATATGTACAAATAGAACAGAAAAAATATAATAAAATAAGTAAATATTTTATTGGTAAATTTTGGATGAGAAAAGATTTTATGAAAAGAACAAAAAAATAATAAAAGTTAATTATTAGCAGATAAAATCGATATTAGTTGACTTTTAAAACATTCAAACTAAATACATATATCTATAAATTCGCAGTATTTATTCGCAAGGTTATGGATTCTTGGAATTGGTGAGTAAAAAGAGTAATTAGTATTGAGTTTATTGCTGCATTTAAAAATATCATTACTACGAGTTTGTCTGGCAGGTATGTTAATGCAAATTAGTTCCAACAAATTAGGGCTGTCAATTAAAGATTTAATAATTTTGTATAAAAATAATAAATCAATTAACACTCTTCTATATATACTGTACATACCAGCGTATACGCATAAAATGTTGTCACTGTAAATATATTCGTTTGATATCCAAACCAACGTAAAGGTATTTTTAAAGATGATTTTAGGATTAAAATTGACAAATAATGTACAAAAATATATAATTTCATTATTACTATATTTGCGCCAACTGTTGAAAAGTCAACTGTCGGGTCAACGAAAAAAACACTCATTGGATCAAATATCAATGAAAAGAATGCCGACCGACTCACTTATGGGAAAACAGTAAAACTGCTTATAATTTATTTATTTATTACATCCTGTGTCGCTAATGTAGGTATATATATTATTTAATTAATTAACGAACCACCATCCACACAAGTAGTTGACATAGGAGACAGCAGATGGCGGCCATGTTTGTAGTTAACCCTTTCAGACCTGAATTAAAAATGGCAGAACAAAGAGGTGGTAAAAAATATTTGATACTTGACAACAAATTGTGGGTTTATTCAAAAAAAATCGCTGTTTTTAAAAATCCTAACATAATATTAATTCTGTTATTTTTATTTGTTTTTAATTTGGGAGGCGGGAATAAGAACCGCCGCCCCGGGAACCTTTATTGGATAACCAACACCTCTGCCATAGGTCAAGTGGTTCGCTACTTTTAGTGATTTAGCAGGGGTGCCCGGGTTCATGGGGTGAGGTTTTTTCTAGGTCTAGGACGAAGTATACCAGGACACACTGAACCTCAGATTCCTATCCACCCCTTAAACCCCTTTCCTTCCCAGAACTCTCTTCTCCTTCTTTTCCTAAAAAACCTTCCACACAGCATCCCCAAAGATCTTGTCATCTTTGGGGATCCCCAAAGATGACAAGAGCCCTGTGGGAAATTATTTTCCTCAAGGCCTCCTGTGTGGAGCTCACGTAAAAAAGGCAAACATTCCCGTGTTACGAAAAACCTGACAATATTTTGAAATTTTCCTATAACCATCGCAGTAAGCAGAAAATGTTGCTTGTGTTGTGATGGAAGACTTAATAAACCATGGAATTCAATTCAATTCAATTTATTCATTTTAAAAACATAACAAAATTAAAATTTCAAAATCGTTTTTAAAGAAGATAAAATACTAAGATTAAAGCATATTTTAGCAATTTAAACAATTTAAACATCAATGAAGCACAATCAGACTAACAGCAATAAAGCTTGCTGTCTAAATTGTGCTTCATTGATGTTAAACATATTGTAGTATATGTAATTATCCATGTATGGGATCGTTCGGAAACGTTCGGGTTCCGACGAAGTTTGTCGAGCGGCCGCGGTGCGCTCTGGGCCGATGCAGCCGTTGGCGCGCGCAGAACCATTTTGGTAGCCTTAGTAATCACTCGCTACGTTATAGACAATAAAACAGTACTATCGAATCCATTGTACATTACAAATAAACAAGAAAGAACTTACGTGTACATCTCATTATTTGAGGGCTAGTAAGGCCACAATAAAAGAACATTACACATATCGATATTCAAAGTGATTCTATTTAACAACAAGACTGCTCTCCCAACTGGCATAACCAATGGCAAGTTAGTTCTGCAAGCCGGGAGAAAGTCTATTCTGTCTAGCCGGAAAACAGTCTATTCTGTCGGCGACGGAGATAACCATTGGGAACACAGAAACTATTGCTCTCCATGATAGTCGAGTTTTCGAACCGTCCACGAATCAGTCTGAAGAAATGTGTTTATTTTTATTTTATTTTATTTATTTTATTTTAAATGTACATTTACAGTTCAAAACCAATTACAAACATACATTTTATTATAAAGTAATAATGGCGTTTTGAAATTTTTTAATATTTAGTTGAAAAATATCGATTTCAGGGGACAGGGAATTAAGTAATAGAATCATTTTTCCGAGCGGCATTACTAATGGTAAGTTAGTTCTGCATCTCGGAACAACAAAAGTTCTGTGTCTGCGCGCTCTTGTGAAGTTGTCGGGGACATAAAACTCAAATTTTTGTATTATATCGGGAATACAAATATTACCGTTTAAAAGTTTATATATATGCTGTTGTCAGCAAAGCAGTTTTCCTTCTATCGGCGAGGCTATTAATACCCAGCATGCCGGACAAAAAGGCTAATGGATATAGCCAGGGATAATATCCGAAGTCTCTAAGATATAAATATCTAAGAAACTTCTTTTGTACTCTCTCTATCATTTGAGAGTAAGTGAAATCCATTGGTCCCCATACTACTGAACCACTTTCCAAAATGCTACGTACTAAACTATAGTAGAGCACGCGAATCGCGGCCGAGCTGCAAAAATGTCTGGAGTTGCTTAGCACAAATCCTAGCATTCTTAAAGCTTTGCTGCAAATCGTTTCAATGTGAACGTGAAATGTTAGGTGCGTATCAAATGTGATTCCCAAATCTCTCGAGACAATAATGTGCTGAAGAGATGAATAAGACATTTTGTAGTTAAAATAAATCGTTTTGTTTGCCTTGGTGTAGCACATAATGGAGCATTTCTTAATATTAAATCCTAGTTTATTGGTGTGACTCCATTCGACGATGGAATTTATATCACTTTGTAGCTGCAAGCAATTTTCCAAAGATTTTATTAAAAGGTGTTATAATGAGCACATCCCTTCTGACCCGCAGACGGTTCATTCCGAGCATGCCCAAGAGAAAGTCGGTAGGGTAGAGCCACAAATTGTTGGAGATATTTTGTCGCGGGATGAAAACACCTATTAACGCAACAAGCAGCTATCAGATGAATCCAATGAAAAATAGCGTGCAAAGTCAGTATTGCCAGCAATTGGAAAACGAAAACTACAAATGTTTACTCGCTCTGGCCAGGGAGAAAATTCTGAAAATATATTAAATAAAATGTACGTTTGGTCTGAAAGGGTTAAAAGAAATTAAAAGGTTAGTTCAGTTTTGTAAAAAGCGCAAAAAATATAGCATTTTGTGGCGAGGAATGTTCAGAATTCCCATAATTTCAAACAGGATGGTCAGGACAGACGTTATATTATTAATACAATAATTATAATTATGTGTTCAATTAATTTTTTGATTACCATAAGAATGAATTAGATTAAAGGAATCAATTACGCTTTCCCCGATCTTTTCTTTTCCGGTGTGTTGGCCAAGGCTTCCGTGGTCGAGAGGTAAGGTTCGCATCTTGCAAAACGCAGGTCGCGGGTTCAAATCCGGTGTGCGCCAATATTATTTGATTGATTTGTGTTATATCACAATTTAATAATTTGAAATAAGACCATCCTGGTGTAAGACCACCATTCAGAAATGAAAAGCTGCTTGAAATGAGTTTAACCGAGTTTGGAGACCAGATCTCAATAGCCAGAGACCTCCACATGTTCCTTTTTGCGTGTTTTCCCCTCCCCACTTACTCTTTAGCCTGACAACATACCTCAATTGGGGATGCCGTAGGCTACAGACGGGAGCAGTTGGGACTCTTGTGCGGTATTCACATAAAAAAAGTCAAATTTTTTGTTATTTTATGATTTAGGATGTTGTTCACGATTAAAACGTGAAAGAAAATCTTTTAGAATCGAAACGTTGCTTAAAATGTCATTAAAGCCTCAATTACATTAAGCTAGTTTACAAGCTACTAGCAGGTAAGTTTAAAAGCGGGTGAATCGGCGAATGAGATTGTCATGATGACACACAAAACTGTCTACTCGCTCAGTAGCAACAATAGCAGCTAAAATAACGACTCCCGCGCCACGCAACTCTGTCGACATTTTGTAGAAAACTTGAATTCGCAGCGCTAACCAGTAGCGAGAATAACGGCTGCCGCCCGAACTAATTCTGACAGACGAAATCAGCTGTTGGTAGGCCGCCATCTTTAGGCAAACACTAGCGAGTAGCGAGCAAAGTTGACCACCTTTCAACTTTTTTCGTAGATTGTCCACAATCTGCTTGTTAGCAGGTAATGATTTTTTTTTTTTATATGAATACCGCACAAGAGTCTCAACTGCTCCCGTGAGACTATGGCATCCCCAATTGGGGTATGTTGTGAGGCTGAAGGTAGTGGTGAGGGGAAGGCGATGGGGAAGAGGAAGGTGGGAAGTACCAGGCTATTCAGATCTGGTCACCAAACACGGCCAAAGCCATTTCAAGCAACTTTTCAATTCTGAATGGTGGTCTTACACCAGGGCGATACTGAGAGTATATTCCACTCTGGAACGTGCCGCAAATATACTATATATTATTTTAAATGAATAAATTGTAAAATAACACAAATTAATCAAATAAACTACGATGACACTGAGCGAGTTTACTAACATATAGTGAAATTCCCAGATAGTAGCTTGTAAACTCGCTCTATTTAATTGAGGCTTAACAGTCTTTTGTGCCCAGATCTGAAGAGCCAGGTACTTCTAAACCTTCCCCTTCTTATCTCCTTCCCCTCCTCATTTCCCCCAGCTTTACAAAATGACCCAATTGGAGACGCCATAATTCCAATAGCTCCAGACAGTTTGTACACTTCTGCGGTAGTCGCATTTAAAAATGTGTTTAAATATTCCATCGCATCTTTAGTTAACGTATGTCTAAAAGGAAGCGACCGTTTAAAAAATAAATTAAATCAGTTTTTTAAGTTCCCGTCAAAATAAAATTACAGATTACTCGAACCCGGTTTGAAGCATACATTATCATATTACATTACCTCTAGTGATAAGTCAATTTTGAAACGATCAGTGTTGCCATAATTATTTTGGTTAAATCGGAAGACTGCATCCCGGCTTATTAAAAAATAATCATATTATTAAATAATATAGTGCCTACTTTTGTTTCTTGTTGAAAATAGCCTTGCCAGCTCACGAAAAAAGCTCGTTAATTCTAATTTAATTTCTTGGCAACATCAATTTAAATGTTATTTTTTATTTTTTATTTTTTTTTTATTAATTGCCGGCAACCCGGGCGTTTATTACAATAAAAATATAATACAAGAAAAGTATGTAACCCGTCTCACTAGACGATGTCTGTTCTGAGACGGGTACATAAATAGGCGTGCATGAACATATTAATACACAATTAGCATATAAAAACATATTAATTATATAAACACATACACACAAACATAACATACATACACACATACATACACAAACGTATACGCATGCATGCAGTATTCAGTTTTATTAAATTTGAGAGTTTAGCTAGCATCTAAAAACAATAACATTTCAACAAAATAATATAAAGTATTAAACTAGACATGGGTAAAACATAAGCAATATTAATAAGAAAGCATAAATCTCTAAAAATTTAAATATCGCATATATGTAAATAGAGAATCAGGATTAGACTAAGATGGGATTATTAGTAACTTGGTGATGCATTCCCTTTTTTTGTGTAGTAACCAAGTGTTGAAATATTTATAAAACCCTTTTAGGTTTTTTTGCTTCAAGCAAAAAGAGGTTTCTTTTAGGAATGTGTTGTAAATGAGAGGTGCGAGGTAGGATTCGTGCTTTTTGGCAAAGGTTGATTTAATTTTTGGGACAAGAAGTTGATTAAGCGTTTTTGCTCTTGTATTTTGTGGGTGAGTTACGTTATCACACTACTTATTAATGATCCGTGAAATTTGTTTATGGAGATTAAAATTAACATTTTACATAAATTATTATTTGTATTTAACTAGTAGAGAGTCTTTAAATACGACGTTGTAGGAACTACTTGCAATTTGATTTATTTTAACTTAATGAGTAAAACCTCAAATTGTAATATTTAATTAAATAAAGACAAAATAAGCGAAACTCAATCGAAAATATGGAAACAGAAAAATCAGATAAGACTTTGGCACCTCTGGGAATCGAACCCAGGACCTTCCGCTTTCCGGGCGACCGCGCTGACCAGTGCGCCAAGGTGTCAATATCCAATTCAGTCATTTTTAACTAAAATAGAAAAAGCTTAAATTAATTTAGGGCATATTTTTTTGTATTTATAATGTAAGCCGATTCGTAATAAAGATTGATCGAAAATTGTAACTTTACAGTAATTTTCGCCTTCAAGACCTATTTTCACTCGTTCTTCTCCTTAAAAACAACATCCAAAGAACAGAGTAAAAAAAGATGTACTTTAACATGAACCTATGTTTTTATCAAGACCCCAAGAAATAATTTTGGAAAATTTCCTATCAGTACAGTCGAAATATTTCTGACAGCTCTTCAATAATATTAAAATTGTATTTGGTTCGCACAACCAAAATATGTAAACAGCGGCTTTCAAAAGATGACAGCGTTCACAATCAATCAATCGTTGAAGAGTACATGTCAAATAATGCGTTCAGGTTCGATATTACTTTTTTATTTAGTTTGGAAAATAGTATCAAATGCCAAAAAGCATTTGACATGGCAGCAAAATTCTTCCTCGTTCGTGGTGAAGGTCTTTCGTCTGTGAGCCAGTCTAGGGCCTCAGGCGTCACCCTGTGGACCTAATCAACCCCGCCAGGGAATGAATGGAGCGGGCATTCGTTGAGCACACATTCACCCATCGCCGACTCTATAAGGCCCCATCTATGCATCATGTAGCCGTAACGGCTATGAGAGCACCTTATCCTATTGATGGCGGACCAGAGCTTATGAGGCAATGAGAATCCAGGCTGTCTCTCAGTGAGGTCTTGTATAAGATGGGAATTTCTAACGGGACACTGCTATCTCAGGAGACCCATGCTGATATTGGGAGTGGAAAACACCAATAGATGCACGAAATGTGAAGACAATGAAGAGACTGCAATTCAACTATGGTGCCAATGTCCTGCCCTGGTGGGAATTAGGCTCAGATACCTGGGTAGACATACAGTAGAACCAGAAGACAAAGCCACATATCCGGTGACAACCCTGGTGAACTTTATTAAAGGGACTGGGTTGTTACTAAAGGATTGAGGTAAAATGGGAGATAGCACAATGGGCCTATGGCCTAAGTGCTCACGGGAACCGGGAGATGGGCATTTTGCACGTTGGACGATTGCCGCTCAAGTTTCCACCCATCTTCTTGCGTGAGAGGTAATCGGACCAGAAGACAAAGCCACATATCCGGTGACAACCCTGGTGAACTTTATTAAAGGGACTGGGTTGTTACTAAAGGATTGAGGTAAAATGGGAGATAGCACAATGGGCCTATGGCCTAAGTGCTCACGGGAACCGGAAGATGGGCATTTTGCACGTTGGACGATTGCCGCTCAAGTTTCCACCCATCTTCTTGCGTGAGAGGTAATCGGAGGAGCCTCTCTCTTCCATCCAGAAGGGTTTTTGGGACTTGAAGCGGCAGAAGCGGCATGCCGGGTGAGAAACATCTTCCTGCAAAGGTATTGCGCTTTTTGGGCAGCGCCTTCTTGTATTCCGTCAGTGTTGCAATCTCTCGCCTGATTTTAACAGGGTTATTTTTGCAAGTGAGCCAATAGAGAGAAGCAACATAATACGATTGGATTATATCAAGATTCGGATTGTAGAATCGTATGTATAAACGCAATAAAGCAAGGAGTATTATTTGTTGAGTGGTATTCTCTCTGCCTACCCTGGTGGAGAAATTACGAAGGTAAAATGAATTTTACAAAAATCAGTAGTTAGTACCCGTTTTAACTGTCATTCAATGCTATTTTTAACCCCCGGCGCAAGGAGCGGTGTTATAAGTTTGACGTGTCTGTGTGTCTGTCTGTCTGTGGCATCGCAGCTCCTAAACGAATGGACCGATTGTGATGCAGTTTTTTTTGTTTGAAAGCTGACGTAATAGAGATGGTTCTTAGCTACAATTCATGAAAATCTGTTCAGGCGTTTCAAGATTATCATCCTTTTTTTGTGTCGGGGGTTTCTTAAAATTTTGTAAATTTTACTTATCATTAAATATTTTGTTGTGTTTAGTAATATATTGATTATTTCGATTTGACAGTTCGTAACGCTTACGTGAACACGGGCGGAATGAAAAAGTACTACCCTACACGGCTGCCTTTTGACAGGGTTGGCCAACCCTGTCAAAAGACCGCCGCGTTGGAACACGGAAAAAACACACAAATTAACAGACATACGAAGTGCAAAGATAGTGAAAACAGGACTTCGCCACGCTCAGTCAATTTTTGTGAAATATGGTAAAAATAATGACATTTTGTGATGATTTTTTTACTTTTAAAGTTAGTTACGAAGCTCCATTGCGCGTGATGGTCGAGAAGTAAGGCTGTGTACTAGAAATCCGGAGGTCGCGGGCTAAAATCCCACTTTTATTTGATGAATTTGTGTCAATTTGTGTCACGATTTATTCATTTAAAATGGGTTATAAATAGTATATTTGTGGAGAGTTCCAGAGTGGAAGATATTCTCAGTATATCTGGTGTAAGACCACCATTCGGAATTGAAACGTTGCTTGGTGTTTGGTGACCGAATCTGAATAGCTAAGCACTTCCCCACTATCATCTTCCCAATCTCCTTCCTTCATCCCTACCTTCAACCTAATAACAAACCCCAGTAATTAGAAATACCATAGTCTCACTGACTCCAGACGCTTGGAAGCAGTTGGGACGCTTGTGCGGTATTCATTTAAAAAAATAGTAACGTTTTACAGACGATAGACGAGCTGTGTTGTATTCGATAAATAAAATTTTATATCTACATTTTATATTTATTAAAAAAATTGGAAAAAATAACAATTGCAAGAATTATTATTTCTTTTTAATTTCAAGGATGACCAACATTCTAGTCGCACTGTATTTAAGAGAAATGGTCCACAGATGTTACTCTATGCAGTAATACCTAATTGCTTAAACATGGCTGTCTTCAACAAATAGAAGAAAAAAAACACATTCATGTAATGAAAGGGTGATGTCAGATGTTCTGTTGATGATGCATTTCGTGAGGCGGGTATGAGTACCGCCGCCCCGGGATCCATTAGTTCATATGTTCTCAATCTTATTTTGCCCACCGCTCATTTTGAGAATATTTTTTTTCTAGAGCCCTATTATATTTACCACAACTTGTTTTGGAAGGGGGGGAGGTATGTGATAAGCCTATTTTTTGTCTTTTTGGACAATATTTTTTTAACTGCCCACGACGTCAATGTGCAATTTCAACGCCCCCTAATTTTCTCTTTGGGTCTTCTACTGCCCTCCTCAAAGTCTCAAACGCCCACAAGAGTGTTATCGCCTACGTTAAGAACCTATGCATTAGGAAAATATGTATTTACTTTTTTTAACATTAGCTGCACATATAAGGCCCTGAGGAAAACAATTTTCTTCAGGGCCTCTGTCATCTTTGTGAATGCTGTGTGGAGGGTCTCTATGTGGTTCTTAGTCAAGGGTGCCCGGGTTCATTGCGTGAAATTTGTCCAGGACTTTGTCGCGGATGCACACACTAACTGTATGGTGGGCCGGATCGAGAGAGGCTGGTTGAGAAAGGCTCCTTGACTTCTCCAGCCGGACTCTCTCAACCCATCGCCTTGCACCGCAGTTGGGGGGACGGATTCATACGTTCGCCATTCCTGGACACATTGACCCTCATATTCCTACCCATACCTTTTTATTTCCCAGAACTTCCTCTCCTTCCAAACTAACTAATTAACTAACCATCACGCCGTTTCCCTTCAGGGGTAGGCAGAGAGGACGGACCGCCAAATAACACGGTCCTGGCACACACTCTTTGCTTCACTCACATTCATACATCGTCTCTTCTATTATTCTGACTTTCGACATGACCCGACTCAAGTATCTGATTCACTTGATCGCGCCATGTCTTCCTCGGGCGTCCCCGACTTCTTCTACCATTCACATTTGCGTCATATATTCTTCTTACATTACTTTCTTCGTTCATTTGCTCTACATACCCAAACCATCTAATGAGGGTCCCTTTCTTCATCTTAGTCATTATGTTTACATCAGCCTTACATTCTTTCATTCTCCTCTCCTTTCTTTCCCTAATAATACCCTCCACATAGCATCCCCGAAGACGAAGTAGGCTCTGAAGGTTTTTTCCTTAAGGCCTTCCGTGTGGAACTAAAGTAGAAAAAAAAATTCTTCCATGAATTTTTTCAAAATTTAAATTATTTTTTATGTTGCTCTATTTTCCAACTAACTCATAATCCACAATTCCAACAATGCACATCCGTACACCGTACGCTGTCACGTCTGTATAATGTTATATCCACAAACATGTCACCGTATATCACGGATGTGCAGTGGCGTACCCTGGTGGTACAAAAAAAACAGCAACAAAAAAAAAACCATCTATGGAAAAGTTCCGAAGAAGAAGCATTTTGCTTATTTTTTTATATTCTTATAAAGATTTTTTATTAAGCTTTAAAGTTTTTACAAATTCTTTCTATTCTAAACCTAATAAAATATTCTATTACCTACTTACTAAAATTATTAAAAGAGACATAATCCACTAAAAATTGCAATACTGTTAGCTTCCTTAACATTTACAGGGAGTGCATTGAACATTTTAAAATCATTGTAAAAAATGTTGTTTTGTGTTCCAGATATATTTGTTTTAGGAAGCCTAAAATCGTTGCACTTGCAGGCTTTCCTAGGTCTTTGCGGCGGATGCGTTAGCCCACTTACTGCATGACAGGCGGGATCGGGAGGGACTGTTTGAGATAAATCATGGCCTTTCCTACAGGATTATCTCGACTCATCGTCTTGCAACGCAGTAGGAGGGATGAATTCATAAGACCTTCACTCCTGGACCCATTGATTCCCATTTGATTCCCATCCACACCTCATACCTATTTCATTCCCAGAACATCCTCTCCTTTCTTACTTTTAAAAGACTCTCCACCCAGCAAAAGATGATGTAGCCCTTGAGATAAATCATTTTCCTCATGGCTTTCTGTGTGAAGCTATTGTAAAAAAACAGTGTGTGCAATTCACACGCGGTAGAAGTGAAACTTTCAGAAAACTAAAGTCGACAAGTGGGGAGACCATGAAGCACCGCACAAAGAGGAGACAGATTATATTATTTCATTCTCCCGTAGGCTAAGTCCTACAGATGTATGTGTTTGTCTCCCTTTAGTGTCGTTATTTTTCGGTTCATGGAGTTTCAAATCACAACGGTGCTAAAGAAGTTCACTTTAAGTTTCTTTGTGTGTCCCGTATGCGCTCCTATACCATTCATCCGATTGCAATGAAACTTTGGTAATTTGTTGTGCGCACGCCTGCGAATGTTTCTATATACAATGGTGAGTTTTGGAATTATGAAATTTGTATAAAATAAATAAATAGGAGGCGCGCGAGTTTTTGTACATAAAATGTGTGCATTTCATATAGTTTAGCTGCAGGGAGGAAATGAGAACACTTTGTTTCTTTGAGTGGCATTGCAACGCACGCCGAGTACTCGTTAGTTAACGTTATATACACACAAATTAATGTTTCTTTGTTTGTTCCCGATGCGCTCCTATACTATTCATGCGATTGCGATGAAAATTTGGTTATTTGTTGTGCGCGCGCCCGCAAAGGTTTCTATATATAATGGTGAGCTCTGGAGTTATGAAATTAGTATAATTTTTTTGTAGTATGTGTGTATTTTCTTTATATGTGTGTATTTCATATAGCTTCTACTAACTCTCAGTACCTATGCGCAATCCCAATAGTAATTTCGGAGACCGAGCTTTTGCGGTGACAGGCCCAACAGCTTGGAACAAACTCCCTTCACATTTGCGAAAGATCGACAGCACTTCTGAGTTCAGAGCGAAGCTAAAAACTCACCTTTTCAAATTATCATATCCAGAATAATTGCATTTCTTCAATAGTATTTCATTACTCAGTCCACGTCAGTCCCGATTTTACTTTATTGTGCCCAACTATTAACTAACCCTGACAGCACGGGCAGTAATCATATGTGTTTATAAATGTAAATATGTATTTTAGCAGTAAATTACTAATTTTAAGACACTTACGAGTAATGCAGTGTTGTACTGGTTATAAAAATAAGTATAGTTTTAAGTCACTAGTTATATAAGTCTTAATAGTTGTAAGCCCTTAGTTATCGATCTTAGTTATAAGACACTTGTAAAATAAATAGATTAAATGTATAAATGAATTTATAAAGCGCCCTTGAGGTGATTTTCTCACAAAAACGGCGCTATAAAAATCATCCAAAAATTATTATTATTATTAAGGTGGGAAGTAAAACACTTTGTTTCTTTGGTATTGCATGCCGGGTACTCACTAGTTATTTATAAAATCCTGAGTGCGCGCCACTGTGGATTAACACGTAGGTATTATCACATTTACCACGTGTGTATAGTTTGTAGAGTATAAATTGCACAGAGTCCAGACTGAAATACGATATGTCAAGGATTGTGGTCGATGGACAGACGTGACGCCCCCATTCATTATATTTAGAGTTTTGTAACAAACACTGTGGCTAACTTTCTGGTCAAATATTTATTACGTTCAGATTTTGTTTCATGAATTATAATGCGCTTAACGGGAGATAGAAGCGAGTGAAATGGCGGTCGAAATAATTGTTTATGTAATTTGCTAAACATTTGTCAAACGATTTGGAGGATTATGACCGCTTTCATCAATCTGACTAAGCGTCGGCTAGTGTGAAAATGTGGCTAAAGCATTATCAACGCAAATGAGCGATGTTATCGCTTAACTTAACACTCATAGTTCATAACTGTTTGTATATGGTATTAACGGTTGGGGCCGTGTAAGTGATAATATTATAAATTCAGTAATAAAAATCCAAAATTCAATTTGGGAGGAGGTTATGGGTACCGCCGCCACGGGAACCATTTATTGGGTAACTAACACCCCTGCCATAGGTCACTGCAAGTGGTTCGCCAAGTTTGAAGACTTAGCGGGGGTCCCTGCTGCATGGAGGGAAGGATCGGTAAAGACTGGTTGAGGGAAATCTAACCTAGACCTCTCCAGCCGGACACTCTCGACCTATCGCCTTGCACCACAGTGGGAATGATGAATTCATTTTCTTGGACACATTGGCCCCCAGTTTTCTACCCACCCCTCTTATCTTTTTCTTTCACAGAATTTCCTCTCCTCTTTCCCTAAAAAGACCCCACAGACAGCATCCCCAAAAATAACACAGGCCCTGAGGGACTAACGTAAAAAAAAAACAAAATGAAAAACTAATTTCAACTAATCAAAATCTAATATTTAGTGGGTAGCATTTTCAGTAACTTAATTGCACATTATTGAAACAATATTGTTCTTATATTATATTGTGTTATTTTTCTTTGTAAAATTTTTGACACAGACTTGTCCTAGTGAAGTTAAAAATTAAATTGTACATTGAAATAATATGTAAGGAACAATAAATAAATAAAGCTCTAAATTAAACTTTTTATTCCACATAAACACAATCGGTAATAAAATAATCAAAATACTTGGCTTCATTCTTCGAAATTTCAGAGGTTTTAGAAATATTTCAACTTTAAAAATTTTGTGTACATCCTTAGTACGTAGTCGAAGTCAAATATAACTCCTCAATCTGGTCCCCGCATTTTAAAATACATTCAGATTCAATCGAAAAACATCAACACAAATTCCTAAGACACATTATTTTTAAACTCCCATTGAAAACATAAACTTTAATTACTTTATGAAAGAATTAAATTTATTGCGACTCTCAGATTGAAGAATTATATCCGATTTAATATTTATATTCAAAATTATAAATGATAGAAAAGACAGTCCCGATTTAACTAAGCTCGTTGAATTTTATGTACCGACGAGAGCAACTCGTTCCAAAATCTTGTTTAAATGCAACAATAACAGGACTGAGTATACAAAACACTTGCTTGGGCTGAGTATACGAAACATCTAGGCTGCATCAAGTTAGTAATAGATACGCAGATGTGGCAGATCTATTTATCTGCACAGAAGCTAGGTACAAGAAGGATATACTATCAAATATTTTCAATGTATTAATTTTATTTGAACTAAAGAATTTTGTATATAATTGTATCTCCCGTATCATTCTCTATCAAAAGCCACAATTAACGGTTGAACTCTTTTATATTATTTCTTATTTAACTATGGTTTTTTGATAGGTAATCCGTGTTTATGGTATATCTGTACCATTGATATTAAATAAATAAAAAATGTATTACATTAAAAGTAACGAAAAAACGTATTAAAATATTGGTTAATTAGATTACGTTAGGTTAGGTTATGAGCTATTACTCATTTTTTTCATAACCTTTAATAACTTTTCACAGAGGTGTTGAAACTGCATAATTCTGAGTTTTCATAGAACCAAATAAAACATAGTTCTGCTGGCTATGGATGGTTTGAATTGTTGTGGTAATCAGATGAAATGTAGGAATGCTATTTTAATTCATTGTGAACGCAATGCAATCATTAACGCCGTATATAACGGGTTGTGGTAAATTTCCCACATTTACACCAAACACAGCTCAAAATCTGAAATAATGCGTGTTCACAACGTACCAACGTCACCCCTAACATAAATATTTATTCAATGTAACAACCGTTCGTGTCGTAACATTAGTAATATGACCATCAAATTCGAAATACATTGAAATGTTTGCAACGCGAATTACACCAGCAGTTAGGTACCTACAAACCGGTTTCGCCATCCAATCTTTTCATTGAACATTATATTTACAAAATGTTGTGTCTTTTATTAGTTTTTGGCGGTTATTTTGAAATTTGGTAGTTATTTTTTTAACTTTTGGATTGAAATGACATTATGAACTGAAAAAAGTTGTTTTCGTTGATTGTTTTTAGGGTGTTATGTTGTGTGCGCTACCTCCTTCTTTAGCCAACGTTCCAGTGTTCATCATCAGGGCAGATGTGTGATGATTGGAACTGTAACGCTGTTCGAAACGTTGGCTAAAGAAGGAGGTAGCGCAACACGGCAAAACTCCTCAAAAACAACTAACGAAAATACTTTTGGCCGTGAAAATCTAAAATCATATTCACAGCCTCATTCATATTCTTCCATACTCTTCTGTTGTTCCGACTCTTGACATGGCTCGACTCACATCTTTTTTTTATTTTTTTATTAGCGAAATTTTTTTGATACATCGGAATAGGTACATACATAATAACATAAAATATAAAATAGTAGCAAAAAAGATCCCACAAAGGCGAAGCCTGTGCGTGGGTATTAAATTATGTTTATATTAGACAGTGGCAGTTAAAATAGAATTTTAAAATATCTGTACATAGTAAATATAAAGATCAAGATGATTTAACAGAGTTACAGGATTCTACATTTTACAGAAGTTACTGAGAATTTTCTTAAAATTAAAAGTATATATATAAACGTATGTATACACCCATATAAGCACATAAACTTGTTCATATATACATGTTAATTTATTACCTCGTTTTAAATATAAATATACAGGAAGACATGGAATATTTTAGGAAATTAGAAACAGATAGTACAAATTATAGAAAAAAATTACTCACTTCCAAATTATTTTTTACACAGCTTTTAACATTTTTTTTATAAACGTTCAGATTTTAACTCGTGTTGATGGAATTGGGTAGGGAATTAAACAATTTTGGGGCAATACAGTTAATGTGCCTTTGGGCCAACCTGGTTTTGCAGTGGGGCACTGTGTACATGCACATGCATCTGATTCACTTGATCGTGCCATGTCTTCTTCGGGCGTCCCTACTTCTTTTGCCATTCACCATTTGAGGATCCCTTTCATAAATTTACTCATTACACTTGCATTCTTTGCGGATCTCCAAATTTCTTTCACAAGGATCTCATTTCTAAAGCTTTCAGTCTACTTCCATCCTCTGCCCGTTTCATGGAACAGGATAGGTATCAGCACTCAATTGTAGACAGCTAGTTTCCCTTCTTTGGTCAGTTTTTTGTTATTTTTAAATCTAATGGCGAAATATCTTAGATTATTTTAATTATGTAGTCATTTGTAGCAACGCTAATTTAAGCTTTTGTAAAGGTCATTACATGAAAATATTCAATCCCAAAGAGTTCTTAATTCTCTAATCTTTCAAAATAAATATTAACTCAACTTTGGCATTAATCTTCTTATAAATAATGTAAAACTAACAGTGATGAGGGCAGCAAAGGTAAAGTCATGCAATGTCCCGTGTTTTCAATATAATGTCCTCCACGTGCAAAGTCGTATCTTCCCCAAGCATAAACATTTTAAAAAGTGTGTTTATCGGAAGTAAGTATGTTTCTGTATCTATTTGTACATAATAAAGTTAAATAGATCCTAAGAATTCATAATAAATTGTAAATTGTAAAGCGCCCTTGAGGTGATTTTTCACAAAAACGGCGCTATACAAATTGTCCAATTACTATTTATTATAATTATTAACGCTTCGATTCTGAATGATACGCTTTCATCAGGGAGATACTGAGAGTATCCACAACTCTAGACTTTAATTCTAGGTAATATTCAACAAATTCACGGTTCGTAATCAATTTTCTTCGCCTGAATCCTTTTTTCTCTTAAAGTCACATCAGCTCTTTCGGCGTATTCTTCTTTGTTCTTCCCACGCCAGTGGGCAACCCATCTATCCAAATCTAGTCCTAATTCGATTGTTTTTGTGGAACGAATGTAAGGAAGCATGCCTAGTTTGGTTTTTAACTGTTGAGTAAATACAATTCGTTTGACTTCTTTTCTGTTTAAAAACTACCATTATACGATCTATTTGTTTACTTTTTTAAATTTAGACAATTTTAAAAGCCTTTTTAGAATTCAGATCAAAATTTAAAACGGAACCTTCCTTAATTTCAACAAGTCTCTTGAAATTATACCTCTAAGATAAGAACATTAATAATTTAATCTAGTTAGAAGCCTCATAGAATACAACTCAGTAGTTTGGTCCCCATCTTACAAAATTCACATTAATAACATTGAGCGAATACAAAAAAATGTCTGCGTTTTATAAATTTTAAATTAAATATCCCAGTAGATGATTTAAAATACAATTTCATATTAAATACTCTAAAAATACAAACATTAGAAAACAGACGTAAAATAAACGATATAACATTTTTTATTCAAATATTTAACTCTAAATTCGACCGTTGTGAACTCCTGCAACTCATTAACTTGCAAACGCCCACAGTAACAACACGACAAAATACAATATTCTACAGTAGCACTCATAAGCGTAACTACATTGCCCGCTCTCCGATACAACGACTTCACACCAAGGGAAACCATTACTTGGGTGATGTTGACATATTAAACTTGACGAGTTTTGTGGATCATCTAAAACATTTGTTTCAACACTATTACTAAATACATTTTGTAAACCTAAAAAAATAGCCGTATTTTTCAGTTTTTGTTTCTATGTTTGTATGACTTTTATAAAATGTAATTTTATTTTTATTATTTCTTAAATTTCAAAGTATGTGTCAAATTAAAATTATACTACAAACCATCTAAAAGCCCTCTGGGCGTTAAATAAATAAATAAATACATAAAAATAAAAATAAATTATTTTATTATATTTATATGTACAGTGGTTAGAGTGGTTACTTTTTTAAAATTGTTAATTTGAGCTCGACTGTTGCGAACTATTGAATGTAGTCAATTTAAGAGTACGTACTCGACTCCCTAGGCATTAGGACCTATTTCAATGTCACCTTTCAAAAACAAATTATGTGGCAAACTCGCCAATCCTTCGCTTACATAGTTTAGTAAACAAATATACAAATGATATCGAAATTTTTAATGTTACAATTTCTGTTTTTAAAAGATATTTAAACATTTTTGTATTTAACGTTTTATTTGTGAATAGCAGTTAAAAACCCGCTCCGGTTTTTGGTTCGGCTTCGCCCAATCAGTGTTGGTGACCATTTTATAAAGCCAATAGAAACTGGTTTAAAAAATAGCCTGTTCCTCGGATCCACTGTTATCGAGTGATAGTCACCAGTACAAAGTAAACGAGACAGGCAATGACGTCATATGTAATATATAGCCGCTTGATACTATGTATTACCGTCAATCTTTCCATATCCGGAGATACACTACATATTAACGAATTCGTAGCACTTATACACTTATCCCATCCGACCTGCTGACGAAAGTGGCGACATCTTTTGACAATTTTTTTAAATTCAAAACCGAATGACAGCGGTAGCTTTGTTTGAGATTCCACGTACACAGATGTTATTTGCGGCGCGACGCGTACGGCGTGGCATGCAATTGCAATCGAAACTGGGTTCTGAAATTCAACCACGCGGACGCAGACGATAATGCTATTTATTCGATAATTTCTGTTAATTATTATTATTTTATTTTATTCAAATTTATCAAAAGGTTAACCAAAGTAATGCAAGAAACTATTTTTATTTACCCATTGTTTATTTTTATTAATTAATTTTTTTTAAAATAGTAAATAAATAAAATAAATCGGTATGTAATATGAACACAGCAAGTTCGTACTACTAGAATTGACTCTGGTCACTTTTTTTATTTATTTTTTATTAATATTGGTTTCATTTAAATTTTCATAATATAACATAATATAGCTTACATATTTTATACACTCCTAAGAAATCAGATGCTTGAGTTTAGGAGAGGACAACTTTTTAATAACTTAAGAATTATTTAAAAAAAATAAAAGATCCTTATCACAAACTAAAGAGTTTAACTTGTGAAGAGATTTAGACTAAACACATTTTAAAAGTTCATAGGAGTAATTAAACAAGAAATGTATATAGGATGTACATAAAACATTAGGAATAACAGTCAAAAATATATCTAGGAGAAAATTAAAATATGGTGGTACTACCAAAATAAGATTTAATTTTTTTTTTTAAATTTGTTGTAATTTTTTTCTGTTCGTATATCAGCGGGTAATTGATTAAATAATTTTATTATTTTATATACATAGTGATTCTGTGCAGTTGTGGTTCGTACGGGAGATACAGTTAGTCCACCAATAGAAGTATTCCTTATGCTAATATTTTGCAGTGGGGTAATATTTTTATTAAAGATATCTTTGTGTCAATTCAAACTAAATCTTTTTTGTCAAAGAAATTATTAGTATCAGACTTCACCTATATTTAACATTTCATTTGTGGCTCGCCCACATGAAAAAAATCTTTTTTTTTTAAATTCGATTTTAACTCTTATGTATAACAAAACTGTATGAAGGACAAGGTCAGAATCGCTTGCGCCAATATCTTTTTTGAAGTAACACTTAATTTGATTAATCTAGCTTCTCGGAATGATTTTAAATGAATTTTCTATGGCTTTGCGGGTCACTTTCAGCAGCTGTCAATGGCAAAAATATCGATATTATACGTTTTCAAGATAGTATAAAGGTCATTATTTCTTTGAAAACTCCTTTGAATTGTTTTCTTTTCTGGTTGGGTACATATTCAGGTTTGTGTAGAAATAATAAAATCAGTTTACACAAAATTCCTTCCAGTCTTCCAGAATATTTAACATATCCATGCTAGATGATTTCATGTTATTTTTCATTTGTTCAGCATGAAAAGGTGTTAAAATCGATCGAAATCGGGTAGCGCAACGTGTTCCGAACAATTTCAATCAATTTGTAGTCATTTTTCCAACACGTGGAAAACCCATTTTCACCTAAAAGAGGCACCCAATGTATACGCAGTTCATTTCAATATTCATCCCTTAGAATTTCTGCATATATTTGTGCGGGCTCCTAAAACAAGTTTCCTCTGAGGGGGTGGGAACAGGCAACACAAAATACAGCCACCAACGTCTCGATCTTAAGCCTACAGGGTTGAATTGGTGGTATTCAACCCTTGTAATTTTTAATGCTCTGTTAATTGGTGGATTTGTGGTTCTGTAAAGCGGAAAAAGGCTTTTTGTATTTATCAGTTCTTTTAAAGGAAAAAAGAAAAGGAAAAATTCGTGGTGAGCGAATAACCAGGTAGTTACTTTGAATTTATTCTGCTAACGACATTACAAGCGTAAAATGTTAGTGGTGAAATGATGGGAAGAGGATTTTTTTTAAATTGGCTTCATATTTAGCTTAAATTACTTCATACTGACGGCCGGCGTGGTCGAGCGGTAAGGCTCTTGACTCGCAATACGAAGGTCGCGGGATCAAATCTCGGCGTGGCAAATAAATTTTATTTGATTTATTTGTGTTATTTCACAATTCATTAATTAAAAATAATCTTAATATTTGTATATAGTTCTTCTGTCCGTGTGTATGTCACTGAACTCCTCCTAAACGGCTGGACGGATTTTGATGAAATTTTTGTGTATGTTCAAGGGGATTCGAGAATGGTTTAGATTCACAATTTGGTCCACTGGAAAATGTTCTTTTAATTAATTTTTTATTTCTAAGGAGTTGTTGATTTTGGAATGTTTTACATTGGATCCGGCAGATTGCGCTACCATCGCAGTATCGAATCTTCAATATTATTCTATTTTAATTTTAATTTGTCCCGACAGTTGTGTACAGGACAACGTCTGTCGGGTCCGCTATAAATAAATAAAATAAATTGTGGAACATTCCAGAACACTCTCGAATGTTGTCCTGAGCGAAGCCGGGTAACCCAGCTAGTATACAGTATGTTTGCTGCACGTTCCAGAGTGTAAGATACTCTCAGTATCGCCCTGGTGTAAGACCACCATTCAGAATTGAAACGTTACTTTAAATGGCTTTAGCCGTGTTTGGGGACCAGATCTGAATAGCCAGGTACTTCCCTACGTTCCTCTTCTCTATCTCCTTCCCCGCCCCACTACCTACAGCCTCACAACATACCCCAATTGGGGATTCCATAGTCTCACTGGCTCCAGACGGGAGCAGTTGGGACTCTTGTACGGTATTCATACAAAAAAATGCAGGAGGCCCTGAGGAAAATAATTTCTCTCAGGACCTATGTCATCTTTGGGAAGCTGCGTGTAGGGTTTTTTGAGCAAAGATATTAGTTGATGTTCTGTGAAGCAAAAAGGTGTGATGAGGTGGATAGGAACTCAGTGGTCAGTGTTTCCAGGAGTGGCGGACATATGAATAAATCCCCCCCCACTGCGGTGTGAGATGATGATCCGAGAGAGTCCTGCTGGAGAGGTCTGCCTCAACCAGTCTCTCCCGATCCGGCCTGCTACGCAGTTGGCGGGCAGATACATCCACCGTCAAATCTCACCCCTTGAACCCGGGCACCCCTGCTAAGTCACTAAACATATGGCAGGGGTGTTAGTTATCTAATAAAGAAAGAAAGACATAGTCAGAGGTGTTAATTACCCAGGAGCGGCGGTAGCCATACCTAAATTTAACTATAAACCATGGCTAGCGATTATCCATTCTAACACGTGAAAAGTTCACAAAACTAATCTCCTCTGCACTCCAAGTGACGTAAAACGTATTAAAGCAATTGGCAATGTGTCAAGTAGGCACCGGCAGTACCGTGTCGCCGGCCCTGCGTCGGTTCGCCCGGTAAACGCCGTTACTCCGGCCGCATGAATATTTGATACGTCGCCTGCTTCCCATTCGCTTCGGCGTATCATTCCCCTCTGTTAGGGCATTGGGGATGGGGGGGAGTTCGGGACACCCCTTTCCACCCCCACCCCTTCTTTACCCTCTGACCCTGGCAGGGGCGGGAAATGTTGGTCAAAGAAATTATTATAAATTCCGCCGGCTGCGCCAGTATAACATTATTTTGTTTACATTTGCTCCACACAGGAGGCCGCGAGGAAAATAATTTGTGGATGCTGTGTAGAGGGTCTGTTTGGGGAGAGAAAGAAGTGAACACGGGTATAGTGTGACAGTAAGTGTGAGGTAGGCTACCTAGTACTTAGTAAACATTTCTGTTTTTATACGATTTTTTAGATTTTCAAGCCTAAAAGTAATAATGATATATTTATTTATTTATTTGTAAGAGACAAACAGCTTTTACATTAAATATAGATACAAACATATAAAATTAAATTAAGTTGAGCCAAAAAGGTCTCCAATGTTAAAATTATTTGAAGATGGAGTTTTATTAGATCTAAAAATTAATTTTTGGTGAGGGGGAGAGGAAGAGGAAAATAGGATAAGGATAGGAGATGCTCCCGATACATTCTACAATCTTGAATTAATTTTGAATTAATTTTCAATCGTACGCGTTACTTCTATTCGGTATTTCTGAAGGGTATTGTTAAAAATGTCTATATTGTAAAATGTTGTATTATATTGCGCACATAAACGGAGAATCGGGAAATTTTTTCTAATAAAATAAAATAGAATAAGTCGGATTTTCTTGTTGATCTTGTAGGAATATGAATGTTTATTAAGTCGGTAAGCTCTGGCGAGTCCAGGCCATTATTCAAAATTTTAAATAACAAGGTTTGGTCAAAAATTAGGCGTCGTGTATATAGGGAGTTGAAGTTGCGAAATTTAATAGATTCGTTGTAATTTGAAAAGTGTAAGTTTTGTTTGTAATTTATTTGTTTAAAATTTTTTTTTTGAATACTTTCGATTCTTTCGACATGACTTTGGTAGATAGGAGTCCAGATCGGTGGTGTATATATAGTAATAAATTTTTTTTCAGAATTGGATAGATATCGCATTAATTGTTTATTTATTAATTTATTAATTTTCAACGCCCTGATGGGCTTTTACGTGATAAGTGTATATTACAGACACATATATAAACTTGCAGAAATAAACATTGTATGAATGGTATATAGATAAATTTAAGTTAAAATAATGCATTACTAGAAAAGAGAAAGATTTTATATTGCAGATGGCATAGAAATAATAATAAAGTTTATTTTAGTAATTACAAAATTTACAGGTGGCAGGAGAAAATCCATTGTACATACTTCTACGTTGTAGAAAAATATAAGAATACACAAATTTATGCAATAGTCCCTACGCGATGCTCCTTAAATATTAATACATAAAAATATCATTAAATATCATTATTTTAGTATATAATTCATCTCCATTTATTTCTTATAATAGAATGCATTTATCAAACAATTAAGAACACATTTACATTTAGTGCGCGGAAAACAGATTTTAAAATACCCCACATAATAGTGTATCTACTGTCTCAATTATTTTCTCAGCAAATTGATTTAACCGGTAATAAATCAATTTAGGACACTTTAAAAAATTCAAATTTAGAATCTTATAAATAAGTCGTACCGAAGTGGTTTAACCACAGTTTGAAAATGGCCTTTCAAGCCAAAAGAGATGTCACATAATACTTGCAGAACTTTATAATAACATTATTAAATTAAATTTAAGAAAGATAGATATTGGATATGATTTGAGATTTTCACTGCCAAAAATACTTAAATGATTTATTTTTGGGGTTTCATCCTTTTTTGCGCTTTTTTTATACTTCGTTACCGCTTCTATCTCAGTGATCGAGAACCTTTTTAGACAGTTAATTTATCCATTATAAATTTATCCATTTTAAATTAGTGAGGTACTCACAGATTGACATTATTAAATTTACAATCGGACCAAATTAACAAATTATCTTTATTTTTTTAATTACGGACTTAATATATTTTATTAAAATTTATTATAAAATGGGGGCCCCTGCACGGGTAAGTCACCCAGTGAGGAAAACATTATTAAATTATATTATAAAATTCAAATTGTTGTACCAAAATAAATAAATAAATAAAATGTTGAACACCCCTTACAAATATTCCATGGAACCTAAACCAACAGCGGTAGTACAGTTCCTTCTTATATTATTATTTGCAACCTCCTATATTCCTTCAAGGTGGTTTTCAATCCGTCCGAATGTACTCGCTAGAGCCTGTACCACGTGTACCTACACGTGTACAAACAGGGTTCAGTGTACACACGTGTGTGTGGCCGGTGAGGCAGTGTGTCCGTCTGTACGAACCGTGTATTGCAAGAACGAGGTTGAATCCCATTTCTTTGACCATCATATAAATGGTCAGCAATATTATTGAGGTTTTAATCGGCTCAAATTTTTAAAAATTTTTTTAAGGCGATACACAACCCTAAACATTTTTTTGCTCAAAACTCACATTTTAATAATTTCCGGCGAATTCGTAACTATTATAACTTTTTTGTTCCAACAGACACCTGGAGATCAAGTTCTTTTTATTTAAGATTAATAAAAACAATACATTACCATGAATATATTATACGTACAACTATTTTTAAACTTAATAACCCGTTTTTCAACTATAAAGTTAGCGGTAAGCACCTGATTTTATTTTTCTAGACGATGAATTAATAACTTCGGGAGGGAAACGTTTAAAGACATCTTAAATATTTGTTACACGTTCTTCAGAATCAATTAAAATTAACGCGGCGGAAAGGCCGAATCTCCAGGCCCGCTAGGGCGAATTCGACCACACGTTCGTCTAATACGGCATGCCGCGGGCGTATATTTGTTTACACGCTTTCTTCACTTATGTCGTTAAGATTCCCACATTATTTGTCTTTTTCTTCTTTTCTTTGATAGGGCAAATTCGACAGTAGTTCCGTCCAATACACGGGTCGCGAGTTACAATTTGTATACACGGCTTCTTTACTTACGTCGTCGTTAAGATTCTGAATACATTTTAGAGTGCATTGTTGTCTCAAAGCAGTATTTTCATCTGTACCTGATTTCCAAAATACTCTGTACATAGCGCAGGCAACGCCGGGATATTCAGCCAGTGATTTAATATAATCCAATATTTAAATGGTGAATCCTTAAATTATTTGAACTGTAGGCTGTAGGTACAAACTGGCAAATAATTATTTTAAATCAATGTACACAGATCGTCTAAATTCAATCCAAAGTAAATTAACTTTAAATCCATTATATAACAAAAAGGTAAACAAACCCTTTATCAAAATAAGGGAAGGACCGTGGGAGTGGTTGGAAAAAGAAATAAGGGTGAAGTTGGGAGATTCGTTGGAAATGCAGAGATAAAATCTCTCGACAGTTGTAGAGCAATGAGCATTATTGGATCGATGCCGGGCTGAAAGGAGATTAGAAGGGTGAAGGATCGATTGGTAAGTAGAGTTTAAGAACTGATTGAGAGCTTAGTTGATCAATGTGGAATGAATGGATCACGATTGATCGACTCAGTTTAAAAAAAAAACATTTACAAAAAATATTATAGACTATAAAAATAAAGGGTTTTCCAATAAGAGGTGTTATTTTGAATATGCTAATTGAATGAATGCGCTATCGAGAGATGATTTATGAATTTTTATGGACGGAATTGGACGGTATTCATCTGGACAACGTTTATTTTCAACAAGACGGCGCTACGTGCCACACAAGCAACGAAACCATTGATCTTTTACGGGAAAAGTTTCCGGACCGTGTTATCTCTCGAAGAGGTGATCACAATTGGCCACCGAGATCTTGTGATTTAACACCTTGCGACTTCTTCCTTTGGAGCCACGTGAAAGAGAAGGTCTACGCCAACAGCCCAGCGTCGATTCAAGACCTCAAAGATGGAATTCGTGAGGCTATCGAGGACATAGGGCAGCCACTTTGCGATTTGGTTATGGAAAATTTCATGAAAAGGATATGGTCCTGTAAGCGTGGTCGTGGTGGTCATTTGCCTGATGTTATTTTTCACTTTTAACGGCATACCTTCTTCTTTATAATGAAATAAACATCCGATCATTTATATTAAAAAATAGCATTTTTCTTTGAATATCAAAATAACACCTCTTATTGGAAAACCCTGTATTACTCAGACCATAAAAATTTTACCATTAGTTATTTCGGCTGCTGGCGTTATACCTAGCTCTCTCATTCAAAATTGAGGCTTATTAGATTTGTCAAAAAATTTATATATAAAAATGCATTCGACGGCCGGCGTAGTCCAGCGGTAAGGCTCTTGAAACGCATTCCGAAGGTCGCGGGATCAAACCCGGCGTGGAAAATAAATTTTATTTGATTAATTTGTGTTATTTCACAATTTATTCAATTAAAATAATATATAGTATATTTGCGGCACGTTTCAGAGTGGAAGATACTCTCAGTATCGCCCAGATGTAAGACCACCGTTCAGAATTGAAACGTTGTTTGAAACGGCTTTAGCCGTGTTTGGTGACCAGATCCGAATATCCAGGTACTTCCCACCTGCCTCTTCCCCATCTCCTTCCCCTCCCTACTACCTTCAGCCTCACAACATACCCCAATTGGGGATGCCATAGTCGTGGGGCGTGTCATATGCGTTGGACCGTGGATTTATCGTATTATATTGGAACCGAGTACCCGTGAAATAAATAACTATAGACGTATATAGAAGTATGTGTTTGTCTCTTTTTTGTGTTGTTCGCTTCCGTTTTTAGAGTTTCAAATCACAACGGTACTAAAGAAGTTTTCACTTCATCAAATTATAACGTAATGAAATGTTTGCGTCTTCGTTTTTGATTTCCCAATATGAGACGCGATTCTGACAATGTTCATTATAAGTTTGGAAACATCGTGAAGGATCGTAAATTGAATTAATTTGGCATAAATTGATGAGCGGATCAAGTGACATCTATGAAAAGACAAGTTAAGATTTACTGATTAATTTTTAATTGATTTTGTTGAACGCAGGAAGTTCCCGGGACGCCATTAACGCTAATTGGGATGACGTCATATCCGCCTGAATTAATAAACGCGAATTTATTTGTTAAACGCCCAAACGGGCTTCTATGCCATGTTACAATTTATTATCATGATATTTTTTACATTAAAGCGGCCTGTGTTATATATGACGCGAATATAGGACGCCCGAGAGAGGCACGATCAAGTGAATCAGATACTTGAGTCGGGTCATATCAAGAGTCAGAATAATAGAAGAATATGTATGAGATGTATGAATGTGAATGATGCACGGAATGTGCGCCAAGACCGTGTTGTTTGGTGGTCCGTCCTCTCTGCCTACCCTTTCATTAAAGCGGCATGATGGTTAGTTAGTTAGTTTTTTAGTTACTATGTCACGGACAACCGAAATAATTATTTTTGATTAAAAGAACATCGACAGAAAAATATGTTATTGATGGTTGAAAAACATCATTTTCATTTTTTTGGCTATGTGTGTATGGACGGCCGTTAAATTGTACGAAATTTATGGTTTCTTGATTTACAACGAACTGTGGTTTATCCATAAATAATATAATTGATAGATACTTAGAATTTTATTGTTGCTAACCACAAATGTATAAATAACATTATTGATGTGTGTACAGTGCCGTAGCAAATAACTGCCAGGCCCACGGGCTGACTCATAAACCATGCCCCCATGCTTTTTTTTTACATGGAATGCAAGGCAATACCCCTTCCGCGGATTTATAGACAGTCCGAGCTAACGCCAATGAATTTTATTGTTTGTCGAGTAATTTATTATTAGAAGTTCTGTGGAGCGTATGTTAAAAATGTTGATTACCCCAACTTGACAGCTCGCAACAAGGAACGCACAAACAAATTTACAGATTTTTTTTTGCATTCCACACAGGAGGCCCTGAGGAAAATCATTTCCCTCAGGGCCTATATCATCTGGGATGGTGTGTGGAGGGTCTTTTTGGAGAGGAAGGAATGAACATTGGTCTTGAAGAGACCCATGTTGTAGGAGGGAGGAAATACAGAAGCCGGCAAACCGTTTCATAGCCGATCCGTGGGGCGCACTTGCGATTTGTACAGGGTTAGCAGTTGTGTACTATTAAAGTATCTGCGGGCCCTGTACAGTACGCCCAGTTTTTGAGATGCTAACTTTACTCTGGCTTCGATGGAGCCCCCATACCTGAGCTGGTCACTTAAAGTTACACCAAGCATATCAATGGAGGGTCTGTTAGGAAGATTGCTTCCGTTGAAAGAGACTAGATTTTCATTTCGATCTCTATTAGACGTAATCAGACCTGATTGGGTCTTTGAAACATTGAATTCAACGAGGCTATTCTTACCCCAAGAGAAAACACTCTCGAGGTAACCGTCCATTCTTTGCTTCAAAGCCCTCCGAGACATTGACAGACTAGACGAAATGCAAAGCGATCGAGTCAAAACAGGACTTCGCTACGTTCATTCGATGAGTAATTATTTCAGTCACAGTGGCTGTGCGTATATATAATTTCAATTAGGAGGTGGGTATGGGTACCGACGCCCCGGAAACTAATTATTGCTAAACCATACCTCTGCCATAGGTCACCCAAATGGAAAGCTTAGTTCGATTAATTAGCAGAGGTGTCCGGGTTTGTCTAGGTTTTGACGGCGGATGCTTTTGCTCACCTACTGTGTGGCAGGCCGCATCGAGAGACTTGGTGAGGGAGGCCTTTTGATCTGCAGCCGGACTCTCTCGACCCGTCGCTTCGCACAGCAATGGGAGGGGTGGATTCATACGCCCATCACTTCTAGACACATTGACGCCCAGATTCCTACCCACCTCCCATACAGCCTCATTTTGACGGCCTCCATGGTCGAGGGGCAAGGCTCCTGACGGCAAGGAGGTCGCGGGTTCAAATCCCGGCGGGCGCAGATAGTTTTTATATGATTTAATTTGTGTTTTCACGGTTTAATCACTAGAAATAATATAAAGCCTCGATTGCATTGAGCGAGTTTACAAGCTACTAGCCGGCGAATTCACTATCTGCTAGTGAACTCGCTAAGTGTAATCATATTATTTGCGGCACGTTCCAGTGTGGAAAACACTCTCAGTATCGCCCTGGTGCAAGACCACCATTCAGTAATAAAACATTGCTTGAAATGGCATTAGTTGTGTTTGGTGTCTACATCTGAATAGCCGGGTACTTCTCTACCTTTCTCTTCCCCATCATCTTCCCCTCCCCATTTACATTCAGCCTCATCAAATTGGGGATGCCATAGTCTCACTGGCTCCAGGCGGGAGCATTTGAGTCTCTTGTGAGGTATTCACATAAAAAATGCCTTTTTCCTTCCCAGAAATTCATCTTCCTCTTCCTTTTCATAAAAAAACCCTCCACATAGCATCCCATTGAAGGATTTTTTCCAATCTCAGGGAAGAGCCTTCTCTGTGGAGCTGCTCTCTCTAGTCACACTTTCAGGTGAACGAAATTAGAAAAAAATAAGTAATGAAGGCGAAACAGCTGTCAGACGTAAATGATCAAAATCTAATATAATCTAAATAACGAAAATTGAAGTTGGTTTAAATATTAAAATTCATTAAAACACATTCCCACACTTCTAAGAATAAATTTGTTGAAATTAAAACTGCTTCCCGTCGTCTAAAATAATTTCAAACAGAGATTTATTGCTATGGAATAATTTATAACAATTTGCTGGCTTTGACTTTTTATTATTAAATTAATAAAATCGATCTGTCAGATTCCGAGCGGAGCCGAACATAGCCGAGGGCGCTTCGGCAATTCTCGGAGGTATAGCTACCGTACAATTATATATGATTAAACCATAATTTACAATGTTTATACTATAAAGAAAAGGCGGCAGTTTTATTTGGAAGGAATAGGCCGTATTGCCTAAGGCTAATTTGTATGGAAAATCAGAAATAATTTGACTGCACGGTGATGGTACAGCTTATAAAGGTTCTTAAGTATTTGGCTATTCGGATCAGGTCACTAAAACATTGTCAGCCTTACGTGGTGTTAATTTCATACAATTGGCAAACAGGCGTGAATGTGAAAACTTTGCTAATAGAAACGTAAAACAGAAACTGACTTATTCATGAAAAGATGTACATTGTTTAAGCAGCTAAAGAGGGTATTGTTTATCTGAACAAGCAATAGGCATTTATGTTATTGAAAAACGTCACTTATTAAATTCACGTGATAACAGTCATTTAAACACTGATCATTTTATGTTAGAAAAAAACCGACTTTTGCAAGACGCGAATCTCATGCGTCATTCTGCCAAAATGCGACATTGCTAGTTCTTTCGCAGTTTAGACTATTGTATCATCAATTGGGACATGTTGCGAGACTGAAGGGAGTGGGGAGGGGAAGGAGATGGGAAAAAAGAAGATGACGAAGTACCTGGCTATTCATATCTTAGTCAAAAAACACGCCTAAAGCCATTTCAAGCGATATTTCAATTATGAATGGTTCTTTTTCTACCACTATGGAATGGGTCGCAAATATACTATGAATACAGTTGTCGTGATTAATTTTTGGGTTATTATGCCGTGTAGAGCTGCCACCTTCTTTAGTTAACGTTTCGGACAGTATTACAGAGTCCATCAGCAGGGCGTTTATTTTATTGTGATTAAACATTTGTTCTGTCGATGGTCATTGTAATGCTGTCTGAAACGTTGGCTAAAGAGGGAGGTACCGCAACACGGCATAATAACCCAAAAACAAATCACGATAATACGGCCGTGAAAATCTCAAATCATTTCTATGTATATAGTGTTTTAAATTAATAAATTTGATATTACACATATTAATCGAATAAAATTTATTCAAAAAAGGGACCGTCACTAGGTTCTACATAGATCCCTAGACCTGTACACTAATCTAATTTGCTATATATAACTAAAAAAATATTTTTGGGTAAACATTTTTTAAGCTAATCTCCGGCATTATACTGAATCTGCCCATGTTGAAGGAGAATTACTTATACGTCCGTAACGCGTACACTCGTGTGAGATCCGACGCACTTTTTTATGCTCCGAAAGTGAGAACTTCTTCCTATCAAAATGCGCCATTAAACAGAGCAATTCAACTGCTAAATGAATCTGTATTGAGCATCGACATCTTCAATGTCACCTACAGAGAGTTCAGTAACTATATTCTGACATACGTCACAAGATAGTGAAACTGCCCCCATACTCTTTTTTCTTTAAATTTTGTAATTTTCTCCATAATATTCTGGTGTATAACTGTTTTATGGAGAACCTGATAAATAAATAAATACCTTAAATATATATCCAAGAGAATAACAGATGAGTATTATTTATGAGGCAACGCATACATGTGAATGAAGCAAGTAATGTGCGTCAAGACAGATAGTGTGGCGGTCTAATATCTCTAGCTACCCTTGCGGAGAAACGGCTTGATGGTAAACTAGCAAGTTAAATTGATGTTTTCACAGATGGTGTTTGCTTTAAAACACAATACTGTTATTAGGAGTAACATTAGTTGAAAAACGCCCACAGGTAACAAAATACTTTGAAAATGTATTGAATTACAACAATTTTTTTTAAATTAGTTTTTTTAATAGGCTATATTTTTAAAAATTTATTTATTTAAATTATTGTACTACAGGTTTAGCAATTATTTACAGTATGAGATTTATTTTTAAACTTTAGTAACCAGCTCAGGCACGGGGGCTTCATTGAAGCCAGAGTCATGTTAGCCGTTCAAAAACTGGACGCACTGTATAGGGCCTACAGATAATTTAGTAGTACACAAGTGCTGGCCCTGTACAAATCGCAAATGCACCCCACTGTTGAATTTGGCAGCCACCTCTGGTCTGGAGCTCCAAGGCAATTTTAGAAAACCCTCAATTCCACTATCGTAACAGACTGCAATATTTAGAGCATGAACGTCAGGTGGGAGTGCTATCCTTGTACTACCAGAATTTCAATTGACGATGCGCCCAACATTAGTACGCGGTTGATATTTGTTACACGAAAAAGAGTTTCTACGACTCATTCTTGAGTTCAACAGCTCGAATGTGGAACTATTTGCCAGCCTCTGTGCTTCCTTCCTCCTGCATCATGGGTCTCTTCAAAAATATCCTCCACACAGCAACCCCAAAGTTGACATAGAACCTGAGGGAATTATTTTCATTAGGGCCCCTCCTGTGTGCAGTCAATGAAAACTAAAGTAGACAAGAGTGGGGAGGCTACGAAGCACCGCACAAAGAGGAGACCGATTCGTCTATCTCATTCTCTCGCAGCCTAAATCCTATGGATGTATGTGTTTGTCTCTTTTTAGTGTCGCTTTTTCGTTTCATCGAGATTCAAGACATAAATTTTCACTTGAAAAAAATTTGGTTGTCTGTAAAGTCGGTTTACGGACGATAATTTTACGTGATAACGTCATATAATAACGATGAAGTGGAAGAGAGATAGATGCGTTATAAGCCGAACGCTTAGGCCGAACGCTTGTTCCGCGTTCTCGCTTGTACGCTTGGCTCAGGCGGAACGTGACATGCTTTTTCGTGCATGCAGCCGGCGTTCATCGATTTACAAGACGTTATCACGTCAAAACCATAAATTTCGAGATGATGTACGAATGTGAAAGAAGCAAGAAGTGTGTGTCCAGACAGAGTTGTGTGGCGGTGTATCCTCTCTGGCTACCCCTTCGCGGAACGGCGTAGTGTTATTTTGCCTACAAAATCACATACAATACCAGGAACACATAAAAACAGAAGTTAATATGGAATATTATTCCCATAGTACATTCCGGTGTCACCGTCGCATTGCAGGCGGGCGCAGTCGCATCGCGCGCGGTGCAGGAAACGCCCGGACCCGCCGCTTGGAATGTGACAGGGGAAGTTGGAAAACACAGCACAAAGCAAAAATCATAAAAACATTATTATTTCATACAATTTTTGAGGTTGAATATTATTCGTGGTAAATTTTGAGTAAAATTATTTTATTTTAAATGTTTCAGTAAAACGAGTTTTCAAATTGGAGTAATTAGCTTAATTTACAATATTTTTATAAGTGAAAATTTTTTTTTGCACCCTTATTATTTGAAACTCGAAGAAACGAAACAGCGACACTAAAAAGAGACAAACATATATCTATAGGATTAAGCCTGCGAAAGAAAGAGATAGTATAATCGGTCTCTTCTTTGTGCGGTGCTTCGAAGTCTCTGCAATCTTGTCTACTTTAGTTTTCTGAAAGTTTCACTTTAACATTGTGTGAATTGCACTCTGTTTTGTTTTTAAAATTATCAGTAATGTAACCTTAGGTTAGCCTCATATTATACGATCGTACAATTTTACCGTTTTTACAAACCGGTTTCACCGAAAAGTTCATATTTTTGGTCGGCAGACTTCAAGTTTTATTTGCGAATTTTTTTTACAAATTGAATAATTGAAAAATATATGGCTTGTTAATTTTTTGTTTCTGCCAAATCCACAATTATTGAAAGCTCCATATCTCATGATGGAAATTACAAGATTAACCTTAAAAATCTAGAGATAACAATAAGATTTTTTTTAAATATTCCAATATAGAAAATTCCATTTAATTGAAATAAAATTATGTACGCTATTTAAGAAAACCCGGTATTCAATAAATGTGGTAAGATGGACCAAAACGGAATTAAACAAAAAAATGTCATTGAAGATGAAGATACTACTAACAAATCTAAATGAAATATGAAAAAGAACAAGACACAAAAAAATAAAAAGCTAACGGTCGCAACCGGGACTCGAAATCAAAATCTCTCTATCAAGGTTACAAACCAGTTCTTCGAACATTTGTCAAAGAAAGCTGCCAAAAATATGGGTAAAAATAGTCAAAATGTAAATTCTGAATTCGAAATATAAGATTGACAAGAATGATTTAAAAATAAGAGGCTCAGTAGCCAAATTGGTTAAGGCGTTCGTCCCGGTAAGTTGAGAGATCTTGGGTTCGAGTCCCAGTTCCGTCCGTTAGCTTTTAATTTTTCTGTGTCTTGCTCTTTTTCATATTTCATTTAGATTTGTCAGTAGTTTCTTCAATGAAACATTACGTTGATGGGAATAACCTTCAAAAGTTATTACTAGCTGAAGTTCCCGGCGATGCCCGGACTTTACCCGGGTTTTCGAAATCAAATGTGGGCAGTGACCTTCCTTTGCATACAAATCAAATCTACACCGCCCTCTCGCCAGCCCGCTCGTCCATCACATTCTCCTTTATTAATTATATATTTCAACCAATTTACACAAAACCTTGACAAATTATATACCTAAACCTCCTCCATAAATCACTTTATCTATTGGGGAAAACCGCATGAAAATCTGTTCAATAGTTTTTGAGTTTATCACAAACAGACAGACAGACAGACAGACGTGGCGGAGGACTTTAATTTTAATGCAGAAATGTAGAGATAAATAGAGAGTTATTGTAATAAAAAAACTGAAAAACACTTTTACTTCTAAAAAAAATTGTTTGTCTGTAAAGTCGGTTTACGGACGATAATTTTACGGGAAAACGTCATATAATAACGATGGAGTGGAAGAGAGATAGATGCGTCATAAGCCGAATGCTTAGGCCGAACGCTGGTTCCGCGTTCTCGCTTGTACGCTCGGCTCAGGCGGAACGTAACAATTAGTCATGCTTTTTCGTGCATGCAGCCAGAGTTCATCGATTTATAAGACGTTATCACGTCAAAAGACATTGGTTTTTACAGTCTGATCATCTGATGCAGTCTAATCTTTTAGATTTGATTAAAAATCTGCCTTTCTATATTTTTGCATTAGCAAATCAGATGAAATATTGCTCCTTTCACTTTGAAAAACATATCTATCACACTTGACGTAAAAAATGATCCAATTTATTCAATACAAAATGAACATTCCCTCAAGACTTTTTAAAACTTGGGAACAAAACGTATCCAAGTTTTAAAGTAAAAAAGTTTGAAAAACTTCTCGAAACAATCATATATCAACTATGCCGCATGTCACAACCATTCCCCGCTACCCCTGGGTAATTCACGCATCAAAATAATGCTTTCAAATTTATTATAAGTGAATACTTAAAGAAATAATAAGAACTTTATTTTTTTAATATACATATAATACTGTAACTTTAAGTATATAAATCATGCACGTGTCTGATAAATCCACAAAAGAGCGAATGAACCAAAAGAGATCGAAAGGGAAATTTAACATATTTACACTTATTTATATTAAGTGATCTAATAGTCCAGGAAAAAATCGATATCTGAATTCACGCTCCTTTTTGGGAGGAGTTTAAAAATACTTGAGAAAAACTTTTGGAAATCATATATACAAACGTTCGCGGTCGTGCGCAACAAATCACCAAAGTTTCATCGCAATCGGATGGATGATATAAAAAATAATAACAGACAAAAAAGAAACATTATTTTTTATATATACATACAGAGGAACAGTTATAATTTTATAAACTACAAATTACGTATTCCTGTACAAAATATTGATTTTAATTACCTACTGGATAAAACTTCCCTATTTAAATTTTCAGAAAGAATAATTAACACAGATTTAATATTATTATATAAAATACTGCATTACAAAATTGACTGTCCTGAATTACTTCAATTAATCAACATCCACATTCCCACAAGATCTTGCCGACATTTACTACCCTTTTACTTTAACAACACCAGGACACTCTCTTACCAAAATTCCCCGATTCCGAGACTTCACAATCGCAGAAATAAATATTCTGATCTAGGAGATATATTTCCCCTTAAGAATAACCAGTATAAACATAGTTTATTCCAATTCTTTTATAAATCTAGATACAAATAGTCGTGGATAATTTCTGCAATTTTTGTTTTTATTGAATATATTTTTATGTGTGACTTCTTATAATTTTTACGAATGTATTTAATTTAATATTTTATTCATTGTTATGGTTTTAACGTATTGCGATACTTAACTTATAAACAAAGAATGTAACAGCCCATTAGGGCGTGTAATAAATAAATAAAGAAATATTTCCAATAGGTAGGTGTAGATTAAGCAGGTAAAATAATTCTGTTCATGTGCAATTTCATCCATGTATAATTCCGTGTGTATGTAATTCCAGCACTATAATGAAGATGGTAAAATTCACGCCACCTATTTTTCAAGATTTATTAATTTTCATTCGAAATTATTTTTACCCGATTCCATTTCACCCGCCCTTCCCCTAAGGTCGCCTGCACGCTCCGAGTTGCCAATCAAGTAACTGGCGACGATCAAATTAACCGATTATTTTCCGGTTGCCTTGGTCATGCCCGTTATTGGTAGAAGGAATATCAAATAATTGAATAAGTCAAAAAAGTTAACTGCAGTATTGGCAGGACTGACAGATGATGCAATTTTTTTTTAAGATGTGCTGCGTTATACGCCAAGAGGTCTCTAATACCATCAAACCCATCGAGCGTAGACAAAATAAATAAAATCGTGCCATAAAATATTCCCGCTTGACATTCAATTTCAAACAGACTCGCTGTTTTTAAACGTAACCCAGAACGAAATAGGTACTCTTTTATAAAACTAATATTTCAAACGGAATGCAATCAAAAATGTGTTTTTACGCAAACATATCAATTTGGGAGGTGGCTGTGGGGACCGTCATTCCGGGAACCATTTATTGGACAATCATTTATTGGAAAATCTTTGATATCAGTGTCATCTCATCCCAACTGGTTCGCTACGTTTGGTGACTTAGCAGCGGTGCCCGGATTCACGGGATGAGGTTTGCTTAGATCTTGGCGGAAGATGCGTTTGCCTTCCTACTGCGTGGCGGGCCGGATCAGGAGAGACTGGTTGAAGGAGACCTTTCTGGGAGGATGGATTCATACTTTCTTAACTTTTCCCTTCCCAGAAAATCCTCACCCTCCCTTATCCTCAAAAATGACGTAGGCCCTGAGGAAAATTATTTTCCTTTAGGATTCCTGTGTGAGCTAACGTAGAAAAAAGGCTCTCCTGGATAATTTACTGTCTGTCATTTTTTTGTCATGTCATCTTTGGGGATGCTGTGTGGATGATCATAGGAAAGGAAGGAGAGAAAATTCTGTGAAGGAAAAAGTTATGAGGGTTGGGTATAAATGTCCAGAAGTGACAAACGAATGAATTCATCCCTCCCACTGCGGTGAGAGGCGATATTCCGAAAGAGTCCTAGCTAGAAAGGTTAAAAGGTCTCCCTCAACAAGCCCCTTCCGATCCGGCCTGCCACGCAGTTGGCGGGCAGACGCATCCGCAGCCAAGACCCGGATAAACCTCACCCCTTGGAATCATTTAGAAGCCAGTCTTACAGACGACTTAGGTCGCTTATTGTAAAGCCTCGATGAAATTGAGCGAGTTTACAAGCTACTATCTGGAAAATTCACTATCTGTTAGTAAACTCGCTCAGTGTCATGGTATTATTTGCTAACTAGCAGATTGTGGACAATCTATGAAAAAAGTTGAAAAGTGGTCAACTTTTCTCGCTACTCGCTCAAGATGGCGGCCTACCAACAGCTGATTATTAACTGTCAGAATTAGTTCGCGCGGGAGCCGTAATTCTCGATACTGGCTGGCGTGTGGCGCTAGCTGCGAGCTCAAATTTTTAACAAAATGTCGACCGAATTGGTTTGCGCGAGAGTCGTTATTTTAGCTTTTTTTTACATGAGCTCCACACAGGAGGCCCTAAGAAAAATAATTTACCAAGGGCCTATGTCATCTTTGGGGATGCTATGTGGAGGGTTTTTTTAGGAAAGGAAGGGGAGGAGAGTTCTGGGAAGGAAAAGGGTTTAAGGGGTGGGTAGGAATCTGGGGTTCAGCGGGTGCTGGTCGTCCGCCTAGACAAACCTCCCCCCATGAACCCGGGCACCCCTGTTAAATCACCTGCTGCTACTGTCGCTACTGAGCAAGTAGACAGTTTTGTGCGTCATCATGACAATCTCACTCGCCGATTCACCCGCTTTTAAACTTACCGGCTGGTAGCTTGTAAACTCGCTCAATGTAATCGAGGAATTATTAACAAGTGCAGTGCATATATTTTGTAAAAATTCGATAATAAATAAAATGAAAGTAAATTCAGTATAAACGTCAACACCTGCGATGTGAGCGCACTTGGCGCAGAGGCCAACTTTCGAGCACGTTCACAAAACGTCGAGATTCCTTCTTAGCGACTTGCTACAAGGAATTTGTCGCAATTTTAAAGTTGCACCTGCTCGGCTCATTGGAAACTTGATTCGTTGCTTACTCATACATATACCAATTATATCACTTTACCTGCCGTAAGATTACAGCCTCCGCGGTTGGCAGTTTTGCCTGAAAACCTAAAGATTTCATGTTAGCGTAAGAATGGTTTATTCTAGAAAATGGACGTTGAAATACATTATGATAGATCATGAAAAGTAGAAGAATATTAGAAGTAAGTAATTTACAAACAAATTTGAATATAAACAAATTTAATATTAAGACTAACTGTCTGGAATATAATTGTCCTTTCACAAAATTTCTACTTACCTCCCTCTACGTACACATGCATGTCAGTGCAGTGACAACCTTCAACAAATAAGCAGTGTAAAGGGTTTTCCAATAAGAGGTGTTATTTTGAATAGCCCGCTATTCAAAATAATACCTCAAGAGATGATTAATGATTTTTTATGGCCGGAATGGATGGTATTGATCTGGACAATGTTTACTTTCAACAAGACGGCGCTACGTGCCATACAAGCAACGAAACCATTGATTTTTTACGGGAAAAGTTTCCGGACCGTGTTATCTCTCGAAGAGGTGATCACAATTGGCCACCGAGATCTTGTGATTTAATACCTTGCGACTTCTTCCTTTGGAGCCACGTGAAAGAGAAGGTCTACGCCAACAGCCCAGCGTCGATTCAAGACCTCGAAGATGGAATTCGTGAGGCTATCGAGGACATAGGGCAGCCTCTTTGCGATTTGGTTATGGAAAATTTCATGAAAAGGATATGGTCCTGTAAGCGTGGTCGTGGTGGTCATTTGCCTCATGTCATTTTCCACTATTAACGGCATACCTTCCTTTTTATAATGAAATAAACATACGATCATTTATATTAAAAAATGGCATTTTTCTTTGAATATCAAAATAACACCTCTTATTGGAGAATCCTATATTATTATGAAGTTCTATTATGTTCATATTTTCGAAGTGCAAATTACCTGTGTACGCAATGACTTCAATAACTCACGGTGATCATACAATTTATACAGTTTGGAACATTTTATGTGAATTCTAATGTGGACATCAACCCAGCCCGCTACATTAACAGTACAGTGAGTTTTTACGTCATCCCTATTTTCCCACCTACTGAGAAAGTTCCTAACACTAACCACTGGTGCGATTATGGAAAAAAATGGACCACTTTAATTTTTCTGCGATTGATAGCGGTCCAAAATTGGACCACATTTTCCTATCATTCGTCAGACACTTATTGTAATTATTTAAAACATTTCCATGGCCAGCCATTTATTTAAAAATAAGCTATTGAAATGCTTTATCTATTATGACCAAAGATGTCGCAAATCTGAATTTCATAGACTATTTTAGAACGATGTTAAAAATACATTTTAAAAATATTTTGTTCCCGCAAAATTTCTGATCGGAAAATTAAGTTTAAGTTTAAGTTTTTTTAATCGTTTACGGTTAAAATTAAGTCCTTTTTCCGTAGATATGCAACTTTTATTATCAAGTATACCACAGACAACATACAGAAATCGAAAATATTCTATGTTGACTCGAATAAGTAGCTCTCACGGAGTTTCAAAGTAACAAACACGCAGGATTGGCGCGGTTATACATTTTACGATTGTTTCATATTTTTTTAATAAATCCTACAAATCCATACTTATACTTATACTTATTAATATTATAAATGCGAAACTGCTCGAGTTTGTTTGCTACGCTTTCACGCATTAACCAATAAAAATACTTTAAAAATTCATTCACCAATAGAAAGCTAAATTATATGCGCAGACTATATGTTATATATGATGGTAAGTTCTGGCGTTATGAAATTAAAAATATTAATATATTATATTTGTTATTCGTTTTCTGTCGCTAACAAAAGCGAGTTTTTGCTAACGTCAGAAAAAAAATCGTTTCCATGGAAACGATGTTGTTAAATATTTGTGGGCTCTATGTTGGTAGGTACTCAGCCCCCTTCCTACTGGTCGGCTACTGGTCCAGAAAATTAAAATATTAGAATATGTTTCGTATGTTTTTAGGTTTTCACGGCCAAAAAGTATTTTTGTTATTGTTTTTGGGGTGTTATGCCGTGTTTCGCTACCTCCTTCTTTAGCCAACGTTTCGGACAGCGTTACAGTGTCCATCATCAGGTCATCTGCCCTGATGATGGACACTGTAACGCTGTCCGAATCGTTGGCTAAAACAGGAGGTAGCGAAATACGGCATAACACCCCAAAAACAATAACAAAAATAGAATATGTTTCGTTTTTTTTTTAACAAGCTTATGTTTTGGAATAAATGTCAGATGAGAGTTCCTACATTAAAAATATAATTCGTAACGATTATAAAGACTGAATAATAAATAGTGTAATTTTTTTATTATATTTACAAACTTCCAACTATTTAAATAAAAATAAACATCCGAAATGTTTGCATAAATTCCGAACGAATGAACAAAATTGGATAATTCTTTTTTTCTTTGAGCTATAGCATTATGAAATTTAAGTGGCAGGCGAGATGTTTGAAAACTGAATGTAACGGAATTAATGTATGGAATGCGGGAGGGGGTGGGAGTGGGGGGAGGGGGGATAATTGATAAGTGCAAGTGCTACAGTAATTTCCCGTAATACCATGCGAGCGAAGCCGCGGGGAAAATCTTGTATGAGATAAATGGTAAAATACAGGTTAATTCATTGGCTATAAAGCACTATAACAAATTTTTATGCCTCCATGTTAAAATTCGAAAGTACGATTTTTTTAATGTTGGCGAAGAATTTTGACATTACGTACTTTTACACTATAATTTTACACATTTCAAACAAAAAAGTTGTATCAATTTAACGAGGCTAGAGCCAACCGTTCGAGGGTTTTAATTCACACAATCAAACACAATTTTATCGTTACGATAACATCGGACTGATATTCAATGAGACAGGCGCAAATGATCGAGTCCATTTTTCCTCAGAGTTCACCGTTAGTTAAAGCAAAGCTAGCTTAAGCCGTAGACGTCAGTTAAAGCTGGGAAAAGCCGCGCTTAAGCTACAGGCTTAACCGGAATGGCGGAGGCATAGTTTTCTTTACGTTATATAGCTTTGAAGCCTCATTCTTGATAATTAATAATTGAAATTTGAAAATTCCAAAATATACAAAGACAACTTTTTGATTTTTTTTTTTCAACGAGCTCCACACAGGAGTCACTATGTCATCTTTGGGATGCTGGGTGGAGGTTTTTTTTAAGGAGAGGAAAGAGAGGAGAGTTTTGGAAAGGAAAAGGGTTTACGGGGTGGATAGGAATCTGGAGTTCAGTGTGTCCTAGTCATCTGTCTATCTACCAAGACCTAGACAAATCTCACCCCATGAACCAGGACACCCCTGCTAAATCACCAAACGCAGCAAACTACTTGGGGCGACCTTTGGCAGAGGTGTTGGTTATCCAATAAAGGTTCCCGGGGCGGCGGTACCCATTCTTAAAACTTCAGTCTACTAAAAGTTCAGACACTAAAAAGAGACAAGCACGTACATCCATAGGATTTAGCCTGCGAGAGAATGAGATAGTAAAATCGGTCTTCTCTTTGTGCGATGCTTGGTAGCATCCCCACTCTTGTCTAATTTAATTTTCTGTTTTTTTTTTTTGTTTTGAAGAAAGACTGTTATATATTTTAAATTTTTTTGTCTCCACAAATGAGGCCCTGAGGAAAATAATTTCCTTAAAGGCCCTTTCATCTTTGAGAGGTGGAAAGTGTGAGTATGGTTCTTGAAGAGATCAATGTTGAAGGAGGGAGGAAACACAGAGGCCGACAAATCGTTCTACAGCTGAGTTATTGAACTCAAGAACGAGTCAACCGTATTAAAAAATTGGGGGCGCGTTTGGTGCCGAAAGGATCAATGATTATAGTTCCTCGTAGCATCTTCCATTGAAATACCAGTTGAACGAAGACAGCATTCTGTCGGCTATGCTCTAAAGATTGATAAGACAGGAAAATCTATCAACAGCACCGTCCATTTATTATTGTGAAGGGTTTTTATCAAGAATCTAGGAATCCAGGCCAAAATTGATTGGAAATTCCACAGTTGGCGCGTGTTTACACCAATAAACTCAAAATGTTATACCTCGCATCTCACTCACTCTGTCTCAAGCCGTCTCATTCCCTTAAAAATAATCCAAACTTATTCATTCCTTTGGGAATTTCCTTTATTTTGGGTCCAGCAAAACTGTCTGCCGCTAAAAAGCCTCCGTTGCGAACATTAGGCTCCCCTGAGAATAAACCTTTAAAAGTTGTTGCAAGGATTTAAATTAAAGTAGTGAGTGTTTTTTTACGTTAAACCGTTCGTAAGAAATATCTGATCAATATTTTTGCATATTTTAATCGGTAAGCTCTTTGCCTCTGGACACGGTTAGTTCTAACATTTTGAGGGTTGTTTCACAGAGAAAATGAAATAAATCAAGGTCCCAAACCGCCGCCTCGGGAACCATTTATTGGATAATCAACACCCCTTCTATGGGTCACTGCAAGTGGTTCGCTACGTTTGGTGATTTAGCAGGGGTGGGTTCATGGAGTGAGGTTTATCTAAGTCTTGGCGGTACATGCATTTGTCCACCTCCTATGTGACGGACCGAATCGGGAGGGACTGGTTGAGGAAAACACTTAGACCTCTTTTGCCGAATCTCGACCAATCGCCTCGCACCTCAGTGGGAGAGATGCATTCATACATTGACCTTTTCCAGAAAAAAAAACATTACTGTCTTTTGACTATTCAATAAATGAAATAAATTTAGAAAGAGTCAGATTTATATTAAGAACGATTAAAAAACTTTGAATCTTTACAAATCATTAAACTATTGTACATATCCCTTGTTAGAAGCCTAATGCACATAACTCCATATTCTGGTCTCCATTTCACAAAATTCATATTCATAATGTTGAAAGAATTCAAAGAAAATTTCTACGTTTCGTAAATTTCAAGCATCCCTTTAGAGCAAATAAATTAACCGTTCTTAATGAATATTTTAAATATTCCAACTCTAGGAAACAGACGAAAAATAAACGACCTAACCTTTTTATTAAAATTATAAAACTCTAAATTCGATTGTTGTGAACTTCTGCAATTAATTAATCTTCATGTACCTACACGAACGACTAGACAAATATTAACATTTTATATACATACATCTCATTCCAACTACAGTTTGCATTCTCCAAAACAGCGTTTACACAGTCTTGGTAACAACTATTTAAACAATATGGATGTATTTGATAATAAATTAAATTTGTCAAAGTTTTGTTTTTTTTTAAAGGACGTATGTGCCAACTATTTCTTCCTACTTCATAAACTATCTTTATCTCTATTTTTTCTTAACTTATATTCTATGTTACCTACTTTGTTACAAATCTTATATTTTATTTCCTCTCTTATGTCAAAAACATGTACTGCACTATATGTAAAAGCCTTACGGGCGTTTAAACAAATAAATACGCCCGACACTCCTGGATATACTGACCCTTGGATTTCAACCAGCCCCTCATACCCTTTCCTTGCCAGAACTTCCTTTCCTTTAAAAGACCCTCTACACAGCACCAAAAAAGAAGGCAAAGGCCCTAAGGGAAATTACTTTCCCCAAGGCCTCCTATGTGGGGCTAATATAAAAAAAATGTTTACACAAAAACCTCTCAAGTTTTTTTTTTTTTTTTACATTAACTCCACACAGGAGGCCTTGAGGAAAATAATTCCCCTCAGGGCCTATGTCATCTGGGATGCTGTGTGGAGGGTCTTTTTGAGGAGAGGAAGGAATGAACATTGGTCTTGAAGAGACCCATGTTGTAGGAGGGAGGAAACACAGATGCCGGCAAATCGTTCCATAGCCGAGCTGTTGAACTCAAGAACGAATCGAAAAAACGACCCGTTCTCATGTGACAAATGTCAACCGTGTACATATGTTGGGCGCGCGTTTGGCGTGTCTCCCGACTATGCACCGGTGCCGAAGGGATCAATGACGCTAGTTCCTCAGAGCATCTTCCATTGAAATACCGGTAGAACATGGATAGCATTCCCACCCGACGCCTGTGCTCTAAAGATTGCAACCCGTTCGTTAAGATGGGAGAATCTATCAAACGGACCGCCCGTTTCTGCACAGAGTCGAGGGTATTTTTCAAGTATTTTGGAGCTCCAGACCAGAGGTGGCTGCCAAATTCAACCGTGGGGCGCACTTGCGATTTGTACAGGGCTAGCAGTTGTGTACTATTAAATTATCTGCGGGCCCTGTACAGTACGCCCAGTTTTTGAGAAGCTAACTTTACTCTGGCTTCGATGGAGCCCCCATACCTGAGCTGGTCACTTACAGTTACACCAAGCATATCAATGGAAGGTCTGTTCGGAAGATTGCTTCCGTTGAAGGAGACTAGATTTTCATTTCGATCCCTTTTAGACGTAATCAGACATGATTGGGTCTTTGAAACATTGAATTCGACGAGGTTATTCTTACCCCAAGAGAAAACACTCTCGAGGTAACCATCCATTCTTTGCTTCAAAGCCCTCCGAGCCGTTGGAGTTTGTGTGCCCTTTGGGGGCTTGTCAAACGAAAAGCTGTCATGGACTGTACTGTCATCCGCGTAACAATGAATTGGTGCACATGACAAAAGGTCGTTGATGTGCAACAAAAACAAAGTCGGGGACAGAACCGATCCCTGTGGGACGCCAGCATTTATTGGATGCGAGGAAGAGGTGAAACCATCAGCAACCGTCTGAATTGACCTCTCCCTCAAAAAGTCGGCAATCCACGTACACAGGGATACGGGAAGTCCGTAAGATGGCAGTTTGTTGACAAGTCCTCGATGCCAAACCCGGTCAAAGGCCTTGGAAATGTCCAGTGCGACCGTTTGGGTCTCACCGAAACGTTCCAGGTACCGCCCCCAAACATGCGTCACATATGCGAGTTGCTCGCTCTATCTCGAGCCATCTCATTCCATTAAAAATAATTCAAACTTATTCATTCCTTATATATCCCGTCATATCCTTTAGAAATATACGTAAGAAGCAAGTATTACTTTTCTTAGAGATTAAATTTGAAAGTTAGCAGGAAATCTCGCCCAGGGACAACCGCCAAGCCGTACAAATAATAATACCATCAACAATTCACTGCCTTAAACTATGCAAGCAATGTACACCCATATAACGCTACGTGTGTTAGGGTGACCCCATGCTTCGAATACACAATCTAATAGCCTTATATTATACTAGCTTTTCCCCGCGGCTTCGCTCGCATGGTATTACGGGAAATTACTGTAGCGGTTGAACGTATCAATTATCCCCCCTTCTCCTCACCCCCACCCCCTCCCGCATTCCATACATTCATTCCCTTACATTCAGTTTTCAAACATCTCGCCTGCCACCTAAATTTCATAAAGCTATAGCTCAAAGAAAAAAAGAATTATCCAATTTTGTTAATTCGTTCGGAATTTATGCGCTTACAAACATTTCGGATGTTTATTTTTAATTAAATATTTGGAAGTTTGTTAATATAATTAAAAAATTACACTATTTATTATTCAGTCTTTATAATCGTTACGAATTATATTTTTAATGTAGGAACTCTTATCTGACATTTATTGCAAAACAGAAGCTTGTCCAAAAAAAAACGAATTCTGATATTTGAATTTTCTGCAGTAGTAGCTGACCAGTAGACTGAGTATCTACCAGCATAGAGCCCAAAAATATATCAACATTGTTTCCATAGAAAAGATTTTTTTCTGACGTTAGCAAAAACTCGCTTTTGTTAGCGACAGAAAACGTATAACAAATATAATATATTAATATTTATAATTTCATAACGGCAGAGCTTACCATCATACACAACCTGTAGTCTACGCATATAATTTAGCTTTATATTGGTGAAAGAATTATTAAAGTCTTTATATTGTGTTATGCGTGAAAAGGTCATAAACGAACTCGAGCAGTTTCGCATTTATAATATTAGTATGGATACATTATTTGGACATATCTATATGAATCCACTGGCCTTATATTATTTATATATTATTTGGATATAAACATATATTAATCTAAAAGTCTTACATTATATATGTCGTAGGCCGATCGTGTTGTGAAATCAGATCATGATGTGCCTGAGGCGCCTGATCTGCATGATTTTACGATTAACCTGCGACATATGCATTATTTGGATACATACATTAATCTTATACATGATATCCTTTATTTGGATATATACATTAATCTAATGGCCTTATATTATATATATTAATCTAATGGTCTTACATTTTATACATTATTTGGATTTATTACACTTATCAAATGGTGTTAAATTATATACATTATTTGGATAAACACATTAATCTAGTAATGAACTCAAATTTGCTTAGAATTTTTTTAAAATTGAAACTGAAGCCTGTGTAAATTCAAGCCAATAATAGATTCCGTCTCCTTCATGTTTGTTGAAACATGGTTGAATGACCGGGAAGTTCGAGCGGTAACACACAATTTTGCTGTGGTCTGTTTACATGAATGTTATAATTCGTTCTCATGAAGAAGAGATAACACAGATTTATATATATATATTTATTTATCAGGAAGACTTTCGACTAACATCGATTATTGCACGACCTAAAAGTAGTATTTAAGAATTTCGAATGCGTAATTAATTACGTAGATGTCAAAAGTCGAGTACTGATGTGAAATTTAGCGATGAGGTTGTAGACAAAGTACCAAGGAGAACACGCAGATTCAAGTTAAACCTTACTACCCACCTCGAATTTTTATTAGGTATTTATTTATCAGGATTAAGAATATAATACCGATTTTAATTGGTTAATTTCTACCGTTTCTCTGAAAACGATTAATAAATTGAAAGACTTTATTTGCAAGTGAGTTCACGAAAGAAATAATCATCCATTACGACGGAATTTATACACATTTAAAAAAAGAGGTAATAAATTCGCTTGGTAAATGTCTGTAAATTGAATTTTGTGAAAGAGAAACAAAAATAGAAAGTCATTTTGAACAAAGGTTTATTATGATTATAAAGAATACTCAGCCACCCTACCGCTAATAGTACCCAAGTACAGAGAAAACATCATACGTGTTAGGGTATAAGAAAAGGGGTGTTTGTAGCTGGGGGTGGGGGTGTATCTAAGGGTGGGAGGAGTGATAAAGAGGGGTCGGACACGCAGGGTTATTAGGGGTAGCGGAGGGCTAATAAAGACGTGAACTGCAGCAGCAATGTGGTGGTGCAATACACCCTTACACTTTATGACTCATCCCTTAACATGTATTCATTGAGACGAATTGATTTTGGCGGTGAGATTAACGTATTTGTTAGAGTGCGTAACAAATTGTTTAATCACTTTACGGCGGCCTCCAACGTTGAAGGGTAAGACTCCCGACTAGCAATCCAAAGGTCGTTGATTCAAATCCCGATGCGCGCAAGTAAATTTCAATTTATTGAATTGTGTTATTTCATAATTTGAATCATTAAAAATAATTTCTTCAAACTTCGCAAATTCACTTTGTGGCGTCATTATTAATTTAATGAGGACAAATAACTTTGTGTACACCACTACTTAATTAACAATATCAAATACATAGATATTGTTAATTAAATAGTGGTGTACACAAATTCATTTATTCTCATTACATTAAAAATAACTTAAGATATATTTGCGGCACGTTCCAGAGTGGAAGATACTTTCAGTAAATTACCCCGAATGTACTGGGATTGAATTTATGGAACGCGGGAGGAGGGTTGGCGGGACGGGGGAGCGGGAGAGGGGAGAGGGAAGGCGTGGAAGGTGGAAGGGGAACGCAGGAAGGGAAGGGGAACGCGGGAGGGGAAGGGGACGCAGGAGGGGAACGGGGAACGCGGGAGGAAGAAACAGGGAGAAACAATTTATTTCTTTGAATATGGCATTGCGCATGCCGGGAATCAGCTAGGTAGTATGTTATAAAAAAATGATTATTCTGTTTTTTGTTCTCTTACTTTTTTTATTTTTGTATTTGAATTATTTTTGTTTTCCTCAATTTTTGTTTTCCTCAATTTTTGTTTCAATACTTTTATAGCAGGGTATTTGTGGAGTTTTTGTCAAAAGCTTGTAATTACCATCGGAGTTTTAATGATGTATTTGTACGCTTGTCTCACTGGTCTGTTATGATAGTTTGTGTTTGTTGAAAAGTTTTGTGTTTGTTCAAAATGTAGTGTAAATTTAGTAGTGTTTTAACGAATAATTGGCGTATGTAAAGTACGACAAAAACGTCGAATATTTGGTCAGTATCAGTCAGTTTTTTTAATTGAACGATAGCTGAGTTTGTTGCTCCTCCCCAAGCAATTATTCCATATTCTATTATTAAAGTTGTTATAATAGTTTGTAAAGTCTGTAGTTTGAAGTAAGATAGAGCATTGTATAACCACTGGAACGATTATGGTCGAAAAATGGACCACTTTTATTTTTCTGCGATTGCTAGCGGTCCAAAATTTGACCACATTTTCGTCATTCGTAAAACATTTATTGTAATTATTTAAAACATTTCCAAGGTCAGCCATTTATTTCAAAACGAAGCTATTAAAATGCTTTATCTATTATGACCATAGATTATATATTTAAAACTAATTTTTCAAATTTTTTTTTCACGCAGAATTTCTGATCAGCTGTTAACGGTTAAAATTAAGTCATTTTTCCATAGAAATGCACCTTCAACAGTCAAGTATACCACAGACAACATACAGAAATCGAAAATATTCTATGTTGACTAGAATAAGTACTTCTCACGGAGTTTCAAAGTAACAAACACGCAGGATTCGCGCGGTTATAAACTTTACAATTTCTTTATATTTTTTTATAAATCTTACAAATATGAGATAAACGGTAAAATACAGGTTAATTCATTGGCTATATGGCACTATAATAAGTTTTTATGTCTCTATGTTAAAATTCGAAGGTATGATTTTTTTAATGTTGGTGAAAAATTTAAAAAACGATCTTTTGGAAATCTCGAGCAATCGAGGCAAATTTATCATCAATTTGTACAGAATTGAATTTTCACAATAACGGCGCTATACAAATTATCCAAATATGATTGTTTGATGGAATATAGAAAAGGATTTTACCGTTCCGCCACAGGGTTTGTTTTTTCATATTTGCTTTACGAATAACTTGAAACACAAAATTGTGTCTCTCGGGATTGAATATAAACGAAATGAATTCATTTATTCATGAAAATACAACATGAAAATGATGTAAATTCAACGTAAATCATATTTCAAAGGAAATTGACTCTTCAATACGATTTAATGTTTCAGTTATCTTTCAAAATTTACTTACAGAGAGCGTAAAAAATACACAAATTAATATAACTATTTTTTAATTTGGGAGGTGATTATTTATTTATATTTTCAGGTTATCCATGAAATAGTTATACACAAAAATATTACTCACAAATAATTGCCCAAGTTGCCTCTAAAATCATGAAACACTAAAATCTTTAATGGCCTATATCTTATAATTTAAAGCAAAAATAAATAAAGTAGCTCACATTCGTACTAGATATATGATAAACCTTTTGATTACAAAAATAATTTTTCAATTTGGTTGGGTATTTTGATCTATTTTATAAATCCTAATTTCGGATTTGTTTGAAATTGGCCAAAATGGGCCGCGTATACGTTCCTCTTAAGGCGCCGCTTCTCGGCTGAAAAAGAAGATGGAAAGATATGTAATTACGAATGTTGGACAGACCGCGCTAATATTTTAAGTGACAAAATCGTAGCGAAAATGGCGAAAAAGCTTATTAAAACATGACTCGTTTAAAATAGAGCAAAAATCTCGTGGAACGTATCTTAAGTATCATTTAGAGAAACATTGTGAACATTGTAAAATAATAGAAATATACTTGTTTTAAATAATTTTCGGAGCATACTTTGCGATTTTTTTCTATCTAGGGAATTTCAAATAATTTGCGTTTCGGCGTGGAACGTATCTAGATATTATCTTCAAAAATAACATATATTTTTTTAAGAGCTTAATAACTTCAAATGTTAAGGGGAGTTATGTAAGAAATCGGTCGAATTCGGATAGCGGCGCCTTAAGTAAAAATAGAGATAAAAATAGTTTATGAGGTAGAAATAGTTGGCACATACGTGGTTTGAAGTTTGCCAAATTCAAATAATTGTCAAATACATCAATATTATATAAATATTTGTTACTAAAACTGTGTAAACGCTGTATTGGAAAATGCAAACTATAGTTGGAATGAGATGTACGTAGATAAAATGTTAATTTTATATACGTACATACGTCTAGTCGTTCGCGTAGGTATATGAAGATTTATTAATTGCAGAAGTTCACAACAATTGAATTTAGAGTTGAATAATTTTAATAAAAAGGTTAGGTCGTTAATTTTTAATCTAATAAACATAAACACAATTATTTAGTTAATAATTATTTTTGTTAAAGTCCGCTTCACGGATAATACGGATAATGCGGAATATTCCTTGTCGAAGTTTAATTCACGGATATTACGGAATATTCATTTTTTTCAAATATGACATTTGTCGGAAGTACCAACCTTATAAAATATATTATTGTGAAAATAAAAACAAACGTATCTAATTCGGAAACGTTTTTAGATTTTCACGGCCAAAAGTATTTTCGTTGTTTGTTTTTGGGGGGTTATGCCGGGGGTTTGCAGTAGCGCAACACGGCATAAAACCCCGAAAACAAATAACGAAAAGTATCTTATTCGAATTATTCCCGGTACTACTGATGCTGAGATGAGGTTCAAGCTCATCATCATATATGGATTATTCGTTCTGTTAACTTGTGAGGGGCTCTTTAGATTTACATCCCAGGTTTTGAATGATTTATATGGCAAGCAGGGTTTGTCTAACGGGTATGTTTAATTATTCTAATACCTTTCTTTCCACGTTCTTCTGTTATAAATACAGGTTTAAACTTGTCAATAATGCTTTCACTTCATAACACGAATAAATTATTGTTTTATATGGCAATAATAATTTTTCTCTGGTTGGCAGCATTGATTGTCTATGAAATGTAATATAAGAAAATGACGTAGTAGTTTAATTTAATATATTAATTAATTAATATAAAATTAATTCTTTTACTTTATATTATAGAGTAAAAGAATAATTTTTTTCAAAATCCAAACGTAAAATGCATATTTTTTCTCCCCCAGGGTATTTATTTATTTATTAATAAACGCCCTTTTACAGGGCTTTTACATATATATAGCATAGCATAGTAAGAAATAAACAAATTTATTGTACATAACTGAACTGCCTCAATAACAATATTTTATATTTGTTTAAAGATAAATTGAAGATGTCCACTGACTTGGTATAATTGTTTCCCTCCATTAGTATTCTGGGCAAAGAGGAGTACGTATGGTAGTTAGTCCCAGAATTTCTGCACTGAAATAAAGCCCGACTTCTAGTATTACCTAGTGGAATTCGGAAGCTTATCAATTCAAGCAATACCGGACTATCAACTAAATCATTTAGAATTTTATATAGAAATACCAAGTCAGTGAAAATTCTTCTGTCTGACAGTTTGAGCATATTCATATCGTTTAAAATAGTGTTGAAGTTCAACACAATTGCTGGAATACCCATTTTAAAGTTTTGAAAACGTAAGAATTTGTTTTGTATTCTTTCAACGGCTTGTACATGTATATTATAATGTGGATTCCAGATGGGAGAATTGTACTCAAGTTGACTTCTAACATAAGCAAAATATAACAGTTTAATACATTTTATATTGTTAAAATTTCTGGTTAGCCTCTATATACTCACTTTTCGTAATACAACAGCTAAACCTGACTGTTTGAATTAGAAATATTCCGTATTAACCTAGAGTAAGACAAATTTAATCAAATTAATAGAATTCCTACCTTCAAAAATATATTCTTGAAAATCCTTGATGTTATGTTTTGACACTCACTAATTTGTTTATTTATTAATAAATTGTTCTACGCAAAAACACAGACCGTTTTTCAAAATTATTATTATCATTTATTCACAATCATTTATTTAAACACACATTTAACACCAATATAAAACTGTTTTAAAAACTAAAATGTACAATTTTCAAAATAAAAGTGCGCACAAAAAACTGCCCATTAAAAACGATTCAACGTTTAATGAACGTAGCTCAATCAATCACTTTTATTTTCATTGACATTTTGCAAACATAAACACATAATTTCGCCATAAAAACATTGACAAACGTATTTTTAATTGTTATTGAAACACTGTTATTATTTTTTTAAACGCAAAACACGTATTTTTAAATTAAAAACATACCACTCTTTTTCAATCCCTTACATTAAATTTTCCCAAGGGGAAAAATAAAACGTTCATCAATAATTACTTGATAACGTTCGATATAATTGTCAAAAATTACTTTTGCTTTGACAATTCTTCAATACACACAATCAAAAACGTTTAATTATCAATGATACACGCACAATTGACACTTTATTAATGTAAATCACTAATCAACTACAAAAAACACGCGAAAATTGACGTATTGTAAACGAAACATCGACACAACCACTCGCCATGATATTTTCTCTGAACTGACGTTTAGTACCATTTGAACCCTAGAATTTTACAAAGCAAGGTGAAGCCTCGCACAAAAGTATCGCGGACTCTTTTACACTTGATCAGACTCCAATCAAAATTTTAGCTCTGTCTCGTTCTCTATTCGCTTACGGTATTATTTTTTAACTCGGCGACGAAACACAGATGTCTCTATACACATTTTACGCACGGAACATTTTTACAAGGAAAACAATCGTGTTTATTGTTATGATTTTAAAATATTTTTAGGCGGACATTTGTTTTGCCTTTTTAGGGGAAGATTAAAGAAATTCAAGCTTTGTGTTAAAATGAATAAATTGTGTATTTGATTAACTCTAATCAAATACACAATTTGCTTTTATTCAAAAGCAAAGCAAAAACTTTTGTATTTTGAACGCCAGTAGTAAAATTGTTACTTTAATGGTTTTTCCGAACTTTGCAAATTCACTTTGGCGCGTTATTTCTAATTAAATGAAAGCAAATAACTTTGTAAAAATCACTATATATAATCAATATTATCAACAAGTTTCGAAAACTAAGTTATCTTCATCAGGATAAGATAAATAAATATTTTTAATGATTTTTTAAATTTTTATATGAATACCGCACAAGAGTCCCAACTGCTCCCGTCTGGAGCCAGCGAGACTATGGCATCCCCAATTGGGGTATGTTGTGAGGCTGAAGGTAGTGGGGGGGGAAGGAGAAGGAAAAGAGGAAGGTGGGAAGTACCTGGCTATTCAGATCTGGTCACACGGCTAAAGCCATTTCAAGCAACGTCTCCATTCTGGCCATCGACGGCCTCCGTGGTCCCGAGGCAAGACTCTCGACTCACAATCCGAAGGTCGCGGGTTCGAACCCGGCGTGCGCAAATAAAATTTATTTGATTAATTTGTGTTATTTCACAATTTATTCATTTAAAATAATAAATAGTATATTTGCGGCACGTTCCAGAGTGGAAGATACTATCAGTATCGCCCTGGTGTAAGACCACCATTCAGAATTGAAACGTTGCTTGAAATGGCTTTGGCCGTGTTTAGTGACTAGATCTGAATAGCCAGGTACTTCCCCACTTTCCTCTTCCCTATCTCCTTCCCCTCCTCGCTACCTTCAGCCTCACAACATACCCCGATTGGGGATGCCACAGTCTCACTGGCTCCAGACGGGAGCAGTTGGGACTCTTGTGCGGTATTAACTGTAAAAAAAAAAAAAAAATCTGAACGGTACGGTACGATACTCATACTGTAAGTATACAAGGCGATACTGTTAGTATCTTACTTTCTGGAACGTGCCGCAAATATACTATACATTATTTTTTATTTATTTATTTATTGACGCCTTATTGGGCTTTTACATATAACATTCAAATTTCTTTTAAAACAATAGCATAACATAAATAAAGAAGATTACAAGATATATAAATAAAGCACAAACTGAATATAATAAATAAGAAAATAACTTATGCTTAATCCACATGGATAACTTTAAAGAATTCGTAGGTACAATTCATGTACCTACGAGCAACGAAAACATTAAAAAAAAATCAAATTTTGACTAAATTACTCATTGTTAGCATCCATACTAATATTATAAATGCGAAACTGCTCGAGTTTGTTTATGACCTTTTCAGGCATTAACCAATAAAAAGACTTTAAAAATTCATTCACCAATAGAAAGCTAAATTATATGCGCAGACTATATGTTATATATGATGGTAAGCTCTGGCGTTATGAAATTATAAATATTAATATATTATATTCGTTATACGTTTTCTGTTGCTAACAAAAGCGAGTTAATTGCAAATGTCAGAAAAAAATCATTCCCATGGAAACGATGTTGATATATTTGTGGGCTCTAAGCTGGTAGGTACTCAGCCCCCTGGTCAGCTACTGCCCCAGAAAATTCAAATATTAGAATATGTTTTGTTTTTTTTTTTGACAAGCTGGAATAAATGTCAGATAAGAGTTCCTACATTAAAAATATAATTCGTAACGATTATAAAGACTGAATAATAAATAGTGTAATTTTGTATTATATTAAATTTACAACATCCATCTGCTATGAGGGTTTAATTAAGGATCTAAATGATGAAACATGGCAGGATGTATGTGGAGAGACTGATGTTAATAACGCACTCAACTTATTTATTAACAAAATTAACATGCATATAACAAAAAATTCAAACGTTAAACCCATTGCACATAAAAAATTACAACTTACTCCTTGGATTAGCAGTGGAATTGTAAAAGCTATACACAAAAGAAATCATTTACACAAAGTGGCGACAAAAGACCCACAAAACACTCTTAAACAACAGAATTACCGTAGGTATCGTAACATTTGCAAAACTGTTATGCGTAATGCAAAAGAACGGTACTATAAGCATCAACTCGACAAAGATCCATCTAGTAAAAACATATGGAATATCGTTAAACAAATTACCAATACTAAACATACAACTGACTCCAATATTAACGAACTTCTGATTGGAAACACTGCCACGACCGATTTGGGCATAATTGCAAGCCACACTAACCAATACTTTACAACAGTTGGGTCTAACCTTGCAGAAAACATCCTAAGTATCACCAAGGAAACTGAAGATTCATTGGCATCTGCAATAGAACCAAAACATAATTCTTTTTCTTTTAAATTCTCACCTACGACAGATGAAGAGGTTTCAAAAATTATTGACAATCTTAACAATACACATTCAAAAGGTCCTGATGGTCTTAACACTCATATACTAAAAATCATTAAACATAATATTGCATCACCTTTATCGAACATTTTCAATAAAAGTTTTTCTTCAGGGGTTTTCCCCGACCATCTTAAAAAGTCTTTAGTAGTACCAATCTACAAAAGTGGACCCAAAAACCAAGTAGGCAATTATAGGCCAATATCCCTGTTGAGTGCTATCTCAAAAATTATAGAAAAAATCTTTAAAAATAGATTGAGTAACTATATAGAGAGCCGAAAACTTTTGAGCAAAAATCAGTTCGGCTTTCGGCCGGGGAGAGGAACAGACGACGCTATAGCCCAACTTACAGAACATATTTCTAGAAATTTAGATCGCGGAAAGAAAAGCATTGCACTGTTCTTAGACTTAGCCAAGGCTTTTGATACAATTTCTCATAAATTACTCCTCAAAAGATTAAAAAATATTGGTATTGTGGGTATGCCCTATGAATGGTTAAAAAGTTATTTAACGGGTAGAAGCCAGCAACTCAAAATGGGCAAAACAGTGAGTAACTCACTAAATACTAACTTCGGCGTACCACAAGGAAGCACATTGGGACCTCTTCTATTCATAATTTACATAAACGAGTTATGCGAACTAACAGTAGGCGGAAAAATTATTACATTCGCAGACGATACAGTAGCTTTATTTGAAGGAGATGATTGGACACAAACTCACAAACACGCTGAAAGTGGAATCAACGCGATAAAACAGTGGCTTGACAAAAATCTATTAACTCTAAATATAGCAAAAACTAAATACATAAGATTCAGCTCAACTATAAAAGGACAACCTAGTATGTCATACACAATAAAAACACATAAGCCTAACTGTGATTTCGATAATACAGATTCTGACTGCAACTGTGAAGCTTTGGAATGTGTGAAAAACATCAAATATCTGGGCGTTATTATAGACAATCATCTTAAGTGGAAATATCACATTGACAACCTTGCAATAAGGGTAAGAAAATTAATTCACATATTCTTTGTATTACGAAATGTAATTAATCAACAAGACCTAAGAAAAATATATTTCGGATTATGCAACTCCATCTTAACGTATGGTTGTATTGGTTGGGGAGCATCAGGTAAAACTATTTTAGATCCGCTTGTGAAGGCCCAGAAATCAATAATTAGAGTCATATTGCGTAAGCCCTATAGGTTTTCTAGCGATCAGCTCTACAAACAATTTAATGTACTTGATGTTCGTCAAAACTACATAAAAAGGGTTATTATCCATGTACACAAAAATCTAGAAAATCTTCATAAAATTGAGCATAAATATATCACAAGAAGTCATACTAGAAAGGATCTCGTGGTCCCAGAGAGCAATACGACAAAGTATCAAAAGACATATACATATCTGGGACCGAAATTGTATAATAAAATCCCCCCAGAATTAAATATTAAGACATGCAAAATGTCCTGCATCGGTTCATTAATAACTAAATGGTTGATTGACTTGGGTAGGATGGAGTCTGAAAAACTATTAAATAATGTCACTTAAAGTTTTACATGGTTACCTAAAAATGGCACATTAAATATAAACTGAGTACATATTTTATTAGAAAAAATAAATAAAAACAACATTTTTTTACAAAATACATGTCTGACTTTTTCATCAGCAATTGGTTCCTTAGAACAGGCAATCTGCCTAGCTAGGAACTATGTTGACCTACAAGACATAATAACACTTGTACACATTTTTAATATTTACAGTTATCTTTAAATATATTATCATGTTATTATGTTATTTTGCTATTTAAATGTATATAATGTAATATAATAAATAAATAAAAATAAATAAATAAATAAAAATTAACAAACTTCCAAATATTTAATTAAAAATAAACATCCGAAATGTTTGTAAGCGCATAAATTCCGAACGAATGAACAAAATTGGATAATTCTTTTTTTCTTTGTGAAATTTAGGTGGCATGCTAGATGTTTGAAAACTGAATGTAAGGGAATGAATGTATGGAATGCGGGAGGGGTGGGGTGGGAGGAGGGGGGGTAATTGATAAGTTCAACCGCTACAGTAATTTCCCGTAATACCATGCGAGCGAAGCCGCGGGGAAAAGCTAGTTTAGAATAAAAACAAACAAAAAAAAAATTGAAATAAAATATAATGATTTCTCATTAATTATTTACAACTAAAAAGCGATGGACTAATTTGGATTTAAATGTCTCGTAGTTTAAATTAAATATGTCAGCGACATCACTTAGTTCATTGCCCAACCTATTTATTCTTTCCAACACAGAATTCACAGCCAAATTATTGTTGTAAAATAAAATGTTTAGTGTACTTGGGAGGTATGTGTAAGGATAACAAATTTATAGCGTCAGGGCAGTCCAACCTTGAATGAACAATTTTATGTAATAAAAGGAGATCAAGAACATTATTCGCCTTTCAGATAATTTCGATAAGTTAAGTTTAATGCTTAAAATGACATAATTGATTTCAATAATAGTAGTACCAAATTTGAAATTAATAAAACGTAAAAATTTATTTTGAATTTTTTCAATTTGTTAACAATGAGTGTTGAAATGTGGACACCGAATGCTTGAATTGTATTCAACCTGACTTCTAACCAAAGACGTGTATAGTAATTTTATGATTCTGAGAATAAATCCAAGCATTTGTAAACCCTTACTAGTAATGCTAATAATGTGATTCAAGAAGCGTAATTTGGAGTCAATGATAACACCAAGATCGTTGAATTCAAAGACTCTTTTTAGAGTGGCATTGTTTCAAGGGGTTTTAGATCTATGGAAACTGATCGTTTGGCATTTGTTGATATTAAGATATGATTTGTTTGCGATGCACCATTCATAAAGTTTATTTAAGTTACTTTGTAGTGATAAAAAATCAGAAGAATTTTCGATCGAAACATCTTTAGATTGTCGGCAAATAGAAGAAAGTGAATATTTTCGAAAATTAATGAAATGACATCCATACTAATATTATAAATGCGAAACTGCTCGAGTTTGTTTATGACCTTTTCACGCATAACACAATATAAAGACTTTAATAATTCTTTCACCAATATAAAGCTAAATTATATGCGCAGACTACAGGGTGTATATGATGGTAAGCTCTGGCGTTATGAAATTATAAATATTAATATATTTTATTTGTTATACGTTTTCTGTCGCTAACAAAAGCTAGTTTTGCTAACGTCAGAAAAAAATCTTTTCCATGGAAACAATGTTGATATATTTTTGGGCTCTATGCTGGTAGGTACTCGGTCTACTGGTCAGCTACTACTGCAGAAAATTCAAATATTAGAATTCGTTTTTTTTTTGGAAAAGCTTGGAATAAATGTCAGATGAGAGTTCCTATATTAAAAATATAATTCGTAACGATTATAAAGACTGAATGATAAATAGAGTATTTTTTTATTATATTGACGAACTTCCAAATATTTAAATAAAAATAAACATCCGAAATGTTTGCTAGCGCATAAATTCCGAACGAAAGAACAAAATTGGATAAGTAATTCTTTTTTTCTTTGAGCTATAGCATTATGAAATTTAGGTGGTAGGCGAGATGTTTGAAAACTGAATGTAAGGGAATGAATATATGGAATGCGGGAGGGGATGGGGGTGGGGTGGGGGGGAGATAATTGATAAGTGCAAGCGCTACAGTAATTCCCGTAATACCATGCGAGCGAAGCCGCGGGGAAAAGCTAGTTAATAAATAGAAGGAAAAGAATTGGATAATAATAAGTAATAAACGGATTCTACTGTAGCCCCATACTACTTAACCTAAAAATTAATTGATTGACTGTTCTGCTAAAATGGCTATACAGCTGTCACAAGGTTCATTGCTGAATAAATCACAGAAATACCGCGGCATTCTTGCGCGAGGCGGCCCCCCTTTGTACTGTTTAATTTCGGCGCTTCCACAACACAAAAGCGCTCAATTTTTCCGGGAAAATTTGCATAAAGGAAAAATTTACGAGGTTTTTATCGGAAACCTTCCACAGATTTATATTTATCACTTATTCTACCATTCAAATTACAACCTGAAATAAACTGACTACCTTTCTACCAGTGGCGTGCATTGCCCTATGGTAAACATTTTTTTACATTCCACACAGGCTGGCCGGCGTGATCTAGTGCTAAGGCTCTTGACTCGCATTCCAAAGGTCGCGGGATCGAAAAAAATTATTTGATTAATTTTTGTTATTTCACAATTAATTTATGTAAAATAATGTATAGTATATTTGCGGCACGTTCCAGAGGGGAAGAGACTCTCAGTATCGCTCTGGTGTAAGACCACCATTTATAACTGAATCGTTGCCTGAAATGGCTTTAGCCGTGTTTGGGGACCAGATCTGAATATCCAGAATCCGAAGGTCGCGGGATCGAATCCAGGCGCGGCAAATAGATTTTATTTGATTAATTTGTGTTATTTCACAATTAATTCATCTAAAATCAGTGTATCTTCCCCTCCTCACTACCTTTAGCCTCACAACATACCCCGATTGGAGATGCCGTAGTCTCACTGGCCCTAGACGGGAGCAGTTGGGACTCTTGTGGAGTATTAACATAATAAAAAGGAGGTCCCGAAGAAAATATTTTATAAAATATAAAGACGCTATGTGGAGGGTCTGTTTTGAGAGGAAGGAGTGATTATAAGTCTTAAGAATCGTGTAAGCGATCCGTTCTCATGTGACAAATTCAACCGTGTTCATACGCTGGGCGCGCGTTTGGCGTATTTCCCGACTACATTAAGGGATTAATGACGCTAGTTCGTCGGAGCATCTATCATTGTAATACTAGTAGAACAAGGAGAGCAGACCTTCCTGACGCCTGTGCTTTAAAAATTGCAGTCCGCTTGTTAAAACACGTGAATCTATCAAACGGATCGCCCGTTTCTGCACAGAGTCAAGGTTTTTTTGGGGCATTTTGGGGCCCTATACCAGAGGTGACTGCCAAATTCAACAATGGGGCGCACTTGCGATTTGTACAGGGTCAGCAGTTGTGCACTAAATTTTCTAAGGGCCTCGTACAGTACGCCCACGTTCTGAGAGGCTAAAAAGCTTCTGAAGCCGTGTGTAGTTTTTCATGCACTTGTATAAATTTTATTGTGCGTGTGTAATAATTGTTCAGGGTGAACCGACTCTTGATCCCCTGACAGGTTTTGTTGTTCCCTGCAGTTGATCCGTCGGACAGTTGATTCCTGGATACTTAATCCCGCAGTAGATTATTTCCGTTGTTTCGTATAACACGTAATTATAAAAAATATATTTGTAGAGAATGTGATATTTTCATTATTTGTTTTTTGGGTGTTATGGCGTGTTGCGCTACCTCTTTCCTTAGCCAAAGTTTCGGACAGCGTTACAGTGTCCATCATCAGGGCAGATGTGTATAAAACAAATAACGAAAATATTTTTGGCCTTGTCGAATCTAAAGTCGTATCAGAATTCAGAATGTGATCTTATTTGGGTACCCTGTTCTAAGTTTACTTTCTAATCTCTTCATTAAAATATCTTTTGAATATAATTGTTTCAAAGACATTAAATTCAGGGCATTAAAAGCATAGTCTGTGTTAGTTCTGACGGGGACTCATGTATGCAAAGAGGATATTCTGCCGTACAAAAAAGACATAGGTACTCTTTTCTGAAGGCGTCTTGAGAGAAAATAGTGACAAAAAGTTCTATCGTAATATTCTAAGCGTATTTTCGCTAAGTCGATTTCATACATATAAGTGTGACTTTCCTCGACGGTATATCCTTTCTTCGGGGACAGCATCATCATTAGCAAAGATATTTGTAGATCGATTGATCATCAGATCGATCGATCGGATTCGCCTTGTGACTGCCGCCTGCGACAGTCGCTTTTCGAGACCACCGCCCTTTCGCCCCGATTCGCTTTTGTCTGGCTTGTGTTTACACGGCCAGACACCTGCCACCTCGCAGCCAGCCGGCCCGACCGGCTCACTGCCCAGGCCCCCGCGCCACCAACTGCCTTTTTCAAGGCAAAGAAGAAGAAGAAGGACGACCTGGCCCCACCGAGACGCGATCACAGGACCATCACCTCAATCCAGAAGAGGAAAAACATCATCCCTGCCGTGCGGATGTACTCCGCGCGGCTAGAAGCCGCAGACCCGGAGGAATCTCCTATCGTGATTCCCCCTGGCGCCCGCCAGTACCGCAGCAGGACAAAGACCGGGACCGTGCTGTACACGATCCCCGCCATCCAGCCCCAGCAGCCAGTGAAGAGCCACCCCGCAGACCCGAGGACAAGGCCGGCCATCCCCATGCCGTCCCCCGTGATGCCCGAGCCCGCCCCCGCACCCGGACCCAGCAACCGCCCCACAGTAGGCCCAGCTTCGGGCTACGTGCCGCCCCCCAGACCCCAGCAGCCATCCCAGGACATGGAGACGACCCAGGAGGAAGGTTGGACGAGGCCGTCCAACCCCGTGAAGAGGCCCCTGTCACCGCAGGGACCGGAACCGGTTATTGTCGGTAACCGGTTCTCCGACCTCAAGGAGGTTTCTGAAGGCGGCGGCGCTCCGCAACCCAAACGCGCCAACACAACTAATCCCTCTTTCTCATCCGCAGGTACCAGCAGCCAAGCAGCGGCAAGGAGAGATCGCGTTCCCCCGGTCGTGATGACCCTGGGGAACCTCACACACAGCCAGATCACCTCTGCAGTGCAGGGTCATCTTGGCCACGCCAATTTCAATTTCAGATACAACAGGGGCGGGACCGCCAATATCTTTGTACGCAGCATGGCGGACCACCGCGCCCTCACCAACGGGCTGCGAGCGGAGGCGCGCGGCTTCCATACCTACACAGCGGAGGCTGAAAAATTGAAGAAGGCGGTCATCAAGGGCCTGCCAAACATAGAGACGGAGGAGATCGCTGCAGACCTGACGGATCAGGGCTTCCCCCCAGTCAAGGTCATCAGGATGACGACCGCAGCGGAATACCCGATGTACATGGCCCAATTTGACAAAGAAGTGAACATGGGCCAGCTGAGGGCGGCAGTCAAGTACCTCTGCCACTGCAGGATCCGCCTGCAGAAGCACCGCAGCAACCATCTGCAGCACGGGACACAGTGCTATCGCTGCCAGAACTTCGGGCACGGGTCCCGCAACTGCTCACACACCGCGAGGTGTGTAAAGTGCTTGGTGGAGCACGCCTCGGCCGAGTGCCCCAAAACCACCAGGGAAGAGCCCGCCGCGTGCTGCAACTGCGGAGGCCCCCATCCCGCCAACTTCAGAGGCTGCCCGAAGAGGGTAGCGTACGTCGCCTCCCTCCAGCAGCGACAGAAGCAGCCCCATCGCCCCGGACCAGGGGCCAGCAGGCCACATCCTCAGGCGCAGCAGACGACGAGGACTGATGGACGCTCATGGGCCCACGTGGCTGGCGGAAGAGCGGCCACCCAGCAGCCCGAGGCGCAGCCCGAGCCTCAGCCCCAACCGCAGCCCCGCTCGCAGACCTACACGCAGCAGTCCGCAGGCTCCAGAGACCCAGACGCCACGCTGATGATGTCCCTCCTCATGGGATTAGATGGCGTGCGATCGCAGCTGGCCAGCTGCACCTCCATATACCAGAGGGCTTGCATCCTGATGGATGTCATCACCACCACCATCAATGTATAATCCCGAGATGGTGAACGTCCTCCTGTGGAATGCCTTCAGCATCCGCTTTAAGATCGATGAACTGCTCGCTCTGGCAAATAACACTAACATTGACATCATTCTCATTTCAGAAACACATCTCAAACCCGACACACCGCTGAGAGTGCCCGGCTTCGAAGTTCACCGAGACGACCGACTAGAAGGAGGAGGCGGAGGCACCGCCATTTTCGTTCGTCAATCCATCACATCTACAAGGATCCCCACTCCGAAGCTGAAGCATACTGAAGCTACGATTGTCGAAGTCACCATAGAGGATAGAGCGCATACCTTCATCGCCGCCTATTGCAGACACCACAACCTTCTGGTGAGAGAAGATTTGGACAAATTACTTAATCTGCACCCAATTGTTGTTCTAGGAGGAGATCTCAACGCCAAACACAACTATTGGAATAACTACAGAGGCAATGCGAACGGGAAAACGCTCTTTACGCATATGCAGACTCACAACTACACGATAATGGCGCCGGACAAACCGACATACCACGCAGTGCACGTACAGTACCCCAGCACTCTGGACATCGTACTCGAGAAAAACGTCAAGACGATCTCGCCACTGCGCACGCTGGATGAACTGTCATCGGACCATCTGCCCGTGAGCTTCAGTATTGGAGGAACGACTTCAAGGAGCCCCAGAAAACAGCGAAACTACAAGGACGCAGACTGGGAAGGATTCAAGAAAGAGATTAACGAACGAATACACCTAACATCGGGAACTCTGCGCTCTACAGATGAAATCGACGAGGCCGCAAGCACTCTCACGGAAATCATAGAACATGCACAAGACACACACATACCTCTCAAAGAAGTACACACACACACGATTAAGCTTCCCGAGCATGTCTTATCGCTCATCAAGGAGAAAAATCGCTTGCGACGCATCTACCATCGTACGCGCGACGGCTACTTCAAAACGGCCTACAACACTCTACAGCGGGAAATCAAGCAGGAAATAACGGACCTCAGACGCCAACTTTGGACGAAGAAAGTTACATCACTCACGCCAAAGGATAACAGCCTATGGAAAATGGCAAAAGCGCTGAAACATCAAGACCACACGATTCCCCCGCTAGAGAAGCTAGACGGCTCAGGATTGGCGCTGTCACTAGAAGAGAAGGCGAACGCGCTCGCCGACGGATTCGAGAGAGCCTACGCAGCCACGGACGGCCTATCCGATCCGGAAACGGATCGACTAGTAGATGAATCTCTACGACATCTCGAACAAGCGGAGCAGACGAACGTCGAAGACATCCATTTCAGCACACCGAGCGAAGTTGCCGTCATTATTAAGCGATTGAAGACCAACAAGGCGCCGGGAAGCGATCAAATACACAACATTCTACTCAAACATCTACCTCAGAAAGCCATCATCTACATCACAAAACTGTTCAATGCCTGTCTCATCACCGGACATTTCCCACAGATCTGGAAGACGGCGACCGTGCTGCCCTTCTCGAAGCCAAACAAGGACAAGAGGCAGCCGACAAGCTACCGGCCGATCAGTCTACTATCCACGCTGAGCAAAGTATTTGAACAGGTTATACTCAACAGGCTGCTTCCACACCACGAAGAAAACAACACTTTGCCAGACGAGCAGTTCGGATTCAGAAAGAGGCATTCCACCACCCACCAACTCACCCGAGTAGCGGAATTCATCACCAGAAGATTTAACGAACATCGCTACATCGCCGCTGCACTGCTAGACTTGGAGAAGGCATTTGACACCGTTTGGATCAGAGGGCTACTGCACAAGCTGCACAGAACTAACACGCCCATATACCTAACGAGAGTGATACAAGAATACCTCAAGAACAGATCCTTCCGAGTCTTCATCAGGAACGCGCTGTCGTCACTACGTGAGATTCCAAAAGGCGTGCCACAAGGAAGTCTACTGGGACCTCATCTCTTCAACATCTTTACACATGACATCCCCCGAGACGAGAGATGCAACCTGTCTATCTATGCAGACGACGTCAAGCTGTACGTTTCCTCGCTGAAAGCCGAGATGGCGGCCATATACCTACAGAGAGCGCTCGACGCTCTCGTAGAGTTCTACAAGATGTGGCGCCTCAAACTGAACGAGGCCAAAACCGAAGTCATCATGTACACGAGGAAACGCGTCAGAAGGACACCAGACGTCAACATCGAAATGGGCGGACACGTCTTAGAATGGAAGGATGAAGTCGTTTACCTGGGCCTGACTATGGACTCACGACTCAACTGGAAATCTCACCTAGCCAAGATGCACGCAAGAGCCAGAATGGCACTCGGCATGATGAAGCCCATCTTCAATAGAAAAAGTCCGCTACTTCCCAGAACCAAACTCCTGACTTACTATTCGCTCATTCGACCGGTGCTGACATATGCTATTCCCGTGTGGAGTAGCATCTCACAATCTGACTTTACAAAACTACAGACACTACAGAATCTCTGCATTAAAATCACATACAACACTAGAATCAGAACAAATTTGAAAAGACTACATGCGAGAGAAGACATTCCGACCTTATTTGAATACACTCACAGACTGACAGACCGATTTTACAAATCTTTAAGACACAGTAAAAATAAACTCATACAGGAAATCGGTCAATACAATTCTCCCAGCGACTTCACATTCAAATACGTACACAGACTACCCAAACACATTCTGATGGACCTTGACCACATCTGGCATGAACCAGATTCAGACGCCGACGAGTGAGCGAGCAGTAGGTATTCCCAAACTCCAGACCCCTCCCCCGTAACTTATGTTTATATATCTATGTATATATTTATATAATATTGTATAGTATGTATGTATATGTATGTTTATCCCCTATAGTCCCATAAAGTATATATCTACATAAAAACAGACATACACCCCACACACACACAATGCAGGATATCGTACACCGATATCACTGAAGGCCGACCGGGTTCATGTTGACCGCCGGCCGAATCTTCCTGGATGAGGTTTTTCATGGTTTCCTCATTCCCGAAGGCAAATGCGGAAGAACTCCAAATAAAAGGACATGACCGCCTCCTTCCCACTCCCAACATAACACAAACACACACATATGTGATTAAATTTAATTGTTTTATTGCTTTTAATCTTGCACTTGACTGTAGATTTAACAAATACAAATGTAATCAGCACTTATGCCCTCATTCATTTACTAGTATTTACTAACTACCTAATGTGAACTAAACCAGGCAATTCGACTGTCCTAAAACGGGAAATCTCTTAGTTGGACAGTCAAAGTTTTCTTATAATGTGTATGTATTTTTGTTCAAATAAATAAATAAATAAATAAATAAATGTATTTATGCTTTCCAGTTTGCTGACGATCAAGAGTAAATGATGACCAAAAAAGATGCAATTTTAGTAGGGTTTTTAGGTAACAATTTTTCCCTACCGATTAAATTCAGGACCTTAAGTCTATAATAAACAAGTAAAATTTTTAAATACCCACATGAGGTAAAGATTGCGAGGCGCAAATGACGCCGTTCTATTTGTATAAAGAACATTAACTTTAAATTCAGTAAATTTAAATGATTCACCTCTTCAAGGAATATAAGAATCTAGTAAATCAAAAAAAAAAAAAAAATCAAAGATATTTGTAAGACGCCCGCCGATACACCTCTGTCACAGGACACCCCAAGAGGTTCACTTTGTTTTATGACTTGGCGTGCCCGGGTTCAAGGGGTGAGGTTTGTCCGGGTCTTGGCGGCGAATGCGTCTGTTCACCAACAGCGTGGCAAGCCAGTTCGGGAGATACTGATTGGGGAAGACCTTTTGATCTCTCCGGTAGAACTCTTTCAGAACATCGCCTTGCACCGCAGTGATTCATACGTCGGTTAATCCTTTACACACTGACCCCCAGATTCCTATCCACCCCTCATACCTTTTTCCTTCCCAGAACTTTCTCTCCTCTCTATTCTAAAAGACCCCTCACACAACATCCCCAAACTGAGTGGAACTAATGTAAAAAAAAGATAAATACATCAAGATTGATAGACTTAAAACTAGAAGGCAATTTATTGATCTAATATGTTTACATAAAATTATTAACGGCCATCTTGATACTACATTATGTCTTAGCAGTATTGAAATAAATGTCCCTAATTCCCATTGTTTAAGACGCCATAACATTTTTCACATGAATACATTAAAAAATAATATCGCCTACTTTAGCCCCCTGACCCAGATGTGTCGAATATATAACAAGATAGAGTGTGCTGAAGTAGATATTTTCGTCGATAATTTGTAAGGATTCAAAAAAATAGTTCTGGCGGTTTTAAAAAATACTAACTAATTATATTGTGTCAATTGTCTCTCTATGCACGCCTCGCGTATTTTTCTGTCTCTTGCCACTCATTGTAATGTGTTACTTGAGTGAGCTTGTACATAATTCTGTATTTTTATTTGTGATGTTTATGTTTTTCTAATAGTACGTATTTGTATTTAATTGTATGTAATTGTAGATTTTTGTAATTGTGTAATAACCGAGTTTTTATAACTGGATTGTTCTCGCGTAAGTGCGAACATCTGTAAAACCCAGTATAAATAAATAAATAGATACCGCCATCACCCTCCCGTCTCCGTAAACTTTACCAGAAAGGCTATTCCCTAAAATTTGTGATAAGATATCGTTCTCTCGCGAGAAGTACTGTCAGATTTGTGTGATTTTCTACGGCTGTTATTTGCTTGTTCTATCGGCCGATGTCAAAATTAGAGCTGTGAGCTGCCTCGTATTTTAGTTTGTGTCGTTTTAAACACGAATTTCTGCAAGTATGCATGATTATTTATTCAAACAGCTGAAGAAAATCACACAAATCTGACAGCACTTCTCGCGCGAGAACGATCTCTTATCACAAATTTTAGGGAATAGCCTTTCAGGGCGAAGGTGTAACAGAATGAAATATTTGGGAATCAAGTGTCTGAAAGATCAGCTGGCAGAGAAATCAACTGTCCGAAGGATCAACTGTCAAAAAACAACAGTCGGGAGATCAGCTGTCATTGAAATCATATTTAGAGAAATTTCAAAATTTCAAATTTTTTATAAGGAAAACCCAGAATCTCAGTCTCTATGGACGCCACTGGTTTCAACTGAGGGCCGTTTATCTTAAATAATAAATACCTTTTTAAAACCGCTTTATCAGGCTTAATGTTGGCAAATCCAAAATACGGACTTTTCTTTCCAACTCTGTGTTTTTTTATGATTCGCGTGTTATTTTTAATGTCTGAACTCTGAACGCTATGAATAATATGATATTATGTTGGATTGTAATGTTTGACGTAAGGAATTACGTTGAACAGTGGTTTTTTTAATTATGTTTGACTCTTTTTTCGTTATTTGTTTTTGGGGTGTTATGCCGTGTTGCGCTACCTCCTTCTTTAGCTAACGTTTCGGACAGCGTTACTTGCCTGAAAATAATGTATATAGGACCAAAGTTTTTGACATTATTAATTATTTACCTAGATTTTCTAATAAACATGGCCAGCGAACTCTTGAATACATTGTACCGCTTATATTTAATATGCTGCTATATGATTTGAAAAAATGTTGCTCGACACCTAAATTTGCGCTATTGTTAAAAAAATGGCTATTGGAATCAGATTTTCTATATTGACTGACTCCTAGTGCACTTTCAAATTTTTTTTTTTTGACATGTTCTTATTATTTTTTTTTATACTTACTTATGTTTTTATTATGTACTTTATTAAATTGAAATATTTTTTTCTTGTATTGTATTATATTTAATTGTACTATGTTTCTGTCCACACTGTTCCTGCCGACAAGCTACTTGCAGTAGCTTTGCAGGTATAATGTAAACATGAAAAAAAATCTATATTGGACTGTGATTTGTGACATTATAAATGACGTTTTAATGTGATTTTTGACGTTATTTATTGTGTTGTGTTGTGATTTTTGACGTTATGAATTATTTTGTTTGACAATTTTTGACATTATAAATAATTATTGGATAGAATGCTGTTGAAATGAGATCTCTGAGGTTTATGTGTGGTAAAACCATGTAAGATCGTGTGAGAAATATGGAGATCCGCAAAGAATGCAAGGCTGATGTAAGCGTTATGAGTAAGATTAAGAAAGGGGCCCTCAAATGGTTTGGGCATGTAGAGCGAATGAACGGAGAAAATAGTGTAAGAAGAATATATGACGCAAAGTGAATGGTTATAAATATCGGGGACACTCGAGGAAGACATGGCACGATCAAGTGAATCAGATACTTGAGTCGGGCTATGTAATAAGTTAGAATAATAGAAGAGTATGTATGAGACGATGTATGAATGTGAGTGAGGCAAAGAGTGTGTGCCAACTTCGAGTTTGGCGGTCCGTCCTCTCTGCGTGATGGTTAGTTGGGTTATGTTGGATTTTGATTTTGGCGTTGAGAATCCGTTGGACTGTGATTTTTGTTTTTTTTTGTCGTTATGAATTATGTTGTACTGTGATTTTTTATGCTATGAATAATTGTGTTGAACAGTGATTTTTATGTTGTCGTCATATTTACATTATTCAACATGTTTCGATTTCATAATTAAATCAGAATTCAAAACCTCTTTATTAAAATACTCCTAATCCATATTCAGTAACTTTTACTTGGAAACTTGGGTAAAACCTTACATACCTTCCAAGTTACTTAGGGCTGGATCCTAAATAACCAAAGTTATTCTTAATTCCAGGTAATTCCAGACATTTCCAGACAATTCCAGAGTATTGAATGGCCGAACTTCCAGAGTCTGCATTTTGTTCCAGAAAAGGGGCTCGCGGTAATACCGTGGATTAGGGTTGACAAACATCGATCTCTTACAAATATCGATGTTTTTTATTTTCAATAATGTTGTCGGCTTCTCTCTGATGGAGCACCACGATGCTTGAACAAATTATTTCAATTTTAAATACCGCGCGATTGCCTCACTGCTCCCAACCGTCTGAAACCAGCGGGACCACGCCATCCCCAACTGGGGTATGTTGGAAGGCTGACGGTATTGGGGATAAGACGAAGATGTGAAGAGGAAGATCATGAAGTAGGGGTACTGGGCTTCTTCAAACACGGCTAAAGCCATATAAAGAGAAGTTTTTATTCTGAAAGCTAAGTTTTCACCAGGGCCTTACTGAGAAATAATATGAATTAAAATATAATTATGGAATCATAATTAATTGATTATATTTAATTATTTAATTATACAATTATGAAATTTGTCCTCAATGTCAATAATTTGTCAATAAATTTACTTTACAGAGTAAGGTATAAAAAGAGAAATTTTGGGGGAACGACTATGAAAAAAAAATCTGTAAAATTTTTAAACAAAGCAATTCAAATTATTTATAAAAAAATATATTCCAAATATTAAATTCAGATGTGACTCCATCTGTATAATCTGCAACTCCGGTTCGACGAACTCTAGAACTTTTGCTTTGAATTTAAGTATCATTTTCAAAATTGGAAGTGTTTATTAGAAAAATCGAGACACGCGATATTACCTATATATAATACAATATTTTAACTGAAAATTAACTTAGTCGACATTTTCAAAATTGGAACTGAATTTTCGTGAATTCAGACTATTCGTAATTTTTCATGGAAGTACCGTATTTAGCCTTTTCATCCATCCATTTGGATTGTATATTTGTTTCGTTTAGAGAGTATTTCGTTACGTTTGCTCACCAGTATTGTCTAATATTAAGATATCTAACATTTTTTTAATCTTTTCGTCCCGGAAAGAAAAAAATCACACATGATCCGAAGGGGGGTCACTCGGGGACCCCAATTTGTTTTGCTTATTAAAGGGTGTTAGTGACATATTTTTTTGTAATATTTCGATTTATTTTATTTTACATTTGTTTTTGTAATAATTAGAGGGAAGTATATTCATCTTATTTCAATAGTCATTGTTAAAATAGTTTGATAAATAAAGTCATAATTAATATTCTAATAATTTAGACCATAACGTGTATTTTTCCATAGAAAACAGAAAAGGCGGGCCGATAGCCAACATAACTCCTTGTTTCGGAATCTCGACTGGTGATTGGCGCGTACCGGAAGCGACCCAGACCGAATGATCTTTGACCGGCAAGTAAACATTATAGCATTGTAAAAAGAGCAAATGAGATGCGCAGTGTAAACAAACTTTATGTAGTCCTTTCCACTAACAACTTAGAAATTACTTGCAATCGCTTAGAATTGTCCCGATACTTCCAGCAGATGGGTACGGAGTAACGCCCGAACAGAGGGGAAGGGGGGCGGGCGGGATAGATTCTCCGCCGGAATTTGCTAGAAATGATTTAATATTAATAAAAGTAGTAAGATCGATAAACAAATAGTCTTTCTAGAATTACCCAAATTATTGAGTATGTGGTTTAAAAACAACTTAGATACAGCGTAAAACTCTCGTTTGTGTAGGTGCGTTTCCCCGGTCCTGTACGGAAGTGATATTTTTTAGTGGACATAACTTTACATAGACCGTAGGGACGATATCACAGCTTACATACAAGCTTGCTGGCATACGTAATGAATAAAGCCGTTATACAAAGGTTTTTTCAGTAGAATGTAATCTCTTAACCTCTCAGTCCTCGACCTTAATATTCAGTAGTTCTGAATATTTCCGCTTTTCAATAAAATTCAAATAAATGGAACATTTGAGAACGTATCGGAAAACTAAAAACTTTTTTTGAAAGGCGATAAACTACGCTTTAAAATTTAATTATAAGAAATAACCATGTAATTTTTTAAGAACAAAAAATTTGGATGCAAACTATAAAAGTTTTAAAAATGGCGCACTTTACGTTTGAGTAAATTTACTGATAATGAAAAAAAAAGGCTCAAGATTCCATGGACCGACATGATCACTAACATAGACATTCTCAGGCGGGCTAGAGCAGAGAGAGAACTGCTCACATCAATAAAAGTCAGGAAAATTTCATATCTGGGTCACGTACCTCGAGGGGAAAAGTATCACTTGATCCAATTAATATTGAAAGAAAAAATTGAAGGTCGCCGAGGGCCTGGTAGGAGACAAATGTCTTGGCTACGAAATATTCGAGAGTGGACCGGCATTAGAAGTGCGGAGGAGCTATCTTGGGTAGAACAATGTAGAGAGACATTTTCCAGAGTGATCGCTAACGTCGGGGGGACCCGATAGGGCACACTAAGAAGAAGAAGAAAAAAAATAAAACACATATATTTTATTAGACAAATGTACTATGAACATTACCATAACCTCACTTTTTGTCGTTTTTATCATTAAAAAATCATTTATAAAAGTTTACGAAGTTTCATATTTTTTTTGCAAATTGCTTGGAAACTTTTGTTTCATAAACTTTTAGATTTGAATGTATAGCGTGGTAAGTTTTTAAATTTTCATGGCCAAAAGTATTTTCGTCATTTGTTTTTGGGGTGTTATGCAGTGTTGCGCTACCTCTTTCTTTAGCCAACGTTTCGGACAGTGTTCTGCCATCATCTGCCTTGATGATGGACACTGTAACGCTGTCCGAAACGTTGGCTAAAGAAGGAGGTGGCGCAACACGGCATAACACTCCAAAAACAAATAACGAAAATAAAGCGTTGTGTTATCTCTTTCCAATACCGTTAACATAATATTTCTCACTAAGGGAGACACAACGATAAATTTTAAACATTTAAAATAATGTGTTCTATGAGACCTACATGATTTGTTCCGAAAAGCGAACAAATTGGCCTGAGGGGTTAACAAACCGGACCGTGACCGGACAGAATCAGTGCGCCCCACGGTTGAATTTGGCAGCCACCTCTGATCTGGAGCCCCAAAATACCTAAAAAAAACCCTCGACTCTGTGCAGAAACGGGCGGTTCGTTTGATAGATTCACACAGGCGTCAGGTGGGAATGCTGTCCTTGTTCTACCGGTATTACAATGGAAGATGCTCCGAGGAACAAGCGTCATTGATCCCCTCGGCACCGGTGCATAGTCGAGAAACACGCCTGACATTCGACAGTCGAGACACGCAAACATGCGCCCAACATTTGTACGCGGTTGACATTAGTCACATGAGAATGGGTTATTTCTACGACTCGTTCTCGAGTTCAACAGCTCGGCTGTGGAACGATTTGCCGGCCTCTGTGTTTCCTCCCTCCTACAACATGGGTCTCTTCAAGACCCATGTCCACTCCTTCCTCTCCTCAAAAACACCCTCCACACATCATCTTCAAAGATGACATAGGCCCTGAGGGAAATTATTTTCCTCAGGGCCTCCTGTGTGGAGTTAATGTAAAAAAAAAGAATCGTGTAACTTCAACGCCTCCTTTGAAAAGTCATTAAAAGTGATGAAAAAATATAAAAAAAATTGATTGCATCAGGTTAGGTTAGGTTAGGTTATGCACTATTTTAAATTTTTTTTAATAAATTTTACTGATTTTTTTAAAGGGGTGTTAAAATCACATGATTCTGAGTTATTATGGAACCCAAAAATACGTATTTCGACTTTGTTAACATCGTTCACATCGATGTCGATGTTCTGTGACACCCCTGAAACGTCACAGTTACACAACCGAATAAAGATACACCCACGGTACACTAGTTTTCCGAACCCTGCCAGCCGAATTAGCTACGAATAACGTAACAGATATAAATTCAGGCAGTAGGTAAGCCGGGTAGGGTAGACGCTTCCTGGAATCAGGGTTGAGACATCTGGAGGCTAACAGGGTGAAAATGGATCGTTAATGGGGTGGCCGTGTCGCTAATTGCTTTTAAAATATGTATAGGCTGTTGATGTTGATATTAGCTTCTTATATAGATTGTTAGGTAACTATTACAGCCTTCCTACGCCGAGATCTTACAGGTACAGAGGGTCCAAAAGCTATTCTTTGAAAGACTGATTGGCTTGGTAAAATCCTTTAAACCAAAAAATCAAAACTTTTTAGGAGACATTAAAAACTAATATTTACAAATTGATAAAACCAATTATATATTTTTGTGAATTTTTTACTTCTGTATTGTTATTTTGTGTTATGTGTAAATTTTATGTTTTTTGAATTCATTTATTTATTTATTTATTTACTTACGCCCATTGGGCTTTTATATTGGGTACATAATGTTTAAAAATTGTTGTTTAAAATAATGTGTTCTTTTATAATTACCGTGATGGTAAAAAAGGCATTAAAAGTATGTTTCTTATCGCTATAATGCTGCAGCTCTTGTATCATATATTAAATATTGTATTATAATATATGTAATATATATTAAATAATGGTGAGACACTCTTGTGATTGTTTCCTCCAAAGTAGTACTCCTACTTTTTTTTGCAACGGGGATTGGTTTCATTTTCTTAACATGTGTGAGGGAGATGCATGATAATGATTGAAGTATCAAAATCACTGGGAAACTTGTTGGTTATAAGTGCAAAGACCTGATCTGACCCGTTCCGACCAGACACGACCCTGTTAAATCCGTGGCGACCCGACATGACCCAACCTAAATCATCCCAACAAACTAACCGAAACCTACCCAAAATAAACTGAACCCAAACCAACCTAACCAACCAACCAAACTAATCCAAAATAAACTCAATCCAACCAAAATCACCTCTCCCAAATCAATTCAAAACCAACTCAATCCTACCCAATCAAAAGTCCCTCTCCCAATTCTATTCAAATCAACCCAAACCAACCCAAAATGAACTCAACTCAACCCAACTCCATCAAAACCATCCCTCCTAATTCAATCTTCAAATCAATTCAAATCTACTCAAACGAACCCAAAACCAACTCTCTTAACTAAAACCACACCTCCCAAATCAACTAAAATCAACCCAAACCAACCCAAAACAAACTCAACACAAACCAACCAAACCAATACAATACCAACTCAAGCCATACCAATCCAAACCAACTCAAAATTAACCCAATCAAAATCTCTCCCAATTCTATCCAAATCAACCCAAGCCAACCCAAAAGCAACTCAACCCAAACCAACCAAACCAAAGCAACCACTCCAACTCAAGCCATATTAATCCAAACTAATCCAAAATGAACTCAACCCAACCTAATCGAATCAAAAAACCCCTCCTAACTCTTTTCAAATCAACCCAAGCCAACCCAAAAGCAACTCAACCCAAACCAACTCAATTCAACTCAACTCAACCCAAACCATATTAATCCAAACTAACAATCAAATCAAAAAACCTCACCTAATTCTTTTAAAATCAACCCAAGCCAACCCAAAAGCAACTCAACCCAAACCAATCAAACCAAAACAACCACTCCAACTCAAGTCATATTAATCCAAACTAACCCAAAATGAACTCAACCCAACCTAGTCCAATGAAGGCACCTCTCTCAATTCTATTTAAATCAGCCCAAACCAACCCAAAAGCAACACAACCCAAACCAACCCAACCTAACCTAAACCACCTCTACCAAATCAACCAAAAAATAGCAAATACAAATATTAAATAGTTCAGTAAATATAGCAGATAAGTGTAAAGAGAACTGAAAACTCACGGACAAAGATCTCTGGCGTCGAACACTTTTCCAATTTTTTCTGATCTTATTTTTCATATAAACGCCACGTTTCTGCTCGCAAATTGTTTTCAGTTGTAACTTTTCAAATATCCATTACAGTATTAAAAAAAACAGAAAATTGAATGTTGAACTCGGCCAAAGTTAGTCATTTTAAAAGTGAATCCTGAAAAATATACCCGATCCTTTTTGACTCGCCGAAGCTCGGATAAAAAACATGAATCCTTAAATCCTTAAAAACCCGTTCTGTTTGCAAAAAAAATACTGTGTATTTTACGATTTTCCACGGAACACGATGAATAATTTTACATAGCGCCGGTTTGCTGTTTTATATACCGTAATATGGGGTGACTTTTGATCGGAGAGCGACTTTGTTCATCGCGAATTCTGCATAATTTTCCACTCAAAAATTACTTGCCTCTTTTCGGAAATACAATGACGCTTCGAAAATAAGTGTCAAATCAGTGAGTTTCAAGTTAAATTTAAACATATTGATGGTTCAATTGTAAAGCTGTTTTTTAGATTGTCATTTACTTATAATCATCACATCATTTTTTGGGGATCGGCGAATCATTGCAAAAAGATTATAAAAAATGTCACTCCACTCCGAAAGGTAAGTTTGATCTCTTTTTGACTTCCTGAACAAAGACACGACTATTTTACATTTTATACATCGAAAGAAGAATCCTAGGAGTGGTGCGAGAGGGAGAGGCATGGAGAATCCATCACAATAATGAACTCTATGACATTTACCAAGCTCCCAGAATCTCTACCCATTTAAGGCTCCAAGGACTTAGATGGGCCGGACATGTGCACCGAATGCCAAGCACACGAGTACCGAAGAAGGTTCTAACAGGACACCCGGGAGGTAAACGAAAGGCAGGCAGACCTAGGCTGAGATGGGAGGATGATGTCAGGAAGGATGCAAGGGAACTACTTCATGTTGCAGATTGGAAGACGACGGCCGAGGACAGAGGGTGGTGGAGGCTTATCCTGAAGGAGCCCAAGGCTCGAAATGGGCTGTAGCGCCATCGAAGAAGAATAATACATCGAAAGATTTTATGAATTTTATTTATTTATATATTTATCAATTTGGGTATGTATGGGTACCGTGGGAGAAATTTTGGTTATAAGCGTAAAGACTTTACCTGATCCGTCTCGACCCGACACTACCCTGTCAGACCCGTCTCGACCCGACACTATCCTGTCAGACCCGTCTCGACCCGACACTACCCTGTCAGACAGACATGACAGACTCGTCCCGACCGGACATGACCCCACATAAATCATCCCAACTCAACCCAAATTAACCCAAACCAACCTAAAACAAACTGAACCCCAAACCAACACAAACCAAACCAAAACAAACTCAACCCAACCAAAATGACCTCTCCCAAATCAACTCAAATCAACACAAACCAAACCAAGACAAACTCAACCCAAACCAAAAAAAAATACTTTCAAAGTTGTAAACTAATAAAGTCACCCCGTTTTATGGTATCCACACCTTTTTCTCCCGCTTCTGAATTCTCAGAACCAAAACCAATCTGTCAGTGTGTTCTCTGAATGCTTCACGAAGTACAAAATTCTCTTTTCCATAATATTTACTCTTTGAGATTATCTTATTTTTATGATCTACTACTATTAACCACTGAACGGATACTCACTAGAAGTGTGATCTGTATCTGATGTCGCCAAACTACGTATTACGCTCTTTCGACTCCTAGGCACTAGACAGGCAAATGAAATCGTTCATATGTTGGAGAAAAAATTTGGAAGAAGTGAACACAAAAAAAAATCAGGTTTCTTGTAGAATGACGTCTAAATACCGGAGTCAATATTTTGACACCAGAATTATTATGGCAATAATTTAATCCATACTAATCAGATAATACATCCATAATCAATCCACAGTCGTTTCACAATCAGTCCATAATCAATTAATAATCATTCCGCAATCACTCCATGATCAATCCACAATTAGTCCACAATCATTCCGCAATCAATCTATAATCAATAATCATTTCGCAATCAATCCATAATCAGCCTACAATTATTCGACAATCTGTACATAATCAACCAATTTTCAATCCGTGAATAATCCACGATCAATCCACAATGCATACGTAAATAATCCATAAATAGTCCATAATCAATCTATAATCAATCAATCATCATTCCACAAATGATCTGTAATCAATCTACTATAATTTATTTATTTATTTATTAGCGCCCTTCTTCGTGGCTTTTACACATGGATGGTAAGAAATATAAAGTATTTATTGTACATAATTGAACTGCCTCAGTAATCATATTTTATGTTTGTTCAAATATAAATTGAAGATATCCACTGACTTGTTATAATTATTTCCCTCCACAAGTATTCTGGGCAAAGAGGAATACATATGGTAGTTAGTCCCAGTTCTGTAGTGAAATAAATCTCGACTTCTGGTATTATCACGTGACAGTCTATCCGCAATCAACACACAATCAATCTATAATCCATTAATAATCAATCTTAACCAATTCATACTCAATATTTACTCAACAGAGGATGAATCCATAATAAATACATAATCAATCCACAATCATTCCACAATTAATCCATAATCAATAAATAATCATTCCACATTCAATCCATAATCAATCTACAATCATTTCATAATCAATCTATAATCAATAATAATTTCGCAATCAATCCATAATGAATCCACAATTATTCGAAACTCTATACATAATCAAATCATTTTCAATCCATGAATAATCCAAAATCAATCCATAATACAAAAATAATTAGTCCATAAACAGTCCATAATCAATATTAAAATGAACGATTATTCCAAAAATAACCCATAATCAATCCACTATTATTCGATAGTCTATACATCTGTCAACCCATAATTAATCTACAATCCATCCATAATCAGTCCATAATTTGGAAGTTTAGTCTTTTGACACCCATTTTTAAAAAAGGAAATAAGAGCGACGTAACAAACTATAGGCCAATATGCACCATGTCTACATTACCCAAACTCTTTGAAAGCCTGGTACTAGACAAATTAATATCCCAAATCAATCACACCATCTCACCGCTTCAACATGGATTTATCAAAGGAAGATCAACCCTGTCCAATTTAATATTATACACGAATGACATTGTTAATGCCCTGACTTCATCACATCAAACTGATTCCATATATACTGATTTCAGTAAGGCATTTGATAAGGTTAACCACAGACTCTTATTACGAAAACTGAAGTTGTTGGGAATGAGAGGGAGTATTTTGGAATGGTTTAAGAGTTATCTATTGGGAAGGTACTTAGCGGTCAAAGTTGATTCGTTTACTTCTTATACATTTGCTGCCTCGAGTGGGGTACCACAGGGATCTCATTTGGGCCCGATATTATTTTGCTTATTCATAAATGACATAGTTAATATTTTTAGTAATGTTAAAGTCCTATTATTTGCTGATGATCTGAAGATTTACAGAACAATTAGAAACGATGACGATCGCGCCATTCTGCAGTTAAACCTGAACAAACTATGCGCGTGGTGTTCTGTCAATGATTTACAACTAAATATTGGTAAATGCCAGATTATTAGTTTTTACAAAGGTAAAAATCCTTTTAACTTTTCTTATGATATGAATGGTGTTAATCTTCTTCGTGTATCGCAGATTCGTGATCTTGGTGTTATATTCCACGAGAGTCTACAGTTCAATGTACACATCGATGAAATAACAAGTGATGCAATGAGAATACTAGATTTTATCTTGAGAATGGGGGCAAATTTTAAAAGTATGTTAACATTAAAACATCTGTATTGCTCACTAGTACGAAGCAGATTAGAATACAATACCTCTGTATGGTCACCATACTACAATGTTCATTCTCAATCATTGGAAAAGGTTCAAAACAAATTTCTTCGGTACATCAATTTTAAAATGAAAATTCCAATCGAATTTATAAATTATAATTACTTGCGCGCTGAAACCAGACTTCTTAAATTATCAGATAGAAGAGTGTTAATTGATTTATTATTTTTATACAAAATTATAAAATCTTTAATTGACAGCCCTAATTTGTTGGAACTAATTTGCATTAGCATACCCGCTAGACAAAATCGTAGTAAGGATATTTTTAAATGCAACAATAAAATCAACACTAATTACTCTATATACTCACCAATTCCAAGAATCCATAACCTTGCGAATAAATACTGCGAATCTATAGATATATTTAGTATTGAGAGTTTTGAATGTTTCAAAAATCAATTAATCTCGATTCTATCTGCTAATAATTAACTTATTATTTTTTTGTTTTTCTCATAAAATATTTTCTCATCTAAAACCTCACCAGTAAAATGTATACTTACTTTATAATATTCTTGCGGTTCTATTTACACTTTGTTCTATGTCAGGTCTTATTATTAATAATATGTACAAATATTTAAAGCTGAATTGTTTTAGTTTTTTGTAAGTACAACTTGTACTATTTCATTTCATTTCTTTTTTATGTTGTAATATTCTTTACCTAATGAGTCAATTGCATTCATATTTATTCTGTTTTATTGATTATGTAATACATGTAATTAATATTGTTAATTATATATTTGCTTCTTTTCTTGTAAAAGCCCACTAGGGCGTTAATAAATATAAAATAAAAAAAATAAAATAAAAAAATAATCAATCCACAATCATTTCACAATCAATCAATAATCAATCCATCATCAATCATAATAATCAGTTCACGATCATTTGACAGTCTTTCCATAATCTATACAATATAATCAAAACTATAAAATCAATACCTCATCTAGTAGACTTTTAGTAGATTTAGGCAGAGGAACAAGATAATTAACGACCCTCAACACGAGTGACAAACTTCAAGTTATATTAGAAATGAATTTGAAAAGCCAAAACATTAGTTCTGCTACTCAACCAAAAACACATTTTTCTATCAATTCCCTAACTCTATCGAATTTCATCACCTTCATCCCCTTATCCTATTCGGGTCGGGGATCACTGCATCGACAAGGCTCCCCCATACGTCCCTGTCTTGTGCTGACTGTTCAGCCTCCGTCCATGGCAGTCCCATCCTCTCCTCACACAGTTTCTGGAGTTGCCTGGCCCGTCTGTGTCTGGGGCAGCCCACTGGACGTCAACCCTCTGGAATCGCACTTAGTATTTTCCTCGGAATTCGGTCATCAGACATTCTTAGTACATGCCCAAACCACCTCAGGTGCGATTTTTCTATGAAGAGTAGCAGTGGTTCAATGTTTAGATCGTCTCGGATCTTCGAGTTTCTTATATGATCCCATTTCGTAACCCCTGCCACTCCTCTCAACTACCTCATTTCGGCAGCTTCGACTCTAGAGCGTGTTCGTTCCTTCCGCTTTCCTTATCACTGAGCTGTAGAGAGGACGCAACACACCGCTTGCCGCACTAATTATTCGATCAATTTCTCCGTCTTGCCGTCCATCGCTGGAGAATTCAACCTCGAGGTATTTTAATCTGTCCACCTGTTTCAACCGAGTCCCATTAGCGAGTATGTTATCTATCAAATTTATATTCGACTAGCTGGTTCCTGCCATGCGTTGCTATGCCATTCAAAGAAATAAATTGACTCTCCCTTCTTATCCTCTCCCGTGCGTCCCCGTTCTCTTCCACCTTCCCGCCTTCCCCCTCTCTCGTCTTTTCTCACGAACCCCACCTTCCCCCTACCTTTCCTCCCACCTGCAAAAATATATGAAATTCACACATTTTCATTTATACAAATTTCATAACGCCAGAGCTTACCATTATTTACAGCCTTTGTTACTCGCTGATAATGTAGCTTTCTATTGGTGAAAGAATTTTTAAAATCGGTTGAGTAGTTTCGGAGCCTATTCAATGCACACAAACAAACAATCAAATCTTTCCTCTTTATAATATAAGTACAGATAAATACATTACCTATGTAATGACAATCTTTAATTCTTCTTCTTCTTGTGCCCTATCAGGTTGCCCCGACGTTGGCGATCACTCTGGAAAATATCTCTCTATCTTTTGCTGCCCGGAATAGCTCCTCCGCACTTCTGGTGCCGGTCCACTCTCGTATATTTTGTAGCCAACACACTTGTCTCCTCCCAGGCCCTCGGCGACCTTCTATTTTTCCTTTCAATATTAATTGGAGCAAGTGATACTTTTCCCCTCGAAGTATGTGACCCAGATATGAAATTTTCCTGACTTTTATTAATGTGAGCAGTTCTCTCTCTGCTCTAGCCCGCCTGAGAATTTCTACGATGGTGATTATGTCGGTCCATAGAACCTTGAGCATTCTCCGGTGAAGCCACATTTCAAAAGCCTCTAACCTGTTCATGGTATTTACTTTCAAGGTCCATGTCTCACATCCATACAGCAAGACTAACCACACATAACACTTTAACATTCTCTGCCTTAGTTTTAAATTGAGGTTGTCATTGCAGAAGAGGGATTTCATTTTCCTGAATGCTGTTCTTGCTGCCTCAATTCTGCACTTAACCTCTACATCTGGGTCAAGAGTCTCCGTGAGAATGCTGCCGAGGTATCTAAATCTTGCCACCTTTTCGACATTGCAACCATTAAATTGTATCACTAATCCAGCGTGATCTAGTCGTCCAAATGTCATCCATTTTGTTTTATTGACATTGATTGTTAGGCCCAGTTGCTCACCAAAATTATTAACTAGATTTAATAGATCTTCCGCATATCTTATGTTATACTCCGTTGATCTTCAAACCCTTCTCGGTATTACTTAGGGCTCTTTTAAAGACATAGTTGGAATAGAGATTAAACAGTAGTGGCGACAGGATACAACCTTGTCGTACTCCACGCTGAATGGCGAATGCATTTTTTTTTTTTTTTTTTGACTGTCCAACTAGGAAGGACTCCCGTTCTAGGAAAGCATTAGATCTCTCATTCCCATGTCTTATTTCTGTTATTTGGAACCAAAACAGGTTTTTAATGATATTCCGGTTTTGGTGTCAATGTTACAATCCGCAAGCATTTTAATTAGGTCAGCATGTTTTACCCTGTCAAATGCCTTTTCGTAGTCAATAAAACAGGCGAAGACTTCCTTTCTTTGGTCACGAAAGTACGTCGTAGTAGTACACTTTTGCAGTAGTACGTCGACAGACAATAATGCTTCACGCGTACCAAACGCGTTTCTGAAGCCAAACTGAGTGTCATCCTAGTCCTGTTCGCACTTATTGCGTATCCTGGCATGTATTATTTTAAGGAATAATTTAAGGACGTGACTCATCAGGCTTATCAATCGATGTAGGGTATTGTTTTTTAGGCAATGTCACCTATGTAAGGACAATCTTTATTAAGAATATTTATTTGATTTATTAATTAAGAGTATTGATACGTAGCCCTTACAAAAACACCGTTAAAATGCACCCCTGAAGTCAATTCTTCGTCTGAATTTCCCGATACGAACCCCCTCCCCGTATCTCTAAACCTAATCCCGCCGAACAGATTGCAGTGTTTATGGCCCTGGGAAAAATAATAAATTAGATCATTGGCCATTGCTTGTTCCACGTATGTGGCGGTATTACCTTCGGAGTAATGTAAGTTCCAATGTTGTTGGAAATGTTGGCTTGGATTTTAACTGCGTTTTCTTCTGAGCGGTAGTTCCCTAACAATATCTTGGCTGCTTTCTTTTCGAATGATTCAAAGTTCTAACGAATTTATTTGTAATTGTTCTAAAAGGCGTCTCGGATAAACGAAACTGCGTGTGTTTGTTTGTTTCACGCATAAATCAATAAACCAATTGTAAAAATTTTGTCACCAATAGAAAGCTAAATTATATGCGAGTAATATAGGCTAAATATAATGGTTAGCTCTGGCTTGTAAACTTATATTCTTATGTATTTTTTTGAACATACTCCACTTACTGATATGAATTGCATATTATTGAGACCAAATCACGGAACCGTATTCCTAGATACTTCTTACATATAAGTTACAAAAGATTCTGACGCTACTGAGGTTCTTGAACGATTTAGTGATGAAATTAAAAATATTTAATCTATACTAATATTATAAATGCGAAACTGCGTGTGTTTGTTTGTTACGCTTTCACGCATAAACCAATAAACCGATTTTAAAAATTCCTTCACCAATAGAAAGCTACATTATATGCGAGTAATTTCTGTTGTATATAATGATAAGCTCTGGCGTTATGAAATAATAAATATTAATATATTAAATTTATTATACGTTCTCTGTCGCTAACAAGGCGAGTTATTGCTAACGTCAGAAAACAAATCGTTGCCGCGGAAGCGATGTTGATATATTTGCGGGAAATCGTAGTTAATATTTATCTTTCTGAATCTCCGAAATGTTTGTACGCGTAACTTCCGAACGACTGCACCAAATGGGATAATTTTTTTTTTACTACTGGTGAGCTCTGGCATTATGAAATTTAGGTGGCACGCAAGCTGTTTGAAAACTGAATGTTCCGGAAATGAATGTATGGAATGCGGGAGGGGGGAGAGAGAAAAGGGGGGGGGGAGGGGTAATTGATAAATGCAAAGCGCTACATTAAATTCCCCCTAATACCATGCGAGCGAAGCCGCGGGTAAAAGCTGGTATATTAATAGGGGACACCTATTGACTTTTTCTACAATAAGTCTAAATAAATTTGCAATTTTGAGAAGCAGGTATATGTACCGCCGACGAGGTACATTTATTTATTGGATAGCCAATACCTCTGCCACAGGTTACCCCAAATGGTTCGTTACGTTTGGTGACTTAGCACGGGTGCCCAGAATTATGGGGTTCATTGATGGCCTCCGTAGTCGAGGGGTAAGGCTCTTGACTCGCAACCCGAAGGTCGCAGAATCAAATCCCGGCGTGAGCAAAAAAATTTTATTTTCTTAATTTGTGTTATTTCATAATTAATTAATTTTAAATAATATATAGTATATTTGCGGCACATTTCAGGGTGGAAAATACTCTCAGTATCACCCTAGTGTAGGACCGCTATTCAGAATTGAAACGTTGCTGGAAATGGTTTGCTAGAAATGGCGACTAGATTTGAATAGCCAGGTACTTCTCCATTTCCTTTCCCTCCCCACTATCTTCAGCCTCACAACATACCCCAATTGGGGATGCCATAGTTTCATTGGCTCCAGACGAAAGTAGCTGGGACTCTTGAGCGGTATTCACATAAAAAAATTGAGAGAGGTTTTTCCAGAACTTGGCAGCGGACGCGTCTGCACATCAAATGCGTAGCAGGCCGGGTCTGGAGAGATTGGTTGTGGGAGACCTTTTGACCTGTCTAGCCAGACTCTCACGGAACATCGCCTTGGACCGCAGCGGGAGGGCTGGATTCATTCGTCTATTACTCCTGAACACACTGACCCCTAGATTCCTACCCATCCCTCATACTATTTTCCTTTCCAAAACTTCCACTCCTTTTTCTGGAAAGACCCCCCAGCATTCCCAAAGATGACACATGCCCTGAGGGGAATATTTTCCTCGGGGCCTCTTGTATGGGGCTAAAGTAAATAAAATAGTGAATTTAAATAAAAATAAAATAAAATTGAAGAAAATGAAATAAATTTTAGGTTAAATCTTCAAAAAATTATTTAAAAAATTATTCCATTAAAATTGATTACACAATATTTTTTACTAGAGTTAGCTAAACTTAACCTAACCTAATCTTTACAATACGATTCCTGGATAATTTTTTCTTGGGAAAACAAAGAAAACTTCGTTTTAAATAAAAATAATTTATTGTGGGTATTAATATTATTATCTCCATTAATAATGTCTGTTTTTCTTTTAATTATTTCCTGTTATGACACAAGACGTAGCTCATTATAGAAATAACAGTAACATAACAAAACAATACACGAAACACATTAAAACTGCGATAAAGCAAATTGCACTGAAATTTTATATTTTTTTTTATCTTTCGTACATAATTAATCCGTGGGAATTTAATTTCAAACCAATTTGACATCTTCGTGACAATTTTGTAGAAATATTTTCTTTGTTTTTCAATAATTAGAAATTTTCAACGTTGCTTTGGTCTCCATACTACGCAATTCATAGCAGTAAAGTGGAGTGTGTTAAAAAAATACATTTGAACACTGTTTTTTTTGTTATTTATTTTTGGGGTGTTATGCCGTGTTTCGCTACCCTGATGATGGACACTGTAACGCTGTCCAAAACCTTGGCTAAAAAAGGAGGTAGCGAAACACGGCAGAACAACCCAAAAATAAATAACAAAAATACTTTTGGCCGTGAAAACCTAAAAACATACCATTTGATCATCGGGATCGAGGTAACAATGCTTATACTGAAAGACTTAAGGCGGCGCTCTTCGGCTGAAAAAGAAGAAGATGGAGAGATATGTAATTACGAATGTTGGACAGAGCGCGCTAATATTTTAAGTGAAAATTGCGAAAAAGCTTAATAAAACACGACTCGTTTAAAATAGAGCAAAAATCTCGTGAAACGTATCTTAAGTATCATTTAAAGAAACATTGTGAATTTTTTCACAAATATAACTTGTAAAATAAAAGAAATAGACTTGTTTTAATAATTTTCGGAGCATACTTTGCGATTTTTTTCTATCGAGGGAATTTCATATAATTTGCGTTTCCGCGTGGAACGTATCTAAATCACATATATTTTTTCAAGAGCTTAAAAACTTCAAATGTTTAAGGGAGATATGTAAGAAATCGGTCGAATTCGAATATCGGAGGCTTAATCATTGTAGAAAAGTCTCAGAAGTTTTAAGAATGTACGTATTTCATTTAGTTTGGTGGAAAGCAAGGTGGGAGGGAGGGGGGTTCGGGGGTAGAAAGGGGAACGAAGGAGAGAGGGGGGGGGGGGGTTGCGGGAAGGACGACAAGGGAGGGGGGAAGACGGAGTAGGTGGAAGGGGAATTCGGGAGGGTGGAGGGGAACGCATGAAGAGAACGATGGCGGGAACTAAGACGCGAGTGGTGGTGGATTGGGAGGAGAGGATGGGATTGCATAGGATACACAGTAGCGGTAGGGGATAGTAAGGGGTAAATTTGGAATGCTTTTCGCACGGACAGCTGTACGTGGCCCGGTCACACATCGGAAAACCTTCTTATTTATTCGTGTACGCACCAGACAGAAAAATAATTTAAAAAATATAGTGCCTACAAAAGCACTTCAACAAACAGAATTAAAACAAGAACACTTTCTTTCTCTGAGTGGCATTGCAACGCATGCCGGGTACTCGTTAGTAAGCACATAAATATTGTTTATTGTGTTTAATATATTATATGTATTTAGATCCGTTTATCCCACAAATAAAAACCCTTTCACAGCGTGAAACTGCGGCACGTGCATTATGTAAATTCTCGTTTTATTATTGCGTTTTAAAAATGTTTATGAGACAGATTTTGTAATGCACGGCACACCATGGTGACATAAAATTAAATAATTTATATAGCCGTGGTCGAGCTGTTGAAATTCTCGACTAAGAATCCAGAAGTCACAGATTTGCATTCCGGCGAAATTATAATTATTATAAAATTTTCATTTTTTGAGCATTATTTACCAATTTCAAACCTAAAACGAATAATATAAAGATAGCAGCCAATAAAACATACGTTAAGAAAAATTAAGATAGTGTGGGTGGTTATTAGTCGAAGTATGATACAGTTAAAAATGACCGAATTGGATATTGACACCTTGGTGCAGTGGTGCCGATATCTTTTTGTGATTTTCTGTTTCCTGATTTTCAACTGAATTTCGCTTAAAGCGACGCTTCCCAGTTCAAAAAGAAGAAGATGGAGAGATATTTAATTACGAATATTGGACAGAGGGCGCTAATATTTCCAATGATAAAATTGAAGCGAAAATTGTGAAAATGCTTAATAAAACATAGCTCGTTTAAAATAGAGCAAGAATCTCGTGAGAGTTGTCTAAAACAACGTTCAAAGAAACACTGTGAATTTTTTCATACAAACTTGTTAAATAATAGAGACAGGCTTGAAAATAAAAGTTTTCAGAGCATACTTTGCGATTTTTTTCTATCTAGAGAATTTCATATAATTTGCGTTTGGTCGTAGGGGTTATATAGATATTTTCAAAAATAACATATATTTTTTTAAGAGCTTAAAACTTCAAATCTTCAAGGGAGATATGCAAGAAATCGGTAAAAATTCGGGTAGAGGCTTAAGTACACTGACTTCATTTAATTGAATAATATAATGCTGGTAAAATAAACGAATTTATTCACAGTGTCAGTCACTTGGCTGGGTGACCAGTGACGATGTGGAAGAAAAAAAAATTGTTTGAAGAAAAAATAATTGAAAAAGAAGATGTCAAAAAATTCATCGGAGACCAAAATTTTTTAATTTTTTTTTACTCCAAATAACGCGAGGATCACTGGTTAAAGTAAGTCAAGTACGTCCCTAAACACCCTGTATATAATATATTCATAGTCTGCGAAGGAAAATATGTCACGAGCAAACATTATTGACCAAAAATTGGGAACTTTCTACATTTTTTTTATTTTTTATATAAATACCGCACAAGAGTCCCAACCTTCTCCCGTCTGAGTGAGACTATGGCATCCCCAATTGGGGTATGTTGTGAGGCTAAAGGTAGTGGGGAGGGGAAGGAGATGGAACAGAGGAAGGTGGGAAGTACCTGGCTATTCAGATCTGGTCACCAAACACGGCTGAAGCCGTTTCAAGTAACGTTTCAATTCTGAACGGTGGTCTTACACCAGGGCGATACTGAGAGTATCTTCCACTCTGGAACGATTATTTTAAATGAATGAATTGTGTAATAACACAAATCAATCAATAAAATTTATTTGCCACGCTGGGATTCAATCCCGCGACCTTTGGAATGCGAGTCAAGAGCCTTACCGCTGGACTACGCCGGCCGTCATCGAGCTGGGCTCACTTATTTGATTTAAAAATATTTTATTTATTTATTTATAGAACACATGTAACATATTAGTGCCACTTACATAAATAATATTAGATCACCATACTAGGCGGCTGCCTGTCTCATGTTTTCTTAACTTTTTCATTCGCTACGTTTGGTGATGTAGCAGTGGTGTCTGGGTTCATGGGGTGAGGTTTGTCTACGTCTTGGCTGCGAATGCGTTTGCCTTTCTACTGCATGGCGAGCCGGATCGGGAGAGACTAGTTGAGGGAGACCTAACCTAGCAGCCGGACTTTTTCGACCCATCGTCCTGCATGGGAGCCATGCTTCCCACGCAGAACCTCCATTCATATTCATATCGTGGGAGGGATGGATTGATGACCGGCGTGGTCTAGCGGTTAGGCTCTTGACTCGCAATCCAAATGTCACGGGAACATAAAAGTTATGGATTAATTTGTGTTATTTCACAATTAATTCATTAAAAAAAATTATGGTATTTGCGGCACGTTCCAGAGCGGAAGATACTCTCAGTATCGCCCTGGTGTAAGACCACCATTCAGAATTGAAAAGTTGCTTGAAATGGCTCTAGCCGTGTTTGGTGACCAAATCTGAATAGCCAAGTACTTCCCCACCTTCCTCTCAGCTCCTTACCCTCCTCACCAGCTTCAGCCTCACAACATACCCCAATTGGGGATGCCATAGTCTTACTTGCTCCAAACGGGAGTAGTTGGGACTCTTGTGTGTTATTCATTAAAAAAAAAGGTAAATGTCCGTCACTCCTTGAAAGATTGATCCCTAGCCAGGAATGGCAGGAGACCATATTTGTCCCAACTCACATGCGTCTTGTATAAATCGCTGTTACTCAATTACTATCAGAGTGAGAATTATATTCTAAACAGTATTAAAAAGGCAAAACACCACGCTTTGTGGTCTAATCTAAGAATAAGGACGAAAAAAGTAAAATGTTCACCCCAAAAATTGCTACTTTGAGAATTTTTTATCAATTATTTTTATATGAAAAGGCAAAAAGTGAGGTGACAGTAATGTTTATAACACATTTATCTAATAAAATACGTATGCGTTTTAATTTTTTTTCGTTATTAGTAATTTTAGTTAGAAAAAGCGTGAAGTGAGCCATTTTTAAAACTTTTTTATGTTTGCAGGCAAAATTTTTATGTTTCAAAAATTATATGTTTATTTTGAATTATAAAATTTGAAAGCATATTTCACCACCTTTCAAAAACAATTTTTAGTTTTAAGATATGTTCAGAAATATTCCATTTATTTGCATTTTATTGTGAAGGGGAAATATTTTAACCATCTGAAAAAGACGCCAAAATTCTGAAGGGCTAGATTACCAGCCTCCCCTCATATCTTTTTCCTTTCCAGAACGACCTCTTTTTCCTTTCCCTAAAAATACCCTCCACGCGGATGACATGGGCCCTCAGGGATTTGTTTTCATCTGTGGAGCTAACCAGAGGCGGTCCGTGACAAAATTTGCCAGCAGTGCATTTAACAAAAAATTGGTAGCATTAACACTGGAAATATAATTGATTGATTCACAGATTCGCGAAAACCAACATCAAGTTGTAATAGTATATCAACTTGACAACCAACTGAATTGCAATACCTAAGTTATTTATATATGTGCTTGGGACTATGCAAAAAATAGAAAACAAAAAAAATGTGTTCAAACGATCACATTCACAAAGCCAATATGCTTTCGAATACTTAATACTTTGTTTTAAAAACTCTATTCACAGTTTTTTTTTTACTTAACCTTACAAACTTGTATTATATTCAGCAATGGTTTTGGAGGGCCATTATTTTTCAAAAACAATTAATTTATTCACTCATTTTTAAATAAGATTTTACAGAGCAAAACTATAGAAAAACCATTAAAATGATGTCAATACTGATCACTATCAGTATCAGTGATCTGCCAAAAGCTTGAATTCGCCGCCCCGGTGCGCTGGTAGCGCTAATACATAACATTGTTAATAAGTTGTAAATTCGTTAGTCCTAACTAATTCATTCCAAACGTTCGGTTCCATGTCACGCATGTGTAAGGTTTTGTCATAAATCAGAATGCCTCTCCGCTAGTGCACGCGTGCGTCATATATCTTCACTACTCTAACACGTCAATTTCCGATATGGGTCTCTACCTGTCTTGCTCATTTCACGGGCCCAGCCTCTGAACACCGTCCCAGTAGAAATATCACTTCATGTGACGTCACGTCTGGGCATAACGAAAGATGCACGGTGCACGCATTGCTTTTTCGTACGCACGGGAGTCTAGGTAGTGTATTGGTAAGAATTTTGTAACGAATTGGCGGGAATTCTTCGTGAGTAGATGTACGAATTTACACTTCTGACGTTTGTCGATATTCGGCAGTGCATTGCACAAATGCACTAAGGCAGGAGGCGCCTCTGGAGCTAACTTAAAAAAGTATTTTTTAGCTATCAAGATCTTCACTGCAACTTTTTCGCTCTCCGCTACAATTGTCGCAAGAGATTACCTTTCTCGCTTTTGTCACGACTTAGCGCAAACAGCTTTGTGACTCTCTCCCTTGCATACATACCGCGTTACGTAGGTACACACCTCCCCACGTGAGCTGTTGGTGTAGGTAGCGTCAGACCTGGCCAATGCTCGGGAGAACTATGTTTCTCTTAGAACTGTAAAGAGGAATTGAAAACCTTTTTTTAACGTTAACACTACCAGTTACTTTAGTTAATTAGACATTAAGAAACAATGACCAAATTAAAATACGAAATAAAGAATTAAATTGAAAATATAGGACGTCTCACTATCGCAAACATCTGTAAAATAAATCACACGTGGATGCGAATATCAATTTACATACAACTTACCTAAATATTCATACAATATTCATTCCGACAGCATTGAGAAGACATACGTTCCTGAGGTTTATAAACTATAAATTGCATATTCCTGTACAAAATATTGATTATAATTACCTACTGGATAAAATGTCCCTATTAAAACTTTCAGAAAGAAGAGTTAACACAAATATAATATTATCACATAAAATACTGCATTACAAAATTGAATATCCTTTATTACTTCAGTTAATCAACATCCACATTCCCAAATCTTCCCAAATATTCCCAGATCTTGCCGACATTTACTACCCTTTTACTTTAACAACACCAGGACACTCTCTTACCAAAAATTCCCCGATTCCGAGACTTCACAATCTCGGAAATAAATATTCTGATCTTGGAGATATATTTCACTTTAAGAATAACCAGTAAAAACATTGTTTATTCCAATTCTTTTATAAAGCCAGACACAAATAGTCGTGGGCAATTTTTGTTTATATTGAATATCTTTTGACTGTGTGACTTCTTATAATTTTTAGCAATGTATTATTTTATTTGGTATTATATGCTATTGTTGTAACATTTTTTCATTACATTATATTTTTTTTATTGTTTTAGTTTTAAAGTATTTAAAAGTACTGTGATATTTAACTTACAAACAAATAATGTAAAAACCCACCAGGGCGCGTAATAAATAAATAAATAAATAACTAATAAGTTTCAACAATAAAAAATTAAAGCAATTATATAAGATAATAAGATTTACCCAAAAAAAATGATGTACGAAAATGGATACAACTTTGTACTCGTAAGGCATCGAATATTTAAAGAGAAGATTTTATAAAAGAACAAAAAAAAAAATTTATTATCAGAAGATAGAATCGAAGATAGTTGCCACGAAATATAACTAGTTGTCCCCGAAGGGGTGTGCAGAGGGGATGAACCGCCAAATAACAAAAGTATAAACAAACTTTCATTCAAATACCAGAAGCAACCAGTCAGTGGTTGAGTGGACATCGCGTTTGGGTTTCACCCGGGCGTCCCGTGTTGGATTCCTCGGCTGACTAAGTCCTCCATCACAACACAAGCCACATTTTCGGCTATAGTAGTAGGAGATTTTCAAACATTGTTGGGTTATTCGTAGCTCGGGAATATTTGTCTTTCTTTAAAAAAAAATATATATTAAAAGTACAACAATTCGACACTGTAAATAAATTCGTTTGATATCCATGCCCACTTATTATGAAGAATGTTTTTAAAGTCAATTTTATATTTGAAATTGGTAAATAATATGGGAGGCGGGAATGGGTACCGCCGCCCCGGGAACCATTTACTGTCATAGGTCACCTGAAGTGGTTTGCTACCTTTGGTGACTTGGCAGGGGTGGCGTTTGTCTAGGTCTTTCGTCTAGAACTACATTTTTTTTCATTTTTCCTTAAAAAGACCCCGAACTACAAAAAAATAGAGCTTTCATAATAACATTTAAAAAAAAAGAGAAATTTTATATCAGATCTTGTTAACACGTTATTTAAGGCGAAGCTTCCCGGCCCAAAAAGAAGAAGATGGAGAGATATGTAATTACGAATGTTGGACAGAGCGCGTCAATATTTTCAATGCCAAAATTGATGCGAAAATTGGGAAAATGCTTAATAAAACATGACTCGTTTAAAATAGAGCAAAAATCTCGTAGAAGGTATCTTAAGTATCATTTAAAGAAGCATTGTGAATTTTTTCACAAATATAACTTGTAAAATAATAGAAATAGGCTTGTTTAAAATGATTTTCGGAGGATACTTTGCGATTTTTTTCTAAGGAGGGAATTTCATTTAATTTGCGTTTCGGCGTGGAACGTATCTATATATTATCTTAAAAAATAACATATTTTTTTAAGAGCTTAAAAACATCAAATTTTTAAGGGAGATATGTAAGAAATCGGTCAAAATTCGGATAGCGGCGGCTTAACAAATTATTCACAGAATTATTAAATTTATTTTGCAAGTTTTTGTGGCGGCTCTAGTGCCAATGGTTGCCCTGGACTGACGTAGAAGGCAGGGCTATAAGCCTGACAAAATGCATCCCGCTCGGCCTCTTGTTGTCGACGCTCTTTGTAATGTAAATAATAGGGCTGCACACACGTCACATTACAACGAGAAAAATCACGGGATATTATGTTAATACTTCTAGTTAGTTAATAAATAATGTTTTCTTGATAAAAAAACACAGACCCTTGAAAAATAAACACAACATGCTTTTATTTTATTTTGTGATATATTTTTGGGGTATTATAATCGATCACGGAAATTTGATATGCTGGAAAGGACAAAATGTTATTTGTTCAGGAGAGCGAAAAGAAAGTTTTTTTTAATTTTTTCAAAAAATTATGCTTCCTTTTTTATTTATTTTATCAAGTTCTCCATAAAACAGTTATACACCAGAATATTATGGGGAAGGTTACAAAATTTAAAGAAAAAAAAGTGTATGAGGGGCAGTTTCACTATCTTGTGACGTATGTCAGAAGATAATTACTGAATTCTCTGAAGGTGACATTGAAGATGTCGATGTTCAATACAAATTCATTTAGCAGTTAAATTGCTCTTTTTAATGGCGCATTTTGATAGGGAGAAATTCTTGCTTTCGGAGCATAAAAAAGTGCGTGGGATCTCCCACGAGTGTACGCGTTGGGTACATATATGTTAATCTCCTTCAACATGGGCGGATTCAGTATAATGCCGGAGATTAGCTTAAAAAAGTGCTTACACAAAAATATTTTTCGGCGGGCTTCTAATGTGTTAAGATCGAGTATTCCTGATAAAAACAACGATGGATACAGGAATGGGTAGTATGTATATTCCCTCATATAAAGGTAACGCATAATCCTTTTTTGAACTCTTTCTATTTCTAGGATATGGTTTTGTTCAGAGGGAGCCCAAATAATGGAGCTATATTCCAAAATGCTGCGGACAAGTGCTTCAAGTACGAAGAACAAATCCAAGCATTTTGTAGACTTATGTAATGCATTTTAATTATAAAACTAGTTGGTTCCCTGCATGCGTTGCAATACCATATTCAAAGGAATACATTGTTTCTCCCTACATGTCTTTTCCCATGCGTCCTGTTCCTCTCCTACTCCACCATCCCGCCAACCCCCTACCGCGTTTCATATATTCAGTCCCATTATATTCAGTTTTCAAACAGTTTTCACAATTTTTTTGTATATTATAAGATCAATCAATTAAATTTGGTACTGTTACCTATTTAATACCTATAAGTCTTAGTTACTGAGTATTTCAAGCAAATTCATTAATTTAAAGAGTTTAATAGTTCAATTAACGAAAAGTAGGCCTCAACCGCAAACGCACACTCCTCATTATTTCAACGCATGATGGCGATTAAACTGTGCCGAGACAAAACTTTATAGTTCCGCCTCTCTAACGAGATCACTAGCGCTCCGCTACTAGGTACATCAACCGACTGAATGGCGCGCATTTTAAAAAAGGAAGTTATGCTGCCGCACCCTGTATATAGGTGATCAAATTTTTATACTGAAAACCAATGATTTTTCATTATTTTTAAAACATTACTTTCTTAAATTTGCTCTAATTAGGAAAACCTCCTGGCTTCAGTTTTGGGGATGCTGTACGAAGGGTTTGCTTTAAGCGTTCTATTTAAAAAATATATATATAATCTCCTTAAACCTAGGTTTTTTTTTAACATTTGCTCCAAACAAAAGCCTCGGAGGAAAATATTTCCCCCCCATACTTACGTCATCTTTGGGGATGCTATGTGGAGGGTCTTTTTACGAAAGGAAGGAGAGGAAGTTCTGGGAAGGAAAAGGGTATTAGGAGTGGGTAGGAGTCTGCGTCAGTGTGTCCAGGAATGACGTACGTATGAATCCATCCCTCCAACTACGGTGCAAGGCGATGTTCCGAGAGAGTATGGCTGGAGATGTCAAAAGGACCCCCTCAACAATTGGTGGGCAGACGCATACCCCGCCAAGACCCGGACAAATCTCAACCCATGAATTCGGGCACCCCTGCTAAGTCACCAAACGTATCAAATCACTTGGAGTGACCTACGGCAAAGGTGTTTGTTATCCAATAAATGGTTCCCGGTGCGGCGATACCCATACCCGCCTCCCAAGAGACCAAAATGTAAGTTTTAAATCTCATAATATTAACAAGAACCAAAAGTAGAACAAAGTTATTTTGGAGATTTTTGGCAGCCCTTGTTCGCGACCCACATCCCCAGTGGACTAGTGGCACTTTGCAAAAGAGCAGCAGGATTGCATTGTGTGCTGCAGCGGGCACAAGGGTTTAAATGCATTTTCTCGCTGCACTTACAAACAAGGCTATTTGCACAGAAAGAAAAAAAACATTTTGCTTGTTATTTTCTTAAACGCTTACAGATTTCTGAGATTTTCATTTTAATTTTGCAATTTCAGATATTGTTAATGTAATTTATAAAAATCAAAATATGCTTGTTTGTATGTACCTTTGTATGTGAGTTGTCTATGTATTACTTAAGTATTAAGAATGGGAAATGTTTGAAACTTTCATAATTGTAACAATAACGTTGTTATCCAAATTTTATTTAAAAATATATATTTGCAGTAGCGTCAAAATCCAGGGAGGAAATACGTTTGTATTGACAAAACGCCACCCGGACTTCCTCTTAAACTTTGTGCTGTGAATGGTTTTTTAATCTGCTGTGAAGTAACTTAATTAAAAAATACCATAAAATTAAAATAACATAAATATCCAGGGGATATAGGATTTTAGCAAAGATTTCTGAGAATATTTGGAGTTTAAAAAGTAGATGTCATTTTTGCCGATGATATTTTTTTCTAAAACAAAATTATCTAAATTAAATAAAATTAACAAATTTTTAAAATTAAAATTAAATTATCAACCGCGACAATTATCAGAAGGATTTAGATAGACAAATGACATGTGTTATCGACTCTGATACAGAAACCGCAAAGGCGGGGCTTGTGACTTTTTGAACTTTCTCGAGACTCGAGTGTGACCAGTGTATGTAAAACAATGATACCAATACAAAAATAGTTAACTAACTAACTTAACTAACGTCACATACCGAGTCGCTACAACGTATTGCTGGAACGAGACGGAGTGTTTATCACGTGACCCGCTCGCCCTTTTTAAAGCAGATTGACTAATATTCCATCGAAATAATATATTACCTGCCTATTACAAGTTCACACTCAATCATCCATGGTTCCCACTTCTTATTGATTCTATGTGTGTTCCCTGGTTGACAAATTTGCTCAATAGTGAAGTGAAAAGTTTTGTGAGTTAGTTGTGGTTGTGGAATAATTGTAGTTTTGTGGAGTTTGACAGGAAGGAAAATCAATATTTATTAGTTGCGTAATTGGGAACAACCGAACACAGAATTTATAATTTTGTTCAGAAATTTTGGATCATTAATAATTCGTGATTCTGTCAGAGTAGTTTTTTAATGAAATATATTTGTGAGCTGTTTTAACCTTTCAAAGGCTTCGATTTTCCATGTTACTGTTTGCAAATATTCTTTTGAAATTAAAAGAGCCTGGGTGAAAATTTATGGGACCTGAACCCACCCCTCCATACTGTTGATGTTGATATACTAATAGATAGATTTTTCAAAATAAAACATTATTCTGACAGAAGTATACACTTGCTTAGAATGCTAACAGAAATCTTTAATTTTCAAATAAAACTGTTAAAGTTTTCCTAAAATATTATATTTTTATTGAAGCTTATTAGGAAACAAACAGTTGTACATATTTTATTAAAATAATTGCATGTCGCAAGCCAGCAGAGTTTCCGCATAAAATTCATATTATATATAGAAAGACATAGAAGATTAAAAAAAAAAGTGAATTTGGTAGAAAAGTGAAATAAAAAACACAGTTTAATATATATAGCATAGATAATGTGAAATTAAACAATGTACCTATATAAAAATAGTGCAAACTTACAGAATATGATATTGTTCAAAGATAACATTAATAAACATAAATTATTCATGATAAGCTTTAAACCAGTCCTTGTCTGAGCAATATTCATATAAGAGTTCCTAATAGACGTAATTTAAGGAGTCATCAAATATTCCATTTTGAATTATTTAATGACAATATTGCATTTGCACTTCAATTCACTGTCTCGAATGTGTCGTCTATATAATACCATTGAATGTGACCATACAGATATCTACGCAAACAATCTCACATATTTCAAAAAACGAATTAACAAACTTCTACCATGACACTTCGTGGGGAACAGTTATGTTGTTGCTTTATTGTCGTACCCTTTCTTTCTTTATTTTTTCTCTTTCTCTGCAGGTTATGTAGGTTAGGTCTCTTCAAGACCCATGTTCACTCCTTCCCCTCCTTTAAAAGACCCTCCTCAGGAAAAGGGGTATGAGGGGTGGATAGGAATCTGGAGGTCAGTGTGACGGAAGTACGAATCCATCCCTCCAACAAGAGTGCAAGGCGATGGGTCGAGAGAATCCGTCTGGAAAGGGCAAGAGTCCTCCCTCAACCAGTCTCTCTCGATCCTACGCGCCACTAGACCTGGACAAACCTCACACAATGAACACTTAATTTAAAAAAAATATCTAAATCTAATCCATAAACTTAATTAGCATTCACCAAGTTGACAAAAGCCCTGAGGGAAATTATTTTCCACAGGGCCTCCTGTGCGAAGTAAGCGTTATTTTTTTTTAAATTGGCCGAAGTCAACAAGAGCCGCCTATTGTGTATATAAGAATTTGTTTTTATTAGTTCTTTATGTAAAAGTTTTTATATCATACATAAGTAAAAAGTATAAGAGAAAAAGAATAATGTCACAGTTTTCACAGTCCTTCTCCCTTGTTTTTCCTGTTCAGAGGAGTGGACCCAAAACTTTCTTTTCTACTTTTTTTATTTTCCATATTGCACATGGCTCGTCCTACTTCTGCAGCGACGATCAGCTTCTTAGGTAGGAGGAAAAATGGACGGTTTTCGTCCCGATTAACTATGGTTGGAACGTTTTATTTTTGCAGCGTCAAACTTTAAACTACCTTCATTGTCATGTCATTACCTAATATGTCATGTTTATATTTGATCGGATGGATTGTAATCTTTGAAACAAAGTCGTAAGGAAGAAATACTGTGTTTGATGCGTTTTTTATGCAGTTTTGAATATCGAAGGACCATGAATGATGCGTGTTTTATGTGTGTGAAAGACCACTGCACAAGTAGATAATATGCACATAAAGAAAAAGAGAAAAAAATTACTGTACTGGTACATTCTTTTATCTTGGCTGGGTTTATTATGCACTTATACGACTATATAGTCGCGGAATGCGGGATACGGTTTGCAGTACGCGATAAGCGGTATATTAATGCAGAGATGTTTATGCGGCGAGGGTCCATTAATGACTGATGTGGGTAATATACAATGGCAGGCATATAGGGATGGGTAGGAAGGAACATGTGACAATACTAACTACAAGCACAGGGTCTATGATGTATATAGGTAAGTGTAGCTTTGTATTGTGTAAATGCCCAACCAGTGTTGGTTTAACCGATATTTCAATATCATCATGAGATACATATCGATCGTCCATTTGATAGTTGACATCTCCGAAAAATCAAAATTTGAGTTGAGTGTGCAATTATAAAAATGTACCTCTATCTGGTACAATACTCAGATTACTCATAAACACCACCAAATCAATTATTATACAGAAAAACTTGAAGTAAATTAAACAAAATGTTGATATTTGGGTCACTAGTACGATATTTCGAAATGTTGTACTAATGTACCGGATCGATATGTCTGCCGGTGTTATTTTAGCATTTTAGCTGTCTCAGCCAGAGGGTTAATAATTTCGACTATTTCTATTGTTTTAAAATGGCAATTATTTTATTGATTTCAAGGTACTTACAGGACACAGTCGGAAGGGATGAAGGTGCGCCTCTTCTTGCGGGTCACTGATAGTTTGTATTATAATCAAATTGCAACACTTTTATGATGCGATTAATATATTGTGCGTAGTAATAACAAAAAACATGCGTATTGCTTTCACTGCGTCGTTACATTAGACCGGATTATTGTCAACTGCTCGCAGGCGGGAACGGGAGCGGGGGAAAGGAGAGGGAGGGCCAACAATAATTGCCATTGGAAAGAATTTTAATTCCCAATAAACACAAAATCAGCGCAGCCCATAATAACTGGCGCTAACATATACGTAAAACACGTATCTATGTAAATAATATTTGATTTATATTGAGCATTTGAATATTGTAGGTCCTGAAGGTAAAACTAAGGCAGAGAATGTTAAAGTCTTATGTGTGGTCAGTCTTGCTGTATGGATGTGAGACATGAACCTTGAAAGTAAACACCATGAACAGGTTAGAGGCTTTTGAAATGTGGCTTCACCGGAGAATGCTCAAGGTTCCATGGACCGACATGATCACCGACATAAAAATTCTCAGGCGGGCTAGAGCAGATAGAGAACTGCTCACATTAATAAAAGTCAGGAAAATTTCATGTCTGGGTCACATACTTCGAGGGGAAAAGTATCACTTGCTCCAATTAATATTGAAAGGAAAAATAGAAGGTCGCCGAGGGATGTCTTGGCTACGAAATATACGAGAGTGGACCGGCATTTAGAAGTGCGGAGGAGTTATTCCGGGCAGCATAAGATAGAGAGACATTTTCCAGAGTGATCGCCAATCTCGGGGGGACCTGATAGGGCACACGAAGAAGCAGATTTGAATATTGCTGTCCTCATTATCTCAAAACTCAGTATCTGAAGATGTCTGACTAATGAACTGGTCTAGCAACTTTATAATATCCCGTTGGACCAAAATAATATGTTTAATTCAATGAAGACAATATAAGCGAAACTCAGTCGAAAACCTGGAAACAGAAAAATCAGAAAAAGATATTGACACCTCTGGGATTCCCAGGACCTCTCGCTTTCCGGGCGAATGCGCTAACCACTGTGCCAATGCACGTCAACACCAATCATTCCCGATCTGGCCGGCAACACAGTCGATGGACAAACATTCGCCCCAAGACCTAGACAAATCTCACCCATGAACTCGGGCACTTCTGCCAAATCGCCAAACGTTGCGAACCACTTGGGCTGACCTACGGCAGGGGTGTTAGTTATCCAACAAATGGTTTCCGGGGTAGTTTTACCCATACCCGCCTCCCAAAACAATAAGCCAACCTTACCATTTTGTTTACTATTCTAATAAAATAAAACGTTTTTATACTGATAATTAATATATTGGTTTATTTATTTATTCCATTTTTACAATTTTACAAAGTTAGGTATAAGTACAATTATTTTTTTAATTATGTACATGTAATGCAAATATTTTTTAATGGTGGTAATAATACCTCTCTAATTGAGAATTTCTCGTGTTTAGGGAGGGAGTACTAACACAATTGATATTTTGATGTATGTTTAATTGATGCTACCATGAGCGTATTTATGAAAAAATAAAATAAAAACAACATGTATGTAAAATTATATACCTGTGCACTATTTCAGGAAGAAACTTTTTTTTTTTTAAATTAAATTATAAAATATAAAACCTGTGTATACATTGAAAATATAAGTGGGCGTAATATAACACAAACATGAAATTACCTACTGGTGAAATGTATTTTAATTTTTTTCTTAAAAATTTTATAATTTTTTTCGGATTGAATATCTTTAGGGAGTTCGTTAAAGCATTTTATGGCTGAGTATGTGTAGTGGTGTTGGGCCGTTGTAGTATTAAGTTTAGGGATTATTATTTGTCCTGTTGTTCTCGGCCTGGTGCTAAATGAATTTATTGTTAGTTTGTCTTTATGGATTTGGAGTAATGCATTTTTTTGATAGATTCTGTTTATTTGTAAAACTTTGAATTCTTCGAATATTTTTTGAGTTGAATAGTCTAAAGGTTTTTTTAGTATAATTTTGATAAGTCTTCTATGTACTATTTCAAGTGGGGCTAAGTTGGTTTTATACGCTCCTCCCCAACCTATTATTCCGTATTGCAGAACTGATTGGGCTAATGCATAGTAAACCTTCAGTAGTATAGATTTATGAAGTATATTTCTTAGTTTGAGGAATACGTAAAAAAGTTTACGTATTCTGTTTATAGTTTGTGCAATATGTTCTGTCCATTTAATATGTTGGTCTATTATTATGCCTAAATATTTAATGTAGTTCTTTTTTGAAATTTTTGTGCATTTAGATGAGTTGCAGTTGTCAGTATAATTTTTACAAGAGCTATGAATAGTTATATTGGAATTTATAATTGGAAGGAATTTGTCTGATAGTGTAAATGTCATGAAGTAAGTTTTGTCAGAGTTTAAGGAAAGATAGTTGTCATCCAGCCATTGTTTTAAGTTGTTTATTTCTACATTTGCGGTTCGGTAGGCTTCATCCCAAGTTTTTTTTTCTATGATTAAGACTGTGTCGTCAGCGAAAGATATGATTTTTCCAATTTTCGGTATTGTAAGCATTTCATTCACGTAAATGATAAACAATATTGGACCTAACACTGTCCCTTGAGGAATTCCAAATTCTGAATAGGTGGGTTCACTCAATGTATTGTTAATTTTCACGTGTTGGTGTCTTTCATGTAGATAACTTTTGAACCATTCTATAACTGTTCCTTGAATTCCAATATTTCCTAATTTCTTGATTAGTTTTTTGTGGCATATACTGTCAAAAGCTTTTCTTAGATCAATGAATATACTTAAACATTTATTTCCCGAGTCAAGAGCATTATATATTCTTGAGGTTATTTTTGCGATTGCATCTTGCGTGCCTAAATTTTCTCTGAAGCCGAATTGGTTATCATTAATAATTTTATTTGAAGTGATGTGCTTAGTTAATTGTGACTTTACGACTTTTTCAAATATTTTTGCTACGTTTGATACAATAGATATGGGACGGTAGTTTGAGATGTCGGTTGCAATTCCTGATTTGAAAATCGGAGTTATTATTGTATTTTTATATATTTTCGGGTAAATTCCTTGTTGCATGCTGTTATTTATGATATGTGCTATTGGTTTTGATATTAGTTGTCTCATTTGTTTAAGTAAATTTACTGTGATATGGTCGAAACCAGGGCTCGCTGACACTCGTAAGTTCATTATTATTTTTTCTATTTCTATCTGTGTGCATTTTTCAAACTTTTTGAAAATATTTTGGCAAGTTTGTGTGGATGTACTGAAAGTTTTTTTAGATTGGACAGCGTCAATTTTTTTGGCTAGGTTCTCACCGACTTTTGCAAAGTAGTTGTTGAAAATATTAGCAATTTTAGTTGGTTCTTTTACTGTCTCTATTGTTTCATTGTCATATGTTATTTTATTTATTTGTTTATTTTTATTACCCTTGCCAATGATGTTATTAATTGTAGCCCAGACTTTTTTGTTATCTTCACCACAATCTTCAATTTTTTCTTTGAAGTAATTTTCTTTTGTTTTTTTAATCAAGTTTGTAAGATTATTTCTGTATTTTTTATATAATTGTAATAAAATAAAGTCATTGGGTTGTTTACGGGTTTGATAAAATAGTTTTTCTTTATTCCTAATTGAGGTAACTATTCCATGGGTGATCCAAGGTTTAATTTTTCTATGTTTTGATTTTAGTTTGACGTTATTTTCTTTAGTTGCATTTATTATGTGATCGCGAAGTGTTTTTTCGAAATTAATTGAAGATTTTTCGGCATCTTCGGTATTTAATATTTCTTCCCACTTTTCCGATTTTAATTTTTGTTCTAGAAGTTGTGTGTTAATGGTTTTTATATTATACTGCTGTAATGCAGTTGAGGAAAAGGATATTTTTTTTTTAAAATCAAGAATTAAAAAACACGCAAAGTGATCAGTTATATTTGTTTTCCAAATGACAGGTGTTAATTGTGTAGTTATGTCAGCTTTTGTCCAAATATGATCAATACATGATGGGTTTTGTCGGGGCACAACTCTAGTATAGTCGTTTATGCATGAAATGAAGTTCAGTTCAGCCATCGTATTATGTAGATCATTTTTTTCGACACTGTTTGAATTTAAACCTATATTTATATTGAAGTCACCCGTTACTATAGTATTTTGACATTTGTTTTTATTAATTAAATCTTTAATTTGCTCTATAAATTGTTGAGTTTTCGAACCGTGGGTTCGGTATATAGCAATAACCTGATAAATCTGTTTATTTACTTTTATTTGTAATGCTAGGCAGTTAGTGAGTGTCATGTTTATTTCTTTATAAGATATATCTTGGTGTTTTTGGTTAACGTATATAACTATGCCACTATTCTTGTTAATGTGCATTTTCGTGGTAATACATGTAAAGTTCGGTAATTGTTGTATACTATCAATATTTATTGTATTAAGGTGGGCCTCGGTCAAAACTATACAGTCGAGTTCAGTTTTCAATAGACTAAGAGTGCATAATAATTCATTTATGTTTTTGTAAATACTTCTGATATTTAAGTGCATAATGGTTAATGAGTTAGTCATATTTTTGAAGAGAAGGTTGCATTGATCAACATTATTACATACCTTTTCTCTTATATTATAAGTGTTATCTAGTTCGTCCGTAATAATATTATTCATCCTACTTTGAAATCGTGTATCTTATGTAAAATGATTGAGTATGTATATAAATATGTTTGGAGGTACGTTTTGTAGGGAATTGAGAATTCGTTTATATGAATAACTTCATAGTCGGGCGGAACAATAATAATCATATACTTAGTAATAATAATGCCACTCGACTGGGAGTTGCTAGTTCTTAGGTACATACTATGAATTTGAACAGGCGCTAATAAACAGGGTGCCGACTTTGATACTCTGTAAACAAAATATAGTTGAAATATTAATTTCTTACTTGTTTTTTTTAAAGAATATAACATTTTAATTAAAGTCAATTTTCTGGTAAGCAGATTCTGTCATTTTATTGACGTAGTGGCACTTGCTATCATTCGCTCGATGGTCCGAATTTGTTTTTCCATTTCTTGATTTATTAAAGGTTAGACAATTGTAGCACGTCGGTGGTTGAGTTTTATTCGGGCAGTTCGATAGTGTATGATCTTGTGCGCAGTGGAGACATCTGGGTTTTTCCATTTTTTTTCGGCACTTGTTGGCAGTATGTTCGAACCACAAGCAATGGTAGCATTGGGACAACGGGTTTGAGTCGCCTACATGAACCCGCATAAATCCCAGGTTTATTCTTCCTTTTTCGATTAATAATTTTCTCATTTGACCGGTTGTTTCTAGGACGTAGTTGGATAAGTTCTCGCTTCTTTTGTTTTTTATATTTGCCATTATTTTGGGCATGTGTTTACTATCGTCTTTGATAAGTTGGTAAATATCTTCGTTTTGTTCTATAAAATCTTCATTAAAATCTTCTACGTTGTAATCCTTGTGTATTCCTTTAAGGATAACATTAGGCTTGCGCTTCTTAATTTCTGTTGCGGTTATGCTGTTATTTTCCTTCTTGTTGATTTCTTTAATTATTTTATCAGAATCTTCTTTCTTTGGGCAAGAGATGATTACGTGGTTTTTATTTGATTTTTTTATTTCAGATACTTCTATCCCCAGTTTTCCGACTCTTATCTGTTTTTGAATGTTTACTTTTATTTGGTCCGCGTTTTCATTATTGGTTGAAATTATTTTTATTGTATGTAGATTTTCTTTGGGTAATATTGATTTTCCCTTATCAATTACGCTTGCGTATGTTCTTTTGTCGCCTGTACTTGTTTCCTGCGGGGGTTTGGTGATGATTTTTTCATATGTCATTAATTTCCCCTCAATTATTCCAACCTTTGTTCCAACGTCAATCATTTTGCTTGAAAGAGTAGATAATTTTGTCAAAAGCTTCGCCATCTGGTCTTTAGTAATTTTTAAAGCTGGATCCGTAATGGCACTGTGGATGCCGTCAATAAGTTCTTTTGCTTCATTAATAGATAGGAGGGCGTTATCGTTCAGATTCATTTTTGTTGTTTGTGACAGCCCTGCTTGAGCAAACAGCATAGATTATTTGATGCGGTAGTATATAATATGCGTCATGTTGCACGGCACGCACCGTTACATCGATGCAAGGTACTACGATTGGAGCCTTCTATATGTATGCGTCCGATGCGTTGTTCAAATTCTAATTGTCACTTGTTCTGTCACTGAATATATAATATTTTAATATCAATTTAAATCACTTAAATATTGATCGATTTTAACCAATAGTGAAGTATGTTTATTAACCGTCTCTCAAGGGACCACTTCCGATATAAATATATGCTTTACGCGGACTTGAAGAAGGCGGATTGAATAGTTTTTCGGTAGAGCAATTGAAATGCGTGGATATTGTATGACTCATTTGTGAGTACTGAGTAAGTTTTTTAGATTTTCACGGTCAAAAGTATTTTCGTTATTGTTTTTGGGGTGTTATGTCGTCTTACGCTACCACCTCTTTCGCCAACGTTTCGTACAGCGTTACAGCGTCCATCATCAGGGCAGATGTGTAATTCTTAATGATGAAATGAGTGCTTACGTACTTGGAAGCAATACAGTGTTGCCAGCTCCACTTGACTACGTTCTTAAACTGTTTTGATTTGAACGTTTTCAATGTTGTTTAATATTTGGCGCACAGTTCGATTTACCCCAGCGATCCCCATTCGACTCTAAACTTCGTGGCTATTCCAACATCTCTACTGCTACGAGTCCCGCAGGAGTATGCAGCGATGCTTGAACGGATGTAATATCCCGACCATTTCCTTTTTAATCTCGAAGACGTGGAAAATTATTTGTTTTCTATATTTTTCAATTACCTATGGCTCCAAATGAAATCTTGAACTTTAGTATTTGAAGACTATGGCAAACAGGCAACATTTCTCGAAATTTCTTTGCCTACAAGGTATTTCCGCTAAGATTTTTGAATTGGCAGTTATGGATAAAAAATATTGTTGTATATATATTGCCTATTGATTCTCGTCGATGCATTTCTTGAAGTTTGTTTTTTAATTAAGCGTGTAGAATAGTGTTGTATGACGTGTACGTCTTAAGGGGATGTTAAAATTAATTAGGGATAGAAGTTCGGTACAGTTGATTTTTTATTTTAATTTTATTTTTTACATTAACTCTACACAGGAGGCCCTGAGGAAAATAATATCCCTCAGGGTCTATGAGATGCTGTATGGAGGGTCTTTTTGAGGATAGGAAAGAATGAACATTGGTCTTGAAGAGACCCATGTTGAAGGAAGGAGGAAACACAGAAGCCGGCAAATCTTTCCACACCCGAGCTGTTGAACATAAGAACGAGTCGAAGAAGCGACCCGTTCTCGTGTGACAAATGTCAACCATGTACATATGTTGGGCACGCGTTTGGCGTGTTTGCCGACTATGCACCGGTGTCGAAGGGATCAATGATGCTAGTTCCTCAGAGCATCTTCCATTGATATACCGGTAGAACATGGATAGCATTCCCACCCGACGCCTGTGCTCTAAAAATTGCAATCTGTTTGTTAAGTTGGGAGAATCTATCAAACGGACCGTTCGTTTCTGCACAGAGTCAGAGGGTTTTTTCAGGTATTTTAGGGCCCCAGACCAGAGGTGGCCGCCAAAGCGTGGGGCGCACTTGTGATTTGTACAGGGTTAGCAGTTGTGTACTGTTAAAGTATCTGCGGGGCCTGTACAGTACGCCCAGTTTTTGAGAGGCTTAACTCTGGCTTCGATGGAGCCCCCATATCTGAGCTTGTAGAGTTAGATATACCCCATATTAGAGTTACACCAAGTAATTGTTCAAAATTCTGTGTATAGATGTTAAATCAGCCCTTGTTTTTGTATGACTGCTAGATTTTTCTCGAATTAAATGCTGTCTAGATTCTAAATAGTGTTTTGGACAAATTAATCCATTTTTATTAAATCTGCGACATTCATTATCTTTTCTGTTCGATTTTTCGTATAGAGATGTTTGTACACTATTTAACCGTAGTGTGAATATTTGACCAATATCAAATACACAAATTTTTTTCAAATCCACAAAACCTCCACGATGACTTATGGACTGCACGAACGGTGACCACAATGAAATGGAATGGCGAGGCGTTTATGTAAAACCACCATAGTACCACACAGCTGTCAAAAGTTTTTCAATGGACATTCAGAGTTTTCTAATGGTGGTAGCTGAATATTTGAGGTCATACTCGTCTTTTTTTCGGTTACAAATTTAGATCGGATTTTTACCCCCTGTTTTAATGTCTTTTAATTGGTAATTCGATCATCATCGTTGATTTATATTGTTCCTCTTCACGATCTCAAAGAAAAAGGGTAATTTATCTGAATATTTGTACTGAAATTATACTAAAAAAGCAATGCAATTTTAGATACTGTTATTCTTGCCTTACCAACAGGTAAAGACAAATTGTTGAGTCGGACTACAAGAATAAATGGTCCTTTACAAAATATTATATTACTGGGTCACACGACCGACCTAAAATGGCTACTAATCATATCTAAGCCTAAGCCTGAGCGCGCGTTGATCGACTCTAGAGGCAGCGGCCGTTCGAGTAACCTCGGCAGCATTCGTGTCTTCGGCAATTCGACACGTACACATTTATCGGGACTCTTGATAAAAGCTCTAAAAAACTATGTGCCTTTTCAAATTTTCTTTCTTATAATAAATTTTTTTTTAAAATTATTTTCGATGTTTCTTCAAATAAGAGGTAATTGATTGAATAATTTTATTCCCTTATACACATATTGGTGATGTTTTAATTTTTTTTATATGAAAATACCGCACAAGAGTCCAAATGCTTCCGTCTGGAGCCAGTGAGACTATGGCATCCCCAATTGGGGTATGTTGTGAGGCTGAAGGTAGTGGGGAGAGAAAGGAGATAGGGAAGAGGAAGGTGGAGAAGTACCTGGCTATTCAGATCTGGTCACTAAATACGGCTAAAACCATTTCAAGTAACGTTTCAATTCTGAATGGTGGTCTTACACCAGGGCGATACTGATAGTATCTTCCACTCTGGAACGTGCCGCAAATATAATTAGTGCCAAACGCGGTTAGTCTCCCATTAATGGAGTTACCTGCAAGACGACCGGCGTAGTCCAGCGGTAAGGCTCATGACTAGCATTCCGAAGGTCGCGGGATCGAATCCCGACGTTGCAAATAAATTTTATTTGATTAATGTGTTATTTCAGAATTTATTCATTTAAAATAATATATAGTATATTTGCGGCACGTTCCAGAGTGGAAGATACTCTCAGTATCGCCCTGGTGTAAAACCACCATTCAGAATTGAAACGGTGCTTGAAATGGCTTTGGCCGTGTTTGGTGACCAGATCTAAATAACCAGGTACTTTCCACTTCCCCATCTCCTTCCCCTTCCCACTACCTTCAGCCTCACAACATACCCAATTGGGGATGTCATAGTCTCACTGGCTCTAGACGGGAGCAGTTGGGACTCTTGTGCGGTATTCATATAAAAAAAAATCTTTTTAAAATTATTTTCGCAGTTTATTCAATTAAAAGGTTGAATAATTTTATTCCCTTATACACGTATTGTTGATGTTTTAATTACCGCCAAACGCGGTTAGTCCACCTATTAATGGAGTTACCTGCATTCAGACTTCTTTCATTATCCCTCATCAGTCTTCCCATCTCTTAGTATCTTTTTACAACAAATTAATGTAAATATGATGATAACCACCCTTAACACAACTATAGAACAGTTTTGCCTAAAAAAAAAGCAGCCATTCCAGCGAATAACCAAGTTAACAACTTTTTAGCAATTTCCCAGTTATCTTTTTTTTGGAATTTCCCAGTTATCTTTTTTTAGGAATTTCCCAGTTATCTTTTTTTTGGAATTTCCCAGTTATCTTTTTACTACTCGGTAGTTGCGGTTCTAGGATAATATAAAATAAACACTGAATGATCAATAGACTTGTGATGTGGGCGTATCGGCGTAAAAGAAAGCACAGTTTTCCCTCACTTCTGGTGATAATGTTCAATTTCTTACACATGTGATTCATGTACAGTTAATCAAATTAATCTTATTTTTTTATAAGAAAAGCTCTCTTTTTATAACTTTTGAAGGTTATTCCCATCAACGTAATAGGTCAGACCACGTCACGTCCCGGTTAGACGAGAGGTCTGGGTTCGAGTCCCAGTTGCGACCATCGTCTTTTTCTGTGTCTTGTTCTCTTTCATATTTTCATTTAGATTATAAGTGCTATCTTCTTCTTCAATGATAAATTAATCTTAATTTAAGGCCGAAATTCACGAGAAACCTTGAAATCCTTACTAGTTTTTTCAAACCAACCTCAAGAATGACTCGATTACATAATAACTATTGCGATCGTCAAGACTTGGATATATTTTCGAATTTAATTTAATGAATTTAGGAACTTATACTTGCATATACCTGACGATCTACTCATTTAGAGCCATTTTGTAAATATTGTATTATTCACCTACGTTTGCAATCGTTCTATAACATGTGCATATATGGGTATGTACACGCATGTGTAAATAAATACACGCGAACAGTTTACGCGCGTACGCGTATACATATGTGTGCATATAAATATATATGCTTAAGTATGCACGTCTGTACAGAGTGTACCTACCATATTATTGTAACAATTCTACATCAACCTCCCAATATTACACTCCTATGCGACCGATTCAACAGCTAGGAAACAAATACTCCGATGTTGTTAATATATTTAGTACATTAATTTTCATATATAAGCAAACCTTATTGAAGTTTTTTTCATCAAGTAGGGGAATATTTTGATAAAGCTATTAAAATTGTATTTTGTCGGCTGAAAGAAAAAAAGCTGTTTTGGATTTTTTATATTTTATATATTTTTTTAATATTTTATCTACACACTGTGGGGATCAAATTCAATAAAGTTTTCACTTTATAATTATTTTTGTACAAGTGTTTTAAACAGTCATTGGAGAGGCCTGGAGAGGCCAAAATGTCTCCCTCAACCAGTTTTCCATTTCAGTCTACCACGCAGTAGGTGGGCAAACGCATTCGGCGCCAAGACCTAAACAAACCTCACCCCAAGAACCCAGGCACCCCTGATAAATTACTAAACGTAGCGAACCACTTGGAGAGACCTTTGGCAGCGATGAAAGTGGGTCGGTAATTTGGAGTCCACACCAAGTAAAATATTCCCCCATGTTGGAGAAGGTTCAGAAGAAATTTCTAAGATTTCTATACATGAGGGAGTATGGCTATTATCCGTGGCTCTATCATATCAACTTTCTTTTGGGTATGCTCGGAATGAAACATCTACGGGTCAGAAGGGATGTACACATTGCTACGCATTTCTTCAGATTGATCCGCAGATGGTTTGAAAACTCAGCTAACATGGAGAGCATTCATTTCTATGTTCCCGATGGGTATCTTCGCCAACGACAGCATAGACTGTTCTATCTTCCGGCCTGCAGGACTAACTTGCCAATGGTCATGCCGGTCGGGAGAGCAATTTTACTGCTAAACAGAATTAATTCGGATAACTGCATTTTTAGCGTTAGTGAAGCTACCTTTAAAAGGCAAGCTCCATTAAGGCCACACTTCCCGGTGCAAAAAGAAGAAGATGGAGCGATTTGAAATTACGAATGTGGGACAGAGCGCGCTAATATTTTAAGTGATGAAATCGCAGCGAAAATGGCGAGTTCTTTTTTCTTTTAAAACGAGTCATGACTCGTTTAAAATAGAGCAAAAATCTCGTCAAAGGTATCTTAAGTATCATTTAAAGAAACATTGTGAATTTTTACACAAATATAACTTGTAAAATAATAGAAATAGACTTGTTTTAAATAATTTTCGGGGCATACTTTACGATTTTTTTCTATCGAAGGAATTTCATATAATTTTCGTTTCGGCATGGAACGTATCTAGATATTAACTTCAAAAATAACATATATTTTTTTAAGAGCTTAAAAACTTCCGATGTTTAAGGGAGATATGTAAGAAATCGGTCGAAATTCGGATAGTGGACCTTTAATGCTTGTATAGTTTGCATCTACCACTGTTACAAATGTATTTTAAAAACGAATTAAATGTTAAATTTTGTAATGTTTTTAAAAGAATAAAAATGAATTGAATTGAATTGAATTGAATGCCGCCTCCCAAATTGAAAACATCATCAGTTTCCTTCAATATCTGCATAGATTTCACTACTGGACATTATCAGTACAGTGTCTAGAGTGGAGGCTGTAAGAAATAAAGCAGTTAACTGGATTGGACGGCCTCGGGTTACCGAGATGTGGTGGAGAGGTTAAACTTTAACCGACATAGTTATGTTTAACTAGACGGTTAAGTCGAGTTGGGGGGCGCGGAGATGCTATCCGCTAAATTAACTGAGGTATCAAATTTGCCCGCAAAATGTTATGTCAAGTTTTTATATTTTTTCTTGTTGCCGCCAGTCTAAGTTTTGGATTACCTTCTTGATTATCATAAAATAACATAATATTAACGCGGTACATTTAAAAAAAAAATCTTTATTCAATTCATTTAACCCTAGATTCATAAACTACGTTTACTGTACAATGTTCATAAACATACGTCTGTGAAACACCCTATTTTTAAGTGCGCCAAATTTTTAAACTATTAGAAAAATAATAATTAATACTACATTATATTAATGAAAGGAGGGTTTATTTGAGATCGACACATTAAAAAACAATTTTTGAGATCATTCTAAGCACAAACTTCTCCGATGTTTCATGCACATGACACGTTTGCAAGAGGTGCAGATAAGTCTAGTCACACGTTTTTTTTTGTTGCAACAAAAGTTGCATAGCTTTCTGGTTTGTATTCCAGGATCGGCTGGTACATCAGACAAAGTATCGCCTAAAATCGCATCGATGTTCCGTTTTAGGCATCGTCTCAAAGGTGGTGTTCCACGGCGACGCCGTAACCAAGGCTCGATTGACTATTTTTGTGGACATGGATGCCAAACGAATTGATTATGGACATATTCAACATACCGTGAAAGTAGCATAGTAGCATAGTATATCTTAATAAAATTGTTACACTATTCATAAACATACGTACCTCAGACACCTTAGGCATAGTATTTGCGCAACTACACGTTAAGGCGCCAAGATTCCTGGCGCCACACTGAGCTCTAACCGTGTCGGGAGGGTACTGAGACGCACATATTGACATCTCTTTCGCGCTACGCTCTATGAGCGTTTTACTACTTCGGGGTGTATGAGAGACGTATGTTTATGAATCTAGGGTTAAGTTACATAGTTTAGACTTTTAGACCACCACGCTAGGCACATGCCCGTGTTATGGTGGCCGATTTTAAATATAGTGCGTTAACATTTTAAATAAGCAGTAATATAAAAGAATTATGTAATAACGTAATTAATAATTTGATTCCGCGCCACGACAGTGATTACCACATTTCGATATTAGGACCACGACAAAATTTAAAAAAATATTTTTTTTTTATTGAAATTTTTTTATACAATAAGTATACATACATAAAATGAAGAAAAGTATATAAAAAAGCTTAGTACAATAAATTTACGAACAAAGTAATTCCACAAAGGCAATGCCCGTGCGTGGGTATAATGTTGATTTTTTATTTATTTTTTATTACTATGGTTAAAGTGAAGATTTTAAGCGTATATAAATTAGGGATTTAAAAGAGTAACTGAAAAAATGCAATTAAAAACTACAACATAATAAGACTCTGCACTGTTATTATTGCATTTGTGAATGTTTTATAAGAATTAATGTTACAAGTGCAATTAAAATACAAAAAATGATATAGCACACAGTAACATATTTCTACTCTAAATACTGTCTTATGATAATTAATGGTTTTGTTCAAGCTTATAAGAAAAAATATCTGTTTTAGTGTTTTTTAGCCAAGTTTTGGTATATTTTTTAAAAGTTTGGAGATTTTGACACTTAGATCTTTATTAATTAAATCTTTTCATGTTAGTTATAAAGCATAAACTCTAGATATAAGTGGGTAATTATTACTACACAGTACAGTGGGCAGAAATATTATGTAAGCTTTTAATTATAAAAAAAATCATAGATTCCGGAAAGATGCGTCGCTCATTTTGAATTTTTCCACCATTTAATATTATATTTACGAGGACTGTCTGAAAAGTAAGGTCTCCAAGCGGTCACAAGAAACGAATTTACGCGCAATCCGGCAAAATCGGCTTGTAGCCTGGTTTTCCACGTCAAATGTTCACCACGCTGCGCTCTCCATGACGCTTATTTTCGGCGTGGCAGCCGTTCGCGATGGAGCCTCTACTCGCCGCACCCGCCAGGTGTGAATTGCGTTCTATAATTAGTTTTAGTGTACACAGATCAATACCTTGGTAGACATTCATTCTCAGCTGCATAACGTGTATGAAAAATAGTATATGAGTGCAAAAGGCTGGTTTAGAAGGTAGCAATTAAGATCAGTATCACCGCAATAACTTTAATAAATATCTAAGTAAGTTAAGAAAATATTTTGCGTTTACGCAGTTAAATAGTTTGAATAAAATATGCATAATGAACTCTCATAATCAAATTATGTTACAATTTTTTTCATATTCACAAACAACAACTTACTAATGTCCAAAATATTTAAATAATGTTTGAGTGCTTTGAAACTTTTCCTAAACGATTAAATCCAACGAAATGTTGTTATCAACAAAACTGAAGCATCACACGAAGCATCACAAACGACTCCATTGTTCTTTTTCAAAACTTATAGGTCAGTGTTGCTTATGTGGTATTCAATGTATATTACTATATAGGTGACTATTACTGACATAACCTGAAAAGTAAAAATAAAAGATTAGTTTGCGTTAGCTCATGATAGCCAACATGTTGATAGCCAACCTGGCGTTGATGAAAGCCAACATGATGATAGCCAACATGATGATAGCCAACGTGATAATAGCCAACGTGATGACAACCAATTTGACGATAGCCAACCTGATGATAGCCAATATGATGATAGCCTACCTAACAATAGCCAATCTGATGATAGCCAACCTGATGATAGCCAACTTGATGATAATCAACCTGATGGCAGCCAACCCACTAATAATAGCCAACGTGATGACAGCCAACTCGATGATAGCAAACTTGATGATTGCCAACCTGATGATAGCCAACCTGATGATAGCAAACTTGATGTGTGCCAACCTGATGATAGCCAACCTGATGAGAGCCAATCTGATGATAGCCAACTTGATGATAGCCTACTTGATGATAGTCGTAGTGATGACAGCCAACTTGATGATAGCCAAGGCCATCAAGGCGATAGTCAACCTGATGACAGCCAGCCCGATAATAGTCAACGTGCTGACAGCCAACTCGATGATAGCTAACCTGATGACAGCCAACTCGATGATAGCCAAGCTGATGATAGACATGATGATGATAGCCAACCTCAAACTAGTCAACCTGATGATAGCCACCTTATGATAGCCAATCTGATGACAATCAACTTGATGATAGCCACCCTGATGATAGTCAACACGATGATAGCAATCATATTCTACAGGAGGATCTCCTTGCACCAGAAAAATATGATTTCATATCGGGATCCAAACAGGCTTGTTTTTTCTAGTCTTTCAAAAGTGTTTTTTAAAGTCTACACTGTTTCTACGTCAGAAGTTATAGTTGGCTAGGTAAACAAGCTAGGAGATTTTTCAATTCCAATTAAATCTGGGCATTATGTTAATTGGTTAAGTATGTTTGGTAAATAGAAACTTACCCCGTAAAAGGACGTCAAATTTACAGGAGAAAAGCCAAAAACGGAAATTTCTGCTTTTTGCTGCATTAATTGGAGACTACAAACAGCCAACTAAAAATATATTAAAAATTGAAACAAACATTTTAATAAGGTAAAATATATTACAACATTAGTACAAACATTATTATCGAAGAACTTGTAAATAAATTTTGTTTAACCGAATGATGCAGTGATGTGGTTTTTAAAACTTTGACGCATTTTACACAAAATCTACAAATTTGAAAATAATAATTTTGCCTAAAAAATTAATTTGAAATTGTTCTGAAAAAATCACCAAATTCTAAAAAATAACTGCACACGACTGGCTCTAATCTTTACATTATACACGGTGTCCGGAAACTCGCGGTACAAGTGGAAAACTGAGGAATCTACATCACATTTGGAGTCGATTTTGTAGTATTACTTTTTTTTTATTTGAGCTTCCATTTTCGAGTAAATCGATTTTCGAGTGGGAAGTTGATTTTTTTTTGGTCAAATTCTTGTAAATTATTAGTGACGATCGCAGAACCTAAGTAATAAAAACTATTTGTAAGAAAAACAAACAAAGAAATCCGGATTTAAAGCATTATTTTGAAATCGCCCATCATTAAATCAATGTAAAAATTAAATAGTCGGCTGCTCAAAGGTTAAATCACAGCTGACTGTTATGTTACGTATGTTCATGCACCTTGTAGCTCAAATTGAACTGCGAATTATAGCCGTCTCTATTTCCTCGGTTCAATAAACACGTGAAAGAACAGACGAACTATAGTGTTCAAGAAATGTCACTGCTCCGTACCGTAATGAAAAGGGGATTCCTGGACTTTTTTACAGCAGTTTAGTTCACGCCGGTTCACCGTTGACATTTATTATGTCAACAATCCTTTCGTTAATTATATCGTTTCGTTAATTATCTTTAAAACAAAGTGTATGTTTGTGAATTACTTTTGTGTTATTTTCATATTTAAACAAAAGTGCTTGATTAATTATTATGTAATATAACCAACGCAGAATATATGACATGTAAAATGTGTTTTTTGTGATGTAGTTTTCGGATTTTTGTGTTTTTGAATTGGAAACGGAACGATGTGCTATCAATTATTTATCTCACAAGATTTGTTCGAATTGGTCCAGTAGCGAGTATATTTGATTTGCCGAAAATCGTTCGTATTAGTTTCAAGTAGAGTACATTATTGGCCGCCATTAGTGGGCTGCTACACAACAAAGTAAATACGCTAATTAACCATATTGTAATGCTTAGAAGAAGTGAAATTTTAAAGAGGTGGAAGAATAAATTAGTAAGATGAAAATAAATAAACTATTGACACGAAAAGAGATTAATAGTAGCACAAATAAATAAATTTAGAGTAGCATCTTCACTCCAACGTCAAAATATTTCCACGTTAACCCTAAAGAAGCCGAAATATATATATTTTTTTAAGTTTTAATTGTAAAAATGCTTAAACTGAAAATCTTTATGTTTATTTGGGTTCTCTATGTGATGTGGATTCACCAGTTTTCCGCTTGTACTACGAGTTTTCGGACACCTTGTATACATAAATTATTTGGAAAAAATACTCATCTTAGTATACTTACAATTCGCTTAGATTTTTCATCACACACTCTCAGCGTGACCTTATTAAAGAGAGCAGCGCACCGCTCAGCCTAAAAGAAAAATTCTTCTTACTTTGTCGGTTATCAAACATTTTGTAGGAAAAGTTTACTTATACTGAAGGGAGGGAAAATCTCATAGGAAATGCACAAGGCGAATAAGATGAATACGAATGAATGTCATGAAAATGAGACCAATGAATGTCATGAAGATGAGACCAATGAATGTCATGAAGATGAGACCAATGGAAGTTATTAAGATGAGACCAATGGAAGTCATGAAGACGAGACCAACGGAAGTCATGAAGATGAGACCAATGAATGTCATGAAGATGGGACCAACGGAAGTCATGAAGATGAGACCAACATGCCAATAAAGTTAGCAGGAAAAGCTTGTTGCGGGTGATACAAACTTATTTACAAACATTTTGCAAATTTCACATGCTATGGGCGCCTTTCTGATTCAGTCATCCGTACAGGATTTTTCTTCGTAAAATATAAAGTGTCGTTCCTCTGTTTCTTAATCAAGTTCCCATGTCTTAAAAAAATGGTTAAATTCTGACAATTCCCAAAGAACAAGCTGCACTATAATAAAAAAACGAGTACATTCTCGACACGTACATCACAAGTGCGCAAATTGGAATACGAGGTTTGTTCAAAAGAAAATGTGAATTTTAAATTTTCGCAAGCTGTGTACATTCGATTATCGAATTTTTTTTTGTAATGTTGGTACACATATGTTTATCATATGTAAGCATTATCAGCCATTTTGGATTAGTGGTTTGTTTTTGACAACTAGATAGGTTAGTCACGTTTTTGTGTGTTCTTCGATTTTTGCGAAGTTTGTTCCGAAATTGTTAAATTTTGAGCAAAAGCAACGTCGCATTGGTATCGCTCAGGAGTTGTTGAATGACGTCAACTACGATCCAGATTTGCTCAAAAGGGTCTTAACTGGTGATGAAACGTGGGTATATGGTTATGACGTCGAAACTAAGTCCCAATCATCCCAATTGAAGCGGCCAGAAGAGCCAAGACCGAAAAAAGCACGCCAAGTTCGATCAAATGTGAAGGTTTTTCCCACTGTTTTCTTCGATTACAATGGCGTGGTGCATCGTGAATTCTTGCCAACAGGTCGTATGGTTAATAAGGAATACTACAAGGAAGTTATGCAACGTTTGCGTGAAGCAATACGGCTCAAGCGATGGAATTGTGGAAAAACAAATCATGGATTTTGCATCACGATAATTCACCAGCTCACACATCAATGCTTGTTCGTGATTATTTGGCCAAAAAAAAAACACTGTAATCATGCCTCAACCACCATTTTCACCAGATTTGGCTCCCTGCGACTTTTTCCTATTCCCAAAACTGAAGAAACCAATGAAAGGAAAGCGTTTTGCCACAATTGATAAGATAAAGTCAGAATCGAAGAACGAGCTGATGGCCATACCGAAAAGCGCATTCCAGGAGTGTTTACTGCTAATGATAATAATGCTCTGATAATGCTAACATATGATAAACATATGTGTACCAGCATAACAAAAATAATTCGATAATCGAATGTACACAGCCTGCGAAAATTCAAAATTCACCTTTTCTTTTGAAAAAACCTCGTATATACTGATTCAAATACTTGTTAGCTGAACAAGTAATGATGTTAACAAGCATTTCGTTAATAAAAACTGCTGGTATAACATAAAATAACATTCTCGGCGTATTGATGCCAGTTGGTAGTAGTGAAAAATTGAATTTTTATGGCCCACCCTGTATTTTTCTGGAAATATGTTTCTGATAAGAGACACGACAGAGGCCTCTTAAGTCATATTATCCTGAATGACTTCACTCACAAAGGTACTGACATACCGGAAGCTTTCGCAAAGTACTTTCAATCTGTCTTTAATCAAGAAAAAGTTGATTTTGAATCATACGTGCCAGGACAGATTGGATCAACGAATGCTCATAACATCACCATTGAAAACATTAATATCGTGGATTTTAGTTAAGCAGTAAAAAAATTGAAACCAAAAACATCGTTTGGTTCTGATTTAATTCCACCCTTTGTCATTAAGGGATTTTCTGAACCACTATCTAAGCCACTTCTACATTTATTTAATTTTATTATTAAAAACGAAATTTTTCCTAAATTATGGAAGCTGTCGAAAGTCACCCCCTTACACAAAGATGGTGACAAATGTCAAGCAACCAACTAACGTCCTATAGCGATTCTTTCATCACCCGCCAAGTTATTAGAAATAATTATCCATAAATAGGTATATGCCAAAGTTGAACCATTTTTGATCGAACAACAACATGGATTTAGACGTGGCCGATCAACCACTACAAATTTAATGGTATTTACAAATTACATTGCGAGAGCATTCGATAACAATGAGCAGGCTGACACATCATACCATGACTTTGCGAAGGCTTTCGATAAGGTGGATCACTTAGTGCTCCTAAATAGGCTCGAAGAAATTGGTTTTTCCGAAAACTTTCTGAAACTTTTTGTTAATTATTTGAACGAAAGGGAACAATTCGTGTCCTATGGTGAGTTTTACTCTAACACGTATCCTACAAACTCTTGTGTACCGCAGGGATCCAATTTAGGACCCTTATTGTTTTTAATTTTTATAAACAACATTCAGGAAAAAATCAAATTCGTCCGTTTTTTACTTTTTGCAGATGACATTAAACTCTTCTTGAGAAAAGATCCTTAGAAGACTGTAGAAAACTCAAGGAAGATATAAACGCAATTATCGACTGGAGTATCGATAATAAACTCGACTTCAACTTTCAAAAATGTTCAGTTATGTGCTTTACGAGGTCACAAAAGACCAAATATTTTAATTATAAAATGAAAGACACGTCATTGAAAAACATGGTGGCTTGCAAGGACTTAGGAATTGTGTATGATGCTCGCTTAACATTTCACGCTCACATTGAAAAGATCTGTAAATCAACGACAAAGATGCTGGGTTTTGTCATACACAATTCAAAGGATTTGACCAACCTTACAGTTATAAGGCTGCTATATTTTAGTGCGTAGCATTCTCGAGAGTGGATCTCAGATATGGGGACCTGAGAATATCGTCTATGTACTAATGGTTGAGAAAATACAAAAAAAAAAATTTACGATACCTCTATATGAGAGTTCGGTTTTTACCCATGGCTGTTTCCAACAGCATTTATCTCGGGAATGCTGGGTATCTGCAGCCTTAGTTCCAGAAGAGATGTCGCATTACTACTGATGGCTTATAAGCTTCTAAATGGTTTTATATCGGTACCAGATATTCTGGCTGAAATAGGATTCTATTTCCCGGATAATTTCACGCGAGGTCGCCATCACAGGCTTTTGATTCTTCCCAGGTGCAGAACTAACTTACCAATGGTGATGCCCCTGGGAAGACTTACTAGGTTAATTAACTGCCGTTTTTAAGCGTGAAATAGCACGTATTAAATAAATGTTTTAACTGTTAACGTAATGATTATGTATCTTGTATAACCGCTTTTGCAATATATTGGTGATATGCTGTTTTTGCTAATTAATAAAATAATATATAATAAAATAAATAAATGTTAATGTAGTATTTTCCATAAGTAATTTTATATTATGTATCCTTGCTTGAAAATAGCTTTTTTTTATTTTTAGATTGGTTAGAAAGTGGGCGGACAACTAAGAAGGGGGAGGAATTCATAAACTTCACTTGATAAAACCCATTTAGCTACAGCAATTTCTTTAGTTAAATGCCTCGCAAGCTAATCAAGCAATAAAAGGTCTTGATTAAGGAACGATTGATGATTTTCGGCGGTAAAGGTCTTATCGATACGTTAAAATAGAAATGGTAGGAAACCACTTTATTATAAAGATGGTATGATTAGTTAATCTAGTCAGTTACGTATAAAGTAGAAACTATTTTGATAACGATTGGATGTCAACTTTAATTTGTACGGAATAGAGAATTCCACCTTCTAACTTTAATAACTGCATATTTATTTTTATTTTTATAGTTAGTTTTAATAGTTAAAATAAATGTCAAAGTTTTAATTTTTAAAGATCCCCCGAAAACCACCGAATCTAGTGTGACGTCATCATGACTAACCGAAGTATGAATTTTGTATGGAACTGGAATCAGCTGTTCGACTCCCGCCATTTTGAATTTCAGCATTGGAGCGTTTTCATAGACATTACTGGGCAATACGATCGTTTTTTGTACAGTTAAAGTTTTTGAATATTTTAAATAATATAGATAAAGTAACAGAGATACTTTATTTTTGATACTGAATGAATGAATTATTTAGGCCTAAATAATGTTTCAATAAAAACAAAAACTATTATATGTCCAATTCTCTATAAACCAATAAACACGGAATGCCGAACGGCTTGCGTCTTCATTTCTATTGATTTCTATACAACTTTGACCCAGGTGACGCGGCGCGGTGACGTCACGCCGCCAAAATCCAGCAATAGGGTGTTTTAATAACACGTTTTAAAATGGATTTTTTAATATTTTTTAAAAACTCTACGTTAAATATTATGTAATAAAACTTATATATTCAGAATCAGCGTATATTGGTCTATATGAACATATTTTTTTAAAGCCATAATATTTTTCACTGGAGTTCCTTATTGTCTATCAAGTAAGTTAATAAAAAAACAATACCCATAGTAGGGGCCCATTTCATGGGCGTAGCCAGGATTTGATTTAGGGTGAGGAAAAATATAAAAATCTAGAGTAGGTATCGAAAAAAGTAGACTTCTATAACATATTAAGGGGTGGTAAGGTTTTAAAGGCTAAAAAAGGCATATTTTCCTGATTTTTTTTTGAGATATGAATAATGTTGGTTGATTTATTTTATGTACACAATAAAGTATGACATCTGAAGTATATAAAAAAAAATTAATTAAAAATATCAATAAATGAATCCATGAGAGCGAATCTCCGGAGGCGCCTCGAAAAAAAGTTGTTATTAGGTGAACATTTTACCTCGTTAAGGCATCATTTAAAACAAATAGTTGAAATGCGTTTAAAAGGTGATTTATTTTCCCAGGTAGTGACAAAGAATTTTTTTTTTTGCAGCATGCTCAAGTCAAAAATGCGATTTTTGCTAAAATTTTTGGTGAATTTGATATTATAAAATGGAAAATATTGGTAAAAACACTCTTCGTCACTACCTGTTGATTTATGTGTAAAAATAGTGTACAAAATTTCTAAAGCATCGGTCAAGTAGATTTTGAATTATGATGTTCACGAACTTTTTACGGACGTTTTATACCTGAATCGAGCAAGAGAGCCGGTCGCTTGAAACGCTGTATCTTCGTTAGTTTTGCTCCGATTTACTTGAAATTTTGACGCAATACTCGATATGTTGTTCATTTAGAAAATAATTTAAAAAATGAGTTAACTTACCCCCCCCCCCCCTTTGATCACTCCGAAACTTGTTTTCAAGACAATATTAATAGCAGGAAGTACAATAAGTTTGTTTTCAAGCTAACGCGTGTGTTACCACGGAAATGAAAATAACTCTTTTTTTGTTCTTGTGACAATCTTAAAACAAAAAGGAGAATATTTATTATAAACCACGCTTCACATCTTTATTCAAAGTTGTCCATTGAAATAGATAAGAAATACTTATTTTGAAGGAACAGTTTTCACCCGCCAAAATGCATACGTTAATTTTTCATCAAATATTTTTCTATCAAATGGTTAAAAAAAGAGGAAATAAAATTGTTTAGTATACATAAAAAATAAAAATATTGGTTGGTGCAATAAACAAAAGTGCAGTTTTGGTATTTAATTACCTCTTTAAATACCTTTCCTCCCATGCTGTACTGATAGTAAAGCCACCACAGTAGAGCGAAATCGCGAATCAGTGTCAAAATAATAGCAATATTGTCAACGTCCACGAAGCCTTTTTCAAAGCCAACGTAAAGTTTGAAGAAGTCGAATGTAACCAAAAAAAAATATCCAAAAAGTTGAAACACAATAGGAAATGAGAAAATAACACTTAAATTTTCAATGACGTCACACAGATCCCTGTGAAGTTTACTGATTTCACGTGCCATAATTGCCTTTCGGATACATCCATCGGGACACCTATTTCTTTCGTAATAATGTGGATATTGAAGAGCATCGTTCCCCAATTTCTGAATTAATTTTCCTAATCTAATAAATATATTTAATAATACCATTTCAAAAAGAGCGAATTGAACCATTACAAGCAATGAAAATACCTTGGAAATATACAATGACAAAGCATATAATGGTATAAATACTGATTTAAAATTATAAAAGGTAAAAAAGTTAAAATAAAAGTCGTTTATACACATCATTGTTAAAACGAAACCCATTATTTTCTTCGATGTGACGCTAACGGCACGATAATCGAAGAAATCGCCGAAGCGCTCTATGGAATTACAAACCCTGATGATAGTACTAAAAAGTATCTCTATTCTCTTCCAATGGTAAACATTGTTTAGTACAAATGTAGCCTGGAGCAGTGGGCCTGCACTGTAAATTGTTAAAGTTATACAAAACCGAGAAAAACTGGGAATATTCTTGAAACTGTAATAAGTCTGCCGTCCCAATTCGGACACACAAACCACGAAGAGAAGAACAGTAACACTGTAACAGCGCCACAAAACGTAACTCCTTGTTACGATGGAGCCGTTAGGAAGTCGAGAAGTCACAATTGAGCACAATCCAACTAATCTAAAGAATCGACAAAAGGCCACGAGAAAAACGAAGAACTCGACCGAGGAATGCGACATGTTTATGAATAATGACACCTTTTAGGGAAATTCATAATAAATACCACCTGTCGGGAAACAATTGATAGATAAAACCTTCCTACTTTATGGTATTGATCCAATATTCAGTAAATTGAGGTAAAGTTTACTTATTATTATATTCGCTTTGAAATGGCAGGTAATTACTCGTTACATAAAAGTATTTGTAACAAGGTTTGTGGCACCTCTAGTGCTTGCCCATTGACATTTGGGCATTGGTTATATTGCGAGCTCTGCAATATTTTGGAATGCAACAGTTGTTAATTCTGCAGAGATTCAAATCAAGAGATTTGAAAGGAAAGTTAGTCATTATTTGTGCTACAGCCGAGAGCTCTGGGCGGTCTTCTCGACCGCAACATGAAGGATCCTTTTTTTGAAAATCGCTACGATTCTGATCATCAATCTCGCCATCTTAGGAGCTGACTGGTAATCATCCTGGAGGGATGATTGGCATTGAGAATCATCCGCCTCTACTGCTTCTGGAGGGTCCTTTTGGCTGGGAGCCAATTGTCTAGAGTGCTGCCCTTCGCAAAAAAAGATTTCATAATGCGTCCTTTCACAGTATCAACATAAACTATTTAAACCTAAGCAAGCCCTTTGCCAGACAGCCTTAGTTTTTGTTAGGATGTCATATTCATTTTAATATATTTTTGTATTTAAAATACCATCTTTTCTTGAAAATCATTAACCTACTCCTTACATCTGCCATGCGAGTCAATTTTGCTCACAGTAATATAGTAATTTAATCCACCTTGTGGTTAATTGTTATCACCTTATCCCAGGTAACATACTTAGGTTAATAATTTAAAACTAATCATGAAATATATACTTCGATTTATACGGGGTTTTAAGAAATGTGTTTGGATTGGTGAATTGTGTATTTAAGCTTGCCTTGGATTGACAGTTAGCGGCCTTTCCCATCACTATAAGCTGCGATCGTGTGTAATGAGAATTTTGTCAAAAATAATTCGTGTTTATTCGGTCAAATTTATTTACAATAAAACTTCGTACAAAATTAAATTTGTGGCGACCAGAGCACACTGGAGGAAACGTATAAAACAGCCGAAGCCGAAGAACGTGAGTAACGGAATAATTTTGCAATCTCATGCACCCGGCCAGGGAGCGACACCCGGAAATACCAGTCACATAAAATATAAGGGTTGACTCAAAGTAGGTTACATAGAATATAAGTTAAGAAAAAATAGTTTATGAAATAGGAAGAAATAGTTACTTAATACGCCTTTCAAGTTTGACAAATTTAATTTATTATCAAATACATCAATATTGTTTAAATGTTTGTTACCAAGACTAAACGCTGTATTGGAGAATGCAAACTATAGTTTGGATGAGATGTATGTATGTAAAATGTTAATATTTGTCTAGTCGTTCGTGCAGGTACACGAAGATTTATTAATTGCAGGAGTTCACAACAATCGAATTTAGTGTTTAATAATTTTAATAAAAAGGTTAGGTCGTTTATTTTTCATCTGTTTTCTAGATTTGGATAATTTAAAATATTCATTAAGAACTGGTAATTTATATGATCTTAAACGAAAGGTAGAAATTTTCTTTGAATTCTTTCAACATTATGAATATGAATTTTGTAGAAGGGCGACCAGACTATGGAGTTATGTTCCATTAGGCTTCTAACAAGGGATACGAATAATACTTTAATGATTTGTAACAATTCAAAGTTTTTAGTTATTCTTAATACAAATCCTAATTTTTTCATACCCTTATTTACATTTTGTTAAATGTGGACCGTGAAGTCTGGTTTCTTATCCATTATTTTACCAAGATCTCGCATTTCATTTTCTCTAAATGTTTTGATTTTAACGTAAAGCGCAATTATTTTGATTCTCTGAAATAACATGGTCGATACCCAAGAAATTTTAATCGGCCTTAATAGTACATTACGTACAATTACAATTTTGAAAATTAATATGTTCATTATGCTATTTCAAATGGGATTTACAAATAAATAAAGTCTGTGAACGACTCAGATCTGTTGTTAGCAGATTATATAAATTAAAATTTTATGTTCCAATATGCACACTTCGAATAATTTATTTATCATTAGCTGAATCTATTATAAGATATGGAATTACAGCTTGGGGACTTTCCTGCCAAACAAATTTAAATCGTGTTCAATCAGTTCAAAATTCATTAGTTAAATTATTAGCTCATAAAAGTTTAAATGAACAAAGGCATAATGTTCCGTACTTTTACCAAAATCTCAAAATTCTCCCAGTGAGAGCAATTCTGTGGTATAAAAACATATTATAGCATATGAAGAATAGCCCTATATACATAAATAAACTGGACCACACTTACAATACCCGTTTTACGTTACATGAAGGACTAATTGTACCTAAGCATTTAAACAAATATGGACAAAGAACGCTAGACTACATGATACCTAATTGCTTAAATATGTTACCTGCCGAAATTAAAAAATGTACAAATGGTAAATTAAATATTATGTTGAAAAATTGGCTCGCCGAAAGAAATAAATTGTATTAGACTGACACAAAAATTGTAACTGCATAACAAAGTAAAATAAGTTTATATCTTCAAAGTAAAAGTCCCCATCGACAAACTGCTTAAAAGTAATTAATTGTGACTTTTCTTTTTTTTTCTGTATAATTTTTTGTTGTTGTTGTAATATTGTATTACTTTGTATTTATAATAAATAAATAAAAAAATAAAAAAATAAAAAAATGTAATAATTTTACCCATTACGCAGGAATACAATTTCAAATCATGCGTGCACCCATGCAACGACAGCCAAACTAAGCATATTGTTTAATTACTATCGGAGATTAAAAAAGTTAACACGGAAGAACTCACTTGTTCGTTCTACTTAATTAGTACTATAACATGCAGTTAACTTGCACCTGAGTTAGTGTAATGTAGTTTCCCGTCATCGGGAATGTAAGGGCATTGTCTGGGATGATAAGATACGGTAAGTGACTAATTAGGTATACAAGAGGTGCTATCTAATAGTTTTATCTATTTTTTATTTATTTATTTGAACAAAAATACATTTTTTTATTTTAATTTTTATTTGATTATCTTAAAAATGGTACATATTATAAGTACTGGTCTTCCATTAAAAGCATTTGCTTGTGGATGGAAGAAGAGTTTGCATTTTATTTACAAATTTAAACAGTCACGTGTTTCACATAAGTAATTTTTAAGTAAAAGACATCCATGTATTCCGTAAGAGTAAAAACAAGTATAATTTTTAGTGTTACATTCATGTGGAAATAGGGGAAGCAGTCTTCCCGTTGCTGATTTCTTTAAAATGATTTTTGATAGAGTTCGATAAATGTATTTTGTTATTAATGATTCTGATTTCTATGGGGAGGTTGAAAAGAGGTTGTAAAAGGTTATTTTCCTTTGTATGAAAAATGATGTTGGGCAAAAGGAGTGTTAAGTTTCGGGCATACAAATACATGTTTGAGTCTGGTACGATTTTCCGTTACGAATGAGTGTTTTTCTTTTTCTTTTACAATTTGTAAGATTGAATTTTTTATAAATAGGTTTTTGAATGTTTAAATTCTTCAAATATTCGTTCAGTAAGTCTGGGTTTTTTTTTTATTTAAATGATTTTTATTATGAGTTTTTGAACAATTTCTATACATATATATTATTATTTCATATACATTATTAGAAAACTTTGACTATCCAATTGGGAGATTTTCCGTTTTAGGACAGTCAATTTGCCTGGTTTAGTTCACATTAGGTAGTAACATGTTGTTTTTTGAAGAACTTAATATTTATTAGAAAGAATTAGTTATCAAAGAAAATAAATGAAAATTGAAAAAGATTATAAGTCTAGTACTAGTAATATAATTCTGATATTAAAAAATAGTTCTATAATTCTCACAGTATTTATTACATTGGAATCTCAATCAAATCTATATCATGTAAAAATACAAAAAAAGTAGGAGATATTTTTAATTTATTTAATACTAGCGGGTACCCGGCATGCGTTGCAATGCCATTCAAAGAAATAAATTGTTTTTCCCTGCATGTCCTTCCACTCCCGCGTTCACCTGCCCTGCCTTCCCCCTGAGGGGAATTATTAGGAGGTGGTGTGGAAAACGAGAGAGGGGCAGAGGGAGAAAATGTAAAGGAGACATAGTAGCAGTAGGTGTTTTTTTTAGATGAGCTCTACACAGGAAGCCCTGAGAAAAATAATTTTCCTCAGGGCCTATGTCATCTTTGGGGATGCTGTGTTGAGAGTTTTTTTGAGGAAAGGAAGGGGAGGGAGAGTTCTGGGAAGGATAAGGGTGTAAGGGGTGGGTAGAAATCTGGGGTTCAGTGTGTCCTGGTCATCCGCCTAGGCAAACCTCCCCCCATGAACCCGGGCACCCCTGCTAAATCACCAAACGTAGCGAACGCCTTGGGGTGACCTATGGCAGGTGATAGCAAGGGGTCGATTTGGGAAAATCCACGCTTCTCACATGAACAGCTTTATATGGTTTGCTCACGCGTTAGAAAACCTTCCGGTTTATTCGTGGATGCACCAGACAGAAAAAAAAACAAAAAAAATGTGTACCCAAAAGCATATCAATAAAAAGCATTAAAACGCAAACGTTTTCTTTTGAGTGGCATTGCAACGCGTGCCGGGTACTCGCTAGGTCATATTATCAGATCGTGCTTCCCGGATAACAATGAGATCAGGTACTGTACTGTCAGTACACAGCTATCATGCACGTGGGTAGGCTTGCACTATATTCCACTGGCGACTAGCGACTCATCGTCACCTTCACCCTTCCCCTCCCCCCTGGGAAACAAACAAACCTTAACAAGACACGACCTACAGACGTACAGGGGTGCGCAACCGGCAAGTTCGCGACCTGAAAGTGGTTGCAAATCAGTGGTTTCTCTTTTATACTATGCAAACTACCCAAGTAAATTTTAATTATTGATTTGTGTTTTTCACAATTTCACATTTTTAAAATAATATAAGAGATATTTGCGACATGTTCCAGAATGGAACTCCTGTTCCGGAATGGATCAATCTCGCCCTGAAAGGCTATTCCCTAAAATTAGTGATAAGAGATCGTTCTCCCGCGAGAAGTGCTGTCAGATTTGTGTGATTTTCTACGGCTGTTATTTGCTTTTTCTACGGGCCGATGTCAAAATTTCAGCTGTGAGCTATTACGTATTTTAGTTTGGGTCGTTTTAAACACGAATGTATGACTATTTATTCATTTAACAGTAGAAAATCACACAAATCTGACAGGACATCTCGCGGGAGAACGATCTCTTAGAGAATAGCTCTTCTGGTGTAAGACTACCACCATTCAGAATTGAAACGTTTATGGCTGGATAACCTTAAAACAGCTAAAATTTAGCTTATTAAAGCTAAATCTGACCGACTGCTCTCCCCGAGAGTCGCTCTCCGGTCCAGTGCATGATATTGCAAATTTATTCCGGTTCCCGCGTTCGTTCAGTTTGTTTTACATTCCCTCCACTCTAGTTGTTACGGTTTTCAAGTTTATCATAAAATATAACGTTACTTGTAAATATATTTGACCGCATGATCAAGAGTTCTTATTGGCAAATTTCCCCTACACACGCATCTCAGTTTACAGTGCTCGGAAAGGCTGTAAGCTGCAAATCCCAATCAGAATAAAATACATAATTCACCACTTTTCCAAACGTTGTTTGAAATCAGCTTTAGCCGTGTTTGGTGACTTTTTTACACACTGTTTAGCTCCACACAGGAGGCTCTGAAGAAAATAATTCCCTTCAGGGCTTATGTCATCTTAGAGGACGCTGTGTGGAGGGTTTTTTTTAAGGAAATGAAGTTCTGGGAAGGAAAGAGTTTATGATTGAGAATAAGTTAATATTGAATTGACGGCCGGTGTAGTCCAGCGGTAAGGCTCTTGATTCGCATTCCGAAGGTCACGGAATCGAATCCCGTTCTGGCAAATACATTTTATTTGATTAATTTGTGTTATTTCACAATTTATTAATTTAAAATTATTTAAAGTAGGTATATTTGCGGCACGTTCCAGAGTAAAAGATATTCTCAGTATCGCCCTGGCCTAAGACCATCATTCAGAATTGAAACGTTGCTTGAAATGGCTTTAGCCGTGTTTGGTGACCAGATCTGAATAACCAGGTACTTCCCACTTTCCTCTTCCTTATCTCCTTTCCCTCCCTTCTACCTTCAGCCTCACAACATACCCCAATTGGGGATGCCATAGTCTCACTGGCTCCAGACGGGAGCAGTTGGAACTCTTTTGCGTTATTCATATAATTTTTTTTTTAAAGTTGGGAATCTGGGGGTCATTTTATCCGGGAGTAACGGACCTGTGAGGAGTGACGGACATCCCTCCAACTGCGGTGCAAGGCGATGGGTCGAGGAATTCTGACTGAAAAGGTTAAAAGATCTCCTTCAACCAGTCTTTCTCGATCGATTTCGCCATGTAGCAGGTGAGCGGAAGCATCGACCGCCAAGACCTGGACAAACCTCATCCCATCAACTCTCGCACCCCTGCTAAGTCACTAAACGTAGCGAACCAATTGGGGGGGACCTACGGCAGAGGTCCTATGTCCAATATAATGGTTCACACATATCTGTACTAAAACGATTTGCGACTCCTGAAAATGAGTTAAGAAACTATATCTGAACAGAAGTTACTGTTAGCTTAATCCATTGTTCTTAAGTCCGCTAGCCAGCCACGATGTACACTGGTTACCCAGAAATTTACATAGCGCATAATATGTAGATCAGTGTGTGACGTGGAGTCAAGGTTCTCACGCTTGCGGTCCCATTGTGTTGCGTTACGAACAGTTTAGATAAATCGAAGATTACATTCTTAAAACAGAAACATACGTTGCCTTCCCTCCGGCATACTCATGTACAATATGCAGTCGGTTTAGATAAAACATACCTCATTACAATAAAAAATTAAAATTTTAAAAATAAACAAATTTTTCAAAATTTAAAAAATTAGAACTGATTATTATTATTTTTTATTTTAACTTTTTATGAGTAAAAAAATAATAATATTCATCCTAGAACTGCAGAAGAGTCAACAGATGTCGCACATTAAATAAAATGGATAAAAATTATCCAGACACCATCTAGATTGCATTTAGTTCGAGTTGAATCTTGCAATCGTTCAAAAAGATGGCAGCCAATAAAAATATGCGTTAAGAAAAATGAAGATAATATGGGTGGTTCTTAGTCGAAGTATGGTACAGTTAAAAGTGACCGAATTGGATATCGACACATTAGCTCAATGGATAAGAGCGCCCAACCCGGAAAGTAGTAAATATCTTTTTCTGATTTTTCTGTTTCCAGATTTTCGATTGAGTTGAATTCAAACAACAAATAAAAAGTACTAACACATAATAAAATATTTTAATCGAAATTTGTTTTGAAGAAGAAGATAAAAATAATAATCCGAACGAAAATATGAAAGAAAAAAAGACTTAGAAAAATAGAAAAAGACAATGGTCGCAACTGGGACTCGAACTCAGACCTCTCGTCTAACCGAGACGTGCACGTTAACCAATTTCGCTATTGCCACCTTCTGTCAAATCGTCTAATTTATAAATCTCATATTTCTAATTTAAAAATTAACAATATTATCTTCAGGTATGTTTTAAGGTTTTCACGGCCAAAAAGTATTTTTGTTATTGTTTTTGGGGTGTTATGCCGTGTTTCGCTACCTCCTTCTTTAGCCACAGTCGAGGGCTAAAGAAGGAGGTAGCGAAACACGGCATAACACCCCAAAAACAATAACAAAAATATTATCTTCAATTAATTATTTTCCGTATTATGGTCAACTACCCTTTTTTATGGAAACAATCATTCTAAGAATTGGTTTGTGACCTGGATAGCGTCTCGGATGAATATATCCGAATTTATTTATATGGAACTTTATAAAAGTCTAAATGAATACTCTTTTGTAAGGCAAATATGACGAATATGTGAATAGAGTGTGGAGGCTCTTTTAGAGCAGAGGAAGGAGTGAACATGGGTCTTGAAGAGACCCATGTTTTAGGAGGGTGGAAACAGCCGAGCTGTTGAACTCAAGAACGAATCGTAGAAACGACCTGTTCTCATGTGGCAGATATCTATTTATTTATTTATTTGAGACACAAACAGAATATTTATAGAACATTATTTTGGTTAATGTAAAACAAATTAAAATATAAATATCCCTAGACTAATGTGTCTGCCATGATCACATTTGCATATACACGGACACTTGAAAAACAAAGTAATTATTCTTATACATAACTTAAAAAACTTAAATAGAAAATTTGAAATACATAATAACAAATTGGCAAATGAAGATATTAATATTATAAAATTATGGTTTACTTACTCGCACTTAATGCAAAAAAAACAACATTTGTCTTATTTTCGTTGCAGAAAATACCTGATCATAATGTTCGTATTGTAATCCACAATGAAAAATTTGATAATGTATATCCATATAGGTGCCGAGGGGATCAAAGACGCTAGTTCCTCGAAGCATCTTCCATTCAAATACCGGTAGAACAAGGACAGCACTCCTCCCCGATAAATGTGCATTTGGAGGATGTTATCCGTTTAAGATAGAGAAATATATCAAAAGGACCGCCGTTTCAGGGTTCGAGGGTTTTTTTTTTCGCAGTCGAGGTTTTTTTTTCACAGTCGAGGGTTTTTTTTTTCACAGTCGAGAGTTTTTTTTTTCACAGTCGAGGGTTTTTTTTTTCACAGTCGAGGGTTTTTTTTTCACAGTCGAGGGTTTTTTTTTTTCACAGTCGAGGGTTTTTTTTTTTCACAGTCGAGGGTTTTTTTTTTTCACAGTCGAGGGTTTTTTTTTTTCACAGTCGAGGGTTTTTTTTTTTCACAGTCGAGGGTTTTTTTTTTCACAGTCGAGGGTTTTTTTTTCACAGTCGAGGGTTTTTTTTTTTCACAGTCGAGGGTTTTTTTTTCACAGTCGAGGGTTTTTTTTTTTCACAGTCGAGGGTTTTTTTTTTTCACAGTCGAGGGTTTTTTTTTTTCACAGTCGAGGGTTTTTTTTTCACAGTCGAGGGTTTTTTTTTTCACAGTCGAGGGTTTTTTTTTTCACAGTCGAGGGTTTTTTTTTCACAGTCGAGGGTTTTTTTTTCACAGTCGAGGGTTTTTTTTTTTCACAGTCGAGGGTTTTTTTTTCACAGTCGAGGGTTTTTTTTTCACAGTCTAGGGTTTTTTTTTCACAGTCGAGGGTTTTTTTTTTTCACAGTCGAGAGTTTTTTTTTCACAGTCGAGGGTTTTTTTTCACAGTCGAGGGTTTTTTTTTTCACAGTCGAGGGTTTTTTTTTTCACAGTCGAGGGCTTTTTTTTCACAGTCGAGGGCTTTTTTTTCACAGTCGAGGGTTTTTTTTTCACAGTCGAGGGTTTTTTTTCACAGTCGAGGGTCTTTTTTCACAGTCGAGAGTTTTTTTTTTTCACAGTCGAGGGTTTTTTTTTCACAGTCGAGGGTTTTTTTTCACAGTCGAGGGTTTTTTTTCACAGTCGAGGGTTTTTTTTTTCCACAGTCGAGGGTTTTTTTTTCACAGTCGAGGGTTTTTTTTCACAGTCGATGGTTTTTTTTTACAGTGGAGGGATTTTTTTCACAGTCGAAGGTTTTTTTAAATTTAAAAATATATTTTTAGTAATTATGCAAACATGTAATTTTCGTTGTGTCATTTAATTTTCAAGTGAAACAAACTCAACTCGTAGAACACTTCCATCGGATTACACCGTCATGCTAACAAAAATGTCATCCAAGTAAAACCTCTTCAGAAGCGTAAAAAACATAAAAAATGTAAAAATATGCATAATTTAATACTTTTGCGAGGTGAATTAAAGTCCTTATTTTAATGTACCCGAGCCAACTTCATAATGGCGGCCAACCACATTTCGAGTACCTCTATATCAAAGAAAACACGGAAAACATTTTTAAATTTGCGAATTTCGCGCGCTTTTTGAGGGTTGCCAGGCAGTAAATATTCATTGCGCCACATATCCGAGAGTATGGCAACACCGGAGGTAGACATGGGTGTCTAGCTAATAACGGAGAGCAAGAGATAGTTGATAAGAAAATTAGAACAAGTAAAAAAAAATATATATATATCTGTACCTACATGTAAAAATGTCACAATTATTGTCCCAAATGCATCCAACCGTCTGGAGCAAGTGAGACTATGACACACCATACTGGAGTGAATTGTGAAACTAAAAGGATAAATCTCTGAATTATATTGCCTACACACTATATATTTCGCTTCTAGATGTGTACAAAAACATCCAGCATAATTAAAAATTTCAAAGCAATGCTTTAAAATAATATGTTTTTAGTAATTTTAAAAATAAAAATATGTTTTAGTAGAAAGCTGAACATAAAGTACTTTGTCTTTAACATATTACATTAAAAATAAATAAAACAATTACATTGTTCATATATAATAATACTAGCTTTTCCCCGCGGCTTCGCTCGCATGGTATTACGGGAAATTACTGTAGCGCTTGCACTTATCAATTATCTCCCGCCCCACCCCACCCCCATCCCCTCCCGCATTCCATATTCCCTTACATTTAGTTTTCAAAGATCTCGCCTACCACCTAAATTTCATAATGCCATAGCTCAAAGAAAAAAAGAATTACTTATCCAATTTTATTCATTCGTTCGGAATTTATGAGCTTACAAACATTTCGGATGTTTATTTTTATTTAAATATTTGGAAGTTCGTTAATATAATAAAAAAATACTCTATTTATCATCAAGTCTTTATAATCGTTACGAATTATATTTTTAATATAGGAACTCTCATCTGACATTTATTGCTTGTCCAAAAAAAAAACGAATTCTAATATTTGAATTTTCTGCAGTAGTAGCTGACCGGTAGACTGAATACCTACCAGCATAGAGCCCAAAAATATATCAACATTTTTTCCATGGAAAAGATTTTTTTCTGACGTTAGCAAAAACTCGCTTTTGTTAGCGACAGAAAACGTATAACAAATATAATATATTAATATTTATAATTTCATAACGCCAGAGCTTACCATCATATACAACCTGTAGTCTGCGCATATAATTTAACTTTATATTGGTGAAAGAATTATTAAAGTCTTTATATTGTGTTATGCGTGAAAAGGTCATAAACGAACTCGAGCAGTTTCGCATTTATAATATTAGTATGGATTACAATCACGTTTAGTTTAATTTTATACCCTGACGATGCTCATGTTAAGCGAAACCGGTCGGTATTAAAATTACATATATTGAACTATATATAATCGTAATACCTAAAATGTTATAAAATCGTAAAATTATACTTAATTACTTACAAATAAGGGAAAATTTGCCAAAATTGGCAGCGAAGTGATCCGAGGTATTTTTAACAGTGTCATATTGTGACAAAAAGCGCTCCAGTAAGAACACATCTATAAATTCAAGTAACTCGTTCCCATCGAAATGATTTTTTTTTTCAAACTTCAACACTTGGGTCGCTTTTCTGTTCAACCGTACTGTGCATCTATTTATGCACTTCCACTCTATAAAAATAACAGTGGCGTGCGTTAAACTTTGACTAAGGGTAGGCTATAACTTTTAGGGAATTAAATAACTAGCCACTATTCTGAAGATTGCTGTAGAATGATCTATTTCTCCGGTATTACTTCTGTACTGTTTATTATTTTCATTTTTAAAAATTTTGCTTACAACAATGTATTATTATAACTTTTAATAACTTCTTTATACTATTATTTCTGTATGTTTATTATCATCTATTTAACAAAATTTTACTTTCTATTATAACATTTAATAAATACTTGATTCCTAATCAGTAAATAAAACAAAATATTATAAATGGAACTTAACTGGTTTATTTTCTTCACTTTTTAATGTATAATAATTTTATAAAAAACTGTTTTTTTTTACAGTTAATACCGCACAAGAGTCCCAACTGCTCCCGTCTGGAGCCAGTGAGACTATGGCATCCTCAATCGATGTATGTTGTGAGGCTGAAGGTAGTGGGGAGGGGAAGGAGATAGGAAGAGGAAGGTGGAGAAGTACCTGGCTATTCACATCTGGTCACTAAACACGGCTAAAGCCATTTCAAGCAACGTTTCAATTCTGAATGGTGGTGTTACACCAGGGCGATACTGATAGTATCTTCCACTCTGGAACGTGCCGCAAATATACTATATATTATTTTAAATGAATAAATTGTGAAGTAACACAAATTAATCAAATAAAATTTATTGCGCGGGTTCGAACCCGCGATCTTCGGATTGTGAGTCGAAAGTCTTGCCTCGGGACCACGGAGCCATGTTTCCTGAATTAACTTAATGCGCCGTATACCCGCTCAAAAAGAAGAAAATTGAAAGACATGTAATTACGAATTACAATTTGGGAGAGTGCGCTAATATTTAAAACGATAAAATTGAAGCGAAAATTGTGAAAATGTTTAATTAAACACGACTTGTTTAAAATAGAGCAAAAATCTCGTAGGGAATACCTAAAACAGCATTAAAAAAACAATGTGAATTTTTTCTAATTAACTTTATAATAAGTGAAATGAACGTGTTTATAATAATTTTCGGACTACTTTTTGATTTTTTTTCTATCAAGGGAATTTCATATAATTTGCGTTTCGGCGTAGGGATCGTATAGATATTACTTTAAAAAATAACATATATTCTGTTAGGAGCTTGAAAAGTTCAAATGTTTGGGAGATATGTAAGAAATGGGTAGAAAATCGGGTAGCGGCGGCTTAAATATATATTTTTATAATGCAATAATGCAAAGGTCGCGGATTCAAATCCCGGCGTGCGCAAGTAAAGTTTATTTGGTTAAATTGTGTTATTTCCTAATTTATACATTAAAAATAAAATGTACTGTATTTTAGGACGTTCCATAAAGGAAGACACTTTCAGTATAACCTTGGTATAAGACCACTTTTCAGAATTGAAACGTAGCTTGAAATGGCTTAGCCGTGTTTAGTGATCATATTTGAAAAGCCAAGTACTTCCCCGTCTTTCTATTTCCCATATTCTTTGTCTTCCCACTACCTTCAGCCCCTCAACATAACTCAATTGGTATATATGCTCTAGTCTCACAGGCTTCATACGATTGAGAGCAGTTAGTTTGATTTATGATTTTTTTTGCATAAATCTCAGCACGAATAAAAATAGGTACAGCTAATCAGCCATTATGGGCTGCACGCCACTGGTATAGTAGAACCCCCGGCTTCTCTGCGCTCAGGCCTGCAGTCGCAAGATTATGATTTATAGTGCACGGGTTTCCGAACCCTCGTCGCCGCATTATAATAATATAGTCGGCGAACTTTAAAACACCGTGCACTGCCGCTTTTTAAGAAGACTCGTGATATAAAAGAATCAATTTTGTTAGAATTCTACTTACGTAAGGCTCTGCAGTAAAGTTCATGGAGAGACTGAAAAAAACCAGTTGTCGACGCAATCGCAATAAACCTCCTAAACAAAATCGATATATTTTTCTGATCTGACATATCGCAAATTACTCCAAAACTTGACAGTTCATGAGCCGCTACCATGGCAACCTGTCAACAAGGCAACTTAAACGCGACTGTCGCAGATTGCCATGGTAGTGGCTCACGACCTGTCAAGTTTTGTCGTGTTTTGACATGTCAGATTAGAAAAATATCGATTTTGTTCAGGAGGTTGATTGCGATTGCGGCGGCAACCTTTTTTTTTCAGTTTCTCCGTGAGCGAAGGCCCTAAGCGTTCAAAAAGATAAAGAAGATGGTTTGAAATGAGATATTATGTAAAAAAGAATGATAGAGGGAGAGGTAGGGAGGGAGTATTTGGATAAAAAAAGTTATATTTTATGGTTTTTTGGTATTTGTACGCTGGAGTGTGGTATGTAGGTATTAGAGTTATAGCTTGGAATTGATTTAGTCGTGTTAAGTAACTAGATCTGAATAGCCAGATATATTTCCCATATCTCCTTCCCCTCCTCACTACCATCAGCCTCATAACATACCAACATTGGGGAAGCCATAATCTCACTGGCTCCAGACGGTTGGGAGAAGTTGGGCCTCTGGTGTTGTATTCAGATTAAAAATGTTGTATGGCGGTTTTTTGCTAAGCCGACTGCACGTATATGTATGTCGTATTTTGTTATTACCGCACGTGCCTTCGGAGAGTCGAAATTATTGTTAGTAAAAATATTTTTACAGCGGATTTTCAATCAAGATGCCTGCAGATACAAGTGTATCGACTTTGGTTATACGGCCGTATATCCACTTTGCATACTTACTTGCAAATCATTGTATTTAGTCAACTTTAGGATCAACTGTCATGGCAACATTTTATTTAGTTATTTGTTTACCTATCACGACTGCGTGATAAATATTTCAAAAATAATTTTGTACAGAGTATGCGACATTTCCTAGGGAAAAAACTCTGTCAGGGTCATAGGCAAAACAGCGTTACCGCCACTATCTTAAAAACTGAAGGCATTTAGATATTTGTTTTATCAGCGTTATATGGGCAGCAACCAAAGATTAATAATCCTAATTAACCAAAATCCTTTTTGGAATCAATGAAGAAAGTTATTTAAAAAAAAAAACCTTCTCCTGAACAATTTACTATTTGGCGGTAACACTGTTTTGCCACTGTTTTTATGGGTCGATATATAAAAACCAAACTAGTGTAATTAATGGTAACCGAACAACTCGTAATTAAATCAACTCAGAACCATCTCAGATAAGTCATTTAGAGTGATAAAAAATTGTTTAAATAGGTTATGTTAATGCTAATTTAATTTTTTTATTTTTCATAGCTTTAAATGACTTTTCAAGGAGGTGTTGAGTTGACTTTATTCTTAGTTGGTTTATACAAAATGGAACAAAAATCTCTAGTAGCATTACTGTGATTTTTTTTATTGCTACAACTTTTAATATCAGAATCAAATGTGTTTTTTTATAATTTTTGGAGCATAATTCGCGATTTATTTCTAACGAGGGAATTTATATAATTATTTTTCATCTTGAAAACTGTATACGGACTATTTTAAAACATAAGCGTATTTTTTTAAAGAGCTAAAACCTCAAGCCTCGGACATATTCCATCAGAAGGTCAGAAAATTTCCGCTTTGCAATAAATGGAATATTTCTGAATGTATCCAAAAACTCAAAATCGGTTTTGAAAGATGATGAAATACTCTTACAAACTTTATTGTCAAAATATATTTTTTTAAATATTATAGCATGTTTACCGTTGACGAAAATCACAAAAAACGAACTAAAATTACTGTTGAAATAACAAATAATTTTGTTTATAACCACGATTTATTTTTCCACTACCGACCGGTTTCATTTTACATAAGCTTCGTCAGGGCATGTAGAAATTAAACTGAATTCAATTTCAATTTATAATGTCAGACCACCACAAAGTGACTGCTTTCTACCAAAATACAAAAAATAAAATTACTGTTAGTGAAAAAAAAAGAATTACAAAAATTTAATATACATACAAAATAATAATATACATTTAATAATAATATAATTTAATAATATCAAAATTTAATATGCATATAATATACAAAAATTAAAATTTATTTTCTTTGAACATTTTTTTCTCACTCAACAAAAAAATAATTGCGGTCGGAAACTTTGGTTTCGTAGAGGTACATTTTAATTCAGCTGTGATAGACTAGTTTTGAATATAAAGCGTGGTGTTTTGTTTTTCTAACACCGTTTAAATCACAATTCTCACCATGACTGTAAGGGATATATGACGGTTTCTATGAGACCTAAGTGATCTGTTTCCAAACTAGCCTGAGGGGTCAAAAACTCAAAACATTTGAGAGTACCTATCTTTCACATCAATCTTATCATGAGAACTAAAACGTTTCAATTTATCTCTGCTAAAACTGGACCCAAACCAGAACCCTGTGTTACTCCGCATGAATATATACATATTGATGAAGCCACAACCAGTTAATAAAATCAGGCTAACAATTTGTGCGTGGGCGAATAAAGATATTAAAATTCCCCTCCGAGTTGGGAGGCGAGTGGCTATTACATTTTGCTGGATTTGTCACTAATAAATTAAAAATACATTCTTTCGGAACATCGCGATCGTTTCAACCGATAATCCGACAGAAATCCGTGTGCCAAAAGTGTGCTTAATTTTACCTTACCTCTTATGAAAACGTCGTAATATTATGTACTCGTGTCAATTTGGGAGGCGGTTATGAGTCCCGCTTATTGGATAACCAATAAAGGTCATACCAAGCGGTTCGCTACATTTGGTGACTTAACAGGGGTGCCCGGGTTCATGAGCTTGTTTAAGTCTTGGCGGCAAATGCGTTTGTCCACCTACTGCGTGGCTGGCCGGATCGGATTGGTTGAAGGAGATCTAACCTAGAGCTGATTTTAGGTTTTCACGGCCAAAAGTTTTTGTTATTTATTTTTGGGATGTTGTGCCTTGTCACTCATCTGCCCTGACTGATGATGGACACTGCAACGCTGTCTAAATCGACTGGTCAGTAGTTGAGTAGGCATCGCGTTTGGGTCCCACCCGGGCGCCACGTGTTCGATTCCTCGACTGGCTAAGTCCTCCATCACAACCCAAGCAACATTTTCGGCTTTCTGTGGTGGTAGTAGGAGATTTTCAAACATTGTTGGGTTATTCGTTACCCGGGAATGTTTGTCTTTCTTTAAAAAAAAAAAATTCAAATTAAAAAATAAAAAACACATCTTTAAAAGTCACAACACAAGCAAAATTTTCGGCTTAAAAAAAAAAAAAAACGTTGGCTAAAGAAGGAGGCAGCGCAACGAGGCAAAAATAAATAACGAAACACCCCAAAAATAAACAACGAAAATAACCTATAGCTATCCGGCCGGACTATCACGACCCATCGCCTTGCATCGCAGAGGGAGGGATGGATTCACCTCCTCACTTCTAGACACGTTCACTCCTAGATTCCTACCTAATCCTCATTTCTTTTTCCTTCTCAGAACTTCCTCTCATTCCTTTCCCTAAAAAGACGCTAAATGATTTAGGCCCTGAGGATTTCTTTTTCTTCGGGCCTCCTGTGTGGTGCTAATGAAAAAAAGTTTAAAAATGAGGCTCTGACGGAAATAGTGTCCCACAGAGTCCAGGCCATCTTTTGAGATGTTGGGTGGAGGTTTTTTTGAAGAAAAGGAGGAGAGAAAGCTCTAGAAAGGGAAAAGGATTAATGTGTGGATAGGAATCTGGGGGTCAGTATCGTCAATGCCGAAGGGTGACGGACTTACGAATCAATTAATCCCATTGCGGTACAGGGTCAATAGAATTCGTCAGGAGAGTTCAAAGGATGTTCCCTCAACCGGCCTCTCCCGATCTGGCACGCCACGCAGCTGGCGGGCAGACGCAACCCGGGCACACCTGCTAAGTCACCAAACGTAGCGAATCATCTAATGTGACTACCGATAGAAGTATTGGTTATCCAAGGAGTGATCCCTTGTGCGGTGGTTCCCGTATCCACCTCCCAAATTGAGAGTTGTTGAAATCGATCTAACATTTTTAAATGCCGAAATTCTTTCTTGTCGAAAGTTCTTGCATAAAATGGTTTTTTGTTTTGTTTTTGCGTTTTCTTCCAAATCTGTATATCACACTTATAGATTATTAGCTGTTCTGTGGTTCGCAAAGTTCCCGGGTATCAAATTCAATTAAATTGGTGGCAGAACGATTAGTTTTTTATATCGATTAAATGTCGTCAAAAAAAACTTGGCTATGTGCCAGGGAAAATGCTTGCTTTTTATTCCACGATAATTGATCTATACTTTTGGATGTGAGTTTTTTTTATATTACATCGTGTAAGTCTTCCATCTGTCAGATCCAGGAGAACATAACTATTTTTATACTTGTTCAACTAAATAAAAACATCCCTATTTTATAAATTTGTTCGATTAAAGAAAGCGGAGAGGGCAAGGAGATGGGAAGTGAAAGGTTTGGAATTTCTTGGTTCTTCAAATATGCAAAGTTATTTAAGTAACGTTTTGATGTTTGATGATGCTCTGTTACCTGGGATGAGGTGGCAACAATGTACAAGGTAGATTACTATGAGCAAAAAGGACTCGCATGGCAGATGTAAGGAGCAGGTTAATGATTATCAAAGAAAAAAAGGTATTTTAAATACAAAAATATATTAAAACAAAAATGACATCCTAACAAAAACTAAGACTGTCTGGAAAAGGGCTTGCTCGGGTTTAAATAGTTTATGTTGATACTGTCCCTTATGCGGTCCTTAAAACCTTCATCCAATCGCGATGAAACTTTTGTGGTTTTTTGGGAGCACGCCCGCGTTGGTTTCTACATTTAATGGTGAGCTCTGGCGTTATGAAATTTGTATACAAAATTTACCATAGGTGGCACGCAAATTGTTTGAAAAATGTATGTATTTCATATAGTTCAGCTGCAGGGAGGAACTAGGAGAACTGTATAAACAAAAATATACCACAAAAGAAGAAGAAAAACAGTTATTTTTACACCTTCCTTTATTATTTTTATGCCAGTCAAAAACAACCTGCAACATTAATGTCTGTCTGGACATTTTTATCACAATGCTTAATTTTCCAAAATTTAATCAGATTATACCTGTATTTAAAGATAATATTCTGAAAATATCAATATACTTTGTACTACAAAAATACACGTGATTTTGAGTATGTGGGGGGTAGGGGTAGAATAAAACCTCACCACATTTCACCAGAGGGGGGGGGGGGGGGTTAAAAAGTTGCTAAAAAACATTACGTGATTAATGGACGACCCCAAACATGAAATATTGAAGGACATAGAAATAATTAGAAATTTTCCAAGGAAGTTATCGAAGACCTCATTTAACTTTCGAAATTAGTTTTTTTTTATGTTTCCCATCCTTTGTACGTGAGAGGAATTTTTATTTTACAGTTATTTTCGATGGGCTTTGTCTTAGAAAAATTTGCCGTCTGGGCGATTGCCCGGTAGTCAATGATGTTGCTACGACACTGTTAAAAATAGTTTAATCACAATATAATGAAGCAAATAAAAAATTTATCAGTATTTATTGATTACAAGTTTATGTGTGAAGCGGATCGGTTAGAAAATTAAATGCATTATACTTCTACCATGCAACATTACAAATTTATAAAGATGATATTCAAAATAAAGTAGCACCCTTTAAAAATAACAGAAATCTTAGACAAACGTCAATACTTCCCACTCCAAAATGTAAAAAAACAATAGGACAGCAAAATCATAAATATCTCGGTGTTAATTTTTTTTAATTCCTTAACAGAAAATATATATTATGTAATTAACTATTGTATAGGATCTGTTTGAAATGCATGTATTGTTATATATGTATTGTTATACTATTTATGATTAATTAAAAAAAATTAATGTTTGATTATTTAGATCGCTTGCAAAAATCGAGAGTCAAAACATACTACAAGATTGAAAACAAAATATAATAATTAACGTTTTTTTTTTGTTTCTTTTAAATTCTATTTAAGACATTTCCAATGAGGTTTTTCTCTATTTTAAACGAGTCATGTTTTATTAAACATTTACACCATTTTCGCTTAAATTTTATGGTTTTTAATATTGGCGCGCTCCCTCTAACATTCGTATTTACATATCACGCATTCTTCTTTTTGAGCCCTTACTAGCAGACCTTAAGCCTTTTTTTACACGAGCTCCACACTGCAGGCCCTGAGGAAAATAACCTCCTTTAGGGCCTATGTCATCTTTGGGGATGCTTTGTGGGTTTTTTTTTAAAGGAAAGGAAGTGGAGGAGAATTCCGGGAAGGAAAAGGGTTTAAAGGGTGGGAAGGAATCTGGGGTTCAGTATGTCCCGGTCATCGGCCTTCAAGACCTAGACAAACCTCACTCCATAAACCCGGGCACCCCTGCTAAATCACCAAACGTAGCAAACCACTTGGGGTGACCCATGGCTTAGTTGGTTATCCAATAAAGGTTCCCGGGGCGGCGCTACCCATTCCCGCCTCCGATTGGGGATGCCATAGTCTCACTGGATCCAGACGGTTAGAAACAATTTGGATTCTTGTGTCTTCACATTAAAGGACCCCTTATCGATTCAAAGCTCAAAAAACAAACCAACCGAAAAATTATTTATAACTTATGGTCCTCGTGTAAAAATACAGCCTCCAATTTCTTTGTCCTCAGAGAAATGAACGTGGTATGAATTCCTGAGTCCCAGTTTGTCCAACGCGAGACTAATTCATAAAACACCTGCCGTTTTAGATCGATCCTAACACAACCAAAAAGTTACAGGTAAAAATAATAAGAAAGAGTTCCTTAGAGTTTTAGAAGTGAACAGGACGGAAGGTACCCAGATTTCAACACAGATAACATTAAGGCGAATGAGTTTTAAACATTTATCTGAAATTATCTATGTTTTTCTATCATTGAAGACAATATTAACGACCAATCAGACCTTGACCCTATTTTGTCGGGGGTCAAAATATTTCGGCTTTGCAATGAAATCCAAATTTTGTTTGTTTTTTATTTTTTATTTATTTATTTCTTTTTTTTACATTAACTCCACACAGGAGGTCCTGAGAAAAATAATTTCCCTCAGGGCCTATGTCATCTGGGATGCTGTGTGGAGGGTCTTTTTGAGGATAGGAAGGAATGAACATTGGTCTTGAAGAGTGCTTTCGTTTTCGAGTAAATCTATCTAAAAAAAATAATTTGGGCAATTTGGAAATAAAACATCTTTGCTGAGGAGGTTAAAAGGTCTGCCTCAATAAGGCTCTCTGTTGGTGGTAAGTTTGTCCAGGTCACCAAAACCTCGTGAACCCGGGCATCCCTGATAAGTCACCAAACGCAGCGAACTACTTGGGGTGACCTATGGTGTGGATGTTGATAATAAATAGTTCTCGCGGCGGCGGTACCCATATCCGCCTCCCAAATTCTAAATCAGTTCTACATTTTTTTTTTCTTTTTACACAATTACCCATCTGATGATACGACACCATAAGACACTAACGCTCTCCGAAACGTTGACTAAAGAAGGAGGTAGCGCAACACGACATAACACCCCAAAAACAAATAACGAAAATACTTTCGGCCGCGAAAATCCACAAACGTATCTAATTCAATAAATGTTTTTTGAATTAGAATAAGAATTACCAATTGGGTTGCTATAGTCTCACTGGCTCCTGACGGCTGGGTGTAGCAGGGATTATTGTGCGGTATTCACATTAAAACGATTATTTATTTATTTATACAAGCCTTGAAGGCTTTTACAGTATCACATTATTAAAGATACACAATGTTATTCAGGAGTATAATTGTAATCATGAAGTATATAATATTATAAACTGTACATTAAGGATACAAGCAGGTTTAATATGTAGGTATGTAGTTTCGTTATCATGAAAATTGTACAAAGGAGTTAATAAGTTTGCATAGTGTAATAATGGTAAAACAGAAGAGTGCTTAAGGTACTTTAAAAGTAGTTATTGAGGAACGTGTAGGTATTTACTATGTTGATTTTATTATTAACTTGATCATGAATAAATTGTTCGAAAGCAAGTTTTTAAAGAATTCAGCAAACTTAACAGAGCGATAAACAGTACCTACACATAGAAAAAATAAATAAAAAATACATGAGTTGCATTATCATGAAAAGTTATACAAATGAGTTCAACAAGTTTATAATGTGATAGTAAAAAAGCAAAAAAATTGTGCAAATAATGGTACAAAAAGTACAAGATAATATTAGTACAAAAGAGAGAGAGTACAAAAAAGTAAGTACCTAGGTAATCTTTGTATACATAAGTATTAAATTTTGTTATTATTGTATCGATCATGAAGCATATATAAAAAGCATGACCTCCCGACACCAGATGAAGGCAGCTGCAATGGCAAAACCTCTCCCACATAAATAATAATACACGATAATAATTACAGCCTCCTGATCTGGTTCAACGCACCTGGGAAATGGAATTCCAGACAGGTAGGTGACTAGTGACTAGGACTGAACTGGCAGGAAGCCGCGAAGCTAGGCGGTACCTACCCACAAACATACTTTATTGCTGTAGCTTTTTTAAACAGGGTTACCAACGATAATTAAATAATGGTTTTATAATTTTTTATTTAAATTTTTTTTTATGAGTAAAACATCAAATTGTAATATTTAATTAAATGAAGACACTATGAGTGAAACTCAATCAAAAATCTGGAAACAGAAAAATCAGAAAAAAGACATTTGCACCTCTGGGACTCGGACCGGGTAGGGAGGTCAAAAATAATAATATTCATTCTATCTAGACTTGCAGAAAACTCAATAGATGTCACACATTAAATAAAATGGATAAAAATTTATCCAGACACCATCTAGATTGCATTTAGTTCGAGTTGAATCTTGTTATCATACATAAAGATGGCAGCCAATAAAAATATGCGTTAAGAAAAATGAAGATAATATGGGTGGTTCTTAGTCGAAGTATGGTACAGTTGAAGGTGACCGAATTGGATATCGACACTTTAGCTCAGTGGACAAGAGCACCCACCCGGAAAGTAGGGAGGTCCTGGGTTCGAGTCCCAGATTCTCCCAGTTCTGTTTCCAGATTTTCGATTGAGTTTCGCTCATAGTTCTTCATCTAATTAAATAATGGTTTGGCTAAAAGAAAAAGTCTAACGTAATTTTTGTTGCATCAAAGCGAAGCACTACATAGTAATGCGAAATCATGTGTTTTTGGTTTGAAAATTTGATCGCTTAGAATTATTTAAGATGCTTTAATTAAACTATGATGTTTCATTATTATTTAAAATATAATATTTGACCGGTCAGTGGTTGAGTGGGCATCGCGTTTGGATCCCACCCGGGCGTCCCTTGTTCGATTCCTCGGCTGACTAAGTCCTCCATCACAACACAAGCAACATTTTCCGTGGTGGTAGTAGGAGATTTTCAAACATCGTTGGGTTATTCGTAACCCGGGAAGTCTTTCTTTAAAAAAATGTATGTATATATCTATGTATTTGGACGCCCTGAACTTTTTTTTTTAATATGAATACCGCACAAGAGTCCCAACTGCTCCCGTCTGGAGCCAGTGAGACTATGGCATCCCCAATTGGGGTATGTTGTGAGGTTGAAGGTAGTGGGGAGGGGAAGGAGATAGAAAAGAGGAAGGTGGGGAAGAACCTGGCTATTCAGATCTGGTCACTAAACACGGCTAAAGCCATTTCAAGCAACGTTTCATTTCTGAATGGTGGTCTTACACCAGGGCGATACTGATAGTATCTTCCACTTTGGAACGTGCAGCAAATATGCTATATATTATTTTAAATGAATTAATTGTGAAATAACACAAATTAATCAAATAAAATTTATTTGCCACGCCGGGATTCGATCCCGTGATCTTCGGAATGCGAGTCGAGAGCCTTACCGCAGGACTACGCCGGCCGTCAAACAATTAGTCAGGTTAATCGAGTTATTATGGGCTCCAGGCCAGAGGTGGCTCCCAAATTCAATTTTGGTGGTACTTGAGATTTGTACAGTTGAGCAATCTGCTAGCTCTGTAAAGACGCCCTTTACAAATTATGTTCAACCAAAAAGTTGCGACAGCCCTGAAACCTTCCGATATATCTGATATGTCGGTAGACCCAATCGCACAAGTGTGTAAGACAGTGTAAGAACGAGAGGGCGACTGAGAAGAAGAAGGGAAAGGTGAAGGTGAAGAAGGAGTGGACGGGGAAGTGGACAGGGCAGGTGGCGCGAGCCGACAGCCAATGGGAGCGGAGATAGAGCGGCAGGAAGAAGTACTTGCTGTATGGATGCTGTTAGAAGGTGACACGTTGGTGCAGTGGGATGAGAGGGCGATTCCAATTCACATTTTATTTTTAATTTATTTAACTCAAAATCATCCACGACATATTGCCTAATAAAAATGTAATATTTTAACATTTTACTTTGCGCTTTAAGGCGACGCTTCCCGGCTCAAAAAGAAGAAGATGGAGAGATATGTAATTACGACTGTTGGACAGAACGCGCTAATATTTCCAATGATAAAATTAAAGCGAAAATTGTGAAAATGCTTAATAAAACATGACTCGTTTAAAATAGAGCAAAAATCTCGTGGAAGGTATCTTAAGTATCATTTAAAGAAACATTGTGAATTTTTTCACAAATATAACTTGTAAAATAATAGAAATAGACTTGTTTTAAATAATTTTTGGAGCATACTTTGCGATTTTTTTCTATCGGGGGAATTTCATATATTTTGCGTTTCGGCGTGGAACGCATCTAGGTATTATCTTCAAAAATAACATATATTTTTTTAAGAGCTTAAAAACGCCAAATGTTTAAGGGATATATATAAGAAATCGGTTGAAATTCGGGTAGCAGCGGTTTAAGGCCCGGTAGTAAGCGCTCAAACAAAAGAAGAAGGGGAGATATGTAAATGCGAATGTTAGAGGGAGCGCTTTAATATTAAAAACGACATATTTAAGTGAAAATGTTTAATAAAACACTACTAGTTTAAATAGAGCAAAAATCTCTTGGAAAATGTCTTATATAGCATTTGGAATTTTTAATACACAGTAATATAACAAAAAAAAAGTGTTCATAATCATTTGCGATTTTTTTCTATCGAGGGAATTTCATATAATTGCCGATATTATCTTAAAGAATAACATTTATTTTTTTTAAAAACTTAAAACTTAATGCGTTCAAGAGAAATATGTCATAAAACTTTAGATATCCGGAATACCGGACTTAATAAGAGGTTTCAATGGCTGAATTGGTTATGGTGTTTTTCCCTGTGAGTGAGTGTGAATTTTTAACTTTTCTGTGTCTTGTTCTTTTTCACTTCTATTAGATTTATTTATATTATAAACATTTAGCATATTATTCATATTTTATTTTATTTATTTTACATTTCACATTATTATATTATAAACATCATCAAACAGTATTAATGGCCTTCCGTCTACTTGAATTTCAGAACCCGACTTCGATTGCATGTCTGACGCCACGCCTTACGCTCCGCGCCACAAATAACATCTGCGTACTTGGAATTTCAAACGAAGCTACCGTTGTAATTCGGTTTTAAATTTAAAAAATTCATTACAAGATGTAGCCACTTCCGTGACTTGACTGGGGCAGATCGGTGTGGATGTGCCCCAGTCAAGGAACTAGCAGTATCCCTCCGAACGTGGAAAGATTGACGGTAATACTCAGTTGTATCAAGCGGTTATATATATTACATGTGGCGTCATTCCCTATCTTGGTTATTTTGTCCCGGTGACTATCACTGGATGACAGTGGATCCGAGGAACAGGCTATTTTTGGAACCAGTTCCTATTGGATTTAAAAAGTGGTCACAAACACTAACTGGGCGAAGCCGAACCGAAAGCCGCCCGCAGGGCCTATCAGCAAAAACCTGCAGGGCGGGTTCTTAACTGCTAGTACTCTTCTATGATTCTGACTCTTGATATGACCCGACTCAAGTATCTGATTCACTTGATCGTACCATGTCTTTCTTGGGCGTCCCCGACTTCTTTTACAATTCAAATGTGCGTCATATATTCTCCTTACACTCCTTTCTTCTTTCATTCGCTCTACGTACTCAAACCATGTATGCGTACCTTTCTTAATCTTACTCGTTACACTTACATCAGCCTTGCATCATTTGCAGATGTTCACGTTTTTCACACGAACCTACATGGTTTTACTACGAGTATACACATACGCCACACATACGCCTCAGAGATTTTATTTATATAACATTCAAAGTACTTTATCCTTCTTCCGCTAGTTCCATGCATACGGAATTGTGACTGCCCATGCCTAGAACAAGTAAAAATTATCAAATATTTAGGATTAACCTTTTATTTATTTTTTGATCAACGCCTTTTTTCAGGGCTTTTACATATTAATACAATATTTATTGTACATAACTGAACTGCTTCATTAACAATATTTCATATTTGTTTAAAGATAAACTGAAGATGTCCACGGACTTGGTGTAATTGTTTCCTTCCATTAGTATTCTGGGTAAAGAGGAATACATATGTTATTTAGTCCCAGAATTTCTGCACTGAAATAAATCCTGACTTTGTGGAATCCGGAAGCCTATCAATTCAAGCAATACCGGACTATCAACTAAATTATGTAGAATTTTATATAGAAATACCAAGTCAGTGAAAATTCTTCTGTCTGACAATTTGAGCATATTCATATTATTTAACAGTAAATTAAATTAACACACCTAAATTGGAAGCAACATATACATAACACTACAAACAAAATTCGCAAATCTATTTACTTTTTTAAACAAATACCCAATTTCCTTAGCTTAAAACTTTTAAAAACAGTGTAGCTACTAATCGCTGTGCCAATCTCACATCGAATACGGAATTTTAGCTTGGGGTAATGCTAATTCCAGTGCCCTCGACCCCATCATTAGCACAAAAACTAATCACAATAATAATTCTTAAACTGCCTCTTACTACCAGCACTGATACGATCTTCAATACTTTCAACGTTATAGACATAAATCACCTTTCTATTTTTATTGTATTCAAATGTATATGTATTTAACCTTAAATATTCTTGTAATTACCAAATACGTTCCTCAAATATGTTCATATATGTATCTCTAAGCCTGTCTCGACACAGGTATATCCTAGTGAGACAGGCATCGAAAACCCAATGTAAACATACTTTATATAGATAAATAAATAAAAAATAAAAATAAATACATCAGGGTACGCACCAGCACTGCATTGTGGGCTGTTAGCTTTGCCCATTTGAACAGTTTTTTTTGTTAGCGCCAACATATCGTTTATTAAATGTTTAATCATAGAAGACATAATTACGAACTCTGAAATAATAATTTAATTAAATATGGTAAAATTGCGTAATGAAGTCCTACCTGACCAGATTGGAGTCGATTTGTTTAATATCGCCACGCTGCGCTGTCCATTGCTTGACCTGCGGTTGGATACCGGTTATGGATAAGTTGTCTAGAGGCCGGGTACACCGGTTACTGGCCGAGGTGTGATATTTTAAAAGGTGATTTAAATTAATTCATTGAAAATATTTTGGCTTTCTTTCACAGATTTATTTTTTATAATGGCGGCATAAGTGGCAGAGCGGTTACTCACGTGGACAAATACGCATATCTTTGAAATTAGTAATAATACAATAGTTGAAATACGAAATAAATGTCGGTACCATCCAATTGGTATTAAGTTAAGCTTTGTTGACTCCAGTCATGGTTAGGAAGGTTCAGTCCACAGTCAACACATTTATTTTGAAAGACATTTGGAATTAGGTGTATTAGATTACAGTTGATAAAGAAGTGAAGTTAGCAGTCCACAATAGAGAGATGGTACTTACCCTGATGTATGGCAGTAAGGCATGGAACTGGCAGAGGAAGGATCAAAGTAGACTGAACGCTATAGAAATGAGATCTCTGAGGGTCTGGTAAAACCATGCATGATCATGTGAGAAATGTGGAGATTCGCAAATAATGCAAGGTTTATGTAAGTGTAATGAGTAAGATTGATGACACAATACCCTAAAATATATTCAGAATTTTAACGACGTAAGTAAAGAAGCCGTGTATACAAATTGCGACTCGCGACCTGCGTATTCGACGGGCCGACTGTTGAATTTGCCATATCAAAGAAAAGAAGATGAAGAAAAATATTGTGGGAATCTTAATGACGTAAGTGAAGAAAGCGTGTAAACGAATATACGCCCGCGGCACGGCGTATTGGACCGACGTACGGTCGAATACGCCCTAGCAGGCCTGGAGATTCGACCTTTCCGACGGGTTCATTTTAATTAATTCTGAAGAACGTATTACTAATATTTAAGATATTTTCAAATGAATCCCCTCCGAATTTATTAATTCATCGTCTAGAAAAATAAAATCTGGTGCTCACCGCTAAATTTATAGTTAAATAGGGAAATAAAATTTTCAAACAGTTGTACGTAAAATATATTAATGGTGAGGTATTGCTTTTATTAGTATTAACTATAAATAACTTACATCCCCGAGTCGCGGTTTGAAGAAAAAAGTTATTATATTTACGAATTCGTCGGAATTTATTGAAATGTGAGCCTTGAGCAAACCCCTAATATTAGGGTATTATACCGCCTTAAGAAATGGACCCTCAGATGGTTTGGGCATGTCGAGCGAATGAACGAAGAAAGAAGAATAAAATGTGAATGGTAGAAGAAGTCGGGGATGCCCGAGGATGATACGGCACGATCAAATGGATCAGATTCTTGAATCGGGCCATGTCAAGAGTCAATAATAGAAGTGCATGTATGAGACGATTTATGAATGTGAATGAGGCAAAGAGTGTGTTTTTAGCGGTCCGTTCTCTCTGAGTACCCTGCCGGGAAACGGCGCGATGTTTAGTTAGTTAGTTTATTTACATAGCCAATACTTTTTTTATATTTAATTAAAATTAAATTTGATAGTTTTATTATCAAGCTCTATTATTTATTTATTTATTTATTTATTTATTGACGCCCTATTGGACTTTTACATGTACAATACAAATTTATTTTATAACAACAGTATAACCATAAAAAATATTACAAAATATATAAATAAAGCGTAGACTAAATAGAATAAATAAGAATATATCTAATGCAATTATTTTGGTATGTGTTCTTGTTACAGCTGTTTCGGTTTACAAGACCATTTTCAAACTGTGGCTAAATCCATTGTTAGGTGACTTATTAAAAAGATTTTATAAAAAACTAAAAGAAATATAATTTTTTTATAAATAAATCGCATAATAGTGGATTTAGTCACAGTTTGAAAATGGTCTTGTAAACCGAAACAGCTGTAACAAAAATACTTGCAAAACTTGAATAAAACGATCAAATTTAATTTTAATAATAAAATAAATAAATAAATGGAGTTATACGAATTACACACAAAAACAATTAATAATATAGCCATTACTGTTTGAAAATTATATAGTTTCACATTTTTTGTTTTGTATTTTTCAAATAATAAAAATTAAATAAAATTAATAAATATGACTTAGAATTGGTGCCTTCACCCTTTCGCATTAATACATTACACGGATGCTGTGTGATTCAAGATTTGGGATTTACGGCGCATTAGCTATCTACATAGATCTGTGTGTATTTCTTTAGCACATTGCGCCTTCAACCATTGTCGAGGCGGCCGCTTTTTATACCAAACTGAACCCAACATATTCCCCCACCAAACACAATATTATAATAGAGCAATTATCTGGTCCTATCCGTGCACAACACGAACACACTGTGATTTATGAAACGATTTGAAGGAATGATGTATTTAGAAATAAGATTTCTTAGGCGTACAATGCCATTTATGAGAGAACCGCTGAGTTTACAGGTACCAATTTGATTTTAAATGAAAGCTAATTAAATTTACTACAACTTCGTTTCATATAATAATTGACGTGGGAAGCGTACTTTACAAGAAATTTCACAAAATAAGTTACCATTTCGAAAAAATTTCACTTTTTAAAAAAAAGTAGCCTATTTATGAAGAATTGTATTTTGGAAACTAATAGCTGTACAGAGCTCGTTTTGATCTCAAATTGTAGCAAATTTAGTTTACTTAAAAATAAATGCAGAAATTGTACCAGTCAGACCATTCGTTCACTGAGATATTCAGCAAAAATTGAAAAAAGTCCGAAAATTTCATGGTTTTTTGGCTACACCCCCGCTCGCACAGTAAATCATCTATATACTTAATACCATTGAATGTGACCATATAGATATCTACGCAAACAATCTCACGTATTTCAAAAAAAAAATTAACAAATTTCTACCATGACACTTCGGGGAGAACAGTTATGTAGCTGCTTTTTGTCATGTCCTTTCTTTTTTTGTTCTCTTTCTCGGCAGGTTTTGTCATTACAACGCACGATGGCCATAAATTCAAAGTGCAAAACTGGTAAATCTACGTCACATTTGGAGTCGATTTTGTAGTATAACTTTTTTCGATTTGAGATTTCGTTTTCGAGTAAATCGAGTCCATTTTTGGATTTTTTTGGTCAAATTTGAAAAAACAAAACGGTCTTCAAAATGCGTCAAAGCATTGAACCCGGATCCAAAAGTTAAAAAAATCTGTAGAATTTTTGCTTTGAGTTTGAGTGCCATTTTAAAAATTTGGAATTCAGACAAGTGATAAAGTATCGACATTCAATTGAATTTATTTTATAGAAAACTATTTAAATCACCATTTTATTAAAATTTAATGTGAAATCTTTTTTTTATATTAACATCACACAGGAGGCCCTGAAGAAAATAATTTCCCTCAGGGCCTATGTCATCTGGGATGCTATATAGAGGGTCTTTTTGAGGAGACGAAGGAATGAACATTGGCTTTGAAGAGACCCGTGTTGTAGGAACGAGGAAACGCAAAAGCAGGCAAATCGTTCCACAACCGAGTTGTTGAACATGAGTCAAAGAAGCGAATGTGACAAATGTCAACCGTGTACATATGTTGGGCACGCGTTTTGGGTGTTTCCTGACTGTGCACCGGTGCCGAAGGGATCAATGACGCTAGTTACTCAGAAGCGAGTTATTGATAAGGGGCCATCCATAAATTACGTCACACGAATTTCATGATTTTTGATCCCCCGCCCCCCCCCCCGTCCCTTTTTTTTTTTTTTTTACAGTTAATACCGCACAAGAGTCCCAACTGCTCCCGTCTGGAGCCAGTGAGACTATGGCATCCCAATTGGGGTATGTTGTGAGGCTGAAGGTAGTGGGGAGGGGAAGGAGTTAGGGAAGAGGAAGGTGGGGAAGTACCTGGCTATTCAGATCTGGTCACTAAACACGGCTAAAGCCATTTCAAGCAACGTTTCAATTCTGAATGGTGGTCTTAGACCAGGGCGATACTGATAGTATCTTCCACTCTGGAACGTGCCGCAAATATACTATATATTATTTTAAATGAATAAATTGTGAAATAACACAAATTAATCAAATAAAATTTATTTGCGCACGCCGGGTTCGAACCCGCGACCTTCGGATTGTGAGTCGAGAGTCTTGCCTCGGGACCACGGAGGCCGTCCCTGTCCCACATCGTCACATTTGTGAGACCCCCTCCCCCCGAGTGTGACGTCACATATTTTGCAATTTTACATCTAAAATTATTTTGCGTTTTAATCATTTAGATTTGTACATATGACGTCACAGAGCTGATAATCCCCCCATACCCTTTGTCACACTTCTCCCCCCTCCCCCCCCCCCTTAAGGTGTAACGTAATTTATGGATGGCCCCTAACGTCAGACGAAAAGCAAAACAAATCGTAGTCTTGGTATATTTAATCTATGTTGATATATTTGCGGGAAATTTTATTTCAGGCGTCGTAGTTAATATCTATCTATATGAATTAAAATGAATCTCCGAAATGTTTGCACGCGCATACCTTCATAATTTCGATGACCAGACACAAGGATTTTACTGCTCCGCTACTCAGATCATCATATCTCCACGATAACAAAATGATTCCTTAATTTTACGACAAAGTTTTACAACTTCTGTATTTAAAGTAGGCGTAATTTAAATTTGAAAATGTCAAAAGCCGCCGCGGATCTGGAATAAAATCGTTTAAAATCCAAAACTAACTTCAAATGATGTTATCTGCACCAATCTAATTTGAATACCAACTTATTATGCTGGTGAAGAAAGATACCTTGGATGTCGCTAGTTTTAAAATCATGGATTCGGTTTCAAATGCGGCAAAAGCCGTGGACTTAACGTGAAATTATCATTTTCGATTAATTTTAATAACAAACTAGCCCATGATGAAATTGAATCTTAATAAATTTTAGGAATATTTCAACTTTAAATTTTTTTTATACATCCTTAGTGCGTAGTCAAGTCGAATACAACTCTTCCATCTGGTCCCCCTATTTTAAAATACATTTAGATTCAATCGAAAAAATTCTACGTTAATTTATAAGACACATTAATTTTAAACTCGGCATTTCCATTGAAAACATAAACTATAATTACTTGATGAAAACATTAAATTTATTAAAACTCTCAGATCGAAGAATTATATCCGACTTAATATTTATGTTCAAAATTGTAAATGGTAGAAAAGACAGTCCTGATTTAACTAAGCTCATTCAGTTTCATATACCCACGAGAGCCTTTCGTTCTAAAATCCTGTTTAAATGCTACAATAACCGGACTGAGTACGAAACACTCGCTTGTACCTAGATTTCATGAAGTTACTAATAGATATGCAGATGTGGCAGATCTATTTAACAGCACGGAAGCTAGGTACAAGAAGGCTATATTATCAAATATTTTCAATCAGTATAAACTTTATTTGCTTTATAGATTTTTTTACGTAATTGTATCTCTGTTGTCATTTCTTTATCAAAAGCCACAATTAACTGTTGTACTCTTTTTTATTATTCCTTATTTAACTATGATTTTGTAATAGGTAATCCGTGTTTATGGTATATGCATACCGTTTATATTAAATAAATAATGAAAAAAATTCTCACTGCGTGTCCTTTCCCATTCGCCCCGTTCCCCTTCCACCTACCCTTCCTTTCCCACGTCCCCTTCCTCTCCCACGTCCCCTTCCCTTCTCGCGTTACCACTCCGCCTTCTCCGCATTCTCTCTCCCCTCTCCCACCAACCCCTCTCCCGCGATCCCCTCCGATCTCCCGCTTTCAATATATTCAGTCCCGGTACATTCAAATTTTCAAACAGCTCGCGTGCCACCTATTGCAATTTGTTTACAAATTTTCTATCAAATTTGATACCTAATATAGGTACCCATTTAAAATAAATATAAATTTTGGAAAGCTTCAAAGTTTTCGATTTTGGTTAGAACCATAGGTGAAAGTAAATTCATTAATTTAAACACTTTCGAAAATTGAATTTTAATACAATCGATGGCTTGCAAATTGTCATTCTCAAATTGTGACAGTTTTGTAAGAGGTTTTGTTATGATTAAAAAAAAATTTCAAATGTCTTGTAACAATCCAGAAACCTTCACAAGGACGGAAAGAAGGTATTTTGATGCTACAAATCATCCACATCAAATCCTCAAATTTTCATCGCAATCGGATGAACTGTTAGCAACGCATAATTTCATGATGCCAGAACTCACTATTGTATTTAGGTAGAATTGCGGGCATGCGCAGATCAAATCCTCAAAGTTTAGCAACGCATAGCATACATATACATAAATAGACAGAAACAACAGATGGGTTTTAAAAAAAATATTTATTGAGTTAGTTTTAAACTTCGTGAATATAAACTAATAAGCACAAAATAAAACGTCATTTGTAAAATGATTTTTTTTTTTCAGTAAGCGTAACATATTTTTTTATCATTGAAGAAAAAGATAACAATAATAATCTAAACGAAAATATGAAAGAAAAAAATAGTTGAAGATAATATTGTTAATTCTAAAATTTGAAATATGATATTGACAAATATGACGGTTTGGCCGAAGGTGAAAATGGCGAAATTGGTACAAGCACACGTTCCGTTTAGACGAGAGGTTCTGGGTTCGAGTCCCATCGCGACCATTATCTTTTTCTATTTTTCTGTGTCTTGTTCTCTTTCATATTTTTATTCAGATTATTGTTGTTATCTTCTTCTTCAATGGTATATTATATTGATGGGAATAACCTTCAAAAGTTGTAAAAAGAGTTTTTCTCATAAAAAATTGAATTTCTTTCTAAATACATTCATTCTTTCTTCATTCTTCATACTTTCATCATACATCTTTTAGTCTTCTATACATTAGACAGTTCTGTGATTTTGATTTTTTTCATATGTGGAAATCTAACTCTATTTATATTTCTTGTTTAGTAATTATTTACATCTTCTCTTATAAAAACAATTTCATCCTTAAAGTATTTTGGCATTTGGTTTTTCATACTTTATGCACAAAAATTAAGATACTAAATAGTCTCTTTTTTATTGGAATCCAATTTAGCTCCTCACTCATTTGATTAACTTTGCATATTTGCCTTTCCCCAGTAAACATCTCATCTCATAGCTCTTTTCTGTATAACTTCTAGCTTATTCAAATTACCTCCATTGGCCAAATATAACATCGTAGAGCAGTAATCTAAATGTGGGGCAATGAAAGTTTTATAAATGAGCTCTGTAGTGTTTCTATTCAATTTATTTCTTAGTCTTCCAAGAAAATTTACTTGTTTGATACCTTCTTTAGTACATATTCAAAATTTGCCGTGAAAGTTAGTTTTGAATTGAGTATTACACATTATTAACATTATGAATTACAACAAAAACTTTAATTTAATAAATTAAAGCTTTACCTGTCGTTTCGCTTGAATAGAGTTCAAATATATGTTTTAATTGCTTTTTAAAAAATACTAGTTTTTATAAAACTTCATTCACTGATTCACTTACTCATTCACTCATTCACTCACTCACACACTCATTCCCTCCCTCACTCACACACTCACTCACACACCCACCTACTCACTCACTCACTCACCTACTCACTCATTCACTCACTAACTTACTCACTCACTCACTCACTCACTCAATAACTCACTCACTCACTCTTTCAATAACTCACACAATCACTCACTTACTCACTCACTCACTCACTCACTCAATCATACACTCACTCACTCACTCAATTATAATATATGTAGTCGTATATAGAAACCATCGCAGGCATGCGCACATCAATTCCCCAAAGTTTCATCGCAATCGGATGAACGGTTAGTAACGCGTAATTTTATGATGCCAGAACTCACTATTGCATATAGAAACCATCGCGGGCATGCGTACATCAAATCCTCAAAGTTTCATTACAATCGGATGAACGGTTAGCAACGCATAATTTCATGATGTCAGAACTCACTATTGTATATAGAAACGATCACGGGCATGCGCACATCAAATCCCCAAAGTTTCATCGCAATCGGATGCAATGATTAGCAACGCATACACCTCATATATATATACATATATACAAACCCAGAAAAAAACATATTTGGATTTTTTTTTTATAAATAGATAAGCATAAACAAATACAAAATATATTTTTTTCATTAGGGACATGTGAAAGTCGTATAGTGCTTCTTCGATTTTAAAATTTTTTCTAAGTACAAATTTTTTAAATTGTGATTTATGATGTTCCATATTTTCAGTGTCATTAAAAGAATATTTGACAATTAAATGGGTGTTGCCAGCCTACATATTTTGTGGTTCCATTTTTAATATTTTCTACTCTTAATTGACAGACTATACGTCCCTTAATAAATGAGGTATGATTTTTTTTTTAATTTGGGCGGAAAATATTCAAAACGATCATCAAAAAATGTCAAGCAATCGGAGAAAAAAGTTTTAAATTGCGCTGTCGCTCCAGTGGATAACATCGTGTATACGGTCATCACATCAAACATTTTAGCCATTTAAATGTCAAGAAGTTATTATTAAAAATCGATTATTATTTTCCAAAATGCAACAATTTTCAATTTTCGACAATAATGTACAGAAGCATTTCAAAATATTCATCGGTTTGGTATGTTGGCCACTCTATCACGACGGAAATAGGTTTTTTCTCCTTGGGTACAAGTAATCATATTATTAGACGTTATTACGTAAAAAAGGGACAAGTCAATTTCCTCTCGGGACGTATCGTCCACAAATCATGGCGTAAGTTCCCTTACTTCCAGAGATATCTTTTAGACTTACTTATACAAAATACTTACCCATTCTAACCAGTATTTCAATGGATACTTAAATTTTTTTTTTAAAGAATTTTTTATTGTTTAATTTATAACATTGTTACAGCATTGAACAAAATAGTGAAATACATATTTTAATGAATTTCTATGCCAATTAAGAGTGCTGCTCTTGAGCTTGGCCTAGGAGTAATTTCATAATTATTTCATTATTATAACATAATTTTACATAGAGTTTACAATAATTGTAAACTTAAGTACTAGGTTTTTGACGTTATTTTTTAATATGGCATGAAATGAAGTTAAAACATTCTGATTGGTGAAGTTAAAGTTGTTAATTTTTTATAAAGATTAATTTGACCTTATTCTTGAATGATACGAAATCTTATTTTTTTTTACTTCTTCGGGAAAACTATCAAAATATTTTATGCCTTTGAAAATTTTAATTTTAATTTTAAATACATAAACGGCTATACTGCCTTCTATAAATAAACATATAATAGAGTACAAAAGTAAGAAAAATAATATCATTACATAATAGTAGTTTTAAACTTAAAAAATAACATAATTCATCAAAGTTTGGTAATTAAACATAAATTGATTGACTGCCGTAATGTAGTACCATATTATGAATACGAACCAAATTCGTTTTTAGAAAATGAATTTTATAAAATATATTATGATAAAACTATACTAACAGACAGAACGATTCGTCATAATAGACCCGATATAGTTTTACATGACAAAATTAAAAAAAATAACTTATATCATTGATGTCGCTATTCCAAATTCCTGTAATATTCAAAAATCTGTTTCTGAAAAAATTAGAAAATATACAGATTTAGGAAATGAGATTAAAAGAATTTGGCATTCTCGTACTATAAAAATATTACCATTTGTTATTTCGGCTACTGGCATTATACCTAGCTCTCTAATTAAAAATTTAGGCTTATTAGATTTATCAAAGAATCTTTATATAAAAATGCAAAAATCAGTCATATTAAATACATGTAAGATTACGAAACATTTTTTAAATATTTATATTGAGGGATCGGTAGGATTTATCGGTTCAGTTAGGAGTTCTATCGAGCCGAACCCTCTGATATGAAAATACCTGGAGTCGGTGAAGTATTTTCCCATATGGTCTCTGGTAGGTTGACGTGTTGTTCTTGTATAGTTTTGTATTTAGTATACTTATACAATGCAATTACATCGCGTGAATTGACTAGATTAGCATTTGTGGAAAAGTGTGTGGAAGGATTAAGTTTTTCCTGTGAGGAAAATTTAACCCGGACATAAAATCTAGAGAACAATATAAAAAATAATAATTGTGCCTTTGTTGTGTTGAAAATAAAGTAATTTAGAAGTTTAATTTATGCCGTAATGATGAGTTGGGTTTAAATTTTTTGGTTACATTTTCTTTGAATATTTGTAATATTGAATCTTTTTTATAAAGGTCTTCAATTTAGGTACTTCAAAAATTTTGAACAATAGTGCTCAGGATGATGGTTGTTTTTTTTTCAAAATTACTTTAATAATTAGTTTTTGTACCACTTTTACAGGACTGTCACATTACTATGTTATGTTGCACATCACTAGCACATAACTACCCGTAGGATAATTGTCGTCAGTCAGTCTCAAAGTAATGTCAATGGTGTAAACACCCAGTCAATAAAGTCTATCTTGTAAAGTCTTAAAGTGTTTAATATATTAACATCCTCAGTCCAACAATAAACGAAATATGGTGTCAGAAGTGGGATGTTAATAGTCATAAAATAAAATAATAAAAATTACATGTCAAAAACAAGATGTCGAAGGAAACAACAAAGTCGTACGTATTTTAAATTACAATTTTTTCATATGCACCTCCCCATCCAATGATTCCATAATGAATTAATGATTGAACAAGTGCGTAATAGACTTTTTTTAGGTTGTTAACTTGAGAATATTTCTTAATCTAATGAATATATAGAATAAAGTAGAGTTTTTAGTTTAGGTTACAATTTGAGAGGTGGGTATAGGTTCCACCACCCCGAGAACCATTTATTGGATTACCAACACCTCTGCCATACGTAACTCAAAGTACTTACTTATAGCTTAGAATTGGAGCCCGGGTTCATGGGGTGAGGTCCGTTCAGGTCTTGGCGGTGAATGCGTCTACCCACCAGCTGCGTGGCGGGTCTAATCGGGAGAGACAGGTTGAGGGAGACTCTTTGACCTCCCCAGCAGGACTCTCTACACATATAGTGCATCGCAGTGGTAGGGATGGATTTATACGTCCGTCACTCCTGGATACACTGATCACCAGATTCTCCTTTCAAAAACTTCCCCTCCTTTCCTTCCCTAAAAATACCCTCCAAAAGCATACCCCTACGATGAAATAGATTGTTAGGGGAAATATTTTCTTCAGGGCGTCCTGTGTGGAGCTAATATAGATAAAAAGTAAGTGCTTAATTTAAGTAAGTAAGTACATGCGTAAGTAAGTGCTTAAGTTAGTAGGTACTTAAGTAAGTAAGCACTTAAGCATCTTTGTTTGCAGAGGTTGATGCGAATTTTGTTTGTGGCAACAGTTATAAGTAATGTACATTGACAGTAATAAGTAAAAAAAACTCTCCACACGGCTTCCCCAAAGATGAAATAGGCCCTGAGGTAGTATGTGACAGTATACAAGAAACTCAGTTTCAAAGATTGTAAAAAAATTGAAGTATAAAAAATAAATATGGACAACAGAAAAGTATAAATATTTAGGGTAACACCTGTAATGATTGCCCACTTGGAATTTTTGTCTTTAAACCTATACCCAGTTTTGGTCCTACCCACCGTATTACAAAATAGTAAATAGTTATATAAAATTTAATTAATCACCTATAAAAGCCTTTAATCGAATTTATTACATCATTCATTAAATTACTTTTTTAAAATAAACGTAAACTGTATGTACAGTGATTGCCCATTAGTAAATGGTAATTCTCACAATAAAGGCAATGATTGCCCACATTAGAGGGATTATTATTATATTAGTAGGTAGATTAAATTGTTAATAAAACAACTAAAAGATGGATCACACTTATTTATTTAGCTTTATTATCTATATTTATCGGAAAAACATTAAGATGATATAAGAAATATCTGCAAAATTGAAAAAAAAACTTTGAGCGCTTCACAATTTTTTTTATTTATTTTTTTGTTTTAAATAAAGACAAACATTCCCTTTTTTTACACGAGCTCCACGCAGGAGGCCCTGAGGAAAAGAATTTCCCTCAGGGCCTATGTCATCTTTGGGGATGCTGTGTGGAGGGTTTTTTTACGGAAAGGAAGGGGATGAGAGTTCTGGGAAGGAAAAGGGTTTAATAATTGGGTAGGAATGTGGGGTTCAGCGTGTCCTGGTCATCCACCTAGACAAACCTCACCCCATGAACACGGGCACCCCTGCTAAATCACCAAACGTAGCAAACCACTTGAGGTGACCTATAGCAGAGGTGTTGGTTATACGATAAAGGTTCCCGGGGCCTCGGTACCCATTCCCGCCACTCAAATTGAAAACATCCTTGTTACGAATAACCCGACAATATTTGAAAATCTCCTACTACCACCACACTAAGACGAAATTTTTTTTTTATTTTTTTTAAATTTTTTTTTAATTTTTTAAAATTTTTTATTTATTTATTATGAATCATAAATAGATACATAAATGTTGCTCGAGTCGTGATGGAGGACTTAGCCAGCCGAGGAATCGAACATGCGACGCTCGGGTGGGACCCAAACGCGGTGCCCACGGCCACTGACCGGTTAAAATTTGATTCATTATTCAACATTGTTTCTGTTTCTGTTGGACAGTTTGTCGAATCATATTGAACTAAAAGAGACTTTATTTGTTGACTGAGCACAGCTAAGTCCTATTTTAACTCGACCGTTTTGCGTTTCGTCAGTCTGTAAATTTGTTTGTACGTTCTAATTCCATTTAATCTTCGAAGTCTTCGTCTTTATTTTGAAGTTAATCGTAATTTTGTCCTTGTAATGGTACCAAGATACCCGAAAAAAAAATTGAAAATAGGTGCACATTCATCATTTTTTTTTTTTTTTAATTCAGTGCATTGTTTATAACATTTGTTGACAATTTTTTGACCACTATGATAGGCATATATGCCAGTGATGTGGTGGTCGAATTATTGACATTGAGTTTTTTTTTTGGTTTGTAACAATGTGCCCTCGCCCCATAAAAACTTGCCCCCCGAAGGGCAACGTTACATTTTTTTTAATGTTTAATTTTATTATTTTCTATTTTTTGTGACCTACATTTTTATTGAGAAAAAATTGTTTTTGATAAAAGTGCGCACGATTTTTTATAAATCTTCTTTTATTCATATGAATAAAAAAAACGGTTGTCCGATAAAAAATATTTTTGATTGTTTTAATAACAGCCCTGCCTTCCTCCATCTACTTAAAATCTTAAAATTTTTGTTTTGAATTATTAAATATGAGACTTACTTTTTGAAGCGTTTACAGAATTACTAATCAATTTTTTTTTTTAAATATTTACATATGTTAGAGGTAAAAGAACAATGAAAGTGGGAGTGGGCGAATATTAGATGCGGGCAATCATAGTCTAGTTAATCCTAGTTTCACCTAATTATAGGTAAATCAGTTTTCTTTATCTTCTTTGACCATTTTTCTTTTATTTTTTTAAATTTTAGTAAACTATAAATGAAAAACCAGCCCTTACTAAACATGGCTCTAAGGGCACGGATTTTAAATCCTCCCCTTTCCCCCCATGCTAAACTTAAGCGGAGTTATTGGTGATTTGAAAATATAACGCAGACGTGCTCAGAGATCAAGATAAACCTTAAATAAGGTATCTCTAGGGGTAGGCAGACAGAACAAGAATATTATTACGTTTTTATTGTCTCCACAATGAAAATCCAGGGGAAGATTGGTGAAAGATTTTGTAGAAGAAGACGAAGTTCCTAACCTTACCTTTTTATATGTAAATACCGCACAAGAGTCCCAACTGCACCCAACCGCCTGGAGCCATTGAGAATATGTATATTGTGAGGGGTAGTGAGATAGGACTTAACCCAACCTAACCTAACCTAACACAACCTAACCTAACCTAACCCAACCTTATCTAACGTTACCTAACATTAACCTAACATGGCTAAGACTATTTTTGAGGTTTTGTGTGTTCTTATTTTTATTCGTTCTTGTAAAATTAGGCAAAAGATAAATAAAAACTACCTTTTCACTTATTGCCTCATGCAAATAAGACGCTCGATTTTAAATTTTGAAGGCGTGAGAATCGAAATATTTCTAGCGATTATATTCCTCTTAAAAACAAAGAAATCTTTTAATTTTGAATTAAATGTGGTGCCACAAAATAAATATGCTGTATTTAAAGAATTTTTTCTTCTCCATTTTTCAGCTTACTTTAAATTTTCATATTTTTTTTAGTTTTATTTATCCTTAAATATATATTTTTTCTTTTCTTCTTTCTTATGATTTATTATCTGTTTTTATAAATAGTGTTTTTTAATTCTTTGTATAGCCAGATACAAATCCTACCCTCACCGATTCCACCTCCTTAGATTTAGCCTCTCAGTAATATCTTATAGAGATCGACCGAAAAGTCTTCCTCGTAATATCCGAAACCAAGTTCCGGTCGGCCTCTAAAACCGGCCGTAAGCAAGTATTCACTTTTAGAATACTTTTCTACGCCCAAAAAACCTTCGTGTAACAAAAATCGATAAATATTTATATCATATACGGTTTCGACAAGTATTTATGAAACAAATACATTTTTACAGCTCAGGTCTGTACTCCCTGGTGGCTTTATACGTGTTTTGTGAAATTCGATAGGTCGTTTGGGCTCGCCTTACGAGTCGCGTGCTCCGAACTCGAGTAGGTAAAATAATTACTTTGAAACTGGATTTTAACTTGTGCCTACAATGACAGTGTACTATTTTATTATTATTTAAGACTTCTGTAGTTGATAACACTCTCAACTGCGAATCCATAGGTTGCGGGTTCGAATATTGGAAAAATTCGAGGAAGAAAGTTAAGAGGAAATCCGGTCGCAGAACTATTATGAACTATTGCTCAAATTTCTCTAGCAAAAGCGTAAACTGCACCTTGGGCTGATTATACCTAAATAAAATTGTCAAAATCAAGGATTTGTATTCCCACTTTTCTCCTTTTTAAGATTTATTTTTATTAACTATATAAGAAAATATAAATAAAGATATCAATCACCAGCGTCTAAGCGTTTTGCTTTTTTAAAAAATACATTTGTTTGTTTACTAAACACGTTCAGTAAACAAACTAGACAAACGTTGAACGCGTTCAAATCAGGCAATTTTAACGATTTTCGGTGGGTCCTAACTCCTATAAGAAGTAACTTATCAAAAAAAGAGGACGATGCCTACATTTTATTCAAAAATAATTGTAGCAGTGTCGCAATTCAGAGAGGAAATTGGGAAATACGTTTGAATGGACAAAACGCCGCCTGATTTCTTTCTAAACATTACAGTGTTTTATTTATGGTTATCAAGTAAAAAAAAATCTTAGATTTATTTCATTATTTTTTTTACATGGGGAGGCCATGAGGAAAATAACTTCCCTTAGAGCCTTTGTTGTAGGAGGGAGGAAACACAGAAGCCGGTAAATCGTTTCATAGTCGAGCTGTTGAACCCAAAAACGAGTCTTTGAGGCGACCCGTTCTCGTGTGACAAATGTCAACCGTGCACATATTTGGGCACGCGTTTAGCGTGTTTTGTTTGTTTTTTTTTTTTTTTTTTTTTTTTTTTTTGCGTGTTTTTTGTGTACCAAAGGGATCAACGACCCTAGTTCAGAACATTTTCCGTTTTTATACCGGTAGAACAAGGACAGCAAACCTACCGAACGCCAGTTCCCTAAAGATTCAAACGGCTTGATAAGATAGGGGAATCTATCAAACGGATCGTCCGTTTCGGCAAAGTCAAGTGTTTTTTTTCAGGAATTTTGCGGTTCCATACCAGAGGTGGCTGTCAAATTCAACAGTAGGGTGCACTTGCGACTTGCGTATGGTCGGCAGTTGTGAACCATTAAAGTATCTGCGCAGTGCAATACGCCCAACATCTGAGAGGCTAACTTAACTCTGGTTTCGATAGAGCTCCCATACGTGAGCTGGTCACTTAGAATTACACCAAGCACATCAATGGAAGGCCTGTGGGGAAGATTGCTTCCATTGAATAAGACTGTATATTTCTTTCGTTCCCTTTTTAGTCTATCTAATTAACAAAATTCTCTGATTCCGAGATTTTACAGTCTCGGAAATAAATATTCTCATCTGGGTGATTTTAGTCCGGTCAAGTTAGCTAGAAAAATAGGGGTCAAACAGCACAAATTTCGACAGAGCTGAAATTTAGTCGAAACTTTGAGTACACCATTATAAATAAAATACCAAAAAATCATCATCGATCGCATACCCGCTAAAAAGTTATTTAATGTCAAAAGTGAAAATTTTCGTTTTTTTTTATTTTTTTCGTAAACGGTAAGCCATATCAAAAAATAAATAAGACAAAAATTGAACATCATAAAAATATCTACAAAAATTATCATTATACTTTTTTTTTAAGAATCTCCAATTCTGTGATATAGCGATTCTAAAAGTTGAAGGAGTTACATTCTATAATATAATATGCACACATTTCCACACCACCTGTGAGGTACGAGTAGTGTACTTGGCGCATTTTTTAAATTTTTTTTGTAATGTAATCGAAAATTTTGACCTTTGAGCTTGAATAACTTTTTTAGCGGGTATGTGATCGATGAGGAACTTTGGTATTTTATTTGTAATGGTGTACTCAAAGTTTCGACTAAATTTCAGGTCTGTCGAAATTTGTGCTGTTTGACCCCTATTTTTCTAGCTAACTTGACCGGACTAAAATCACCCAGATGAGAATATTTATTTCCGAGACTGTAAAATCTCGGAATCAGAGAATTTTGACAAGGTATTATTGAAGTAAAAGAGTAATAAATGTCGACATGATTTTTTGGGAACATGGATATTGATAAGTTGAAGTAATTCAGGACAGTCAATTTATAATGCAATATTTTAAGTAATAATATTAAATCTATGCTTTTTCTTCTTTCTGAACGTTTCAAAAGAGACATTTTATCCAGGAGATAATTGTAATCAATGTTTTGTATAGGAATATGCAATTCATAGTTTATAAACATTAGAAACTTCCGTTGAATCTTTTCAGTGTTGTCGGAATGAATATTGAAAAAGGGAGACCATAACGTAGAGTTATATTCAAGTTGGCATCCGACAAGGGTTTTATATAACATAGTAAATGTGCCTAAATTATTGAAATCTTTTGCAGCTCTCAAAACAAAGCCAAGAGTCTTTAGGGCCTTGTTGATAATGTCATTAATATGACATTCAAAGGTGAGCTTACTGTCGAACATAATCAGATCAGTAATTTCACTAACACAATTTAAATTTTCATCATTAGTAATGAGTTAATTTTTTTTTTTTTTTTTTACAGTTAATACCGCACAAGAGTCCCAACTGCTCCCGTCTGGAGCCAGTGAGACTATGGCATCCCCAATCGGGGTATGTTGTGAGGCTGAAGGTAGTGGGGAGGGGAAGGAGATAAGGAAGAGGAAGGTTGGGAAGTACCTGGCTATTCAGATCTGGTCACTAAACACGGCTAAAGCCATTTCAAGCAACGTTTCAATTCTGAATGGTGGTCTTGCACCAGGGCGATACTGATAGTATCTTGCACTCTGCGATGAATATGTCGGATTGACGCCATATAAGTTGTATTCAATGTACGTTGAAATGATGTGTCGGGTTACTCAGAAGAATGTGTGTACATTATGAATGTAATCTATATAGGGGCTTGTGGCAAACGTCGCGTCGTTGACCGGTGGCTTTGAAATATTATTCTTATATTGCTGGCATGTGTTCCTCAAAATATTTATTTATTTAATATTTCATAAATTAATTAATAAGGACGAATTGTTTCACAGAATTTCTACAATTCTTCAAATTTAATAGGCTTCCGTGGTCGACAGGTAAGACTCTTGACTGTCTCGACTATCCGAAGGTCACGGGTTCAAATTAGCTAACTAACTAACCATCACGCCGTTTCCCCGCAGGGGTAGGCAGAGAGGACGGACCGCCAAACAACTCGGCTTGGCATACACTCCTTGTCTCATTTACATGTCTCATAATCTTCTATTATTCTGACTCTCGAAATGACTCAAATATCTGATTCACTTGATCGTGCCATGTCTTTCTCGGGCGTCCTCGACTTCTTCTGTGTTATTTCACAATTTAATCTTTTAAAATAACATATGGTACGTTTCAGATCGGAAGATACTAGTATCGCCATGGTGTAAGACCACAGTTCAGTATTGAAACGTTGATTGAAATCGCTTCAGCTGTATTTGGTGACCATATCTGAAGTGTCAGAAACTTCCTCACGTTTCTCTTCCTCCTTCCAATCCCTACTACCATCAGTCTCACAACATATCCCAATTGGAAAGGCCAATTTCGCTGGCTCCAGGGGGTTGAGAGCGGTTAGGACTCTAGTGCAGTAAAAAAAAGTTAAATTAAAAGTTCTGTTGTTATACCTGTTGTTTTATAGTACTTGGATAATAACAGAACTTGAATAGAACTTTCACAAAACTTGAAAATCAACTTTGTAATTTGAAGAATTGTTCAAATTATGTGATTTGTATCCCATCAAAGGTCTCAAATTGTTTCAACAGTTTAAAAAATTAAGACGTTTTGTTGAGCAGAATGGTCATTCCAACCTAACCTCAATCTATTATTGATTGACAAGGAGCAATAAATATTGTTTTATTTTATGTATGTTTCTTACGTTAAGGAATAGTTTATGTATGTTTCTTATGTCTTTAAATGGGCAATCCCTAGTTTTAATTCACTTAAAACTGTCCACTAAAAAATGTGTCTGTAGATATTATGAAATGTGTAAAATGAGATATGAAAAAGCTCCTCAATTCTCAAAGAGATTTTTAGAGCACACATCAGCAATGTGATGTAATTCATATTCATGATGAATAAATAAATTAGTTTCGCCTACAGAGTTGTGAGAGGGAATATTTTAATTTACAAAATTCAAACATATGAGTTTTCTTAGACCGAGAGTACAAATTGACGTAATATGCATATATATACGTAATATACATAATGTAATATAATATACGTAATGTAATATACATAATATACGTAATAAACGTAATGTACTTTTAAAAGAAAATAATATGGATCGTGTTTCATAATAACACCGAGAAGTTTCCGGCTGTTTATGATATTCTAGAAATATATATTTTTGTCGTCTTAAGATTGAAAAACCAGACAAAACCGAAAATATGTCATTTTTAAATCAAATTTTAGACTTTTGACTCTTTTCCACAAAAAATTATAAATTGCTTTCGAAAGACTGTTCTTTTATCTAGTAAAGCTATGTTTTAAATTTTGAGAAAATATGTTTATGTACAATAAGGTTTTACTGTAGGTTGTTGGAAGATTTGTTAAATTTTCAAATAAAATTTTGTATTACACAACAAACATTTCGAATCATATAATCCTGCAGTAAAATAAATCGATAAATAATGTGTCGCGAAACTGCGACTCCACTGTTAATTGGCGGTAAATGCTGCAAAGCAAAGTCTATGCAGCCCTCGAAGGACCAGTCCCGAAACTACGTGAAATCGCTAAGTTATACGGGACGATTAGATAGCATACACTCGCAAAACCCGATGGATAGTCAGTCGAAAGTTCAGATCTGGGCTTTTGGAAAATTAGATAAGCCAATTAGATAAGAAAATTGGAATAAGGAAAATAGGACTCACCGTTGCAGATGGGGCCTCGCTGATCTCCAGTTTTGGTGTACACTTCTCACTGTTTAAAATTCGCAATATTCTTATAACAATACATGCGCCCTGTCTGAGATGTTATTTTGTACTGAGCAGCAAATCACACTGTCACCTCTCCAAAGTTTAGTACTTTTTGCAACAATTTTTATGGTGACATTTAGGAGGGAAAGATTAGGTAGGTGGGATAAATTCAGGATTTTGACATATCTACCCATCAAGTCCGCGAATGCAATACCCAAACAATCCCATATAAAATTGCGCGAACAGGAAACCTACTTTTTAGAATTTTAATTTTAGTTCAAATAAAATCATAAAATATCAATCCGCGCCCTTGTTTTGTGACGAAAATACTGCAGTTTGTCTTTTTATTTACGGTCTTACAAACTAATATATTTAAAAATAAAATTACAAATTATTTTTCTTAGACATTATTGAATATTTATAAATACTTGAGTTATTATGTTAAAATACTGGCGTGGAGAATAATTAATCTTTCTCATCGGAACCGCCCTGTACCGTTGCAAGGGTACGATCGCAAAATCATCGTTCGACTCAGCCGATGGTAAATGGCTCCTTCGTGCGGTACCTAAACCATTCATCCGATTGCGACAAAACTTTGGTTGTTTGTTGTGCCCATGTCCGCGAAGGTTTCTATGCATAATGGTGAGCTCTAGCGTTATGAAATTATTTCCTATGCTATTCATCCGATTGTGAAGAAATTGTGGTGGGTAGTTATGCACACACCTGCGAATATTTCTGTAAATATAATAGTGAGCTCTGGCGTCACGAAACTTGTGTAAAAAATTTACAATAGTGAAGGGAGTGAAGGAGGAAAGGGGAGGGAAAATTCGGGAGGGAGAGGGGGGAACGTGGAAGGAGGTGTTGTGCGGAGGGCGGTACACACATGGGTGACGGAGGGGTGGGGGACGATGGAGAGGCAGAGAGGGAAAGCAAAGAACGCGTAGTAGCTGTAGGGGTGAGCATGGTGTAAATTTGGAAAATCCATGCTTTTCGCATTTAATTATTGTCTATTTTATTTATCATCATTCTCATCAATTTGGGAGCCGGGTATTGGTACTGCCGCTCCGGGAATCATTTATTGGATAAACAACATCCCTGTCATAGGTTGCCCCAAGTGGTTCGTTACGTTTGGTGATTAAGAAGGGGAGCCCAGGTTCATGGGGTGAGATCCATCTTGGCGGCGAATGCGTTTGCTCACCTACTGCGTGGCGGGCCGGATGGGTAGAGATTGATTGAGGGAGACCTAACCTAGGCCTTTCCAGCGGGACTCTATTGCACCACAGTGAGAGGGATGGATTCATACGTCCGTTACTCCTGGACACACTGACCTCCAGATTCCTAAACACCTCTCTTACTTTTCATTCCTAGAACTTCCTTTCATTCCTTTCTCTAAAAAGACTCTCTTCACAGTATCCCCAAAGATGACATAGGCTCTGAGGGATTTTTTCCTCGGTGCCCCGTGTGTGGAGCTATTGTAAATATTATTCTCGGTGTACTTTGTATCCTGAAGGAGGAACATTAATTTGGTTTTGAAATCTTTATATTTATAAAAATCTCGCGTCACGATGTTTGTTCGAGATAAACTCCGAAACATCTTAACCGATTTTGATGAAATTTGCCTTACTGTGTGTATTCAACATAAAAGATAACATTTTATCTCGATTATTGACCTCAATATTAATAATTGCGAAATAAATGTTCATTAAATTTTATAATTATTTGTAAGTTCCATAAGTTTCTAACAGATGGCGGTTAATTTAATTTATCGATAACACTTGGTAATCGAAGTTGGGTAACCATCCAGTAGATGGCGTTGTGTTTCAATTTTACGTCACAGCAACGTGTGGTTGAGTCAGCTAGTTTGTTATAATTTTTTATTAAATAGTGTTTTCAACAAAGTGCATTATTTTCATTTAATAATATTAATTTTTTAATAAATATTGATAAGTTTGAAAAGCCTTAATTAAAACAACTTTGATATCAAAGAATGAATGTTTCATCTGCTTTATTATATTACAATATTCTGCGGTCAATGACAGATGAATACACGCCATCTTCAATCTCCTGATTACATTACTCTACGAAACATATTATATTAAAGATACATTTAAATATTGTGTTTTTTTTGGTACTCTAAATTAGATCACATTAAAAAATTGTGGTTTTGAATATTTCTAATCTGTGGAGAGATGAATCAATAGAAAGGTGTTTGTGTAACCGACGCAAGGGCGTTTTTCGTACATTTGGTGAAATTTGTAAAATATTTTCACATTATCTTAATAATCTCTTTTGAGAATTGTAATCAATGTCATTGATCTGATCATTTCATTTGAGAATTTTAATCAATTTCATTGATCTTTCATTGATCATTGGTGCTGTATATTTGGAGGCGGGTATAGGTACCGCCGCCCGAAAATTATTTATTGGATAACCAACACCTCTGCTATCGAGCGGAGGCAATTTTAGATATTTTTTTTAAATGGTTTCACACTGAGGCCCCGAGGGAACAAAATCTCTCAAGGCCTTTGTCAACTTTGGGGATGGTGTGTGAAGGGACTTTTAAAGGAAAGAGAGGAAGTTCTGGGATAGATAAGGTATGAGGGGTGGCTGAATCTGGAGTTCAGTGTGTCTAGGAGTGACGGACGTATGAATCCATCCCTCCCACTGCGGTGCAAAGCGATGTTAGAAAAGAGTTCTGCTTGAGAGGTCACTTAACCACTTCTTCCCGATCCAGTCTGCCACGCAGCTGGTGGGCAAACGCATACGCCGCCAAGACACGGGCACCCCTGCTAAGTCACCAAACGTAGCGAACCACTTGGAGTAACCTATGGCAGATGAGTTGGTTATCCAATAAATGGATCCCGTGATGGACCCGTATCACAAATTAAGATAAGATTTGATAGAAGATCGAAACTCAATCGAAAATCTGAAACACCGAAATCAGGAGCACTGCCCCGGCTAGGCGTAGGTCCTGTGTTCGAATCCCATATGTGATCGTACCTTTTCCTAATTTATCTATTTCAGATTTTCCTTTGAGTTTCGCTAATATTGTTTTCATTTATTAAATATTACAAATTAAGGTTTTTCTTATTAAGTTAAAAATTAAAATAAATATTCATCCTAGATTTGCAGAAAATTCACCAGATGTCGCATATTAAAGGAAAAATGGATTAATTTGTCCCCGATACTATCTAGATAGCATTTATTTTGGGTTGAATATTGAAATCATACATAAAGACAGCAGCCAATAAAAATATGCGCTTAGAGAAAATGAAGATATTATTGGTAGTTCGTTAGTGGAAGAATAATAAAATTAAATATGACCGAGTCAGATAGGGACACATTATCCGGCAAGTCATAGGTCCGGGGTTCGAGTCCCAGATGTTACCGTTATCTTTTTATTTATTTTTTTCAGTTTTTCGATTGAGTTTTTGCTAATATAGTCTTCATTAATTAAATATTACACATTAAAGTTGTGCTCATTAAGTTAAAAATGAAAAAAACATTTGATATTTGTTTAGAAAGGGATAACTAAAAAGTGTGATCTAATTTAAATTTAATTTTAATTTTTAATTTTATAATACCTTAATATAATACAACTTATAAATACATTAAGTACAAATTTTGCTATAGATACTAAAAAAAAAAATTTAAAAAAAAAAAAAAAAAAAAAAAAAAAAAAAAAAAAAAAAAAATCTGTATTTTTTTTTATGGCATCCCCAATTGGGGTATGTTGTGAGGCTGAAGGTAGTGGGAAGGGGAAGGAGCTGGGGAAGAGGAAGGTGGGAAGTACTTGGCTATTCAGATCTGGTCTAAAAACACGGGTAAAGCCATTTATTTATTTATTTTATTTATTTCTATACATTACAGTATTTACCTTTATAATTTTATTATGTTGGGTGTAAGGTAGGTTTGTGAAGGTGAAACTGTGGATAGGTATTGTTGTATGTTTCGTGAACACCTCACTAGGAGAACCTGTGCTGAGGTGTTTACGTGTTTATTTATGTTTATGTGTGACAAGTATTTATGTGTTGTAATATAAAGTTTTATATGTATTTTTTTTCAAATTTTAACAGTTATTGTACATTGGTTATATAGAAGAGAAAAAAAAAGTATTTAAATATATTAGAGGAATATAAAAAAAAATTATATATATATAAACATACACATACATACATACAGATCCATATAAATACATGTACCTGCACACATGCATATGAATATATATATACATACGTATACATCCGCATACACATTCACATACACATATATATATGTACACACATATATAAATTGTAAGTGTATGTATAGTTATTGGATACTTGAAAAACTACTTAATTTTTAGGTTTATTTAATTTTATACTTTTTATAGTTTTGTTATGTTTGGTTGGGAATAATAATGTTTTGTATAAAGTTAATATCTTGATTTTTAATCCAGTCAGTGATATGTTTTTTATGAATGTTTGTAGATGTATTTGCAGATAGTATTTGTTTCAAAGTAATGGGCATGCAATTAAAAAGTTTGGTTGCATAATACTGAAAGTGTCTTTGTCCATGTGTGGTGTGGGTTATCGGTATGTTCAGTGTTTTATTTGTTGAGGACCTGGTTTTTGTTATGGTTTTTGGTTGAATTGGAATGTGTTGTTTGTTTTGGACAAGGTATATTATAGCAGATTTGGCATAAAGTTGTCTTATTGACATGACTTCTAATGCTTTGTAGATTTCGCTAGAATCTGTGTGAAATGGTACTTGCAGGATGAGTTTAATTATTGCTTTTTGTATTTTTTGAATTGGGTCAATTGCTATGTTTGTAGCACTTCCCCAAGCTAGTATTCCATATGTGGCAATGGATTGACAAAGTGCAAAATAGATCGATCTTAGTATTATTAGTGGGAAGATGTTTTTAACGTACTTTATTAGGTGCATTACTCGTTTCAGTTTATTTGTGATGAAATTAATGTGGTCAGTCCAGCGTAAGTGTGAATCAATAATAACCCCCAGGTATTTTGTATGTTTTACCCTTTCTATATGTTCGCACTGGCAGTTGGATAAAGTACAGTCATGTAGAATCAAGCCTATGTTTGATGGAGGTTGACCTCTTTGTGTAATACTATGAGTTATATATTTTGTTTTGATTGTATTAACTGTAAGAGTATTACTGTTTAGCCATTTTTTGACGATTGATAAACTTTTTTCGGCTATTATAAATACATCTTTCCATGTGGCTGCTTGACAGAGAAGAACTGTATCGTCAGCGAAGGTCACGATTTTACCTTCAATTTTAATGTCGCACAGTTCATTTATATAAATGAGAAATAATAAAGGGCCAAGTACACTCCCCTGTGGGACTCCGTACGTAATTGAAAGTGGTTCACTTGTCTTGTTGTCAATTTTAACTTGTTGCGTTCTGTCAGACATGAAGCTTTTAATTAAATTGAATTCTACTCCATTAATGCCAATGTTTTTTAACTTCTTGAAAAGTTTTTTATGTGAAATTGTGTCGAAAGCTTTACATAGATCTAAATAAATAGAGATAACTTTTTTTTTAGCGTCTAGATTATGTGTAATGAAGTCCGTTACGGTAGCTATTGCATGTTCTGTGCTCCTGTTTTTCCTGAAGCCATGTTGGTTTACCGAGAGTATTTGTTTTGCTTCTAAATAGTGTTGGAGCTGTTTTTTAATAGTTTTTTCCAGGATTTTCGAAATGGTATTTAGTAGCGTAATGGGTCTGTAGTTGTTAACATTATTTTTTTGTCCTGATTTGAAAATTGGAATAATAAGGCCTTTTTTTAGTAAGCTAGGAAAAATTCCTTCTTTTAGACTACGATTAATTAAATATGTGAGTGGTATAAGTAGTTGTTGGCTTAATGTTAAGATAGTTTTAGAGTCTATACCATCAGGATCCGCAGTATTGTTAATCTTTAGTGAATGAATTATTTTATTGGTATCTTCTTCTGTAATATTTTGTAATTTGAAGTGTCTGTTAAAATTTTCATTGCTTATGTTAGATGTATTGTTTTGAGGTTCCTGAATATCTTGGGGAGGCTGGGTAATTTTGATATTTTCAGCTAGGCTAGCTCCAATATTTGTGTAGTGTTTGTTGATGTAATTAAGGATACGTGTAGGGTTGTCATGAAAGTGGAGTTCTTTATCATCAATGAGTAGATTTTTTATGGTATCGTCTTTTTTCTTCTGTGAATGCGAACTTTCCCTCAGTATTGACCATACGCTTTTAGGGTCATAGTTTGATGTTATCAGTTTGTTTCTATAGTATAATTCTTTGGCTTTACGTATTGTTAAAGAACAGATGTTTCTGTACCTTTTGTAGAAGAAATATAGCGAGGTATTATATGGGTTCAGTTTGACTTGTTTGTGTAATTTGTCCCTTTTTTTAATGCTATTTATGATGCTTTGGGTAATCCATTTTTTAAGTCTTACTTTACGGTGTGGAATAGGTATGTATACCGTTTTGGTATTTTGGGTAATGAGAGTTTGTAGGTAAGTTAAAAAGAAATTCCAGGCCTCTTCTGCCGAGTTATAATTTCTAAGATGTTCCCACGTTTTTATTTCTAAACATTGTTTTAGGTTAACGTAATCAATTATTTTTTTTGTGGTATTGTTTTGGAGAGTTGAGTTTCTAGTTAGCAAAGTTAGGCCTATCATAATTGTGTTGTGATCTGTGATTGTGGATTCGTATACTGCACTACATATTGGACTTTTTGATTTTACCATAAAGTGATCTATACATGATTCTGAGTCTTTGCTTACTCTGGTAGGAGTGTTAATGATGCTAATAATGCCGTGTTCCAGAAGCATCAGTTGGTAATCGATATTTTGAGGGTGGCCATTAGGAAGTATATTTATGTTTAGATCACCAGCTATAATGATGTTTTTGTATGAAGTGAGTTTTTTTAGGTGAGTATCTAAAGCTATTATAAATGGTGTAACGTTATGTGTGGATGGTGATCTGTATAGGGCGAGAACACACGTATCTGAGTCGATGATTATTTGTAGACAATTAGTATTTATCAAGTCGATTTCTGAAACAGAGGCGTTAAGACTATCATGTATGTATACAACAATCCCATCATTTTGATTTTTGTTTTTTAGTGTGTGATACTCAGTATAATTTAATTTATGTTTTTTTGTAAAAGCGGTTGATATCCAACATTCCGTTAGGATTATAATTTTGAAGTTTGTATTAAAGTTGTGTAAGAGTATGTCAAGTTCGTCATAGTTACGATTAAGTGATCTTATATTTTGGTTAATCAGTGTCAGAGAATCTGGATTGTTAAAAATATCATCGCATAGTTTTGGGTCATTGGTTATATGATGATGGTGAGAGCTATTTAAGTTCATTGAGAGTAGATCAGCCATGATGTTGTATAAAGCCGGATAGTTTTGTTTCGAGGTCTGAGTGGCCTTCATTAGTTACATAATTTTTTTAAGTCATTTTCGTGTTTTATTTGTATAATTTTTTCCCCCGGCCCTTTCCGGGCTAGCAGTTTTCCGGATTTAAACCATACGAATTGGAAGTTTTTGTCTTTTGCTGTTTGCTTCGTTTTCCAAAGTAATTCTCTATAGTACGGTGTTAGGACTTCACTTATGAATATGGGGGAGTTTGAAATCAATGTTTTGGCCGCGTTTTTTAGTGTTAAAAAGGAATCCCTAGTTTTCAGGCTGTGGAAAGTAGCACGGAGTTTGTCCGGGGTATTGTGTCTCCGGTCCTGTGTTGAGGTCACATTTCAAGCAACGTTTCAATTCTGAACGGCGGTCTTAAACCATGGCGATACTGAGAGTATCTTCCACTCTGGAACGTGCCGCAAATATACTATATATTATTTTAAATGAATAAATTGTGAAATAACACAAATTAATAAAAAAAAAATTATTTGCCACGCCGGGATTCGATCCCGCGACCTTCGGAATGCAAGTCAAGAGCCTTACCGCTGGACTACGCCGGCCGTCAAAAATATCAATAAAACAAACTATTTTCCCAATCTCAAGTTTGAAATCAGCGATCTCTGGGTCCGGAGCCAAGAATCTTACCACACGGATATTGATGCATACCCCGATATGATAATATTATGAAATCATGTTCGTCATTCCCACAAAATATTTAATTCATTATTTTAACACTCCTCCATATCTAGAAACAAAAGCACAGGTCACGATTTTAAAACGATGGTCATCATTCCACTCGACAACTCGTTCAGGAATTCCGGCTGTCCATTACCAGTCATCAAATGCTACCAGTAGTGCAACAGGCACGTGTCTGAGATAACGCTATCGATTAAACAAAGTGTCATCGTAAGTAGGGGACAACAATCACTGACGTAAAATGGTTTTATTTGATTTGTGTCCAAGTTACGTGAATTGCATTTTTTAAGGAGTAAACGTAGCTAAACACTAATAATAATATTGAGAAAACAATATAAAGATACCTACGTAATATGAAAATATGAAGTTTTAGGAAAGGAGTTTGTTATTGGTGAATTGTATGTTAACCTTGCTGTGGATTGACAGCTAGCCCTTTCCAATCGCTGTGGCCGCAATCGTGTTTAATGCTTAGTTCACACTGAGCTATATATCTGCGAGCAGATATCTGTTGATTCGCGAGCGCTTATCTTTTGTCCTTTCACACGAGGCTATCAAATATTTCTTCCTGTGGTAGGAGAGGGGGTCAGTCGAATTAAGGAGCGGCAACGGAACGCATATTTTTTGTACTGAAATCTGTCAACTTGACATCTGTCATCCACGGGTCTAGGCAGCTCCGTAATTACAATGACCCCCTCTCCTGTTTTAGTCGGAGAAGGGGAGAGTTATCTTCTGGGATATCGCGTCTGGAGCGGTTACGTCTGAGATGTATATTGTCTATGATTGATCTGCGCTTAAAAACGCTTAGGTGTGAACGGTCTGAAGGGATTGTATGGAGAGCGTTATTTGGCGTGCTATGATCTTTTATATTTGATAGCTAAGTGTGAACCAGCTTTAAGGATATATTTGTTAATAATAATTCGGATTTACTCAGTCATATTTATTCACAATAAACTCGTACAAAATTAAGATAAGTCGCGGTTAAAGCACACTGGAGGGAATTTATAACGCCCAGAGGGTCAGGATGTAAGCAATAGAATGAATTTGCAATTTTGTCCACTCAGCCTGTCGGTTACTCGTGGTGATGCCAGTCGTTAAAATTTGTATTTTTTAATTGTAAGGCTGTTAGCCATAAAATGATAATACTAATAAATGTAAACGAAATGTGAAAAAGAACAAGATGCACGAAAATTAAAAGCTAACGGTCGCAACTGGGACTCGAACTCAGGATATCTCTCGCCATACTGGAACGAACGTTTTAATCAATTCTACCACTGAGACTTTTATTTTAAAATAATTTTTGTCAATCTCATAGTTCGAAATTAGAATTAATAACATTATCTTCGACTAATTGTTGGAAATGGTAGAAAATGTTCGAAGAACTGGTTTGTGTTCTAGATAGTGTCCAGGATATCGTATCCGATTTGTTTATACGGGATACCTATTATTGACATTCTTCCAAAAGTCAAAAAGAATATTATTTTTTTTTCATTAAAATAACTCTCTTTCATGTATTGTAATAAAACATTGAAGAAGATAATACTAACAAATCTAAACGAAATATGAAATTCGAACAAGAAGACACAGAAAAATAGAATCACCACAATCTATACAGAGGCGGAGATAACAACTTAAAGTCCGAGCCCAAACCTTGCATTAAGCAAAAAATAATATTTTCAACAAATGCTCTATTTTGAAGATTTTGTTAACAATTCCTTTTCAGACCACCGTTCTGAAAATGAATCCAAAATTTCAGTCAATTCGTCCCAATAGAGCCCGAGATAACGGCTCTTAAAGTCCGAACCCAAGTCTTGCAATATGCCCATAAAAATAACTGTCAATAATTTGAGAATGACACTTTGCAAAAAAATGATTTTTAAGGCAAAACTCAATTTTCAAAACTCTTATAATTGAACTCATTATTGAATTAAATTGAAGTACTCACATATTAAATTGAATCGAATCAAAAATTAAAGATATTTTAAATAGGTACGTAAGTTAGGTACCAAATTTGATTGATTGTTCTTATAACAACAATATATAACAACAATAACAACAATAATATACAAAAATGAATATTTGTAATATATGAAAAATGAAAATTTGAATTAAAAAAATTGTAAAAGTCCGAACACGAGCTGTTTTAAAACAGAATGTACTGGGATTGAATTTATGGAACGCGAGAGGGGGGTTCGTGGGACGGTGGAGCAGAAGAGGGGTGAAGGAAGACGCGGGAAGGGAACGAGGACACTCAGGAAAGGACATGCAGGGAGAAACAATTTATTTATATGAATATGGAATTGCAACGCCCGGGAACCAGCTAGTAGCTTATAAAATCTATACTTGGCGATACAATAAGATATTTTCCGTATCGGAAGTCGAAATCTGCCTATCCGGTGCGAGACAGTTCAGACGGTAGGCTGGGTTGCTGGGTACACTGGCTATTGTGTATAGTGTCTGGGTATCGCCTTGGAAGCCTTCCAACTAGTCTAGACGCTTGACTTGCATGCAGGGACAAGGGGATATTCCCGGAGATGGGCCAATTATAATATTAATCTTATTTAATGAACCAATGAACTGCTAACCCTGTACAAATCGTAAGTGCGCCCCAAGGTTGAATTTGGCAGCCACCTCTGTTCTGGAGCTCCAAAATACTGATACCCTTGACTCTGTGCAGAAACGGGCGGTCCGTTTGATAGATTCTCCCACCTTCACTGTCTATACACACATTTTTTTTAATGATATTGTCTTTGTACAAAATTACTGGCTTATCTTAAGAGAATTGAAAGAAGTCGTTTACGCGATCCATAGACGTAAATGATGCAACTAAGATGCTATTAATTTATTCCGTTATATATTTGAGAAACGAAAATGTTTGAAATGGGACTAAAGACCTCATTAACTGAATAATTCTCGTTTAGTGTCAAAAAGTAAATGTGGTCTTGTGCATACTTATGTTAGTATTTTAATTCAACATTGCCAATTAATTAAAAAAAAATTGTAATTGATTGGTGTTTGACCTCCTGGGGAATGTGAGTTCTGTCAGCGTATCCGTTTCTTATTTATTCCCTGTCAATATCGGTTCAGCTGTCAACAGTGAAACCGTGCTTGGCATATCGATATAAAATCGTCGAAAGTTTTTTTTTTAAGAAAGACAAACATTCCCGGGTTACGAATAACCCAAAATGTTTGAAAATCTCCTACTACCACCATTGTAAGTGGAAAATGTTGCTTGTATCGTGATACCTAGCCAGTCCAGGAATCGAACAACGCGACGCCCTAGTGGGTCCCAAACGCGATGCCCACTCAGCCACTGACCGTCACGCCTATCGATCTTCAGTTGGATCAAAAGTCAGAATAACAGTAGGGTATGTATGAGACGATGTAGAAATGTGATTGAAGCAAGAACCAAGTTGTTTTGCGGTTCACCCTCTCTGCCTACCCCTGTTGTTAATTTGTTATTTAGTTAATTATGAGTAATAGTAGTATGCCCATAAAGCGTTCTACTGCCCTGCTAACGAAATCTAATACCTCCCCCATAAAGTATCTCTATATTCAAGTGCCACAAATTCTCCATAACTACCTACAGAATCCGGGGCCACACCATGAGAAATTGGTCATACTGGATTGGCCCTCTATTCCCGTTCAATAATCTGATTTTTTTTTTTTTTACGTTAGCTCCACATAGGAGGCCCAAAGGAAAACAATTTCCTTCGGGGCCTATGTCATATTTGGGTATGCTGTATGCAAGGTCTTTTTACGTAAAGGAAGGAGAGGTTTTGGGAAGGAAAAGGGTATGAGGGCTGGGTAAGAATCTGGGTTCGATGTGTCCAGGACATATGAATCCATCCTTCTTACTGCTGTAGAAAGCGATGGGTCGACTAAAGAGGTTTAATGTCTCCATCGATCCGGCTCGCTTCGCAATAGGTAGGCAAACTCATGTACCGCCAAGACCCTGACACACCTCACCCCATGAACTCGGGCACCTGCTAAGTCACCAAATGTAGCGAATAGCCATACTCACCTCCCAAAGTGAAACTGGCTGAATGAACTAGTCCATTAGTGAAAAAATTCGTACTCAATCAAACAGTATTTTTAGCATCATGGAATTGTTTAAAAATAAAAGAAATGCAAAAAAAAGAGTACAGCAACTCGGGCGAAACCGGGTGCAGGTCTATTTATCTTAGCTCCAAAACATGATTGTTTAAAGTTTTACGCAAAATTAAGTAAATTTTATATGTTTGTATCGCTTATCGCTTATAACTTTTACTTACTTTCTACATATTACTCATGACTTATTGGTCATTATTCATTACTGAAAAATAATAACTAATTACTCATTATTCGTTACTCATCACTAATTACACATTACTAAATATTAATTTCTAATTACTAATTTCTCAGTCCTTATTGACTCATTACTCATTACTTATTACACATCACTAATTTCTCATTACTCATTACTAATTGTTAATCGCTAATTATTACTTTTTGAATCATTACTCATTACTCATCACTAAGTACTCATTACTAATTATTAACTACTAATTACTAATTACTTAATGAGTCTTTACTCAATACTTATTACTCATTACTCATTACTTTTTCTCTTTACCTTTTACCGCATACTTTTTATTTTTTATACCGTTTACTTTACACTTAAGTTGTTCATTCGTTAATTTTTTTTTTTTTTACAATTAATACCGCACAAGAGTCCCAACTGCTCCCGTCTGGAGCCAGTGAGACTATGGCATCCCCAATCGGGGTATGTTGTGAGGCTGAAGGTAGTGGGGAGGGGAAGGAGATAGGGAAGAGAAAAGTGGGAAGTACCTGGCTATTCAGATCTGGTCACCAAACATGGCTAAAGCCGTTTCAAGCAAAGTTTCAATTCTGAACGGTGGTTTTACACCAGGGCGATATTGATAGTATCTTCCACTCTGGAACGTGCCGCAAATATACTACATCTAATTTTGAATGAATCAATTGTGAAATAACAAATTAATTAAATAAAATTTATTTGTACTTGCCGAAATTTGAACCCGCGACCTCCGGATTTCCAATCGAGAGTCTTTCCCCTTGTTCACGGAGGCAGTCAAAATCCAAATATATATATTTTTTTAAATGAATAAATTGTGAAATAACACAAATTAATCAAATAAAATTTATTTGCGCACGCCGGGTTCGAGCCCGCGACCTTCGGATTGTGAGTCGAGAGTCTTACCTCGGTACCACGGAGGCCGTCTTGTGGCCCATGACCCATGTTGTGGCGTGTGCGTGGAAATAAATAAATGAATACGTAATTAACCTTGTAATCCAAAAATGTCTTTTACTCACAGGGCTCACCTATTGAAATCTATGTCTATGATTCGGTCTGATATCATCTATCGGCTTAACACCCAGGCACCAGATCTTGCGATGTTTCATCCCTTATAAGCTACCATCGATGCAAAAATAACTAGATGCTCCGTTCCGAAAAGAAAATCTGGGTAACCCATTTTTTATTGCAATTTTTTTATAGGAAACTAACATATCCGGGTAACGAATAACCTATTAAGAGTATTTGAATATCTCCTATTACCATTATAGCTGTGCGGAAAGATATAACTTATCTAAAGAATAATAACGCTTGGCGATTAGTGATTTGCATTTTTATTCACAACTTCAACTTATTCATAAATCAAATTTCAAACGCGACAATTATCAGAAGAATTAAGATTGACGGATGACATGTGTGATAGATACTCTAATACGGAAACCGCAATGGCGCGTCTAGTAAGATTATCGGAGCGTCTCAAAATTTTGGTGTGGCCAGAGTAAGGAAAATAATGATACCACTACAAAAATAGTCAACTTGCTACATACTGAGTCGCCACACCATAATTACAAGCGGAAGACTTCGTGCAATGATAGAGGATTTAGCCAGCCGAAGAATTAAACTAAATATTATTTTTTTTTTTTCGTAAGAAGCAATTACTTTGTGGTTAGACATTATATTTAAAAGAATTAAAACACTTTGTATTTAAACCACGAATTTATTATTTTGTATATCTACCGGTTTCGCTTCGACCAAGCTTCATCAGGATATAATAATAACTCAAATTATTATTATAACTCAAGTTATTATTATATCCTGATGAAGCTTGGTCGAAGCGAAACCGGTAGATATACAAAATAATAAATTCGTGGTTTAAATACAAAGTGTTTTAATTCTTTTAAAAATAAATATTATATTGTTGGCAGGGGTGATTTTTCTTCAGGTCTTGGCGTCGGATGCGTCTGCCCACCTGCTGCGTAGCGGGCTGGATCGAGAGAGACTAGTTGAGGGAGGCCTTTTCACCTTAACAGCTGAACTCTGTCGACCCACCGCCTTGCACCGCTGTTGGAGGAATGGATTCATAAGTTCGTCACTCCTGAACACCCTGACCCCCAGATTCATACCCACCCCTCGTTACTTTATTCCTTCCCAGAACTTCCTATCCTTCCCTTCCTTGAAAAGACGCTCCACACTGCATCCCCTAAGACGACGTACGCACTGGAGACAACTTATTTTCCTCAAGGCCTCCTGTGTGGAGCTAATTTAAAAAATGTTGGTATTACATCTTTTGTCTGAATTCTTCAATCAACTGATTTCAATTTTGAAAATGACACTTAAATTCAAAGCAAATGTGATTTCGTTGATCCATATCTCAAAGAGACAAACAACCATGCTCAGACTAACGAAATTTGAAGTTGTATGCATCTAGAATCTATGACTGTTGATCTTCGATATACCTACTTATACGAAAATACGGTATACCTACTTACACAAAATACAACTAAGTGTCCCCGAAGGGTTGTGCAGAGAGGATATGATTTACCTCCGAATAATAAAATTAAAAAACATATTTTCATTCAATAGCTTCAAGGAAAAAAACTATTTGTCTATATGGATCGTCCGATTTTAGACATCTCCGTAAAATCAAAATTTGAATTGGAAACTCTATCTGGTACAATACTCAGATTACTTATAAACAACACCAAATCAATTATAATGCAGAAAAACTTGTTGTGAAATAAAAAATTTAAAAAATTCTGGGTTACTAGACGGAAATTTCAAAATATCGTACTAACGTACCGGACTGTTAAGCTTATCGGTGTTTAATATGCCAAACATAGACACGTGTTAATAATATTTGATTTATGTTGAGCATTCGAATTTTGCTTTCCTCATTACCTCGAAACTTAGTATTTGGAGATATCTGATTAATCAACTCGACGGTCGATATTCTATACATGCCAGCGTACGAGTACAAAAAAATCGACATTTTTAATAAATTTGTTTGATGTCCTATAACTTATTATCTTCTCTACTTATAATAAATTATTGTCCTCCGGCGCGTCTGTCTGTCTGTCTTTCTGTCTGTCTGTTCGCGATAAACTCAAAAACTACCGAATGGATTTTCATGCGGTTTTCACCAATAGATAAAAGTGATTCACGAGGAAGGTTTAGGTATATAATTTGTCAATTTTCTGTATAAATTGGTTGAAGTATATATGAATGTCCATGAACGGCCTGGCAAGCGGGCGGTGTGGATTTGATTTGCATTAAAATTAACAGATGGCGTTTTGTTCCGTTAGCCACAGTAACGCGTGGCTGGGTCAGCTAGTTGAAAATAATTTTGAAGTCGGTTTTAGGTTCGAAATTGGTAAATAATGCACAAAAAATCTAATTTTATAGTAATTATTATTTCAAGGGGCCCACTGTCGGGGGACATATCATGTTATCATCGCAGTAATCTTGCCATATTATTTATTTTGAAAACAGTTTTTAAATTAATACATGAAATTAGTTCTTTTTTTTACTTTTTCATTTATTTTTCCTGACATTCGACTAGATAAAATAATGGATATTTTTGTCCCATATGATATTTGGCGCAGTGTCGCCATAGAGCCGTTAATTCAGGTTTGCAACACAAGCCAGAGTCACATCTCCGCAGGGTTAGGCGGTGAAAGATCTATTACGTCCACTTCCGCTGGAATTTGGCGCAATATAATGCAGATGAGGCATCTCCATAAATTCATAATTAAAAATGATTTAGCCGTGTTTAACGACCAGATCTAAAAGCCAACTCTCATTTTCCTCGTCTCCTTCCCTTTCCCACTTCAGCCTTAAATTGGGACAAGCTTCAAATTGAAGATGCAATAGTCCCACTGGCTCCGGTCACTTTGGTTCCTGTCCGGTAATAACAATGAACTGACAAGAATTTCCTATGAAAAAATTAGTTTCCAAAAATATGGAAAACAGTAGTCGAACAAGATATTGTTAGTTCTGAAATTTGAAACAGGAAATTGACAGATATGACTTTTAAATAAGAGAGGCAGTGACCTAATTGAATAAGGCGTTAAGTCCCAGTTGAGACCGTAATCTCTGTATTTTTCTGTGTCTTGTTATCTTTCATATTTTCATTTAGATTATTGGTGTCATCTTCGTCTTCAGTGATATTTTATTTATTTATTTATTTATTGTTTCTTTATAATGCAGGTAAAAGGTTTACAATACAATTTGCTACCTCACTAGGTCAAGCCTGTGTTTAGGTTAACAATTCTACAAATTAACAAAATAACACAAAATTATACAGATATTGAAAGAACAATATTGTCGTATTTCTTACAGATTGAGATTATGGGTACCTACTAAACTGCTGACGCTAGGTAGTACATTCATGTAAACATGTAGAATTTTAGGATGACCATAGTTTTGAGATCTGGTTTTAATTAAAAATAATGTTTTTTTTTTTTGTTATTTAGTGTTAAGTTATTAATAATAAATAAATGTATATAATATGCTATAAATTTGGCAGGAGAAAGATGAAAAAAGGCGGTTTTTTTTTTACGTGAGCTCCACACAGGAGGCCCTGAGGAAAATAATTTTCCTCAGGGCCTATGTCATCTTTGTTTTTTTTTAAGGAAAAGAAGGGAAGGAGAGTTCTGGGAAGGAAAAAGGTTTAAGGGGTGGGTAGGAATCTGGAGTTCAGTGTGTCCTGGTCATCCGCCTCCAAGACCTAGACAAACTTCACCCCATGAACCCGGGCACCCCTGCTAAATCACCAAACGTAGCGAACCACTTGGGGTGACCTATGGCAGAGGTGTTGGTTATCCAATAAAGGTTCCCGTGGTGGCGGTACCTATTCCCGCCTCCCAAATTGTCCAAATGGTTTAACCAAAAATAATATTAATTAAGCTTATTATTATAAAAATAATCATTTAGCTAATAATTTAGAAAGGACAAAGTGGAGAAAATCAATTGGCAATCCTCGGCTAACACAAATAATTTAACAATATTTTTAAAAAGTGCTCAAGGAATTAGATGACTTGATATCTAACTGTTACACTAAAAATAACATAAAACTAAAAACAACGATAAACTATAAATATACAAGGCAATACTAAAAACTATCATAAAAACATATTTATTTCGAGCGCGATAATCTACGACCAAAGTAAGCAATGAAAAAGATAACATCGTGTTGTAATTAGTTAAAATAATGTCCGCATTTGCAGCGTTGCTCGCAACACGCCGCGGAACAAAGAGGCTCTTTGTGAAAAGGCGCCGCCCGAAAGCAAAGGTTAATGTCGTAAGCGAGTCATTTGATAAAATTACCGGGCATTAGCGTCGACAATGGCCGCTGACGCTTTGCTACAAGGAGGTGATAAGAATTTATACAGCGTTTATTAAAAATATTATGTAAAATGCGAAGGTGGGTGGATAAAGTCGAAGCTATCACGGAAATCATTTTGTGGACGTCAGTCAGGATGGACATCTCCATGTACGAATGTTGTGTTGCTGTGAGTGAAGGAACGGCGAGATATGGTGTGAAACGAAGATTGAAAGGACGTGTTAACCCTTCAGGATTTTGGCGTATTTTCAGATGGTCAAAATATTTCCGCTTTACAATAAAATCCAAATAAATGGAATGTTTCTGAACATATCCCAAAACTAAAAACTGTTTTAGAAAGGTTTCAAATTTTATAATTGAAAGTAAACACATAATTTTTGAAACATAAAAATTTTGTTTGCAAACATAAAAAAGTTTGAAAAATGGATCACCTCAGGCTTTTTCTAACTAAAATTACTAAATACGAAAAAAAATAAAAAAAACACATACATATTTTAATTGACAAATATATCATAAACGTTACTGTGACCTCACTTTTTTGTCTTTTAGGTAAAAATAATTAATAAAAAATTCTCAAAGTTTAAATTTTTTTTTTCAAATTGTGATTCAAAGCGTGATGTTTTGCCTTTTTAACACTGTTAAGAACACAATTTTTACTTTGATAGTTACAGCGATAGTTTGGGAGTTACAGCGGTTTATATGAGACGCATGTGAGCTGGGACAAATATGGTCTCCTGCCATTCCAAGGGACCACGCGCTGTTTCAGGTATACTTTTGCTAAAGTTATAATTATTGTGCCAGTCTAAAAAGCAAAATTTTACATTATAATGTGAAAAAATGCACCGCATTATTTTGTGGTGTGGCCACACCATTTATTAAATTTGAAAACCAGAACAACTTTCAAAATATCAGGCTGTATTTTGTTTCGCGTCGTTGTAGAATCTGACAGCTTTTTTTTATACAAGAATTTTAATGAAACCTAGTGTAATAATATAAAATAAAATAAAATTTTAGTGTAATCGGTGTAATATTGTGAATATTCCGTGTAATATTCGCGATATCACAAGGAAAAATATATAATTTACTTTGAAGTATTTGTAATACTTCAGATCTTTCGACGGCCGGCGTAGTTCAGCATTAAGGCTCTTGACTAGCATTCCGAATGTCGCAGGATCGAATCCCGGCGTGGAAAACAAATTTTATTTAATTAATTTGTGTTATTTCACAATTTATTAATTAAAAATAGTATGTAGTATATTTACGGCACGTTCCAGAGTGGAATATACTCTCAGTATCCTCCTGGTGTAAGACCACCATTCAGAATTTAAACATTGCTTGAAATGGCTTTAGCCGTGTTTGGTGACCAGATCTAAAAAGCCAGATACTTCCCACCTTCCTCTTCCCCATCTCCTTCCCCTTCCTACTACCTTCAGCCTGACAACATAACCCAATCGGGGATGCCATAGTCTCACTGGCTCCAGATGGGAGCAGTTGCGACTCTTGTGCCGTATTCATATAAAAAAAATGCAATCCCGCACCGAAAATTCTAGATCGTCCCAAGTAACCGGGGGTTAATACGGGGTTGAAATGTTTTTAGTGTTCGCTGCAAGACCTATTGGAAGAGGAATTCATCGTCACAATTATCATCTTCTATAATGTTAATCATGATTATTGATCAATGTTGAAGCGCGCAATTTCGTACATTACCTCCTTCAGAACTGTCAAAAATGTCAAAATGGTGGAGTAACTATCGGGTTTCGGAAAGTAAAAGGAAAAGTTAAAAGTGACGAAAAACAGTAGGTTAAATTGATTGAAAACAAATTTTTGCGATATTTAACTATAGCGATTTCTTTTACTTTTACTTGTACTCTAACAAACAGACGGCCCTTAGTAGGAAGTAATTTAGAAAACAGTTCCACTATTTGGTTCACTTACCATAAAGCACATCAAATAAAAATGGAGAGAGTTCGACACAAATTTATAAGGTTCATCAATTTCAAACTATCCATACTCGTTGAACAAATTAATCGTGATAATTTAATGAAATTTTGTTTGCAGAAGAACCGTGAGCAAATTAGTGCTTTTATACAAATTTACTAACGGCTCAATGGATAGCGTTCCGAGTACCAAATCGTAACACGAAACTTCAAAAGTTATTCCTTGCTTATTCGTAGAAAACAAACTATTTCTTTTTTTTTTTTTTTTTTTTTTTTTTTTTTTTTTTTTTTTTTTTTTTTTTTTTTATTTCTTTTATATATTTAATAATATTATTATTCAATTTATAAAAACAGTTTATTTATAAACAAGTTCTGCTAGGTAATTATTTTTACACGTGACAGCTGTTTCGCCTTCTGAAGGCATTATCAAACTGTCAACAGTTTGATAATGCCTTCAGAAGGCGAAACAGCTGTCACGTGTAAAAATAATTACCTAGCAGAACTTGTTTATAAATAAACTGTTTTTATAAATTGAATAATAATATTATTAAATATATAAAAGAAATAAAAAAATTAAAATGAAGTTCTACAAAATAAACTTGATAACAATAAATAACAAACTATTTCATTCATTCCCCAGTTCAAAGGCTACAAAAGCTTGAAAATAAATTCAGTTCTGTTCATGTTTTCATTTATTCCATACTAAAATTTAGATTATAAATTTCTAACGTCTTGTTTCCTTAATATTATTAATTATATAATATAATCCATAACTCCCTGTTTCTTCTAAAGTTGATTTCTGCTATTTGCTTTAGGCAGGTATATTTACATTTTTTGCTATTTTATTTGTATTTGTTGTTCTTACTTAATAAATTACAGTGAATCATTTTGTTACTTTCAAATTTTTGATATTCTATTGTTTGCTGTATTGCCAATAAATTTTTGGTATTTTTTATATAATTTTAAAGCACTTATGTAATTTGTCATAAATAAATAAATATATATTAACTATATTAGATAAATTTACAATATCAAACAAGATACTGATTTATAGAATTGACTAAGTGACGACCGGCGGCTATGTCTATCACTTAGATGGAAGAATTACGCAATATCGCTACTGAAGCGATCGAGTGCAACAGAGGGCGATGAAGTGTAGAATAAATTCTATGAATTTAGACTACGAGTATATTCTATAAATTCTAATTTTGCAATTCATCGGAGGATAAGGCAGTAGCAGTGGGATGGAAGGTTTTTTACTCAGTCAGTAACCATAATCAGTGGCGTAACTATGGGGGGGGGGGGCGGTCACTATATTAATGTATCGTAATGTATCGTAAAGCTTCTGCCTTGTAGAGACAGATGGCGGTAACATCAGCTATCGGTAGAATTCGCTAGATGGCAAGCCGTAGTGCTTGAGTTCTCCGACAGGAGGTCAGGACAGCTCAGAGGCTGTGTTTTTAATGTTCACACAGCAGAACCATTTTAGCCAGCTCTCAGTTAGGTTGACTAACGTATTCCCATCTGTATAAGCGAAGTATAAATAAAACCAGATAAAGAACCAGACTCTTTTATTGTACAAAGTAATCTCCATCCAAGGGAGTTGGAGAATCTGACTGTGTCTGCAAATTAGCAGAACATTACAATACACAAGATATATTTTTATTAATTTTGAAGCACAACAGCATTGGCCGTTATTTGAAGGGGCAAAAAACAGGCAACACTGATGCCAAAAGCATTAATAAGATTTAATAAATTAACAAAATTATTAGTTTCTTCCTCACAATTTCTCCACAAATTCGGTCCAGGTCGTTTTGTGGAATTAGGTACGTGGACCTCTAATTGGGGGAGGTTTTAAATCATTTTTATGTGGTGACCACACAAGAGTTACCGTATGGAGCCGGTGGAAAATTTTAATGGTTCATGTTTAATTATTAGGGTGCTGTCACAAAAAATCATATAGATGGCGGGGTTTTGTTTTGGCTGCTAATGTGATGGCGTACCACACAATGATCCCAACTGCTCGACGCCAGTTAAACAATGACAGGTTTTTTTAGGGAATGTTGTGTGATTAATATTGAAGGAAAATTGAAATAGTAAGGCAAAGAAGTACCTATCTAGCTATACATTTAAGGTAACTAATCATTTTTTTAATGGAGATGGGCATGGGTACCGCTGCCATGGGAATCATTCATTGGATAAACTGCTCCTAACAGCACAATATTTATGTACTTTTATAAAACTTATTCCTTTCAAAAACATTTGTAAGTAGGTATATTATACCATATTTTTATATCTGGTTTAAAACTTCAGAGATTTCAAACAATCCCGTAATTGATTTTTCAAGATTTCAGATGATTCCGGAATTGGTTCGTCAAGATTTCAAACAATTCTGTAATTGGTTTGTGAAGATTTCATATAATCCCGTAAATGATTTGTCAAGATTTTAGACAATCTCGTAATTGGTTCGTTAAGATTTCAAAAAATCCCGTAATTGATATTCAAGATTTCAGACAATCCCGTAAATGATTTGTCAAGATTTCAGATGATCCCGGAATTGGTTAGTCAAGATTTCAAACAATCCTGTAATTGATTATCAAGATTTCAGACAATCCCGTAAATGATTTGTCGAGATTTCAGATGATCCCGGAATTCGATAGTCAAGATTTCAAACAATCCCGTAATTGATTATCAAGATTTCAGACACTCCCGTAAATGATTTATCAAGATTTCAGATGATCCCGGAATTGGTTAGTCTAGATTTCAAACAATCCCGTAATTGATTATCAAGATTTCAGACAATCACGTAAATGATTTGTCAAGATTTCAGACATTTATTACATTTATCACACCGTTATTGATTTTATTTTTTTTATATGAATATGGCACAAGAGTTCCAACTGCTCCCATCTGGAGCCAGTGAGACTATGGCATCCCCAATTGGGGTATGTTGTGAGAGGCTGAAGGTAGTGGGGAGGGGAAGGACTGGGGAAGAGGAAGGTGGAAAAGCACCTGGCTATTCAGGTCTGGTGACCTAACACGGCTAAAGCCATTTCAAGCAACGTTTCAATTCTGAATGGTGGTCTCACACAAAGGCGATTCTGAGAGTATCTTCCACTCTGGAACGATTTGTCAAGATATCAGACAAGTCCGCAATCGATTTGTCAAGATTTCTGACAATCCCGAAATTTTGCACAGCTCTGCGCGAGTAAACAAATAATTTAACTGAAAACGTCTTAATTTATCATTTTAAAAATTAAAATTGAAATTGTAATATCTCACGGTTTTTCACGGGCTAGCTCTAGCATAATATACTAACTTCAGACTTTGTCATAATACCACATCTACCACAATCGCCAAAAATGAAATTAAAAAAAAAAAAAAAACAGATTCACGAACGAAACTAAAAAAAAAAAAAAAAACGAAAAAATATTCGTCTGTAATCAGCCGGCAGTAGATTAAGGAAACGGCCAAGGCAAAGGGTGATAAATAAATCCACAGCAAGCTTAGCGGTCATTTCGCAATCACCACACGGCTTTTTGACCAACGGCTGGCTTAATGCCTTTTACTTGTACATGCTACCACTAATGGTTTTTGAACACTTTATAATAATTTTGCATTAATTTAATTTTTTTTTCACAATTTGTTATTACTTTTGGGGTGTTTTTTTATGTTAATACCGCACAAGAGTCCCAATTGCTCTCAGCCGACAGGACCCAATGAGGCATCCACAATTGGGGTATGTTGTGAGGCTTAAGTTAGTGGAGGGAGGAAGGAGATGGAGAAGAGGAAAGTACGGACCTAGCTATTTAGACCAGGTCAAAGCCATTCTATTTTTGCCACTGATACTTGGTGATACTGACAGCATCTGTCACTGTTCATTAGTCAGTCTGAAAAGTTTTTTTTTTTATTATTAAAAAAACCTCAAAAGCTTGTCCACCATAACTGACGTTTAATGTGTTAATTCTGTCACGTGGGTTGTCATTCGAAATAGGTATACACGCAGCTCGTGTTTGTCACCTCCAATAGGCGTTTTAGGTTTCCTTCCCCCCTTGCTACAATTTCCCCTCTGAGATCCAGAGTCCAGAGATTGACTGGTCAGTGGTTGAATGGGCATCGCGTTTGGGTTCCACCCGGGCGTCCCGTGTTCGATTCCCCGGCTGCCTAAGTCCTCCATCACAACACAAGCAACATTTTCGGCTTTCTGTGGTGGTAGTAGGAGATTTTCAAACATTGTTGGGTTATTCGTAACCCGGGAATGTTTGTCTTTCTTTTTAAGAGAAAATAAAAAAATAAAAAATTCATATATAGTTAAAAAAATCCTCACTTTAAGTGGAAATGTGACAGCGTGGTAAAAGTTATGTAAGTTAAAAAGAAGAACAACCCAACTGCATTATAATCATTTAACAATATGACACATTTAACTCTAGAAATCATCGTCGATTCTCCAGCACACCCTCAGTGTTTATTACAATAGAGCCGTTAATTCAATCCTTTACATAAAACATTTTTAAGTTGTTAATTTCATGTATTTTTTAATAAACTTAAATTATACGAGCTTTTTACCCACGGCTTCGCTCGCATGGTATTAGGCGAAAATTACTGTAGCGCTTGCACTTATCAATTATCCCACCTCCCGCATTCCATACATTCATTCTCGGTACATTCAGTCATCGAACAGCTCGCGTGCCACCTAAATTTCATAATGCCAGAGCTCACCAATAGTAAGAAAAAATTATCAATTTTGGTGCAGTCGTTCAGAAGTTACGCGCGTACCAACATTTCGAAAATTCATTTTTATATAGATAGATATTAACTACGGCGCCTGAAATAAAAATAAATTAACATCGTTTCCACGGCAACGATTTGTTTTCTGACGTTAGCAATAACTCGCTTTTGTTAGCGACAGAAAACGTATAATAAATATAATATATTAATACTTATAGTTTCATAACGCCTGAGCTTACCATTATATACAGCTTATATTGTTCGCATATAATGTATTGGTAAAAGAAATTTTTAAAATTGGTTTATTGGCACATGCGTGAATGGGTAACAAACAAACACACGCAGTTTCACATTTGTAATATTAGTAAGATTGACAAACTCTTGCATTTATTTATTTAAGGAACATAAACAGTCTTAGTAATATAATAAACATAAGAGGATGATAAAAAAACAGACCAATTATCAATGTTTACAGATAGGTATTTAGAAACAAGACAAACTGAATGTAAACTAGAATATTTAAGAAAAATGAAAAAAAAATAGAGCTAAGCAGCAATTAAAAAAAAAATAATAGTACAAATCTGAATTCAACAAATGATAAACCAATACACAACAATAAAATAATGTGATTATAACTGAAACAGACTGCAAAATAGGTATTTGGTTTGGGAAGGGTAAGGGGAGGAGAGGGATAAGGGAAAGTTGCCACGCAAGTAATTTAAAAATATTAGATACAATTAATTTAATTGTCATGAATATGTGTTATTTGCACCTAGAATGTTATACAATGAAGTTCTGTAGGACAGTAACTAGCAGTAAATACGTCAGCACGTGTGTCTATATTTGCAAATTTATTGTTATAGTAGTTACATGTCCTTTGCATAAATTCATTTTGATTCGAACTGGTGTTGCATCTATTAATATAGAAAAGTTTATTTTGTCTACTATATCGAATGGACGTGTGGAAATTTATTTTGTTTAGCAACTCCGGGCAGTCAACTTTTGAGTCAATAATTTTGTACAGGAGCATCTGATCAGCGATCAGCATTTTATTTTATTACAGTAGAATTGACTTTTTTAGTTCATGCCTTATTAATCTTTATACACAACTATTTTTTATTCAACCATCTTCGTATTTCATTTAATAAAATACTATAGACTAGCCGAATCACTACGCCTTCTATCGATTGGTTGTTTAATGTTAATTCTATTGAATTCAGGTATTGTAAAAGCGAAGTACGCATTCACGAACAAAGTACAAGAAACTTTCCGCATAACCACCCGGTTATTTCGTACAGTGATAATTTATTCAAAACTACCGGGTGTTCCGCAAACTTCACCCGAACACACAATGCCAAAGTTGCCCCTACCGGGTGTGCCGTGAGCCGTTAACAACCGAAACACAGTAGTACAGCAGGCGATACCGGGTGCCCCGAAAGTGTGCGGCACATTCGGAACAAACAATAATACTACGCGAGGGGTGGAGAGAGTTTCGAAAGTGATTGTAGAAGTTCAAATTGAATTCGGAATATTATTCTAATTTGTTGAGAATTTGAACAAAAGTATTTCAAATTTTTGCTGCAGTATTTTGGAAGCAGTCAAAATGCAATTATTGAAAAACCACTGTACGGATTACGTCTAGAAGTGTGATTTTTACAATTTGAATGAAATTGATGTCGACTTGATTGATGTAAAACCTTTTGACTCCTAAGTCCCAGACAGGACAATGATATTAATTATCTGTTGAGAGTTATCAACACCAATGAAAAGATTTTTTTTAAATTAGCTCCACACAGGAAGCCCTGAAGAAAATAATTTCACTCAAGGTCCATGTCATCTTTGGGAATGCTGTGTGGAGGGTGTTTTTATGAAAATAAAGTATGGAAGTTTTGGGAAGGAAATTGGTATGAGGGTTGGGTAGGAATCTGGGAGTCAACGTGTCCAGGTGTGACAGACTCCACAGACAGACAGAATCCACCCTCCTACTGCGGTGCGAGGCAATGGGTCGAAAGAGTCCGGCTGAAGAAGTTAAAAAGTCTCCCTTTTCCAGTCTCTCCCGATCCGGCCCACCACGCAGTAAGCATCAGCCGCCATGACCTGGACCATCCTCACCCCGTGAACCCGAGCACCCTTGCTAAGTCACCAAACGTAGTAAACCCCTTGAGGTGACCTGTGGCAGGGGCGTTGGTTATCCAATGAATGGTTCCCGGGGCAGTGGTATTGATGTTCTTAAATAATAATAATTTTATTATGTTAGGTAAAAATATCATTCAGGTATCTCTATGGTCCAGACAACTCAGAACGATGATCTTGCGATCGCACCCTTGCAACGGTACAGGGCGGTTCCGATGAAAAGGTTTAATTATTCTTCATACCAGCATTTTAACATAATAACTCAATATCGATTGTGTTTCATTCAAAATTTGCTTTGATAAATACCTACATTAAAAAATGCTCAAACTCGTGAAGATAAAACTATTAATTATGTGCTTGTTTTAATTATTTTTTGATCGTAAGTATTTATAATTTTTCAATAAAGTCTAAGCAACGAAAAAATGTATTTTTTTTAAATATTAGTTTGTAAGACCGTAAATAAATAGACAAACTGAAGAATTTCTTCACAAAACTAGGGCGCGGATCGATATTTTATGATTTTATTTGAACTTAAATTAAAATTCTGAAAAGTAGCTTTCCCAAATAATTTGTTGATTTATTTTACTGCATGATTATATGATTTTAATGTATGTTGTATAATACAAAATGTTGTTTGAAAATTCAACAAATCTGCCAACGGAAAAACCTTATTGTACTAAAAAAACATATTTTCTCAAAATTTAAAAATTAGCTTTACTAGATAAAAAAACAGTCTGTCGAAATCAATTTATGTTTTTTTGTGGAAAATAGTCAAAACGTCCAAAATTTGATTTAAAAATGACGTATTTCTGGTTTTGTCTGGTTATTTATTCTCTCATAACCAATCTTTTTTCATTACTTCTAACGACTTTTCAAATGATTGAAGTTGTATGACTCTGGGTATGGGTAAAATTATGATAAATATGTCGATATTTAAGATGAATTCGTTTCCAAGGGTATGAATGCGAGAAATAGGTTCATTTACCTTTGTGGCAGTTAGTCCCTAAATAATTGTTCAACATTATTTGAAGAATTTTTACGAAAATGAGGGCATTTTTGTAAAAATTATGGGCAATTATTTGGGCAAAACAAATTATTAGTAAAAGTACCCCTGAAAACCACCCTTACAAGATATCACGTTCTAAAGATGCTCTCTAAGTACTGGTATTATTTACAAGAAAACAATTCCGCGTTTTGCAATTATCGGAAAAGAAATTGAGACGGTTGGAAATGTATGGCTGCCTAAAATACCAATTATTGTTCGGCCTTCTTGGAAAAGAAAAAAAGGTGCACGCATAGACAAACCGTAATGTCTCTATGTTCTCTCCGGAGACTTTCGCAATTTGGTAAGTACTGGGGCCTCTCCTGTAACTATTGAATGCTTAAAAAAGGCTCAACCTCCAATGAACCTTAAAGTTGTTTTCTTCCCATACAGGTGCTTGTAGGATATGCTGGATGCAATCACCCAGCGCTTACCATCTCGTGGACTGTCACCAACCTGTCCCTATTGTCTTGTCAATATTTTGTTTTACTAACACATATTGTATCTTGTTTTTCCCGCTAAGCACTTGCATACTGCTTACTAACAACGTATCCAGGGACATTGGAGGTCTTAATTCGTTCTAAAATAAATGTAGCTTAGTTCTTTCAAAACAATTAGAGTCCTTATTCCTTGAAGGAGTTACAATCTGTTACTTATACCAGGGAGGATAAATGATGGATAACCTCCAAAGTTCTAGTTCCGTAAACATTGTCGATGCCTTCTCTTTGCAAACATAATTCTGCAGGCGTTATTATATTGAATCCTGAGTCGTTATCGTTGCCATGTTTCACACTATATATAACATTTAACAATGTTTTTTTTTTTTTTTAAATTATTGCGTTGAAGAAGCTTCTATCAATTATATTACATAGTATACTGATATTTCTTCCATGTCGTTCAATATCATCATCGTCTGAATAGTCTTCAGTAATGATGCTTGAAAAAATTTTTGCATTAGGTAGTTATTAGTTAAAACAAAAACATTGTCTATTTTAAAATATAGCATAAATGTCGCCAAGATGTCGAAAGAGATTGAACGTGGGATCATCTGTAGATGCCGATCGGGCAAAACCAGTCAACAGGAAATTAGATGAATTGTAATACTTATATGTTATATTCAGAACTTGCTAAATTTAGAAAGACGTGTACAGGCTGGCACAAAATTAATGAAAATGGATTTTTTTTCATAGTTAGTTAAATTGTTTTTTTTTTTAAATTTTTTATTTCTAGTACTGCACAGTAGTTGCATCAGTCAGAACGTCAATGACATCTCTAATTTGGAATTGTTGTTAGGCTGAAGAAAGTGAAGAACTGGATGAAGACGGGGAATATGAGGACAAAATTACGTGTGTAATGAAATTATGAGTGTGATTTCAAGTACCATTCAATTGCACACCTACCAAAGTACACGTGGAAGAATTACACGTCGACGAATAACACGTCAACAAATTACACGTCAACAAATTACACATGGAAAAATTACACGGAATAACACGAGGATGAATTACACGTCGACGAATACACATGGACAAATAACACGTGAAAGAATAACACGTGGATGAATTACAGGTGGATAAATAACACATGGATAAATTACACGTTGATGTATTACACGAGGATGAATTACACGTGGATTAATTACACGTGAATGAATTACACGTGGATGAATTCCATTGAACCAATTACACGTGGACGAATTACACGTAGACGTATTTCATGATGAATTAATTATACATGGATGAATTACACATGGACGACTTACACGTGGACGAATGACACATGGAGAAAACACAATTAAGTATGTAAAAAAACCCAATCTTAAACTAACCTAATTTCGTTATTTTTTTTAATGTCAAATAAATCAAAGGCAAAGTTAAAAAAACAAACTTAAATTTAAAATTGTTAAAAACAATAATAATATTTTAATTCCAGGATATGGGGAGGCTAGAACAATCCAACATGTGAAATAACTACCTACCAGTAGGGCGCAAAAACAATGAAAATTTAAATAAAATCGAAAAAGGGTTCATGGGGTAAAGTTTGTCTAGGTCTTGGAGGCGGATGACCAGGACACACTGAACCCCAGGTTCCTACCCACCCTTTAAACACTTTTCCTTCCCAGAACTCTCCTTCCCTTCCTTTCCTTAAAAAATCCTCCACACAGCATCCTCAAAGATGACATAGGCACTGAGAAAAAATATTTTCCACAGGGCCTCCTGTGTGGAGCTCATGTAAAAAAAAAAAAAAAATATTTTATGCCAATTGGAGATGCCATAGTCTCACTGGCACCAAACGTTTGGGAGCAGTTGGAACTTTTGTACGGTACTTGTATTAAAAAAAATGTTATAAAGGGAGAAAAGCTAGGCTTATAATTAAAATAAAATTTTTATTAAAAAAACTCTCTTTTTATAACTTTTGAAGGTTATTGAAGAAGAAGACAACACTTATAATCTAAATGAAAATATAAAAAAACAAAAAAAACAAGACACAGAAAAATAAAAAGTTGTTTGTCGCAACTGGAACTCGAACCCAGAACCTCTCGTCTTACCGGGAGAAACGCCTTTATCAATTCGGTTACAGAGACCTCTTATTTTACTGTCATTTTGTCAATCTTATATTTCATATTTTAGAATTAACAATATTATCTTTGAATATTTTTTTTTTCCATTTTATTGGCAGCAGCTATCTTTTTCATCTGAAAAAAGTGATCGAATTGAAACCTAGATAGCACTTTGCAAAATAATGTGGAAAACATTAGCCGAATTAATTTTGAAATTTAAAATATATATTTTTTTATGAATACCGCACAAGAGTCCCAACTGCTCCCGTCTGGAGATAGTGGGACTATGGCATCCCCAATTGGGGTATGTTGTGAGGCTGAAGGTGGTGGGGAGGGGAAGTAGTACCTGTAAAGCCATTTCAAGCAACTTCCAATTCTGAATGTATCATGATTTTGTCGTATTCTTCAATGATATATATAACATTGATAAGAATAACCTTTAAAAGACAGTTGTTCCAATAAAATTTTATTTTAATTAAAAGTCTACCTTTTTTTCAAAAGTCCCTGCTACTTTCTTTTTGATATTAAATTTAAAAGATTCATTACTAATTTATTTAAAAACCGTTGTTATGTTAGTACGTAACATTAAATTAATTTTTCTAAGTAGTTACAGGGTGTGCATTGTTTTAAGCAAAGTTTTGGGACACCGTGTTTTGTAAAAAATGTGAAACTAAACTGAGGCAGGCTTTTGGTGATGGATCGGGGATCTTATCTATTTTAAGAATATGGCTCATGTATAATGTATCGATGAGATTTAGGTACAAACAAATACAAAATGTTCACTTTGATGAAACAAATCTTTCTAAAAAGTTTCCAAACAACGATGAAAATAAACATTTATTTTGCATTGTTTTTTTTTTAAATCCTTCAAGTTTAGCCAATAGTACGTCACGTTATCGTGAATTACTTTTGGGGTATTGTGCCGTGTTGGGCTACCTCGTTTCATAAGTTACACATCTACCCTAATGATGGGCACTGTGACGTAGAACGAGGTAGCGCAACAAGTCCTTGATCTACTGATATTTCAATGGAAGAAGCTCCAAGGAATTAACTTCATTGACTTCTTCTCACATTTCTACACAGTTGACATATGTGTCATGAGAACGGGTCGTTCTGAGACTCGTTCTTGAGTTCAACAGCTCAGCTGTGGAACTATTTGTCGGCTTTTGTGTTCCATCTCTCCCACAACATAGGTCTCTTCACAACCTATGTTCACTCCTTTCTCTCCTCAAAAAGATCCTTCACGCAGCATCCCCAAAAATGACATAGTCTCCGAGGCAAACTATTTTCCTCATGGAGTTTATATAAAAAAACCGTTGGCCGCAAAAATCTCAAAGCAATGTGTCACGTCAGTGTCAGCTCCAAAATGTGCCAGATTAGAGATTTATTTGGAAATTTTCCCGGTTGACATTAATTTTTTTTTAACGTTTATGATATATGGTTTCCTCTCTCGGGATCTAAGTTCCTTAATGTTCCTTAATTCTCCATGTTCATTAATTCCTCTCCCTACAAAGGCCCTCTATACAGCATCCCCAAAGATGAAATTAGCACTAAGGGAAATTGTGGAGTTAAAAAAAATGTTATTAAAAGTATGTACATCCCCAATTGGCGCATGTTGTGAGGCTGAAGGTATTGGGGAGGGGAAGGAGATGGGGAGAAAGAAGGTAAGGAATTACCGATATGATTTGGTTACCAAACATGGCTAAAGCCATTTCAAGCAACATTTTCGATTCTAAATGTAGGCCTTTCATAAGAACGATAGGTCGGGAGATTATCTTTAATAATAAATAATAATAAAAATAAACAATAATAAATAAGATTTAGGAAATGAGATTAAAAGAATGTGGCATTCTCAGACTATAAAAATATTACCATTTGTTATTTCGGCTACTGGCATTATACCTAGCTCTCTCATTCAAAATTTAGGCTTATTAGATTTGTCAAAGAATATATATAAAAATGCAAAAATCAGTCATATTAAATAAATGTAGGATTACGAAAGATTTTTTAAATATTTATATTGAGGGATCAGTAGGATTTATCAGTCCAGTTGGAAGTTCTATCGAGCCGAATCCTCTGATATGAAAATATCTGGAGTAGGTGAAATATTTTCCCATTTGATCTCTGGTAGGTTGACATGTTGTTCTTGTATTGTTTTGTATTTATTATACTTATATAGTGCATAGCGTGGATTGACTAGATGATCATTTGTGGAAAAGTGTGTGGAAGGGTTAAGTGTTTTCCCGTGGGGAAGATTTAACCCGGACATAAAGTCAAAAGAACAATATAATAATCTGCAAATGATTACAAAATTTTTTTTTTATGCAATTATCAAAATTCTTGCATCCAAAATTGAATGCAAATGTATTTTCGTATTATCATTAATAATTTAATTCAAAAACTTTTGTAAAACGGTGGGAAAATGAAACAGAACGAACGCGTTCCGTTTTCAAAGTGATTTAAAATTCAAATAGGGCAGGAAGTTCCAGGATTAGCGCCCCGATCGCTACTTCCGGCGACCCGAACGCCAACTTCCGGCTCCCCTATGGAAGTTCCTGAAGTTCCCGGAAGATCTTTGGAACTTTGAATCTAAAGAAAGGGGTGCTCTGGAAAAAAGTTGGAATATTTTGAAATTATTTACATGTAATTTATCTCTTGACTTTAACTGGGCAGATCATTACCATAATAGTGAGTTTCTTCTAAAAGAGCCAACTGTACGTCACTTCATTTGGATAAGGTTCTAACATCACTTTACCTTGTTCTGAGAAATGAGGTCTCAAAGTTTTCAAAGACGATTTCTTTATCTATTTACCAATTTCTGATTTTGAGGCTGAATCTTGTGTAAAGTATTTTAATTAAACCTATTTCAAAGTAAAATATTTTAATTAAACCTATTTTAAAGTAAAGTATTTAAATTGGACCAAAAAAGAAAATATTTAAATATTTGTAAGATTTAGAAATATTCTTAGACTAAAACCTAAAAAGAGTGTACTACGCAATTGTTCAATCTATATAACAATACGGTATTATGGGCTGGGGAGGAACATATATTGTTATTTTAAATCCACTCAAAATATTTTCGTCATTTGTTTTTGGGGTGTTATGCCGTGTTTCGCTACCTTCTTCTTTAGCTGACGTTTCGGACAGCGATACAGTGTCCATCATCAAAGCAGATGTGTAATTGTGCACTGCAACGGTGTCCAAAACGTTGGCTAAAGAAGGAGGTAGCGCAACACGGCATAACACCCCAAAAACAAATAACGAAAATACTTTTGGCCGTGAAATTCTAAAATCTTATCCTCTCAAAATATTTTAAAGATTGATAATTAAGGTTATCCTGAAAAAAATCTTCTACATTTTCTACGGAAAAAATCTTTTCAATATTCAATGTACCTGCAATAGACAAAATATATATTAAAAAAATTCAATAATACAAACTTTCAAACAAATGCAGCTAAATGACTTGCATTTCAATAAATATCAGAATAACATTAAAATTCCAATATTTAATACAAAGCGCATTCAAAATACCTATCTATATCTATGTTTACGTTATTTTAATCGAACATATTTTAAAATAAATATTTAAATAGGACGAAAAAGAAAGTACTTAAATATTCATAAGACTAAGAAATATTCTAAGACTAGAAAACTTAAAATAATGTACTATGCAATTGTTCAATCTATATAACAATACGGTATTATGGGCTGGGGAGGAACATATATTGTTATTTTAAATCCTCTCAAAATATTTTCGTTATTTGTTTTTGGGGTGTTATGCCGTGTTTCGCTACGTCCTTCTTTAGCCGACGTTTCGGACAGCGATACAGTGTTCATCATCAAAGCAGATTTCAACATTCAATGTACCTGCAATAGACAATTGTATTATACAACATACATTTCAAATCATGCAGTAAAATAAATCAATAAATTATTTGGGAAAGCTACTTTTCAGAATTTTTATTTTAGTTCAAATAATATCATAAAAAAAGATACGCGCCCTTGTTTTGTGATGAAAATTCTTAAGTTTGTCTATTTATTTACGGTCTTACAAACTGATATATTTAAAAAAATACATTCTTATTTTGTTTATACATTATTAAAAAAATATAAATGCTTTTCATCTAACAATAATTAGATAAAGTACAAAATTTTAATTGTTTTTTCATCACGAGTTTGAGGATTTTTGAATGTGGATATTTATCAAACCAAATTTGTGGAATGAAGTATAATCGATATAGTGTCATTGTGTTAAAATGCTGGTATGGAGAAAAATTAAGTTTCTCATCGGAACCGCCCTGTACCGTTGCAAGGGCACAATCGCAAGATCATCGTTCGACGAAATTTAAATTCTCGGCCGCTGGTTAATGGCTCTTTTCTTTCCTGCACACCATAATTATAAGGGATCACCACAAAATATTATAAACTCTCGAATTTTACAAATAAATAATGAATATAAAATTATATTTGGATTGAAAATCATCCAGTATCAGCCCTACCCCATTATAATCGAGTTGATTTTCCCGCTAAAGACTGGGGTAGATTTTTGGCAGTAGGTATAAGGCAATGAAGAGATAATCAGTAAGAATCGTTTTGGGGGCGTGCCCAAAGTAGGCTAAATTATGCGTTACATTTGGAGGTCTATAACAGCCACATCGACAACTAAAAAAAATTGATATCTTTATAATATCGGATCGATAGGCGTGACTTCCGATGATTTCATATCGATATACCGAGTACGGTTTCACTGTTGACAGCCGAACTGATAGGGCATTAATAAGAAATTGTCAAACGCTGACAAACACTGGCGGACAAACATCTACGAATTAACATTCCGAATTAATTACGTAAAAATACTAATAAATTGGCAATGTTGAATTGAAATACTAACCTAAATATGCATTGGCAGTCAGTATTTATTTTTTGACACTAAACGGGAGTCAATTAGTAAATGAAGTATTTAGTCATATTTCAACAACTTTCGTTTCTCAAAGATCAAACGGAATAAATTGATATGCATTATTTAAGTCTATGGATTGCATATATAGGTTGTTCTTCTTCTTAACCTACATAACTTTTACCACTCTGTCACATTTCCACCACTCTGTCACATTTTGTTTTTACTATAAATGAATTCTCTCTGGATCTCAGATAAGAAATTGTAGCAAGGGGGGAAGGAGGCCTAAAATGCCTATTGGGGGTGACAAACACGAGCTGCGTGTATACCTATTTCGAATGACAACCCACGTGACAGAATTAACGTACGACATAAAAGTTGTAGGAGACAAGTTTTTGAGATTTTTAAAAATATTTTATTAAACATCATTAAAAATAATAATTGCTGTTGCTTGATGTATAACCTTTTGGAGTTTAAAAATAGTTTTATATTTTATGTCGGCATATAATTTTTTTGTAACATATGCAAGTCGAGGTGGCAGAAGACAACTGTGATTTTTATGAAATACACTTCTATCACGAGGAGTTACACCTCTTGTAATTTTTTTACAAAAATATAAATACATATTTTTTTTAAAACGCACAGTCGTTACGTCTTTAGTACAGTAGATTTTAAAGTAATTATAAAATAATAATATTGGTAATTCTGTTGAATTTTTCTCCACTAATTGGTGGAGACAACTTTATGTAGGTTACAAAGAAGAACGACACGTCTATGTTTATATTAGACAACATAAAGTGGATCTATTTGATAGTATTTTTAAACAGTCATTAGTAGATCACACTTCTAGGGAACATTGGTTCGGTGGTGGGGGTGGATTTCAGGCAGTATTAAGTATTTCTCGTATAAGGTGTATTAATACGATCAGGCTCTACCCTTTATTATTAGGGTTGTAATTAAGGGATGGACTTTATAAGGCTTTATTAGACTGGCCGATTAATAATATAAGATAATATGGGTGGTTCTTAGACGAAGTATGTTAAAGTTAAAAATGACCTAATCGGATATCAACACCTTGGCGCAGTGGTGAGCGCGCTCGCCCGGAAAGAGAGAGGTCCTGAATTCGAGTCCCAGAGGTGCCAATATCTTTTTCTGATTTTTTTTTTCCAGATTTTCGATTGAGTTTCGCTCATAGTGCCTTCATTTAATAAAATATTACAATTTGAGTTTTTAGTGATAAAAGTTAAAATAAATAATAATTATAGTCAGAAATTTCAGCTAGTAATAGAAACATTATTTTATTAATAAAATAGTCATTTAAACAAAGTAACCCATTTTTCTCACGAGCCCCGATTAATTTAACCAGTGTTATCATTGTGGGGAACAAAAGAACTCGGCGGGGTAATTCCCAGCACAAAGGGGCCGAAATATGCGAGATTTTTAATTACCCCCATTCCGATGGGGGCGCGATCGTTTGGGGCGCGACCACCGCGGGGCGGAAGGATCGGCCTCTTTGTGAAAGCGGGGTTTTTAGTTTATACAGGGTGTTTGGAAATCGAACCACACAAATGTGTCGCGTGTTAACAATCTAACTTCTAACCTGTAGCAGTAGATTACGAGTTGGTTTGTGGATATGGCCGCTAAGTTAGCTTCTCAAAAACTGGGCGTACTGTACAGGGCCCGCAGATACTTTAATAGTACACAACTGCTAACCCTGTACAAATCGCAAGTGCGCCCCACGGTTGAATTTGGCAGCCACCTCTGGTCTGGAGCTCCAAAATACTTGAAAAATACCCTCGACTCTGTGCAGAAACGGGCGGTCCGTTTGATAGATTCTCCCATCTTAACGAACGGATTGCAATCTTTAGAGCACAGGCGTCGGGAGGGAATGATATCCATGTTCTACTGGTATTTCAATGGAAGATGCTCTGAGGAACTGGCGTCATTGATCCCTTCGGCACCGGTGCATAGTCGGGAGACACGCCAAACGCGCGCCCAACATATGTATACGGTCGACATTTGTCACATGAGAATGGGTCGTTTTTTCGACTCGTTCTTGAGTTCAACAGCTCGGCTATGGAACGATTTGCCGGCATCTGTGTTTCCTCCCTCCTACAACATGAGTCTCTCCAAGACCAATGTTCATTCCTTCCTCTCCTCAAAAAGACCCTCCACACAGCATCCCAGATGACATAGGCCCTGAGGGAAATTATTTTCCTCAGGGCCTCCTGTGTGGAGTTAATGTAAAAAAAAAATAAATAAAAAGCCCATCAACAATATACATTGATTGCTTATTTTTGGCAGCTCCCTTTTTAAATGGAAACAAATTTTCAACGAACTGGTTTGCAACCTAGTGGTGTCTCGGATAAATAAATCCGATTTTCTTTATATGTGACACTTTTTGACCTTTTTATAAAGTGTAAATAAGTAGGTTATTCTCATCAATGAAATAATATCATGTCTGGTCAGTGGTTGAGTGGGCATCGCGTTTGGGTTCCACCCGGGCGTCCCGTGTTCGATTCCTCGGCTGGCGAAGTCCTCCATCGCAACACAAGCAACATTTTTGGCTTTCTGTGGCGGTAGTAGGAGATTTTCAAACGTTGTTGGGTTATTCACAACTCAGAATGTTTGTCTTTCTTTTAAAAAAAAAAAAAATATATATATATTTATTTCTGAATTTGAAATATGGTCAAATCGGGTCACTTGTCCCGACAAGGCGAGAAATCCTGGATTCGATTCCCAGTTGCGACCGTTAGCTTTTTATTTTTCCGTGTCTTGTTTTTGTTTATATTTCGTTTATATAGAAGAGTAAAGTACATAAGTATACTTTGTAAAGATCAATGACTGTCTATCCCACCAATTTATTGCCACCAGCGGAGTCCCGCAAGGTTCGCACCTAGGACCTTTATTATTTATCCTATTCATCAATGATGTCACAAGCATTTTCCATAGTGTTGAAGTCTTACTCCTTGCTGATGACATGAAGCTGTTTAAAGTCATAAATGATGTGCACGATTGCATAATCTTGCAAGAAAACCTTAATAACTTTTTCAAATGGTGTTCAGATAATAAACTTCAGCTAAATATTAACAAATGCCAAGTTATGAGGTTCCACAAAATTAAACATCCAATAATATATAATTATGCACTCTGTAATGTTGACTTAATCTCTGTAGTCGAAATACTTGACCTGGGCATCATTTTTGATCAGAAACTCTGCTTTGCATCTCATGTAACTTCTATAGCTAACAGGGCTATGAAAATGTTAGGTTTTATATTAAGGATTTTAAAAATATTTACACATTAAAAATTCTGTTCACATCTCTTGTTAGAAGCATTCTTGAATATAATTCAACAATTTGGACACCTGTCTTCAACAATCACATCAATACCATTGAAAGAGTCCAACACAAAATTTTGAGGTGTATTAATTTTAGACTTGGAATTCCCTTAGAATCAATAAATTATGATTTTTTGTTGCACTCATTAAAATTGTTGAAATTAAGTGACAGAAGAAAAATTTTTGATTTGATATTTTTGTATAAAATCGTTAACTATCAGTTGGATAGCCCTGATATATTAAAACTGATTCACTTTCATATACCTACAATAAGATCAAGGTTCCCTAGTTTGTTTTGTTGTGACAACTTTATGTCGGTATCAGGCTCCAATTCAGTTGTAAATAGATTACACACCACTGGAAATTTTTATGCCAATGTGGCTGATATTTTTAATATTTCCATACTGAAATATAAGGTTGTACTGATCGAATATTTCAGCCAATTATACGTTAACGAGGTCACTACATAATGATTTTTTGATATTATTGTTTATTTTTAATGCCTGTATAATGTACTATGACTGTAATTAAATATACACAAGCTTGTAAATGGCACTTTGTGCCGTAAATTTTAAATAAATAAATAAATAAAAATAAATAAATAAATAAATATTTGTTAGTATTATCTTTCTATTTCGTGATATTTTACGCTGATGGAAATAATCTTCAAAAGTACATAAATCAAAAGTAATTTACAAAAAGGAGTTATTCTTATTAAAAAATATTTTTTTCATTACGTGATTTTCTTCGTAATTGAAAATCAAACCATATAAATAGCCTTCCGTTTACGTTCTGTGGTTGAATTTCAGAACCCGAATTCGACTGCATGTCTGACGCCACGCCAAACGCTCCGCGCCACAAATAACAAAACTGTGTGCGTGGAATGTCAAACAAAGCTACCGTTATAATTCGATTTTAAATTTAAAAATTCGTCACAAGATGTCGCCACTTTCGTCGGCAGGTTGGTGTGGACGTGCCCCAGGCAAGCATAAGTACTACGGTTTAAGTAGCAGTATCCTTCCGAATATATGGAAAGATTGACGGCAATACTCAGTTGTATCAAACGGCTATATATTACATGTGATGTCATTGCCTATCTCGGTTACTTTGTCCCGGTGACTATCACTGGATGACAGTGAATCCAAGGAACAGGCTAGTTTTGGAACCAGTTCCTATTGGATTTATGAAGTGGGCACCAACACTAACTGGGCGAAGCCGAATAAAAAGCCGCCTGCAGGGTATATTTATTTATTTTAGGGAAATCATCATCAATATAAAACAAACAATGGGCATTCGGTTTTTTTCTTTTATACAACATGTTTCTACTGCTTAGCTCATATTTCAAATCCATACTAATATTATAAATGCGAAACTGCTCGAGTTTGTTTGATACGCTTTCACGCATTAACCAATGAAAAGACTTTAAAAATTCTTTCAGCAATGGAAAGCTAAATTATATGCGAAGACTATAGGCCGTATATGATGGTAAGCTCTGGCGTTATGAAAATATAAATATTAATATATTATATTTTTTGTACGTTTTCTGTCGCTAAGAAAAGCAAGTTTTTGCTCACGTCAGAAAAAAAATCGTTTCCATTGAAACGATTTTGATATATTTGTGGGTTCTATGCTGGTAGGTACTCAGCACCCTACCTACTGGTCGGCTACTGCTCCAAAAAATTCAAATATTAGAATATTTTTGTTTTTTTTGGACAAGCTTATGTTTTGGAATAAATGTCAGATGAGAGTTCCTTCATTAAAATATAATTCGTAACGATTATAAAGACTGAATAATAAATAGTGTAATTTTTTATTATATTTACAAACTTCCAAATATTTAAATAAAAATAAACATCCGAAATTCCGAACGAATGAACAGAATTGGATAATTCTTTTTTTCTTTGAGCTATAGCATTACGAAATTTAGGTGGCAGGCGAGATGTTTGAAAACTGAATGTAAGGGAATGAATTTATGGAATGCGGGAGGGGGTGGAGGTGGGAGGAGGGGGGAGGAGAGGGGATAATTGATAAGTGCAAGCGCTACAGTAATTTCCCGTAATATCATGCGAGCGAAGCCGCGGGGAATAGCTAGTAATATTATAAGCCAAGGGGAAAAATTATACATAATGCTTTAAAATCTGTGAAAAATAGCGTTCAATTTCCCTACCATGCACTTTCGAATTTCGTCTTTTATGAAGAAAATTTAAATTCATTAATAAAACGAATTTAACCTTTTCGTCCCGGAACGAAAAAAATCACACATGACCCGAAGGGGGGTTACTCGGGGACCCCAATTTGTTTTGCTTATTAAAGGGTGTTAATGACATATTTTTTTGTAATTTGTAATGATAATAATTAGAGGGAAGTATATTCATCGTATTTCAGTAGTCGTTTTAAAAATCGTTTGATAAATAAAGTCATAATTAATATTCTAATGAATTTAGACCATAGCGTGTATTTTTCCATAGAAAACAGAGAAGGCGGGCCGATAGCCAACATTACATCTTGTTTCCGAATCTCGACTGGCGATTGGCGTTCACCGGAAACGACTCAGACCGAATGATCTTTGACCGGCAAGCGAACATTATAGCATTGTAAAAAGAGTAAACGAGATGCGCAGTGTAAACGAACGCGATCTAGTCCTTTCCACTAACAACTTAGAAATTACTTGCTATCGCTTAGAATTATCCCGATACATTCAGCAGATAGGGACGGGGCACGCCCGAACAGAGGGGAAGGGTGGCGGGTGGCACAGATTATTTGCCGGAATTTGTTATAAACTATTTAATTTTTTAGAAAATTAGTAATGCGATATTAATTTTTTTAATGCAAATCGATAACCAAATAGTTTTTCTAAGATTACCCAGATTATTGAGTATGTGGTTTAAAAAACAACTTAGATACAGCGTAAAACTCTCGTTAGTGTAAGTGCGTTCCCCCAGTCCGGTAAGGAAGTGTTAAAAAAAATTGTAACCTCAATAACAAAACACCGTGTAAAGATCCCGTATTATAGCAAAAGCCATTTAGTACGTCCTAAATAGGTTTGACGACTTGATTACGGTGTTAAAGGACGCGCCCCATTTAGTGTCACTAATTAAAGGGGCGGCCAACTAGAGATACTTTTATAAAAGGTTTGCCAGACCTGTCAACGTTTTGATATGTTTATTATCATTTCATATTATATACATAAGATCGCTTTTATTAGAAAAACAATGGAAGAGAGACGTTTAACATATTAATTCTGTAAAATTTAATTAAATGAAGACCTAAAATTAATGTTTTGACTTATGAATTTAAATACTTCGTGTATAAGCATCATCATCATCATTATTTTCATCCCGTTATCCGTATTATGAGAACTTGTTCTTGAGGTCAACAGTATTTTCAATACACATTTGACAGCCGCCATTGTCAAGGGGTAAGGCTCTTGTCCCACAATCCGTAGATAGCAGGATCGAATCCTGGCGTGCGCTAATAAATTTTATTTGAATAATTTGTGTTATATCACAATTTAATCATTTAAAACAATATGTAGTATATTTGCGGAACGTTTCAGAGTGGAAGATACTCTCAGAATCGCCCTGGTGTAAGACCACCATTCAGAATTGAAACGTTGCTTGAAATGGCTTTAGCCGTATTTGGTGACCAGATCTGAATAGCCAGGTACTTCCCGACCTTCCTCTTTCCCCACCTCCATCACATCCTTATACCTTCAGCCTCACAACATATCCCAATTGGGGATGCCATAGTCTCACTGGCCCTAGAAGGGAGCAGTTGGGACTCTTGTGAGGTATTCACATAAAATAAAAAATAAAAAAAACACATGGAAGGAGGGACCATCTGTCAAAATTTCTATTAAGTAGTACTAAAAAAATAATCTTATATATAAGCATACAAAATCAATTTTTGTTTGTTTGTTTGTTCGTATGTTGTGCGCTGCCATACCATTCATCCGATTGCTGTGAAATTTTGATGAATTTTTGTGCGCACGCCCGCGAAGGTTATAGGCTATATATAATGGTAAGCTCTGGCGTTATGAAATTTTTAAAATAAAAATGAATGTATTTTATATATTTTAGCGACAGGGAGGGAAAGCATAAGGGGAAGGGTAATGAAGGAGGTGGGGTTAGCGGGAGGTTTGACGAGAGGGGGGGGGGAAGACGTGGAAGGTGGAGGCGGACGCGGGAGGGACGCATGGGAAAGGAAATGCAGGAAGAGATAATTTATTTCTTTGCATTGCAACGCATGCCGAGTACCAGCTAGTTTATTATAATAAAATTTCGCTGACTTTTTTTAATATTGTTTGTGTTAATTATCCAGTAATTATTTATTTAACGTTATCTATCTCTATTTCCGAAATGTAATAATTCCCAGTGCAGCAATGCAGTGATTTTGCTATCCATAAGTAAATATGAAAATTGCTAAAATATTTGATAAACAGAGGCCTGGTGCGTGGAACTCGGTGACAATGTAAACCCACAAACAAATTAATTTCTGCACTCGCCCATTATTATTTCGGTATTTTAACTATTGCTTTGTGAATTGTTGGTAATTGAAAACATAATATAAGTACGTATTATGTTTTTGTACTGATGTATCACTGATTTTATTTTATTGTAACAGAAGGTACTTAGTGGCGCAGATAAAGTTTTTGATTAGAATAGGAACAACGTAAATCTTTGTACAAAAAATGAATGTTTCTTTGTTTTTCCCTTATGCGTTCCTAAACCATTCATCTGATTGCGATGAAAATTTGGTGAATAATACACCCGCTGAGGTTTCTATATGCAATGGCGAGCTCTGGTGTTATGAAATTTGTATTAAAATTACAATTAGTGGCGCGCGAGTTGTTTGAAAAAGGAGTGTATTTTTTTTTCATAAGCTCCACACAGGAGACCCTAAGGAAAATAATTCCCCTCAGGGTCTACGTCATCTTTGAGGATGCTGTGTGGTGGATGTTTTTAGGAAAGGTAGGAGAGGAAGTTCTGGGAAGGAAAATGGTACGAGGGGTGGGTAGGAATCTCGAGATCAGTGTGTCCAGGAGTGACGACGTAAGAATCCATTCTTCCCATTGGGGTGCAAGGCGATTTTCCGAGAGAATACAGCTGGAAAAGTCAAAGGGATTCCCTCAAGATCCGGCCTGCCATGTAACTGGTGGGCAGACGCATCCGCCGCCAAGACCAGGACAAACCTTCTCTCATTTCACATAGTTTATCTAGGGATCTGAGAGGAGAGGAGCGAAAGAGAGGGGGAGGGTTTCTTGGGAAGGGGTGAGGGAAAGGGAAGGCGGGGAAGGTGGAAGAGGAACGAGGGAGGTAGGAAGAAGCAGGAGGGAAAAGGGACGCGGGACGGGAACGGAGACGCGTATCTCCGTTCCCGCCTCTGCGTGGACTGACAGGGGAGGGTTGGGAGATGAAAGTGGAATGGATTTCAAAGTAGACATATTAGCGGTAGGAAATAGCAGGAAGATAATTTGAAAAAACCATTATTCTCACACGGACACCTGTATGTGGCATGTTCACACAACTATACGTGTACGCACCAGATGGAAAACCAAAAAAAATATTCCCGTTAATCCAAAAGCACGTCAATAACAGATTTAAAACTCAAACACGTTCTATCTTTGAGTAACATTACATGCCGATTACTCGCTACGCAGTCAATTAATTCAAAAAACTTACTACAGTTTATGTAGCCCTTTGAGCAAATTTTCGCTAAGAACTGACTGGGAACTGATGGCGGTCTGTGGTAGTCGAAGTTGGTTAGGGTTATCTAAGCAACATTCGCTTTATTTGTGTATAATTATTACAAGTCCAATACAAGTTTATTCAAACCAACATCAAGAATGACTCTATTATTTAATAAACACTGCGATTGTGAAGACTTGATTATTCACATTCAACTTCATGAATTTGGTAAAATTTAAAATACCTACCTACTTGTAATAAAATGTATGTCTAAATACATAAAAACGAATGTTTCTTTGTTTGTCTCTCATGCGGTACCTAAAACATTCATCCGATTACGATTAAACTTTCGGGAAAGGGAGCGGGAACGAAGGAGGGGGTTCGTGGGAGAACGTAAGAGGGGGAGGGAAACGCGGAAATCACACGATCGCGGGAAAGGGTGACGTGTGAGGAGGGAAGTGGGAATATGGAAGGGGAACGCGAAAGGGGAAGGGAACACGGGAAGGGAACGGGGGCACATGGGAAAGGACACGCTGGGGGCGGGTGACGGAGGGGTGGGGGACGAGGCAGAAGCAGAGGAAAGGAATGCAAATGAGATGTATTAACGGTAGGGGACTGCAGGGGACATATTCTAGAAATCCATGCTTCTCACACACACACCTGTGAGAAATGTGTGTATTTCATACAATTTAGCGACAGTAAGGAAAGTAGAGAGGAGGAAGGGAATCCGGGAGGGGGGAGGGTAATAAAGGAGGAGGGAATCATGGGAGAGGGAACGCGCAAGGGGAAAGGGGCGTGGGAGGGAAATGGGTAGGTTGACGGAAGAGTGGGGAATGAGGGATGAGCGGAGGGAGGGATTACAAAGGAGACGTAGTAACCGTAGGGGAAAGCAGGGGTATATTGGTGAAATCCACGCTTCTCACACGAACAACTGTAAAAAGTGTATGTATTTCATATAGTTTAGCAACAGGGAGAAAAGAAGGGTGAGGGAGAGGAATCCGGGAGGGGAGAGGGTAATAAAGGAGGAGGGAATCGTGGGAGAGGGAACGCGCAAAGGGAAAGGTACGTGGGATGGAAAGGGACAGGTTGACGGAAGAGTGGGAGACTAGGGAGGGGCGGAGGGAGGGATTGCAAAGGAGACATAATAACCGTAATAGAAAGCAGGAAGTAAATTTGGAAAATCCATGCTTCTCATACTAATAGCTGTATGTGACCTGCTCACTGGTCGGAAATCCTTCTGATTTATTACAAAATACAAATGAACTTCAATAAACAACACTTTCTTTGAGTGGTATTGCAACGCATGCCGGGTATTCGCTAGTAAATAAATAAAAATCGCACATAAAAAATCAAATACTTAGTTAAATGATAACGCTTTCCGCTATTAAGCTCACCTCGCCAAATAATAAAGAATGGAAGAGTTCCCACTACACAAAGTACACCATCAATCAGATGCTTCGTAAATGTACAGTTTAAGGTAACATGCTGAAGTCGAGGAATTTTATCGGTCAAGGTTATCTCTGAAAATCTTAAAAAGCCAGTTTTGTTAATGTTAGCCATTATATTAAATGTTGGCGTCGGACATATGACGGGTTCGATTATTTGAGTAACCAAATTCTCATCTTTGCTTCATCGGTTTGTCGTAAAATAATAGCGTTGTTATTGTTTTAAAAATTGTTAACAAATATTTTGAAATAAGCAATATTTTTGTAACTACAACATTTGTTTAATTTATTAAGACCGACCGGTTTCACTTAACACAGCCACTTCGGTTTCGCTTGACACCGTTCAGAATTAATAAATGGTAATGTATTGAAAGAGCCTCTATCAGTTGCCAACATGTGCCTGCAGGAAAAGAGCTTCTATCAGTTGCCGACGAAGATGCCAGTGGCTGTTGAGAGCGGGCTTTCGCCAGCTTACCGATTAGATTCAATTAGCAGTCAGTATAGACAGGTCGTGTGACCGGTAGTATAATTATTGTAGATACTTAAACTGATAATAAACGAGTTTGTATCAAAGACCTATTCTAATTATGAAGTACTCCCACAGAATAAACAGTGTTTGATTGTAAATAACACAAACATCACATAAATTAAACCAATTGTTTTTTTTTTATATGAATACCGCACAAGAGTCCCAACTGCTCCCGTCTGGAGCCAGTGAGACTATGGCATCAAAAAATTGGGGTATGCTGTGAGGCTGAAGGCAGTGAGGAGAGGAAGGAGATGGGAAGAGAAAATTGGGAAGTACCTGGCTATTCAGATCTGGTCACCAAACATGGCTAAAGCCATTTCAAGCAAATTTTCAATTCTGAACGGTGGTCTTACACCAGGGCGATATTGAGAGTATCTTCCACTCTAGAACGTGCCGCAAATATACTATAAATTATTTTAATTGAATAAATTGTGGAACAACACATTAATCAAATGAAATTTATTTGCCACCCCGGGAATCGATCCCGCGACCTTCGGAATGCTAGTCAAGAGCCACACCGCTGGACTAAGCCGGCCGTTATTAATACAATCAAACCGTAAAAATACGTTTTCAAACTTCAATTGAAAAACCGACCGCGCAAGTTTTCGGTAGTCCCGAAACACAATGAAATCTAGTTCGGCCACAACAATGGCCTGTTTATCATTAATTGCTCAGTTTTTACACAAACCAACCATTATTGTGGCAAAACATTCCAACGTCATTTTGACATTTAAAAAATGACTGAAATCCACCGAAGAGCGCATTATTTTTGGATAAAATGTATAACACAGGGTGATTACAGTATTTACATTGTTTCCGTCACATTTTTATTTATTTATTTAATTATTAACGCCCTTTTCAGAGACATTACAGAGTAAAAATATGTATACATAACTAAATTGCCTCAGTAACAATCTTAAGAGACATTGCAGAGTAAACATAACTGAACTGCCTCAGTAACAATCTTAAGAGACATTACAGAGTAAAAATATGTATACATAACGGAACTGCCTCAGTAACAATCTTAAGTGACATTACAGAGTAAAAATATGTATACATAACTAAACTGCCTCAGTAATAATCTTAAGAGACATTACAGAGTAAAAATATGTTTACATAAATGAACTGCCTCGGTAACAATCTTAAGAGACATTACAGAGTAAAAATATGTTTACACAACTGGACTGCCTCAGTAACTCTATAATCTTAAGAGACATTACAGAGTAAAATTATGTTTACATAACTGAACTGCCTCAGTAACAATCTTAAGAGACATTATAGAGTAAAAATATATAAACATAACTGAACTGCCTCAGTAACAATCTTAAGAGACATTACAGAGTAAATGTACATAACCGAACTGCCTCAGAAACAATCTTAAGGGACATTACAGAGTAAAAATATGTTTAAATAACTTGACTGCCTCAGTAACAATCTTAAGAGACATTACAGAGTAAAAATATGTATACATAACTGAACTGCCTCAGTAACAATCTTCAGTTAATTGAAGATGTCTAATGATCGACATAATTATTTCCCTCCATTAGTATTCTGGGAAAAGAGGAATCCATATGGTAGTTAGTCCCAGAATTTCTGCACTGAGATAAATTTCGACTTTTAATACTACATAGTGAATAGAATTTGGCAACCACCTCTGTTCTGTAGAACTGAAAAAAAACTGAAAAAATCATCGATACTGTGCAGAATCGGGCGGTCCATTTGATCTGTCCCTATCTAGATTGCAATATTTAGAGCACAGGCGTCAGATGCGAATGCTGTCCTTATTCTACCTGTATTTAAATGGATGATGCTCCGAAGAACTAGCGTCATTGATCCCTTCGGCACCGGTGTATGGAAGGAAAACGCGCCAATCGCATGCCCAACATTTGTAACATGAGAATGGGTAGTTTTTACGATTCATTCTTGAGTTTAACAGCTCGGTTGTGGAATGATCTGACGGCCTCTGTGTTTTGAACATTTTCCATTCCTTCGTTTTAACAAAAAATACCCTCCATACAGCATCTCCAAAGATGACGTAGGTCTCAAGGGAAATTATTTTCAATTTGAGAGTCTATTATGAATATCGCCGCCCTGAGAACCATTTATTGAATAACCAACATCCCTGCCACAGGTCACCCCAAGTGACTCGCTACATTTGGTGACTTAGCAGGGGTGCCCGGGTTCACGGGGTGAGATTTATCTAGGTCTTGGTGGTAGATGCGTTTGACTACCTATTACGTGGCGGGCCGGATTGGGTGAGACTGGTTAAGAGAGACCCTTTTATTTCTCCAGTCGGACTCTCTCGACTCATCGACCCGCACTGCATTAGGAAGGATGGATTCATACGTACGTCACTCTTGGACACACTGACCCCCAGATTCCTACCCAACCCTCATACACTTTTCCTTCCCAGAATTTCTTCTTTTTTTATATGAATATCGCACAAGAGTCCTAACTGCTCCCGTCTGGAGCCAGTGAGACTATGGCATCCCCAATCGGGGTATGTTATGAGGCTGAAGGTAGTGGAAAAGGGAAGGAGTTGGGGAAGAGTAAGGTGGGAAGTACCTGGATATTCAGATTAGTCACCAAACACGGCTAAAGCCATTTCAAGCAACGTTTCAATTCTGAACGGTGGTCTTACACCAGGGCGATACTGAGTGTATCTTCCACTCTAGAGCGTGCCGCAAATATGCTATATATTATTTGAATTGAATAAATTGTGAAATAACACAAATTAATCGAATAAAATTTATTTGCTACGTCAGGATTCGATTCCGCGGCCTTCGGAATGCGAGTCAAGAGCCTTACCGCTGGACTACGCTGGCCCTTGGTTTCTTGAACGAAACGAACCAACGCGACCTCCACACAGCATCCTCATAGATGACAGAGGCCCCGAGGGAAAGTGTTTTCTACGGAACCTCCTGTATAAAAAAATAATGACAATTTTTTCCCATATGAAGTTATGAAGGCGGAGGATATAGGTCTAGCTTTATTCACATTCATACATACTCCGCTCTTATTCTAACTCTATAATCAGATCTTAGTAACCCAGTATTTAAAACATAAACGCAGACACACACGACGTAACAACAAAGCCTACCCGTCATTAGTCCGATTCTACACACTTACCTTTAACAGTAAGAACTCGTGGGAACCGAGCCTAACTGTTCTACCAATACCGTGATGTGAAATGTTATTCATTGTTCTGCTACCTTCATGCGAAGTGTGCAAGTTCCGAGGTATGACCTTCCCGTGAGCAAAACGCTCGTGCCACCGAACAAAAAATCTCTAGAAGTGCAATATAAATTGAATTTATTTATTTAAACGCTCGTGTTTTTGAAAAAATACAGGAAATAACATAAAATATAAGAGTTGACACAAAGTAGGAAACGTGGAAAGTTTAAGTTAAGAAAAAATAGAGAGGAAGATAGTTTATGAAGGAGGAAGAAATAGTTGGCACATACGTCCTTTGAAGTTTGACAAATTTAATTTATTATCAAATACATCCATATTGTTTAAATATTTGTTACCAAGACTATGTAAACGCTGTATTGGGGAACGCAAACTATAGTTGGAATGAGATGTATGTATATAAAATGTTAATATTTGTCTAGTCTAGTTAAGATTTATTAATTGCAGGAGTTCACAACAATCGCATTTAGAGTTTAATAATTTTAATAAAAAGGTTAGGTCGTTTATTTTTCGTCTGTTTTCTAGAGTTGGAATATTTAAAATATTCATTAAGAACGCGTAATTTATATGCTCTAAAAGGATATTGCAATGCAAATAAATAAATTGTTTCTCCCTGCATTTCTGGCTTTGACGGCCGGCGTGGTCCACGGTAAGGCTCTTGACACGCATTCCGAAGGGATAAAATCCAGGCGTGGCAAATAAATTTTATTTGATTAATTTGTGTTATTTCACAATTTATTCATTTAAAATAATATATAGTATATTTGCGGCACGTTCCAGAGTGGGAGATACTCTCAGTGTCGCCCTGGTGTAAGACTACCATTCAGAATTGAAACGTTGCTTGAAATGGCTTTAGCCGTGTTTGGTGACCAGATCTGAATAGCCAGATACTTCCCACCTTCCTCTTCCTTATCTCCTACCCCTCACCACTACCTTCAGGCTCACAATATCACCAATTGGGGTTGGCGTAGTCTCACTGGCTCCAGACGGTTGAGAGCAGTTGGGACTCTTGTTCGATACTCACGTAAGAAGAATACGCCCACGGTGCACTTCTACTGATTTATACATTCAGCGGTTCATTCATTCATCCGTACTCTCGATTATCCGGGTAAAAGAAGAAGTAAACGGAATGCATCAAGGTGTAGAAGTGGGGTATGTGATCTGGATTTAAGAGGTTAAGATTCCCATCAACCCCCAGGCCTCTGGCGTGTCAGAAGGTCAGAGTATTTCCGCTTTGCAATAAAATTCAAATAAATGGAATATTTCTGTATGCATCCGAAAACTGTTTCTGTTAGGTAAAGGGACACGCTATCAAATTTTATTATTACAAATAAAAATATATTTTTTTTACGCAAATTATAAAAAAGTTTTGAAAATGGCTCAAGTTATGTATTTTTTCTAACTAAAATTGCCGATAATGGAAAAAACACATACGTACACACATATCTTATTAGACAAATCTATATTTATATATAAAAAATTAAAATATGCTTAGGGTTATTTAGTTCGGAAATGTCTATGTATTGCTATATTAAGCATATCAAATGTTTGAAACTTTCAAAATACCTTCTTTCCGTCCTAGCGAAGGTTTTTTGAAATATTACAAACACACAACAACATATCTGAAAAGTTTTTTTGATCATTACAAAATCTCTTACAAAAACTTTACTGTCAAAAATGTCACAATTTGAGAATGACGTCTTGCAAAAATTGTTAATTCAAAATTCAACTCTTTCAACTAATGAAATTATTTGAAGTACTCGCCTAATACTTGAATCGAATCAAGAAATATGGATATTTTAAATAGGTACCTATGTTAGGTTAGGTTAGGCTAGGTTATATTGTGAAATAACACAAATTAATCAAATAAAATGCGCCGGGATTTGATCCCGCGACCTTCGGAATGCGAGTCAAGAGCCTTACCGCTGGACTACGCCGGCCGTCTTATAAAGTATGTATGTGTTTTTTTTTGTTATCAGTAATTTAAGATAGAAAAAAATTTAAGGTGAGCCATTTTTAAACTTTTTTATTAAGAAGTATAAAATTTGAAAGCCTATTTTATCACCATTCAAAAATCGTTTTTAGTTTTATGAATTCATAAATATTCATTTAATTGAATTTTATTGCAAAGCGGAAATATTTTTATCACTATCCAAGGTTTATCTGTGCAAATTGCACGATCACCTTTCGCCAGTTTTCAATGGACCAGCAAACAGACTCCCTGATTTAAAGTTACAAGAGATTTATTGAAACTTTCGTTGGAAACTAGTTTAAAAGTTAAAACTGAATCTTGTCAACAGAGAGCAAACTACACTTGTTGTACAGGATAATCCATACTACAGTACAGTAGCGGACAAAAATGTTATTCAGTCTTAAAATGTTATTTTAATAAATTAATTTATTTATTTATTGACGCTCTATTGGGCTTTAACATGTCTTATAAATTTAAATGAAAAAGATTACAAAGTATGTAAATAAAGCATAAATTCAATTTAATGAATAAGAATATAACTAATGCTAAATCCACTTGGATGACTTTAGAGAACTCATAGGTACAATCCATATACCTACGAGCAACAAAAACTTTTAAAAAAATCAAAACACATCGATTTTTACTTAATTACTCGTTGTTTGCATCTAGAATACGAACAATAAAAAAAACAAACAAAAGAAAATCGAAATAAAATAAAATGATTACTCATTCATTCAGGACTTATTTGTGGTGGACATAAAAAGCGGTGGACTTAAATGTGTCGAAGTTCAAATTAAATATGTCAGCGACATCACTTAGTTCATTGCCCAACCTATTTATTATTTCTAATACAGAATTCATAGCGAAGTTATTGTAGAATAGGATAAAAATTCCGCCTGGTGTATTTTGGAGATATATGTACAGATAACAGTACTAAAGACAATTTTAGCGAAACTCATCGAAAAATTAGAAAAACATACGGTCACATCTTAAAATGTTAGTTTATTTTCAATATTTGGATATTCAATGATTCCCCTCAGGGCCTTTATCATTTTTTTGGGATGTTGCGTGGAGGGTCTTGTGAGGATAGGAAGGTGAAGACGTTTTGGTAAGAAAAAGGTATGGCGGTTGGGTACGAATTTGTGGTTCGATGTCTCCAGGAGTGTCGGACGTGTGCATCTATCTCTCCCACTGCAGTGCAAGGCGATGTTTCGAGAGTCCTGCTGGAGAGGCCAAAAGGTCTCCCTCAACCAGTCTCTCCCGATCCGGCCTGACACGCAGCTGGTGGACAGATTCGTCCATCACCAAGACCCGGACAAACCTCACCCCATGAACCGGGGCACTCCTGCTAAGTCACTAAACGTAGCGAACCACTTGGAGTGACCTATGGCAGAGGTGTTGGTTATCCAATTGATATACATAATTATATAATAACTAGCTGGTTCCCGGCATGCGTTGCAATGCCATATTCAAAGAAATAAATTGTTTTCCCTGCATGTCCCTTTCCCGTGCGTCCCCTTCCCCTCCCTCGTTCCCCTTCCACATTCACACGTTCCGTATATTCAGTAACATTCAGTTTTCAAACAGCTCGCGTTCCACCTATTACAATTTTTTCTTTAAATTTTAATTTTTCATATATTACAAATATTCATTTTTTTATATTATAAAAACAATCAATCAAATTTGGTACCTAACATAGGTACCTATTTAAAATATCTATAATTATTGATTCGATTCAAATTATCATGTAAGCAATTCAAATTAATTCATTAAGTTAAAGAGTTTTCTAATTGAACTTTAACTAAATTGCATTGCAAACATTGCTTTGCAAAATGTCATTATCAAATTTTTGACATATTCGCAAGAATTTTTGTGATGATTGAAAAACTTTTCACATGTATGGTCATGTGGTTGAAATAATCCAAAAACCATAAGCCGCCGCTAGCCGAATTTCTACCGATTTCTTACATATCTACCTTAAACATTTGAAGTTTTTAAACTCTTAAAAATATATGTTATTTTTTAAGATAATAACCTAGACGCATTCCACGCCGAAACGCAAGTTATATGAAATTCCCTTGATAGAAAAAAATCGCAAATATGCTCCGAAAATTATTAAAAATACGTATGTTTCTATTATTTTACAAGTTATAGTTGTGAAAAAAATTACAATGTTTCTATAAATGATACTTATGATGCCTTCCACGAGAATTTTGCTCTATTTTAAACGAGTCGTGTTTTATTAAACATTTTGACAATTTTCGCTTCAATTTTATCTTTTAAAATATTAGCGCACTCTGTCCAACATTCGTAATTACATATCTTTACATCTTCTTCTTTTTGAGCCGGGAAGCGTCGCCTTAAGAAGGTATTTTGAAAGTAATCATCATGGAGGTTATCCACCACTTACCCGCCCTGGTATAAGTAACAGATGGTTACTCCTTCAAGGCTCTCGCAAGGACTAATTTTTTTTAAAAGAACAAATCTAGACCTCCAATGTCCATGCATACGTTGTTAGTAAGCAGTATGTAAAGTTATCATCAAGCGCTAATCACTAATCCCCAAACATATTTTAATATTTATTTATATATATATACATATAAAGCGATTTGTAAGGACCAACACATTTGTATGTTCGCCACTGTATACGATGTATTTTATAGTACACACAGAATGTTTGAAATAACTTTATCCGGTCGGTTGTTACGTTAGGGTAGTTTGGGGTAACAATGCGCGGCGGTGCACTTTGTCACCGGGAAGAGCGGGGCAACTTTGGAGGAGAGAATTGTTGTCAACTTAACCCCACCGAACTACTCAACTGCGCTGTGAACAATTGCTAGAGTCACGTGCGATGCAAGATGTCGCACATTAAATTTGTGCATTTTCCATGGATAATAATAATATTATGTTTAACAAAGGGAAGACCAGTAAAATACGCACGTAAATTATATATTTATTCATTTTTTCACCAGGGCAAAACTCAAAGTATCTACCTAAAATCTAAAAGTCACCAAAGATCAAAATTTTTGATGTGATAACGTCTTATACATCGATGAACGCCGGCCGCATTCACGAAAATGCATGACTCATTGTCACATTGTCACGTTGTCACGTTCCGCCTGAGCCGGGCGTGCAAGCGAGGGCGCGGAACAAGCGTTCGGCGAGAGCGCGGAACAATCGATAGAGAAGCACGCTCGGCCTAAGCGTTCGGCTTAAGCGTTCGGCTCGTGACGTAATCACGTAAAATTATCGTCCGTAAACCGACTTTACAGACAACAAATTTTTTTTTTGTACGGGTACCGCCGCCCCGGGAATCATTTATTGGAAAACCAACATCTCCTGGGTCACCCCAAGTATATCACTGTGTTTGGTGACTTAGCAGGGGTGCCCGGGTTCATGGGGTGAGGTTTGCTATAGTCTTGGCGGTGGATACGTCTGCCCACCAGCTGCACGGCAGGCCGGTTTGGGAGAGAATGTTTGACTGAGTCCCTTTGACTTCTCCAGCCGTACTCTCTCTGAACATCACCTTGCATCGCAGTGCGAGGTATGGATTCATACGTCCGTCAGTCTGGACACACTGACCCCAAGAATCCTCCTCTCCCCTCGCACCCTTTTCCTTTCCAGAACGTCCTCTCTTTCCGTTACTAAAAATACCCTCGACACAGCTACCCCAAATATGACAAATATCCTGAGGGAAATTATTTTCGTCAGGGCCTCCTATGTGGAGCTTATGTAAAAAAAGAGGCAAGATTGTTCCTAAACATCCTGTATAAAGAAGTTTCTGTGGGAGGCCTCGATTTTTATACAAATCTACAGTTTTTTTTTTTTACATAAACTCCACACAGAAGGCCCTGAGGAAAATAATTTTCCTCAGGGCCTATGTCATCTTTGATGCTGTGTGGAGGGTCTTTATGAGGAGAGAAAGGAATGAACATTGGTTTTGAAGAGACCCATGTTGTAGGAGGGAGGAAACACAGAAGCCGGCAAATCGTTCCATAGCCGAGCTGTTGAACTCAAGGACGAGTCGATAAAACGACCCGTTCTCATGTGACAAATGTCTATCGTGTACATATGTTGGGCGCGCGTTTGGCATGTCTCCCGATTATGCACCGGTGCCGAAGGGATCAATGACGCTAGTTCCTCAGAGCATCTTCCATTGAAATACCGGTAGAACGTGGATACCATTCCCACCCGACCTGTGCTTTAGAGATTGCAATCCGTTTGTTAAGGTGGGAGAATCTATTAAACGGACCGCCCGTTTCTGCACAGAGTCGAGGGTATTTTTCAAGTATTTTAGAGCTCCAGACCAGAGGTGGCTGCCAAATTCAACCGTGGGGCGCACTTGCGATTTTTACAGGGTTAGAAGTTGTGTACTATTTAAGATGTCGTGCCTTTACTATATTCGGGACGTTAAATAAAAGTACAAAAAGACTATATTTTAAGTAACGTTATCGCGTGCTGGTCAACGGGTGAAGAGGCCTTTCATACAAGACCTTGCCCTTTTATAGCTTTGATTCGTGTCCAATAAATAATAATATATAGTATTTAAAATAATATATAGTATATTTGCGGCACGTTCCAGAGTGGAAGATACTATCAGTATCGCCCTGGTGTAAGACCACCATTCAGAATTGAAACGTTGCTTGAAATGGCTTTAGCCGTGTTTAGTGACCAGATCTGAATAGCCAGGTACTTCCCCACCTTCCTCTTCCCTATCTCCTTCCCCTCCCCACTACCTTCAGCCTCACAACATACCCCAATTGGGGATGCCATAGTCTCACTGGCTCCAAACGGGAGCAGTTGGGACTCTTGTGCGGTATTTCATATAAAAAAAAAAAAAAACAAAGAAACCCAAATATCATTCTTTTGTTCATATTTAAACTTCGATCCACATTCATTACACTATTACAGTATCTGTGGGCCCTGTACAGTATGCCCAGTTTTTGAAGGCTAACTTTACTCTGGCTTCGATGGAGCCCCCGTACCTGAGCTGGTCACTTATAGTTGCACCAAGCATATCAATGGAGGGTCTGTTAGGAAGATTGCTTCCGAGATTGAAGAAATTTTGTACACTTGACCTTGAAAACAGAAGGAAGGTCACTGCATGTGAGATTTAGAAAAACCACCCTATCCTATTTTCCCACCCCTTAGCAGTACTTATCAGTAACTTGATTCTTCTTGATAAAATGTTGGATACACATGACGTTCAAAATAATTGGAAAATTTCTGAATACATCTGATTTCGATAAACTATGTGTAAAACCCAGGCAACGCCGGGGTAGTGTCCTGTAATATATTATTTTTAATGAAAAATTGCGAAACAGTACATCACAACAGTGACCTCCGGATTCATAGCCAAGATTATTTGCTTAAAACATGGTGAAAAGGTCAAATATGTTTTCTTCTTCAATAAATAATTCAACATTCCCGTTACGTTATCCGGTATCAACAAAAGACACATATTAAACTTTTAATAGAAGCCTTTTATAACCTTCCCTTTAAGTCTCGGCTTTTAGCTCAGCGAGGTCAAAAGAAAAATCCATTTGAAAAGAAGTGGGCCAGGAGTGAAACATTCTTGTAACGTTTGTGCTTTATAAATCTATAAAAGCTTCTTATACTAGCTAGCAGTCCACAATGTAGTGCTTGTACCTATCCCACGCCCATGGCAATATGCCATATACGAAAACACATGGAATTCTGCCTAGAATTCTAGTCTAGGACAAAAAAAAAACCTTTTTTTTTCTGCATATATCCAAAGTTTAAATATTCAAAAACATCTCCATTCAAAAGGATTTTTCGAAATTCGCATTATTTTAAAAGTTAAAACCATTTTAATGTCGCGGTCTAGACGGAATCTAACCAGAATCTGAATAGAACGAAATCTTAAACGCATTTTTCTCAATACGACTTTTTTGGAGACGGTTGACACGATATCGCAAGTTCTACCAAACCAATTTCCTTTAAATTTAGTGTGAGCTTTCTCTACACATTACCCTATCTCCCCTACCAAAATTATAATAAAATTTATTTTTTTACTATATTGTAAAAATTCCGAATAGACAAAAAAACGTGTAAAAAAATGTATTTTTATTTCAAACAGCCGCCATTTTGCGAAAAAAATAATTATTTTACTTTTCCGAGGTACGGGTCATAGCAGCATTTGTCTGGATTAAGAATTTTTTTCTGATTACTAGGAGGGTTGCAATCGTGTCAACCAAAGCGTGCCATTTTTTTGAGACCCCCCACATCAACACCATGTAGCTTTTGAATTTTTAATTTTTTCGTTAGATTTTTATTTTTATGTACACTTTGTTAATTATTAAATATTTGGTAAAGTAATGGCTGGTAAAACTAGTATTGGTTTTTTATTGCACCTGAAAAAATACCTACAATTCACGCTTCTAGACTAAAATACCCCCTTAATCGACAAGACGAAGAAATTGAAAAAGTAAATTAGCCAAATACCTGAGTTTAATACTCGATCCAAAATTAACTTTCACAGCAAATTTTGAATATGTACGTACTAAAGAAGGAATAAAAAAGTTAATTTTTTCAGAAGACTAAGAAATAAATTAAATAGAAACAGTACAGAGCAGATTTATAAAACGTTGCTCCACATTTAGATTACTGCTCTATGATGTTATATTTGGTCAATGAAGGAAATTTGAACAAGCTAAAACTAATACAGAGCAGAGCTATGAGATGTATACTGGGGAAAGGCAAATATGCAAGGGTTAATCAAATGAGAGAGGAGCTAAATTGGATTCCAATAAAAAAAGCGACCGCTATTTAATGTGTTAATTTTTGTGACGAAATGTAATAACAGGACGGTCTTTCAAAAAAAATTTTCGGTTATTGATAATATATACCTAACCCCATCTTTATACCCTTTCTAATTTCCAAAATTTTAAGTTTGTTTAAATGGATGTTTGCAGTGTAGCAACTCTATTCCATTATTAAAATCAAAAGTAGGATTCATCTTCAATAAATGAATTACAAACTTTAAGAAATTGTAACAGCTTAAACACCTCATAATATTAATAATATTTAAATAGATTTAATTTAAACCAGTTTTGTGTTCAGAATGTAAAATTTCTGTTGTGAATTAATCTGCTGAATGTTAAATAAACCAGTTTTGTGTTCAGAATATAATAATGAATTAAATAACAAATTGGAGATTCATTGGGTACCGTGTGAAGCTTTACATTTGAGTTGCATACTAAATGCTGCAAAATTCTGAGAAATTGGGTGTTCCGTGTTTAACTATTATTTGGGGACTCTTACCCAGAATCAACCTAAAGTTAAAACCTGCCTTGTGTTCTAAACTTAGGGTAAAAATTCGAGCGAAATCTTATTACATGGATATCATTCTCGATTTCCGAGAGCAGTTATAAATTTGTTGTAGAATTTTATAAATGTGATTTTTATTGGAAGAATACTCGTCACAAGATTCTGAAAATCTGCATAAAATGAGGTCGTAATACAAAAAAGGATTTCCACGTTCCCCCCTCCCCCCACGGCGCTTGAAAATCTGAGGTTGAAGTACCCAAATAAAGGGGCGACGAAATTTTCCTTCGCCCCGGGCGACTGACACCCACGCTACGCCACAAGATTTCAGGATGAAAGGGTTTCGTCATGACTTGACTTGGAATGTAGCCTAAGTTCTTCACCAAAGAGGGCACTTATAAACCTTTTTTAAAATTATTTACCAAAAAATAAATAACAATACACAGTTTAACAACAAAAATTAGTATAACAATCAACAGATTCCAGGACGAGAATGATTTTTTTTCACCGATTAGGGTGCTATTAATGATTTAAGGGGTTACATGGGTTTCACGGTTTCAAAAAAACGATTTTTTTTATTGTCTTATTAGGTTTTGCAACATCTCTAGAATATTTTCCTAAATTTTCAAGACGATCCGAAAAATAGTTTCGGAGATACAGCCTTGGGAAGATGCGCGCTCAAGGCAAAATAATAATGAAAGCTTGAACCAGTTAATCTGGAAAGTTACTGCAAAAATACTTCCTGCTGGTTCAAAGGTCGTTGATATTGCTGCATTGGTCGCTGCTTGCACTTTTAATGAAGGAACATCAGCATCATCAACTTGATGGCTCTGGAATCGACGATTCAATATAAGTTCCAAATAAAAATAAAATTTCCAATTTTATTGTCACTCAAAACTTTAAACACGTTTTTCTCGAAACTGTGTTTTCAAAGTCGGTTGTCAAGATTTCTCGAGAACTACTCAACCGATTTTGATGAAATTTTACACAGGTCTTTGAAATACAATTCATAAGGACTTGGACGAAGGATTGATTTTTTTTCAATTACAACTATTTAAAAAAATAAAAATGTTGAGCAAATTTCATCGAAATTTGCATTTTTTTGTAAAAAGGTTTACCAAAAATCCAATTCTTACTTTTTTTTTACCCTTTGTCCAAGTTCTAGTTTATGGTCTTAACTAAAACAAGTATTTTTTTTTTTACTTCAAATGAACGCGGACGCACCCTTTTTACGAAGGGTCACCGGAAATGACGTCGCAATGGCGGAGTTTTAAATATTTTCCTTCGAAAATTTCAAAAATTCTTTGTCAAATGTGTATGTTTAAGAAAATAAAAAAGTTTGAATAAAATATTTTATTTTTGTATGGAAAAAAAATTGTTGAAAATAGGCCGATTTTTCCACGATTAAACCCATGGAAACGCGCCATCTATGGTGGTTGTATTATATTGAATTTACCTATGTGACATTAAAATTCAGTGTATTCATGCATTTTCTTACCTCTGTGAAGCAGGCAATTACTTCCGACGTGAGTGTTAGTGAAAGCCAAGAGATGTCAGCCCTAGTCAAATCGTAATAAAATAATTCACCCATAATTGAATTATTGTTGTATATAAGATTTCGGCACGTATTATTATTAATTTGCAAATCTATATTTTCATTGTTTGAACTTCCTTCCTGTGATAAACACATTGAGATTGTGCACTTACCGCCTTGGCAAAAAATCAATATTTTGAATGAAAACTAGTGTCGTTTTGTGCTGGACCTCGTGCAAGAGCTGCATTCTCTGAGTGAGTATTGTTTTGTTTTCACTTAGGATTTTGGAATTGCTGTGTAGACTGTTTTGTGTCACAGGGAAGAGTTCATCTTTTCTTAATTTACATAGGTTAGTATTCCCTCGTGTCTGGGGCTATTTACACGCCCCTACAACCCATGTAACCCCTTAAGGATGAAAGGGTCAAGTTCCTAACCCGTAGCCTAAGTTTTACACCATAGAGGGCAGTAGTAGCTAATTTTAAATACAATAATAAACATTATATAATCATTCCCCCACACAAAAAGTACGTAACAAAAAATTTAAATCTTCACTAACACTGAATTCTCCGAAAAATAATGACTACAAAACTGCCTACTATAAAAATTTAAATCATTACTAAGCTTAGTAAAACTTACTAAAGTACGTATTTATATTCATATTGAAAAAAATTAATTCCAAAATATGAACGCATAAATTTCCAAAAGCGTTCTTATGAAATAATTAAGGTCGCGCCATCTATGCAAGAGCATATTACTAACTCACTGTACTGACAGAGCAGTAGCTAGCTTTTTCAATTTTAGAAGTGATAAAAATGGTTTGAAGCCTTGATATCAAGGCTTGCCCACTAATAGTGCAGATAATTATCAACAGATGTCTCTGTATTTTAAAATGATAGAGCTTTGAGAAGTATTTTCGTTATTTGTTTTTGGGGTGTTGCCATTGTATGCCATTTTGCGCTACCTCCTTCTTTAGCCAACGTTTCGGACAGCGTTACAGTGTCCATCATCAGGGCAGATGTGTAAATAATGATCTAAAAACAAAATCTAAAAACTTACCATTTGAGAAGTAGTTACCTGTTTTGCCAACCGAAATGTTCTTTAATTTTAAGATTTTTTTTACATTAGCTCTACGCAGGAAAATAATTTCCCTCGGGGCCGTCGTCGTCTTAGGGGATTCTGTTTGAAGGCTCTTTTAAAGTAGAGTTCTGGGAAGAAATTAGGTATGAAGGGTGGGTAGGAATCTGGGGGTCAATGTGTCCAGGAGTGACGAACGTAGAAGGCAATGGGCCGAGAGATTCTGACTAGAGAGGAAAAAATACCTCCCTCAACCAGTCGCTCTCGATCCACGCAGCAGGTGGGCCGCCAAGATCAGGAAAAACCTCACCCCATGAACCCGGGCACACTTGCTAAGTCACCAAACGTATCGAACCACTTGGGGTGACCTTTACCAGAGGTGTTGGCTATCCAATAAAAGGTTCTCGGGGCGGCGGTACCAGTGCCCGCCTTGAATTGAAAGTGGTGTTTGAGACCGAGGCGTCCCACTGTGATATAATAAATAGGTTCGACCCATAGACATATGAATATTAGTAGACCTGCCCTAAGAGAAAAAAGCGTATTATTTCCCCCTCCCCATACCAGTATGGGGAGGGGGAAATAATACACAGCGTTCATGGTTTACCTACCAGGAGACCGACCTTCAGAATATCTTTTGTTATATAATTGTTTCAGTGACATTAAATTCAGTGCTTTAAAAACGTATTCTGTAGGAATTGTACATATACTAAAAGCCATGTAGTAAGGTTCTTTTTAAAATATTGTTTTGTTTGCATGCGGTTTTAATTTTTCATTTATTTACGTCCTTTTTAGAGGCTTTTACATAAGTAAAGTAAAAAATTTACAGTATTTATTATACATAACCTATACAACTAACTAACTAACCATCACGCCATTTCCCCGCAGGGGTAGGCAGAGAGGACGGACCGCCAAACAACTTGATCTTGACAAAATTGCGCGTTGTTGCAATTTACAAACAGAAAACAGGCTGTTTTTTCGTTATATTTTGTATGTAAAAAATAAGAAGCATTCGACGTAAAACCTTTTTTTAGTTCCTGCGATAGGTACTGGTGTACGGAATAACATGGCAAAATTTGAGACGAATCGGTTGAGAAGTTTTTTTTTGCCTAACACCATGCAGAAAAAAGTAGTTTTGAAATAATTGAGTTTGAAGTTTCGCCCGGCCCTTTTACCTGCTTCTGCGCTGACCTGCTAAATGGGCTGTAGAACTTTAAATATCGTCAATACCATTACAAAAATTTTACAGTATATTCTTAAAGAATTATACTTTCGAAATATCGATAAAAAATTAATTCTAGACCACCGGCTCCCCTTAAGTTTGCCGGGTTAAATTTTGCAAAAATCCCACGTGTTTTTAACGCAAACTGCACTTTTTGAACGTTGATAACATTTATGGTCCTTAGCTGCACTTTAGGAAATTTCGTTGCAGGGATATATTCAGAATATTTTTAAAATATGTAAACGTATTGTGGTAGCTATTATTTTCCCCAGCCTTCCAAAGGTTTTTAATTCTGAAGCAGATTTCCATGAATAAAACAAACCAAAACTCACTTACCAATTGCTGCAAGGTCCACGATGATCTTCATTCTTGTTGGATTACGGAAGAATTTTCTTTTCTGATGAAACCGCAGACAAAAGGCAGCCTTATATACTTCTAACTCCTTTTTTTTACATTAACTCCACACAGGAGGCCCTGAGGAAAATAACTTCCCTCAGGGCCTATCTCATCTGGGATGCTGTGTGGAGGGTTTTTTTGAGGAGAGGAAGGAATGAACATTGGTCTTAAAGAGACCCATGTTGTAGGAGGGAGGAAACACAGAAGCCGTCAAATAGTTCCATAGCCGAGCTGTGAACTCAGGAACGAGTCGAAAAAACGACCCGTTCTCATGTGACAAATGTCAAACTTGTACATATGTTGGGCGCGCGTTTGGCGTGTCTCCCTATGCACCGGTGCCGAAGGGATCAATGACGCTAGTTCCTCAAAGCATCTTCCATTGAAATACCGGTAGAATATGAATAGCATTCCCACCCGACGCCTGTGCTCTAAAGATTGCAATCCGTTCGTTAAGGTGGGAGAATCTATCAAACGGACCGCCCGTTTCTGCACGAGGGTATTTTTCAAGTATTTTGGAGCTCCAGACCAGAGGTGGCTGCCAAATTCAACCGTGGGGCGCACTTGCGATTTGTACAGGGTTAGCAGTTGTGTACTATTAAAGTATCTGCGGGCCCTGTACAGTACGCCCAGTTTTTGAGAGGCTAACTTCACTCTGGCTTCGATGGAGCCCCCATACCTGAGCTGGTCACTTATAGTTACACCAAACATATCAATGGAAGGTCTGTTCGGAAGATTGCTTCCGTTGAAGGACACTAGATTTTCATTTCGATCCCTTTTAGACGTAATCAGACATGATTGGGTCTTTGAAACATTGAATTCGACGAGGTTATTCTTACCCCAAGAGAAAACACTTTCGAGGTAACCTTCCACTCCTAACTCATACTGACTTTATTGCTTTCTGATCACAACATTGAAAATTTTAATATCATTATAAAAACTTTATTTTCATTTTATGTTCCAATCAAACGAAATTGCTTTTAGGTAATTTTAAAATGGCTGTGCAGGACAATTCACGGTATTTCATGTAAAATTTATTGTTTATTCAATTTGCCCTTTACATAATTCCTCGTTTTTCTAATCTAGTTTCAAAACATAAATATGCAGTAGTACAATGAATGTGGCAAAAACTAAATACATTTAGCCTTACTAAAAAAAATAACTTGACGGCCGTTTAACTGTGTTGTTGTAACAAGTAACAACATAAATAAAGTCCGTACACACTCAAACTCGATCTATTACTAATAAACTCGTCTATTGTGTAAAAATGCAATGTTTTTACAGCAAGGTAATGCAAAAACAATAGTTTACTTGGTAAAAATGGTTGTTTCAATTCATTTCCGCAAGGAGGCGTTATTAGTACGCCTGCGCATTTGTCACATCTGCGCTGGAAAACAATAAGGATGGGCGTACGCTGAGACATCGGTCGCGCAGCATGTTCAGCGCAAGATAGTTTTGGTTTTTGTGTTGTATGGAAGTGTATGGAGCGACGTACGCTGAGACGTGCATGTTTCTCATACATTTCACAACTGCGCTGAACATGCTGCGCGACCGATGTCTCAGCGTACGCCCATCCTAAAGCTGCGAAAAATTTGTTTCCGTGGGATGTTAGTAAATACTGTGATTTTACTTAATGATTTCTATTATAGTGACCAATTCACTCTTCTATTGATATAATTGATATATTTACTGTTTTTTGTGGTTTTTCAACAGTTTTAGTCAAGTTATTGTACAATAATATTCAATTTGGGAGGCGGGAATGGGTACCGCCGCCCCGGGAACCTTTATTGGATAACCAACTTCACAACTCTTGTAAAATTTTCTAATGGTTTATTGGACAATTAAGAACTAGGGCAACGTGTTTTTGTTAAGTTATTGAAGATTTTAGTAGCGAGAAAGTTAAATTGGAAGTTTTAATAAACAACAATTAGTGTAATTACCAACATATTATTATTACATAAATCATTTGTAAACGCATTCATTCACTTGTATTGCAGTACATTCAAATTTCCCGGTAGAGAAGGGATTTCAAGCTATGTTCTTTAACTTTGTTTTGTTTTGTTTTTTTTTTTTTTTTATTCTAGTAAAAAAGAAAATTACATTTTCACTCATATTAACCAGAAATAATAAATACATTAAATCAAACTAAAACACCATAATACATCGCTACTCTATTTCATTACTCTGTTTATCAAGAATATACATTAACAATTTTTCAAACCATAATACATCGCTACTCCATTTCATTACACTGTTTATCAAGAATATACATTAACAATTTTTCAAACCATAATACATCGCTACTCCATTTCATTACACTGTTTATCAAGAATATACATTAACAATTTTTCAAACCATAATACATCGCTACTCCATTTCATTACACTGTTTATCAAGAATATACATTAACAATTTTTTTTTAAATTTACACACCTTTTTTTCTTTTTTAATGTCGTTTGGTAGGCAATTATATAAGTTGCCCCCTCGTAACCAATGGATTGTTGACCATAGTTAGTGTGGATGGTGTTTAAATGTATGTTATCGTGTTGTCGTGTAAAGTGTTTGTGTACTTGGGATGTTTTAATGAATTCTGTGTTTGTATGTATGAGTTTATTGTTTTTTTTTTTATATAAGGAGACATGTATTGTATTCATACAGTTTTTTTAATGTTAATAGTTTTGTTTCTGTATATACTTTTTTGTGGATGTTCTAGGCTTGTAGTGAAATAGTTTTTTGATTAACTTCTTTTGTATTACTTGTAGTTCATTTATATATGAACTACAATTAATACAAAACAAGAAAACGTATTTGTTAAATATGTATTCTTGACCAGCACTTATTGCTAAGACATAATCAATGTGTAATGTGATTCTAGTTTCACTTTTATCATTTGCTACTGGAAAAACCAGTGCAACTTGCTTATCAAGGATCGTACTACAGGGGGGTAATCAGATATTTTATTTTATTTATTTATTTACGGACAAATAGTCCATTAATAACGTAACAATAACACGAATAAAAAATAGAGATGACAATGAAAGTAAAGTACATATAAATGAAGAGCATTGACAAATTATAATATAAAGAACATATGGAAGACTAAGGACGGGTTGTTTCAAAAAATTTGGTGGATTCATCAAATATTTGAAGTTGATTTTCACATTCTGTGTAAGTTCTATTCAAGTTCTGTGATTATTTCAGTTTTGTGAAGCAACTGTCCTATAACGATGTAATAACAGAAATTGAATAGAACTTACACAGAGCGTGAAAATCAACTTCAAATATTTGATGAATCCATCAAATTTTTTGAAACAACCCATCCTTAAAGTCAAAGCTTGAAGATGGATTTAAAAGACTTTAAAAATTACACATTTCGTATCGACTCCCGAAAGTTATTTAGGCTAACATCAAAAAAATCAATGCTTTGACTTGCATTAAAAAATCTCGACATTCTGGATAAAGGAGAATGATATCCATAGTTAGTAGAATGTTGATTGAGGAACAGCAATTCATTATTTCGGAGTCTACGGGAAGGGATGTTAAACTTGATGAGTTGTAACAAAGCAGGCGTGTCAGTAATACTGTTGATAATTTTGAATATGCAAATTAGATCAGTGTCCTTTCTACGTTTTTCTAAAGAAGAAATGTTTAAAGTTATAATATAAAAGGAAAGATACACAAATAAATAAATTTAAAACATTCGGCCCCCAAAAGTGTGTAGATATGTTTTTTTTTTTGTTTTTAGGATTGAAATCAGCCGAGAGCCGCAGCGTATTCGGTATGACATCTGTATTAGCTTCTATTCACAATTAGGTGAGGAAATCATCATCATCACTCTTGGCTCTACAACCCCTGGTGGGTCTTGGCCTCTTTAAGAGTCTTCCTCCACTCATCTCGGTTTTGTACCAGCTCTCTCCAGTTTAGAAGCTCCAAGGTAGATATGCATTTGAGGACGTTGTTGCTCTATCTTAATATTGGCCTTCCCAAGCTCCTTTTCCCTATTAGTCTTAAGTTCAGCAAGGACTTTGGTGCTTGATGCTCGGTCATTATCTCCACATGATCCGCCACCGAAAACTTTCCAGTTTTATAAAATTTTTTGACGTTTAGCTCCTTAAACAGAGTACAGAGCTCATTGTTGTAACACTTGCGCCAAAATGTTACAACAATGAGCTCTGTACTCTTAATATATTAGCCTGGTTTGAAAGCTATCTTACTCGAAGACAACAAATTGTTAGAATAAAATCCTCCCTGTAAGAAAAAATTCATGCAACAAGTGAAGTTCCACAGGGTTCACACCTTGGCCCAATCTTATTTATCTTGTTTATAAATGATCTTACAAATATATTTCATAATGTATCTATCTTACTTTTTGCTGATGACCTCAAAATTTTTAAAATTATTCAAAATATCTATCATTGCAACATTCTTCAAGATAATATCAAAAAATTGTTAATTTGGTGTAAGGAAAATAGACTTTATTTAAATATCTCAAAATGTCAAATAATTAGATTTTCTCGTATAAAAAATCCAGTGATATTTAATTACTACATTGATGATAAAGCTCTTGAAACACTAACACAAATTAATTCTTAGGCATCACTTTCCAATCAAATCTTTCATTTGTTAAACACATAACAGAAATCTGTAATAAGGGCTTAAAAATGTTGGGATTTATAACTAGACTAACTAGAAATTTCAACAATATAAAATGTATTAAACTGTTATATTTTGCGTATGTTAGATGTCAACTTGAGTACAATTCTCCCGTCTGGAATCCACATTATAACATACATGTACAAGCTGTTGAAAGAATACAAAACAAATTCTTACGTTTTCTAAATTTCAAAATGGGGATTCCAACAATAATGTTGAACTACAACACTCTGTTAAATAATATGAATATGCTCAAATTGTCAGACAGAAGAATTTTCACTGACTTGGTATTTCTATATAAAATTCTACATAATTTAGTTGATAGTCCGGTATTGCTTGAATTGATAGGCTTCCGGATTCCACAACGTAATACAAGAAGCCAGGATTTATTTCAGTGCAGAAATTCTGGGACTAACTACCATATGTATTCCTCTTTACCCAGAATGCTAACGGAAGGAAACAATTACACCAAGTCCGTGGACATCTTCAGTTTATCTTTAAACAAATATAAAATATTGTTACTGAAGCAGTTCAGTTATGTACAATAAATATTGTATATATTACCATTAAAATGTAAAAGCCCTGAAAAAGGGCGTTGATCTATAAATAAATAAATAAAATCCATTTTCTAGAATCGATCCGCAGATACACCTCAAATTCCACTAGTTAATACCCACGTCTCAGTACAGCTGCGTACACTAATATCTTGATATATCTGGACAGCAGTCTGGATTTTATCTGCAGCCGTCTGGTTTTGTAGGCGGAAATAATAGCTATTTGCATTCACTATGCGCTTCTGGATCTCCTCTGTAGTATTAGGTGAGGGAATATTTAGAAAATATTGACTATTTTGACACTCATTGACCAAAACAATTCTTCTATACAACTAAATTATCGTAATAAATGTTAAAATTACTGGAACAGCAATTTCATTAAATTCCACACGTATAATTTTGGATCTAGTTTTTTTACGTTATCTTCACACAGGAGGCAACGAGGAAAAAATCCTTCAGGGCCTGTTGTCTTTGGAAATGCTGTGCGAAGTAGGATTGAATTCATTCCCTCTATTGTGGTGCAAGGTGATCTGTCGAGAGAGTCCGATTGGAGAGGTCAAATGGTCTCCCTCAACTAACTCCCTCCCGATCCAACCTGCCGCCTAGACCTAGACAAACCTCACCCGATGATGACCATTTGCGGCCATCTTGAATTTTCATAGAACTATTAGCCACTACTATTAATAATTTAACATTTGTAGGTAGATACTTCCAAAATTAACAAAATTGTATGTTTCTTCAAATTCGTAAACACACTTTGTGGCGTCATTATTGATTTAATGAAAACAAATTACTTTGTATACACCACTATTTTATTAACATTATCGACACTTTTCAAAAACATTGTTTTCTGGGCAATATGAGATTGACAAACACGACGGTTTGGCAGAAGGTTGCTGTTTGTTCCTAGAATGCGATTTAATACATTTAGTCTGTAAAATAATATCATTTATAATATTCATTATTTTAGTCATTTAAGTTACGCGTAGTTTCTCCTTTTAAAATGTGCAAAATGTGCAAACAAAATATTATCTCAAGGTTTCATGAATAAGGTCCAAACCTGGAATAATATGGCTGGTATCATATAAATGCATTCCCTTGCAAATTTGGGACAAATTCTTTTATTATTTGTAAAATCGGTACTTTGAATAAGTACCCTCAAATAACACCTACTTATGTTTATGACACTCCCTAGGAGAAGTGTCTGCTGGCGGCATTTAATAACACCCTCAAGGATAAATGCGCCGTCGGCTTTAGCCAAGTGAAAATAGTAATAAAATTTTGCAATATTTTTTAATCTCTATAATGTTAAGATTTTATTAGTGGCCCTTTCGGCGACTTTTAGGAAATTGGTTTATTATTTTCTGGATGTTAGATTTTAAAATTAGTGTGGGAACTGCTAAAATTTATTTTCTCACCATTTTTTATGTACCATGTTTACTTTAAATAATAGCGATGTTGATATGGAGAGTCAGTATTGTTGGGACGGTGAAACGGGAAGGTACATGTTGTACCTTCGGCGTTATTTAATTAAACTCGAGCGTGGGGGGTACTTGGGTGCCTATCTCCAGTAGAGTGTTATAATCAATCTCTGATCTGAGGGGTACATGGGTGCCTGTCTTCAGTAGAGTGTTGAGATATCGAGGGAAATAAAGCCTTCGATATTTGTCGGTGTGGTGGGGTCTTGGAGATCACTATTGTCACCAGTATTGTATTTTTATTTAATAAATTGTGTTAAAGAATAACAAGAAGTGTTTTCCTGCAAATTCCATCGAGTTGTGCTTTCGTACCACGATAGTAAGAAACAGTTGCAATAGCGAAATTGGCTAACGCGCACGTCCTGGTTAGACGAGAGATCTGGGTTCGAGTCCCAGTTGCGACCATTGTCTTTTTCTATTTTTCTATGTCTTGTACTCTTTCATATTTTTGTTTAGATTATTATAGTTATTTTCTTCTTCAATGATACATTACAATCTTCATTAAAAATAGTGGTGTGAACAAAGTTGGTTGTTTTCTTTTAATTTAAAATGATCCAATGTTAGCTAAAATCAATAAACTAGATATTGCTCTTCCAATCGTTCGGGCCTACCAGTCCGGCCCTGCGGTGTCGTGTTTATGTTATTATTTGTATTAATTAACTTATCTTTATTTAAGACGTAGCAATATTCTGAGTGCAGTTTCCATGGAAAAGTTGTGTCCGCAGAAGATAAAGGATTGTGCACGATTATCGATTACTTTTACCATGACCTTCAAACATTTCCTTCTAATCATCGCCATGTTGTTGCAAGGGCAAATAAGTGTCAGTGAATTGAACTGTGACTTGGACAAATGGAATCTAGACAGATTGGTTTGTCGCGCTATCGGAGGAAAGAAAAACTATATCCTAACAACGAAAATACCATCTGATGTTGCAGACACCACACTAACTGGTATATTCCAGAACTTTGACTGGAGGAAGATTAGAACGGTCGAGCTAAAAAATGCAAAATTGCTACAATTATCGCCAGAGATGTTCGCAAACGCAGGCTCCTTGAATAATCTGGATTTGTCTGGAAATCCTGACCTCTGTTTTTCAGGAGAGGAATTTAAGTACTTGGGAAATCTGCAAACATTACGTCTCTCCGGTACCGGGAAGTGTGAAGGGAAATCTCTCCTTTCAAAAGTGCCGAATCTCCATTCCTTGGACCTGTCCAATGTCGTCGTGTCTTTCGACGTATTTTCATTGACCAATCTGAATTCTTTCGCTAATCTTCAGCTTGTCGACCTGTCGCAGAATTACAAAATTGATTTTACAGAGTTAAATATCGGTGGAGTATTGAATTCTTTAAGCGTTGTGGGGACCGAGGTCATTCTCGGAGATTGGTGTTTCGAAACTGCTACGAATCTTCGCACTGTGATAATGTCCCATTCAAAAATAAGCAACGTACCAGAAAACACATTCAAATGGACTTCTATCACCTATTTGGATCTTTCTTACAACTCCATCACGGCTGATGGAGTCAGAAGTTTGATAGAAAGTATGAATTTTGTAAACATGTCGCATAACCGTATCGGTGAGCTATTTAGACCAGGAGTGTTCAAACAAGGACTGGAAACACTGGATCTTTCTTATAACATCATCTCTGAATTGGATGTGGAAAGCTTCTCAGATACAAACAAACTCAGAACGTTAAACTTGTCTCATAATAAGATCATAAGGATGAAAGATAAATTATTTGCTGAGTTGGACACGATCGAAGAACTAGATCTGTCCTACAACCTGATGGTCCAATTCTTCGAAACGCTTTTCACGGATCTTATAAAGCTGGAAACTTTGAACTTGGCCGGAAATCAGCTGGTCACATTGGATAATTACCTGTTTCAAAACAACGCTCTTTTAGAAAACTTGAATCTGGAAAACAATCGACTGACGACTTTGAACATCCTTACGTTTGTCCCTCTAAAGCGATTGAAAAGGCTTGAACTTAGAAACAACAAGTTAACACGTCTACCAGAAGACTTGCTTCATGTTGGAGATCTGAATTACTTCGCAGTGGAGTGCAACAGACTAACATACCTCTCGGGTAGCTTCTTCAAAGGGAATCTAGGTACAACAGTGTCTCTTCACGGGAATCCTTGGAAGTGTGCTTGTCTCTCTCCAATCATCAGCTCTGTGGATGACTTACGACTGGACAGTAAATACTTTAATGATGGTAATCATCCTAGCTGCTATGTAGGGGATAAAAATAACTATCAGTGTGATGACAATACTTTAAGTGAGTTAGATTACAACACTTGGAAAAGAACTGTCGCGAAAACTGGCATTAAATGTTGACCCACGATATTAATATAGTTCTTATTACGTAAACCAGAAAAATAAATATTCTTAACGACGTGTTAAGTTTACGACCTGTGTGAGATTATACATTTTTGAGTGATTGATTTTATTTTGAATGATAATATAATTTTATGAAAAACAAATACCTTTGTATAACACCACTATTTTATTAACAATATCAACATGTTTCGAAAACTATGTTTTCTTCGTCAGGATAATAAGTCAATAATAAATAACAAAAGACAAACAAGTATAGACTAATTAGAACATAGACAAAATATTAGAAAGGAGAGGTGATTAATTACCTAAAATATATCATAAAAAAACAATTATAAAAAATAAAATATAAAAATTATTTTAGAATGGGTAAAAAATTACATTAACATAATAAAAAATCTTTTAAAAGGAAAACAAGAAGTCTAAATAACAAAATAAATTATTATAAGTATAAGTATTAATACGAAAATAAATTTAAAAGATGGCTATTTTTAAAAAACGTTTGGTTATTTATAATATTTAATTTACTATTAACACTTTTTCTAATTTCTAAAATTTCTAAATTATCTAATTGTATACCCGTTGTGTTAGTGTGTAAAATTTTTAAACCTTTATTAATATCAAAAGAATGACCTGTTTCCAAAATGTGGTTTGCAAATTCTGAATAATTATTATTATTTAGATGTTCCTTAACTCTATATTTTAGGTAATTAATCACCTCTCCTTTCTAATATTTTGTCTATGTTCTAATTAGTCTATACTTGTTTGTCTTTTATTATTTATTATTGACTTATTATCCTGACGAAGAAAACATAGTTTTCGAAACATGTTGATATTGTTAATAAAATAGTGGTGTTATACAAAGGTATTTGTTTTTCATAAAATTAATGATGACACCCCAAAGTAAATATGCCTATTTTGAAGAGATAATATAATTATATTATGTGTAAATGGTGAAACTGGTTTCGTCACAACCGGATGGCGATTAAATTGATATCCAAAAGTTAGTGCTGAATCTTTTCAATGCTGTCGGAATGAATATTGTAAAATGGAGACCATAACGTAGAGTTGTATTCTAGTTGGCATCTGACAAGGGTTTTAAATATGCCTAAATTATTGAAATCTTTTGCAGTTCTTAAAAAAATGCAAGAGTTTTATTTATTTATTACACCTTAAAGGGCTTTTCTATATAATTTTATGAGTTGCTTGTAAATAATTAAAAACGAAAACAATAAAGAAAATTTAACGTACTGAAAAAAATTAAGAACAAAAGCATAACATAAAATACATTCGTAAAAATGTGAATAGAGACTAAGAATCCTCACATGTATAGTAGGAAATATTTAATTATTTATTTATTGACGCCCTGTTGTTATTACATATAACATACAAATTTCTTTTAAAACAATAGTTTAACAAAAATAAAGGAGATTACCAGATATATAAATAAAGCACAAACTGAATATAATAAATAAGAATATAACTAATGCTTAATCCACATGGATAACTTTAGAGAATTCGTAGGTACATCACGAGCAGCAAAAACATTTTTAAAAAAAACAAATTTTGACTAAATTACTCATTGTTAGCATTAAGAATAAAAACAAACAAAAAAAACGAAATAAAATATAATAATTTCTCATTCGTTATTTACAACTAAAAAGCGATGGACTAATTTGGCTTTAAATGTGTCGAAGTTTAAATTAAATATGTCAGCGACATCATTTAGTTTATTGCCCAACCTATGATTTCTTTCTAACATAGAATTCACAGCAAAATTATTGTTGTAAAATAAAATGTTGCGCCTAGTGTACTTGGGAGGTATGTGTAAGGATAACAAATTAATAGCGTCAGGGCAGTCCAACCTTCAATGAACAATTTTATATAATAAAAGGAGATCAAACATAATTCGCCTTTCAGATAATTTCGATAAGTTAAGTTTACTGCGTAAATTGACATAATTGATTTCAATAATAGGAATACCAATTATGAAATTAATAAAACGAAATACATATATTTGAGTGTAGATATATAAAAGTATTGGAAACAACCTGTATTGCTTTTATTGCTTTTTTAAAGATGAAATATATCTCCCAGATCAGAGTTTGTATTCCGAGAGTCTCAGAATAAAGCAATTTTGACAAATCAGTGTACTGGTGTTGATAAAGTAAAAGGGTTTTAAATGGCAAGATTTTTTGGGTATATTTTTTTTTATTTTTTTTTTATAGTTAATACCGCACAAGAGTCCCAACTGCTCCCGTCTGGAGCCAGTGAGACTATGGCATCCCCAATCGGGGTATGTTGTGAGGCTGAAGGTAGTGGGGAGGGGAAGAAGATAGGGAAGAGGAAGGTGGGGAAGTACCTGGCTATTCAGATCTGGTCACTAAACACGGCTAAAGCCATTTTCAAGCAACGTTTCAGTTCTGAATGGTGGTCTTACACCAGGGCGATACTGATAGTATCTTCCATTCTGGAACGTGCCGCAAATATACTACATATTATTTTTTTTTAAATGAATAAATTGTGAAATAACACAAATATCAAATAAAATTTATTTGCGCACGCCGGGTTCGAACCCGCGACCTTCGGATTGTGAGTCCAGAGTCTTACCTCGGGACCACGGAGGCCGACCAATATGTGGATGTTGATTAATTGAAGCAATTCACGACAGTCAATTTAGTAATGCAGTATTTTATATAATAGTAATGTATGCTAATTCTTCTTTCTGCAAGATATTTTATCCAGGAGGTAATTATAATCAATGTTTTGTACAGGAAAATACAATTTATACAGGGCTTTCCAATAAGAGGTGTTATTTTGATATTCAAAGAAAAATGCCATTTTTTTAATATAAATGATTGGATGTTTATATTTCATTATAAAGAGGAAAGTATGCCGTTAATAGTGAAAAATAACATCAGGCAAATGACCAACACGACCACGCTTACAGGACCATATCCTTTTCATGAAATTTTCCATAACCAAATCGCAAAGTGGCTGCCCTATGTCCTCGATAGCCTCGCGAATTCCATCTTTGAGGTCTTGAATCGACGCTGCGCTGTTGGCGTAGACCTTCTCTTTCACGTGGCGCCAAAGGAAGAAGTCGCAAGGTGTTAAATCACAAGATCTCGTGATCACCTCTTCGAGAGATAACACGGTCCGGAAACTCTCCCGTAAAAGATCAATGGTTTCGTTGTTTGTGTTGCTTGTGCTTGTGTTTTTATTAATGACGTAGTTTTTACTTGTCAAATGTCAAAAAATTACAGCTTCAAAAGTGACATCTACCGAAATAGCGGGCTATTCAAATAACACCTCTCATTGGAAAACCCTTTAGTTTATATACCCCAGGAACTTTTTAAATTGTTCTCTAGATTTTATGTCCGGGTTAAATCTTCCTCACAGGAAAAACTTAATCCTTCCACACACTTTTCCACAAATGCTAATCTAGTCAATTCACGCGATGTAATTGCATTGTATAAGTATACTAAATACAAAACTATACAAGAACAACACGTCAACCTACCAGAGACCATATGGGAAAATACTTCACCGACTCCAGATATTTTCATATCAGAGGGTTCGGCTCGATAGAACTCCTAACTGAACCGATAAATCCTACCGATCCCTCAATATAAATATTTAAAAAATGTTTCGTAATCTTACATGTATTTAATATGACTGATTTTTGCATTTTTATATAAAGATTCTTTGATAAATCTAATAAGCCTAAATTTTTAATTAGAGAGCTAGGTATAATGCCAGTAGCCGAAATAACAAATGGTAACCGAAATAACGAATTGAATCTTTTAAATATTGTCGGAATGAATATTGAAAAAAGGAGACCATAACGTAGAGTTATATTCCATTTGGCATCTGACAAGGGTTTTATATAACGCGATAAATGGGACAAAATATAGTAAAGTTATCAATAAATCATAATGTTTAGTTTGTTTTGCCTCTCTGCACGTAGGTACTGTTTTGCAATATCTTCGTTTTCAAGGATATTTGTAAGAGAAAAATACTTCCCTGTAAGTAATAGAAACTGGTTTTATTAAAGTCTGCAATTAGGCGTGATATTATTTATGCACTTATGCAATGCACCGCAGCGTGCAACGGGAACATTATATTATTATAATCAGCGAGAATCTACGTATTATTTCTTTATAAAATTGTTTAGAAATGCAGTAGTTTATTAGTGCTAACATTATTTTCCGTACCGTCGTAGAATTAATGTTTATTTATTTATTTTTTATTAGAACAACTCCCTTTTTATAAATTTTGAAGATTATTCCCATCATATGTATTAAAAAAAACGGAAATATTTATCCGAGACACTATCTAGGGTACAAACCAGTTCATCGAAAGATTGTTTCCAATAAAAAAAAGGCAGTTGCCAATAATACGGAAAAAAACAGTTGAAGAAAATGTTGTTTATTCTGAAATTTGAAATTTATGATTGACAAATATATTGGATGAGGCGTTCATCCCCGTAAGATGAGAGGTTCTGGGTTCGAGTCCCATTTGCGACCGTTATCTTTTTTATTTTTCTGTGTCTTGTTTTCTTTCATATTTTCGTTTTGATTATTATTAATGTGATCTTCTTCTTAAGTGGTTTATTTATTTAAATTGAAAATGAATAACCACAACCACCTTCCACCTTCCCCACCTTCCCTTTCCCCTCTCCCGCTCCCCGTCCCGATCTATCGGGTGTTATCAATCGCCTCTAGTGTAACGCGACTTGCCGTAACTTGTATAAAATTACTGTAAATATAAAGTGACCGAGTTAATCCGAGTTATTATTCATACACACATCTCCATGCACACGATCGCAGTTCGACAATTGAAAAGGACCAGCTGCCGATCAGAGGAAACCAACAGATAGGCCACCATAATAAACCAATTACTTTTCTAAAGTACCATTGAAAAAATACATACTCATAAGATGTTTTTGATAATATCTTTGATGTTAGCTCTGCTTTGGCTGATAGACTTGGTGCGTGATTTATATTTAAGGTAGGTATATTGTGTTTTGTCTATGGTCAGTGAAAATGCATTATACAGTTGTTTTTTTTTACATTGCCTTCACACAGAAGGTCCTGAGGAAAATACTTTCCCTCAGGGCCTGTGTCATCTTTGAAGATGCTGTGTGGAAGGTCTTTTTGAGGAGAGGAAGGGATGAACATGAGTCTTGAAGAGACCCATGTTGTAAGAGGGAGGAAACGCAGAGGCCGGCAAGTCATTCTGCAAGTCGTAGAAACGACCCGTTCTCATGTGTCAACAAAAGTCAACCGTGTACATATGTTGGGCGCGTGTTTGGCATGCTTCCCGACTGTGCACCGGTTCCTAGGGGATCAATGACGCTAGTTCCTCGGAGCATCTTCCATTGTAATACTTTTAGACAGCATTTCCATCTGACGCCTGTGCTCTCAAGATTTTATTTTTGTCTGTCAAGTTAGGAGAATCTATCAGTCGAAGGTTTTTTTTAGGTAATTTGGGACCGTGGGGCTTACTTGCGATTTGTACAGGGTTAGCAGTTGTGTACTATTAAAGTAGCTACGGGCCCTGTACAGTACGCCCAGTTTCTGAGAGGCTAACTTAACTCTGGCTTCGATAGAGCCCCCATACCTGAGCTGGTCACTTAGAGTTACACCAAGCATATCAATGGAGGGCCTGTTCTAAAAATTTCTTCCGTTGAAGGAGACTAAATTTTCATTTCGATCCCTTTCAGACGTAAGACGTTAAAGTTTTGTTGCAGTATCCAAAATTTCTTTGACCAAAATCGGTTTTACCAATAGGGATTATGCCTTTTGGTTCTAGTATCTCGAGCAGCTTGGACATTTTCAAAGATAGTTAGTTCTGTGTTTGAAGAGGTATGCTAATATGTTTTTGTCTAAAGTTGCCTAATGTTCAAGACACAGATTCTCCTTAAAATTTTATCCGAACTGCTTGTGATCAGTAGTTTTAATAATATCATCGTCATCTTCATTCACTTAGCCTATTCGGGTCGGGGACCCATTTTTTATTTTATTTTTATTTTTTATTAGTATCTATAGCAAAATTTGTACATAATGTATTTATAAATTGTATTATATTAAGGTATTATAACGTTTTTTTTTTCACAGTCCTCCTCACTAGGGTTCCTTGTTCCGAGGCGGCCTGAATTTTTCCACGTTTGTATTTAGTATCCAGTTGTCTTTACATGGTCTTCAGTATGTTTGATAGTTCATTTTCACTTTGTTCTCTCAACCATATTTTTACTTTTGTTTTAAATTTATTTATTTCTTTTATTTTTTTGTTTGAGTTGGTGGAGCGTTGTATAGTTTTGTCGCATTGAATTTCATATTTCTTTGTCCAAAAGATGTTTTCAAACTGGCTGTAGCTAGAATATTTTGGTTTATTGCCCTGGTTGTGTATCTATGTTGGACAGTGGAGTATTCTGATATGTTTTTTTTTTAATTTTAAATAAAATATTTTTTGCATAAAGTTTTTGTATGTTGTAGACTTGAATGCTTTGAAACAATTCTTCTGTCGGAGTTCTAACCGGTAATTTCAAAATTGTCTTTAGTACTCCTTTTTGGGCTATATTGAGCCGGTCCATGTGAGTGCTCAAGGCAGATCCCCATCCAGTTATCCTGTACTCTATTTGTGATTGACATAAAGCGTAGCACACTTTCTTAATGTCGTTTATGTTGAGGATGTTACGGATGGCTCTAAAGAAGTAAATGTACCTGGTGAGTTTTTTTGTGATTACTTCAATGTGTCCGTTCCATCGGAGATTATCATCAATTTCAATACCATTGCATCGAAAAGGCTCCTCCATACGTCCCTGTTTTGTGCTGACTGTTCGACCTCCGTCCATGGCAGTCCCAAACTCTCCTCACACAGTTTCTGGAGTTGCCTCGCCCAGCTGTGTCTGGGGGTCCACTGAACGTCTACCCTCTGGAATCGCACTTAGTATCTTCCTCGGAATTCATCATCGGTCATCAGGCATTCTTAGTACATGCACAAGCCACCTCAGTTTTAATAATATAATCTTTATAATTGGTTTCTGAGCTTTAAACATCGGATCAACGGTGGCTGCGTTATATTATTTATTTATAGATCAAATTGAATAAACAATTTAATATACGACACAAAGTTGATTAATAAAGCCATCCAATCTAGAAACATCTTTCACGGTAATATTAAAAATACATTAAACATATTCCGTTTGATAGGAACATAACAAGATACTAAAGTTTTTAATTAAAAGTGTTCAACTGTTGTGAAAGCAATTTGTTCTACCCCAGGAGTATAAAAGCCCGCTTTTTGCCTACTGTTTCATCAGAAGAAAAAAGTATTTCGAAACTCTAAACAATGAAGATCATCGTGGACTTTGCAGTAATTGGTAAGAAATTTTCAATTTCTTTTATTCATTTTGTGGAAATCTGATTTACAAAACGGTAGTTAACAATTCTGAAGCGTTACAAATTACGTTTTAAAATTTCTAATAATGTATCAACACTATTCTATATATATCTTCTCTTGAATATGCAAGTGTCATTTGATCTGGTGTCCATAATCCATGTAAAACATCATTTCTTAAGAAGAAGCAGTAAATAATGCAAAATCACACAAAATCATGTGTTTTTGTTTTGAAAATTTGATCGCTTAGAAATATTATAGATGCTTCAATTAAATACTGCGTGTAGAAAATATCTTGGCCCTTTTAATAAGCCTAGAAAAAAAAATAAAGTAACAGGTCTTTAAAAAAACACTTTCAAGTGCAAACTCTCCTACTTATGAACATATTTTCGGATATGATTTTATTGCTTATTGTAGCAAATTTAGTTTCTTTTATGATAATCGCAAAAAAAATTGATATTTACGCCCGATATTCACAAAATAAAATAAAATATGCATTTTTGCGTTGTTATTTCACAATACGGCTGGCAGCCGGCGAATGTGGATTTTCAAAGTGACCTTTATGTCGTTCACCGAAAGACTACTGGCTTGCCACACCCCACTTCCATTCAGAAACGCCCTGGCCGGAGCAGGGAACAGACGTCTGACTCCACGTCGCTCGGTTCCGTGAAATTAATTTTAAATTTCCTTGTTGTTACAACAAACAATGTGTAAAAAAGGAGTTAATGTTTTTTTTAGGTCTTTACGAAATCAACCTGTAAAAAAAAATCTCAAATACCTTTTTCAACCGTTCCAAAAGCTTTTTCTCAAATATTTTTAAACTCCTCCCACAATGGGCGTGAATTCCGACGTCGATTTTTCCCTGGACTATTGGATCCCCTTAATAAGAAATATTTGCTATACCTTTTGATCCTTTTGACTTTATGTCCGGGTTAAATCTTCCCCATAGGAAAAACTTAACCCTTCCACACACTTTTCCACAAATGATCATCTAGTCAATCCACGCGACGCAATTGCACTAAATAAGTATAATAAATACAAAACAATACAGGAACAACATGTCAACCTACCAGAGACCAAACGGGAAAATAATTCACCGACTCCAGATATTTTCATATCACAGGGTTCGGCTCGATAGAACCCCTAACTGGACCGATAAATCCTACAATATAAATATTTAAAAAAAACTTTCGTAATCCGACATGTATTAAGTATGACTGATTTTTGCATTTTTATATATAGATTCTTTGACAAATCTAATAAGCCTAAATTTTGAATGAGAGAGCTAGGTATAATGCCAGTAGCAATTATTATTTAATAATTACTTTAAAATCTACTGTACTAAAGATATAACGACTGTGTGCGTTTAAAAAAATATATCTTTATATTTTTGTAATAAAATTTACAGACAGTGACAGAGTTGTAACTTCTCGTGATAGGTGTATTTTATACAAATCACAGTTGTCTTCTGCCACCTCGACTTGCGTGTATTCTATAATGTTGCAAAAAAATTATATGACGACATAAAATATAAAACTTCTTTTGAACTCCTAAAGGTATTAACTATCAAGTAACAGCGATTATTATTTTTAATGATGTTTAATAAAACTTGTCTCCTACAATTTTTATGTCGTACGACAATTCTGTCACGTGGGTTGTCATTCGAAATATGTATTACACGCAGCTCGTGTTTGTCACCCCCAATAGGCATTTTAGGCCTGCTTTTCCCCTTGCTACAATTTTTCCTCTGAGATTCATTTATAGTAAAAACAAAATGTGACAGAGTGGTAAAAGTTATCTTATAAAGAAGAACAACCCAAGTGTCATTTGGTCTGCTGTCCATTGTCCATGTAAAACATCGCTTTTTAATAAGAAATTATTTGAAGTATTTGCTTCACCTTTGATTAAAAAAATAATTATTCAATATGGATGGTTATTTTGATCCCAAATCAGAATTCAAGTTTTGTATGAAAAAGGACGAAAGGTTTGGATTGAAGCCAAAGTAACTAACCAAACTTTATAATAATTTTTTTAGTAAAAAATTGATTTATTTTAGTTTTTCAATAATGATAAACAGGTAAATATATAACTACATTTAGAAACCATGATATATATAATATTTGCAATTTAATTTAATTTGTATAATTCAATAACTTATAATTTAATTTATCAACCATATTATGAATAATTCCAATCTATAAACTTCTCCCGCCATAACACAGGGACATCTCTAGCATTGCGGATGAAATAACACAAAAATCTATACAAATATACAAAAATCTCTTATAATAAATAAAATAAATAATTAAACTTGGCTTGATTCTCGAAGCAAATACATTTGTTTTGGAGTTAATTACAATTATTAAAAAATATATATTGCCTTATCTGCTGTGTTAACAATTTATTTTTTTTTGGGTAGTAATAATTTTAATTTCTTGAAGACAAATTTGTGTTCCGACGTAAATAAATTATTTTTAATTTTAATTTAACATAAAGCTAGTTTAAAAGCTACTAGCCTTTAAGTTTAAAAGCGGGTGAATCGGCGAGTGAGATTGTCATGATGTCACACAAAACTGTTTACTCGCTCAGTAGCAACAGAAGCAAACTAAAATAATGACTCTCGCGCCGTGCAACTCTGTCGACATTTTGTAGAAAACTTAAATTCGCAGCGCTAATCAGTAGCGAGAATAACGGCTGCCACCCGAATTAATTCTGACAAACGAAATCAGCTCTTAGTGGGCCGCCGTCTTTGGCAAACACTAGCGAGTAGCGAGTAAAGTTGACAACCTTTCAACTTTTTTCGTAGATTGTCCACAATCTGCTAGTTAGCAAGTAATACGATGACACAGAGCGAGTTTATTAACAGATAGTGAATTTCCCAGATAGTAGCTTGTAAACTTGCTCTATGTAATTGAGGCTTTACGCCCATGAAAATGCTTTTTTTAATCATTTTTATTTGATATTTTTAAAATATATCAAGATTTTTAAAAATATTCATCATTTATTCACAATTAAATGCCCAAGTTGCCTCTAAAATCTTGAAAAACTGATAAGTTTGAATGGCCTGTAGTTTTAAATTTTAAACACAATTTTTTTTTTTTTTTTTTTTTTCTTCAATGATACAATTATTTGTGTTTATTTATTTATATAAAACAGCAAATATCCGTGCTAAATACTTTTGATTACAAAAATATATTAAAAAATAATTAAAAAGTGATGAATATGAAACCTTTGTACAGTTGGTGTGCTGGTGACTCTATTGTCTCTGGTGAACCCGGGTGCGGCTGGATGTGTACTTAAACCGTGCAATTCCGTCGTCGCGCCAATTTGCGCCTACACAGGAAACTGTGGAAACTTTCCTGCAACCTGGCAGAACTTCATTAACAAGTGTGAGGCCGACAACGACGCCTGTTTAAAGTGCGGCTTTCAAGGTAAGATGAGAAAGAAATGTTTCATTTAAGGTCGGTCTCCTGGTAGGTAAACCATGAACATGAACAATCGCTTGAACATTACTATAAACATTGCAAACATTGAACAGTTCTTGTTCAAAAGCGCTGTGTTCAAGCTTCAGGCGGCACTATCCGAATTTCTACCGATTTCTTGCATATCTCCCTTGAACATTTGAAGTTTTTAAGCTGTTTAAAAATGTATGTTATTTTTGAAGATAATATCCATGCAACCCCCATGCCGAAACGCAAATTATATGAAATTAAATTTTGTTATTTAAGAGGTTATATGTATGAAAAACTTCACAGTGTTTTTTTAACGTTGTTTTAGACAACCCCAACAAGATTTTTGCTCTATTCTAAACGAGTCGTGTTTTATTAAACATTTTCACAATTTTCGCTTCACTTTTATCGTTTGAAATAATAGCGCGCTCTCTCCAAAATTCGTAATTACATATCTCTCCATCTTCTTTTTGTGCTCGGGTACGGGGCCTTTACCACGGGCGATGGAAAACATTGCCCTGGGTTTACCCTAAAATCGGTATTCTATTCTTAATTCTTGACAAATAAATCTCTCTCTCCAATGGCGCTACAGCCCATATCGGGCTCCGGGCCTCACGGGGCTCACGGGCTCGTGGCCTCCCGCAACATTCGCCTCCAACTCCTCCTGTCCTCAGCGGCTGACTTCCAGTTTGTTATCTGGAGAAGCTGTGCTGCGTAACCTCTTACCTTATCTTCCCACCTAAGTCTGAGTCTTCCCACTTTTCTCTTTCCACCTGGGTGTCCACTCAAAATTCTTTTTGGGACGCGTGTATCCGGCATTTTCTGTACATGTCCAGCCCATCTCAACTTGGGGAGTCTCATGTGGGCTGAGATGTAAGGGGCCTGATATATATCGTACAGTTCTTTGTTGTGCCGGATGCGCCACTGTTCCCCCTCTTTCACGGGTCCACATATTCTTATAGCACTTTTCTTTCAAAAGTATCTAGCATTTCAGCCATCTTTACCGCCAGTGTCAGCGCCTCACATCCAAATGCCAGTACAGTTCTAACAATGGTCTTGTAAATGGTTATTTTGGTTTTTCTGTGGACGCTACGTGACTTACAACACTGGCAGCAAAGAGAAGTGTGTTTTGTTGGCTGCTGTGATTCTCCATCTGATTTTCGCTATCTCCTCATTGTCCTCTACCAGCTCAGGTAGGTAAATTGATCAACCTCTTCGCATGAGGAATTGTCTTTAAATTGTGATAAATTAATACCTAATAAAAATTCGAGGTAGGTAGGGAGTAAGGTCTAACTTGAAATCTGCGTGTTCTCCTTTATACTTCGTCTACAATCTTATCGCAAAATTTCACATCAAAACTCGACTTTTGACTTACTCACTCGAAATTCTTAAATAGTAACCCTAGATCATGCAATAATCGAAAGTAGTCGGAAATATTTCCTGATAAATAAATATCTAATAAAATATCTGTGTTTTCTAAACGCTAAACGTCAAACGTCAAGTGTTCAGTGCGAACGTGTGGACAGGTCCTTACAACAGATCACTAGCCAAATTGTGTGTGACCGCGCGAACTTCACCCCAATCTTTCTAACCATGTTTCAACAAACGGAGGAGACGGAAAACAAAAAATGTTTAAAGTGACGTTCAAGCGAACGTTCACGTTCATGTTAATGGTTTCGCTCGCTGGAGACCGGTCTTTACGAAGTTTATTACAGACGAAGCTTAACGTCAAATCAATATTATGATTAAGTTTTACTAACATTTTGATTACCAAAAATATATTTCATATAAATTAGGGCTTTGCTTTTTTGTTATTGTTTTTGGGGTGTTATGCCGTGTTTCGCTACCTCCTTCTTTAGCCAACGTTTCGGACAGCGTTACAGTGTCCATCATCAGGGCAGATGAGCCTAAAAAAAAAAACATACCTAGGGCTGAAAACCTAAAAACATACCTAGGGCTTTGCTTATTGTTTTGTTTGAGAAATCTATATATATAAAAATTAAAATATGCTGGCTTGAGTATATGAGACGTCTATTCATTGCTAAATTGAGCATAGTGTATTTTTGAAATTTTCAATATACCTTTTTTAACCACTGGAGCGCTTTTTGCCACAATTTGGCACTATTTAAAATACCACGGATTGCTTTGCTGCCAATTTTGGCGTATTTGTAAGTAATTTAGTAGAAGTTTACGATTTTATAATAATTTTTTTTATAAATCCTACGAATATGTGATAAGCGATAAAAGATAGGTGAATTCATTGGCTATATAGAATTATAATAAGTTTATTTGTCTCCATATTAAAATTCGGAGGTATGATTTTTTTTAATTTGGGCGAAAAATATTCAAAATGATCACCAAAAAATGTCGAGCAATCGGAGAAAAAAGTTTTAAATTGCGCTGTCGCTCAAATGTTTAAACCCCCGCGAAAGTTTCTGCATTATTACAACCACATGACAACACATCTGCAAAGGTTTTCATCATTACAAAAACACTTGCGAAACTGTCAAAAATGTAAGAATTTGAGAATTACGTTTTGCAAAACAATTATTGTTAAATCAAAATTCAATTTTCGAAACTCTTTATTAATGAATTTATTTGAAGTACTCGCCTAATACTTTGAATTGAATCAGGAATTATAGATTTTTCAAATAGGTACCAAATTTGATTGATCGTTCTTATAATATACAAAAATGAATAATTATAATATATATAAAAAAATTATTTGATTTAAAAATTGTGGTGACACGCAAGCTGTTTGAAAACTGAATATGTTGGGACTGCATATATGGAATGCGGGAGAGGGGTGAGGAAACGCGGGAGGGGAAGGGGTCGCGAGAGGGGAAAGGACATGCAGGGAGAAACATTTTATTTCTTTGAATATGGCATTGCAACGCATGCCGGGAACCAGCTAGTATAATAACAAAAATAGTTTATTACTACTTTATGAACTCGGCTTTTCCGGAAAAAGATGCTCGAAATTCGAGACTTGGTCATAACTTAACCATATGATTTTCTGTGCATTTTTTAAAATTCTTTTACAATTGGTTTTATTCTTTCAGCTTAATTTATATTTTTTTTTCAGAATACCAGCCATGGCACAATGGTATGTGCCTATAAGTTGAACCAGATAGCTGGAAGAGATCGGTTTATCTATGGACTCCGAAGAAATTAAATTTAACCCAAAATTCAAAATTGCCGACATTAAAATAAGAAATGAAAAATATGTAATTCTTTATTTCAGCAAACACCATGTTAATCCAAATTAATATTTCGAATTAAACAATTTACTTGAATACAGAGTTCCTTATTTTTGTTATTTTGGTTTTCTTTTGATTTTCTCCTATTCTATTTAATTTTATTGTAATATCGAAATCAAAAATCCTTGCACATAATAAAAAAAAGTTCAAGAGATATGAAATCCGTACTATTTTTTTAAAATAATATCTATTAATTAAAATAATATCTTTTAAGGTAAATTTATATTATGTAGGATTACGAAATATTTTTTAAATATTTATAATGAGGGATCGGTAGGATTTATCGGTTCAGTTAGGAGTTCTATCGAGCCGAACCCTCTGATATGAAAATATCTGGAGTCGGTGAAGTATTTTCCCATATGGTCTCTGGTAGGTTGACGTGTTGTTCTTGTATAGTTTTGTATTTAGTATACTTATACAATGCAATTACATCGCGTGAATTGACTAGATTAGCATTTGTGGAAAAGTGTGTGGAAGGATTAAGTTTTTCCTGTGAGGAAGATTTAACCCGGACATAAAATCTAGAGAACAATTAAACACTTCGTGAGTTCAAACAGAGAGCTTTTATATTAACAAGAAAGTATATCAAAAATAATAAAACCAAAATAATAAATACACGAGTATAAAGATACTTGGTATATACACGCGGCGCGTAATCTCCGACTGAAGGTCTGGAGGCTGACTATCTCTAAAGGTTCCACTACCGATCAATGTGGACAAACATTATCTCACAGTTGATCTTTGGTATTGGGCCTTTAGGACTGTTTGCTGGATCTCTGCTCGTTCAAGGCCGTTCAAATAGGGCGACTGAAAAAAAAAACCAAATTAATTCTTAATCCAGACAAATGTTGCCTGTACCTCGGAAAAGTAAAATAATTTTTTTTATGCAAAATGTCTAAAATGAAATAAAAAGACATTTTTTTACCCCTTTTTTTACTTTTAGGAATTTAAAAAAAAGTAAAAATTGAAATTTTGTAATAATTCTGGTAGGGGCGATAGAGTATTGTGTATAAAAAACTCACACCAAATTTCAAACAAATTGGTTTCGTAGAACTTGAGATATCGTGTCAACCGTATCGAAAAAAGTGGTTTCGAGAAACACGCGTTTAAAGTCTTGCTCTATTTAGATTCTGGTTAGATTCCGTCTAAACCGCGACATTAAAATGGTTATAACTTTTAGAATAATGCGAATTTCAAAAAATCCTTTTAAGGAGATATTTTTAAATATATAAACATTGAGAATGAATTCTGAGAATACCTTTATATTTATTAATGTAAAAAGTTGTACAAATATTAAGATAACTTTAACTGTATTTCAACATATTTGTATTTGTCAAAAAAATAATTTTGAAAGCTGCTATAACTGATCTATAGAACAAGCTCCTCTCAAAAAAGGCATCTTGCGGTGACCACCACATCTTTAGACTGGATCATTTAAAATGAAAAAACGAAACGGATTTCGTTAAAGTAATGTATAATATTCTAAATAATCGAAGGACAAAGCAAAATGATTTTTTTTGACAAAATGGCGGCCACACAAAAAAACCATTTATGACCAAAATTTTGGCCTTAAGTTGTTTACAAAAAAAAAAAATATTTATCGGTGAGAATTGACCTTCAATTAATAACTAAAAAATATACTAAAAAAGATTGTGCAAAATTTTTAAACTGATCTGTTCAGCCGTTTCCGAGACATCTTGGTTACCAACTTTAAATACACAGTTTTAAGAAAAACGCGTTCAAAGTTTGCCTCCTACTTTCAAATGCTCTGGACACGTCTTTACAAATATGAGTGTAACTTCGAAAATAATCGCCCTCTGTGTGTATACTTAAATATATGTACATTACGAAAATGAAATAAAAAAAAAATCGATTTCTTTTAAAATTTTAGCAGTAAATAACCCCTTGAAGTCTTAGATAAGCTACGATTCCAACCAACTTGAAAAATGTGGTTTTGAGGAAAATGCGTTTAAAGTTTTCGCTTGACACCGGGCCGCTCCGTTCTCCGTTCTACCTACATGGCGCGCACCGCTCCTAACTATATTTCAAGGTGTTACCTGGGATGAGGTGGCCAAAATGTAAAAGGTAGATTACTAAGAGCAAAAATTACTCGCATGGCAGATGTAAGGAGTAGGTTAATGATTATCAATAAAAAAAAGGTATTTTAAATACAAAAAACATATTAAAATAAAAATGAATTCCTAACATAAACAAAGGCTGTCTGGCAAAGGTCTTGCTTAGGTTTAAATAGTTTATGTTGATACTGTGGTAAGTTGAAAGGACGCATTATGAAATCTTCTTTTGCGAGAACGAATCTCACATTGTGAGAAGGGCAGGACTCCAGGCAATTAGCTCCCAGCCAAAAGGATCCTCCAGAAGCAGTAGAGGCGGACGATTCTCGATGCCAATCATCCCTCCAGGATGATTCAGTCAGTTCCCAAGGTGGCGAGAATTATGATCAGAATCGTAGCGATCTGCCGTGTTGCAGTCGTGGGGACCGCCCAGAGCTCTCGGCTGTAGCATCAAGAATGACTGGCTTTCCTTTCCAATCTCCTGATTTGAATTTCTCAGGATTAACAACTATTGCATTTTAAAATATTGCAGGGCTCGCAATATAACCAATGCTCAAATGTCAATGGGCAAGCACTAGAGGTGCCACACACCGAGATCATAAATAAAGTATGTATAAGGAGGTGCACAAACCTTGTTACAAAAACATTTATGTAACAAAGGTCGAATTTGATGCTATAACTTTGGTGATGTACTCTCCACTAACTAATTCACAATAGAATCTTTTAAACATGACGACATTATGTTTACTTTTAGAAGATATATTCGTGAGAAAAATTATGCTTCTAGTACTGCACTGAGTTAATATTTATAAATAGAGTCTTAAGTCAATCCAACTATTTAATAACAATGTACAATCTTGGTTTCAATAAACATTTTTACTCTTAAACATTAAGATTTTCATTTGTATAATAATTAATGTTATAATGATTGACCGCTTTATTTCATGCACGTGCTTCATAATACAAATTACTTTTAACTTCACAAATATTTATATCATTATTTTTATCACTCCTACTTTACGGCCATGTTAAAAATACAAACATTTTTCGTTTGATAGGAACTTAATATGGTACTTAAGTTTTAAATTAACCTCTAGCATCACTCGCTATTTTTAGTCTACATAAATTCACTTATGGGGGACCTGGGTCCCCCATGAATTTATGCTTCATAAAAATAGAATAAGCACTTTTTCAGGATTTCTTTACTTAAAATTAATGAAGGACATATAATAAATCCACAAAACTAGTTTTTTTTAACAAAACGTGTGACTTGTATAGGAATTTTAAGCGAAGTCATCTCATTTTTCGATTGAACAGGACCTCTTAGGCCAGGCAAATGCACAATAATGCTCGCGCTCGAACTCGTGACCGCGATGGCGGTGTTTTTCCCCTGTATCTGTTTTTGCCATAAAATGCATTAGAGCTACTGTTACTCAGATTTGCATTATCCAGGCTATCATTTTCTAGGTCACCAATGCATAAAAATGTAATCAAGAAATTTTACTTACGTAACTACAGTCGTGGGGGACCTAGGTCCCAGGTTCTAGGTCCTAGGACCTAGGTACCAGGTCAGCCCGGACTATATTAAATAAAAATTTGGATTAAAAGTAATGATAGGGCCTTTACCGGTGCACTCACCCAAATCCGCAATTACTAACGATACCAATGTATTGGTTGGTATTACTAGAGCTTATCATTAAAGTAACCATATTATTAACTACTATAACAACAAATTTGCAAATATAAACACACGTGCTGACGTATTTACTGCTAGTTGCTGTTGCTACAGAACTTCACTGCATAACATTCTAGGTGCGAATAACACATATTCATGAATATTAGTTAATTGTATCAAATATTTTTAAATTACTTGCGTGGCAACTTTCCCTTAACTTTCCCTTATCCCTCTCCTCCCTTACCCTTTCCAAACCAAATACCTATTGTTTTAGTTATAATCACACTTATTTTATTGTTGTGTATTGGTTTATCATTTGTTGAATTCAGATTTGTACTATTATTATTATTTTTTTAATTGCTGCTAAGTTCTGTTTTTTTTTTTCTTAATTTTTCTTAAATATTCTGGTTTACATTTAGTAAGTCTTGTTTCTAAATACCTATCGGTGAACATTAATAATTGGTCTGTTTTTTTTATCATCCTCTCATGTTTATTATATTACTGACTGTTTATGTTCCTTAAATAAATAATAAATACAAATAAAGTTATGTTCGTAAGTATTTTAGATTTACGTACAAAATAACTGCCTCAACACAGGCTAGCTGAGGCGGGTTATAAAAATCTTCAATTATATAACTATGAATTTGTTTTTTTAATCTACCTATTGTTCAAATGTATATTATTTTCTTGTTGAAAACTCTTTGTACTCTTATAACCTATTGTAAAATACACTGAAAATGTATTTTCTAAGTTATAATGTTCTAAATTTGATTGAATAAAGATTTATATTATTATTTATATATTATTATTCTTAGTAGCAATCTCTCGGACGATACTAAGAATGCATGGAGCCGCAAGCGCGTAAAACTTAAAATAAATAAAAAATATTTGTAATAACTTGCTTGTTGGGGGACTCAACTCCCCCGCGAGTGGTTTTAAGGGTTAAAAATGTTGCACTGTTCTGATAGCATTTCATTCTACCCTAGAAGTATATAAGCTCGCCTTTTGCCCACTGTTTCATCAGAAAAGAAAAGTTTTTCGAAGCCAAAAAAACAAATGAAGATCATCGTGGATTTTGCAGTAATTGGTTAGAAATTTTCTATTTGTTTTATTAATTTTCTGGAAATCTGATTTGAAAACTTGCAATTAACAATTCAAAAGCAGTACAAAAATCTTTTCTTTTAAATTTTTTAATATTAAGTACTAATGAATAATTAACTCATCATGAATTTTAAAGTGACATTTGGTCAAATTATTTGAAATTTTTGCAAAACCTTTTGATTAAAGAAATAATTGTTCAATTTGGTTGCGTATTTTGGCCTCAAATCAAAATTTAAGTTTTGTATGGAAAAGGACAAATAATTAAATTCTGGATTTGAGGCTAAAATATCTAATCAAACTGATATCAACTTTAAATACAAAGTTACTTTAAATATTTCGTACGGATATGTGCTACTTTATTAAATTACTAGCTTTTCCCCGCGGCTTCGCTCGCATGGTATTACGGGAAATTACTGTAGCGCTTGCACTTATCAATTATCTCCCGCCCCACCCCACCCCATCCCCTCCCGCATTCCATATTCCCTTACATTCAGTTTTCAAAGATCTCGCCTACCACCTAAATTTCATAATGCCATAGCTCAAAGAAAAAAAGAATTACTTATCCAATTTTATTCATTCGTTCGGAATTTATGCGCTTACAAACATTTCGGATGTTTATTTTTATTTAAATATTTGGAAGTTCGTTAATATAATAAAAAAATACTCTATTTATCATCAAGTCTTTATTTTTTTTTTTTTTTTTTTACATTAACTCCACACAGGAGGCCCTGAGGAAAAAATAATTTCCCTCAGGGCCTATGTCATCTTTGAGGATGCTGTGTGGAGGGTGTTTTTGAGGAGAGGAAGGAGTGAACATGGGTCTTGAAGAGACCCATATTGTAGGAGGGAGGAAACACAGAGGCCGGCAAATCGTTCCACAGCCGAGCTGTTGAACTCAAGAACGAGTCGTAGAAACGACCCGTTCTCATGTGACTAATGTCAACCGTGTACAAATGTTGAGCGCGCGTTTGGCGTGTTTCCCGACTATGCACCGGTGCCGAGGGGATCAATGACGCTAGTTCCTCGGAGCATCTTCCATTGTAATACCGGTAGAACAAGGACAGCATTCCCACCTGGCGCCTGTGCTCTAAAGATTGCAATCCGTTAGTTAAATTTATAATCGTTATGAATTATATTTTTAATATAGGAACTCTCATCTGACATTTATTGCTTGTCCAAAAAAAAAACGAATTCTAATATTTGAATTTTCTGCAGTAGTAGCTGACCGGTAGACTGAATACCTACCAGCATAGAGCCCAAAAATATATCAACATTTTTTCCATGGAAAAGATTTTTTTCTGACGTAAGCAAAAACTCGCTTTTGTTAGCGACAGAAAACGTATAACAAATATAATATATTAATATTTATAATTTCATAACACCAGAGCTTACCATCATATACAACCTGTAGTCTGCGCATATAATTTAGCTTTATATTGGTGAAAGAATTATTAAAGTCTTTACATTGTGTTATGCGTGAAAAGGTCATAAACGAACTCGAGCAGTTTCGCATTTATAATATTAGTATGGATAATACGCAGGTAATAAAAAATTTAATTTTGGTTTATTTTCGAAGCAACTTTGGAATTTATTATGAGTTAATTAAAATTTATAAACAATTATATCTTGCCTTATTTGCTTCGTTAATATATAATAAAAAAAACATCGAAATAAATGTTTTTTTTAGTAATTTTAATGTATTAATTAAAAGGTCGTTTTTAATTTGAATTTACGCCCGGCAAAATGCTTTTTTATAATATATTTTTTTCATCTTATCACATTTTTATAATTAACTCACCGATAATTGCCCAAGTTGCCTCAAAAATCATAATTTTTTTCAATTTTTAACCTCTCCAGGAGTATGGACGAAACGGTTCGGCGAAGCAAAAAAATGCTCAGTGGAGTATGGACGAAACGTTTCGTCCTCGGCTATTATTCAAACGCCGTCATATTTTATGAACATATTTGACTTGTAGTGGCATCTATGGACATCTGCGCGTAGTTTGTCGAAGTTTTGGAACACATACCTACAATACCGACTTCACAGTTTTAGTTTGAAACATTATTTTTGCATCATTTAGCGGTCGTCAGAGGAAGGAAGCAGTTTTTTTGTGCGTGGTTTGATGTCGATGACGTTTTTATTCAAAATATGAGATTATTTTTAGTAAATCTACGATAATTTATTAAAAAATTAACCAAAAAAAAAACTCACTGCCAACGTATAGTTTTGTTCGCCAAAAATCACTCGCGGAGTGGTTAATGGCTTCCATTGTATAATTTCCATGATCCAATGATCCAGTTGTCATCATAAAGCAGTTTACAAATTACACCATACAAATTAGTGTCTTCACTAGCCCACAGAGATCGCTATAATACCATTTTTGCCATATAAACTAGTTTTTTCTAGAATTTTGATGTTTTGTTTTTGCACCATATTATTCCAACTCTTAATGCGATTTCGTTCCAAAACTTTTTTTTCTGCTAAAATTTCAATACTGTTCACTGGTGTGTAAATACCATAGAATAAAAAACTAGAAATTCCTTCCACAGAAATTTCAATGGAATCATCATCATCTTTATCCCCCTTATCCTATTCGGGTCGGGGGTCCATTGCATCGACAAGGCTCCTCCATACGTCCCTGTCTTGTACAGACTGTACGGCCTCCGTCCATGGCAGTCCCATCCTCTCCTCACACAGTTTCTGGAGTTGCCTCGCCCAGTTGTGTCTGGGGCGGCCCACTGGACGTCTATCCTCTGGACTCACACTTAGGACGGGTTGTTTCAAAAAATTTGATGGATTCATCAAATATTTGAAGTTAATTTTCACGTTCTGCGTAAGTTCTATTCAAGTTCTATTATTACATCATTATAGACCAGTTGATTCACAAAACTGAAATCATCACAGAACTTGAATAGAACTTACGGAGAACGTGAAAATTAACTTAAAATATTTGATGAATCCATCAAATTTTTTGAAACAACCCGTCCTTAGTATCTTCCTCGGAATTCGGTCACCAGGCATTCTTCAATGGAATCAAATAATGCAATTAGTAAATTTCACCTGACATCGTAGATTTCCGTCCTATTTGCATTTTTTAATCGAGGTGAAACCCAGTTTTGCATTGGAAATTGAGGGCCCGATTGGTCAAATATTTGTTTCACGAACAGGTCCACAGGGCATTTGTTGTGTTCTTCTACATTCCGTGATAAACCCTATTCTTTAATAATTATTTGAAAAGTGGGAAAGGGTACCGAAACCATTAATTTATTGGATTGCCAATACCACAATAATTGAATAACCACGTTTGTTGACTTGGCAGAGGTTCCCGGGATCCTGGGTTGAGGTTTATCCAGATCTTATCTCAGTCGACGGAGCGTCTGCCCGCCAACTGCGTGGCCAGTCGTATCGGGAGAGACTGAATGAGGGAGAACTTTTGACCTCTCCAGCAGGACTCTCTCGAAACATCAATTTGCACCCTAGTTGGAGGGATAAGTTCATTCGTCCGTCACTCCTGGACACAATTTCTACCCATCCCTCATATCACTATCCTTTTCAGAAAAGTGAGCTGAGCATGAGCTCCACACAGGAGGCCCTGAGAAAAATAATTTTCCTCAGGGCCTATGTCATCTTTGGGGATGCTGTGTGGAGGGTTTTTTTTAGGAAAGGAAGGGGAGGGAGAGTTCTGGGAAGGAAGAGGGTTTAAGGGGTGGGTAGGAATCTGGGGTTCAGTATGTCCTGGTCATCTGCCTAGACAAACCTCCCCCCATGAACACACCCCTGCTAAATCACCAAACGTAGCGAACCACTTGGGGTGACCTATGGCAGAGGTGTTGGTTATCCAATAAAGGTTCCCGGGGCGGCGGTACCCATTCCTGCCTCTCAAATTTTTCTACAAAGACTCTCCACACAGCTTCCCCAAAGATGTCAAAAGTCCTGTGGGGAATTATTTATCAGGGCCTTATGTGTGGAGCTAATATAAAAATAGATATTAGAGTAAAATCGACGATAATTTGGCAAAAATATCGGACGATATATATATTTGGACGCTCTTCCTAGCCTTTTGTACCACCCTGTACACATGCGAGCTCTGGGCGAATTTCAAAAAAAGGACCTTGGAAAAGCTTCGGGTGCAATATAATAATGCATACCGTCTAATGTTTGGACTTCCCAGGTACTGTAGTGCCTCTTCAATGTTCACAGAAGGGAGAGTTCCAGGATTCGAAGCTCTATTAAGAACAAGGATTGCAGGACTGAGGGGAAGGATAAACCACTCCAGTAATATCCTCATCATGGAACCCCGTCTGATTCCAGGATCGAGCATAGATGAATATTGGAGAAATACACTGACTCCTACAATCTGAGATCCGATGGAACAACAAGAACCCGATTAAAGACTTTACTATATTTTATATGAATACCTAGTATCTAATGATGCTTCTCTTTTTTTTAATTTTTATTTTTTTATGTATTCATAATAACATATGTAATTATACTTTAATGTGGATGTGTGGGATTGCACTTTCCTCCCCACATTCCTGGAATAAAAACCATTATTAATTGTTCTCTAGACTTTATGTCCGGGTTAAATCTTCCCCACAGGAAAAATTTAACCCTTCCACACACTTTTTCACAAATGATCATCTAGTCAATCCACGCGATGTAATTGCATTGTATAAGTATAATAAATTCAAAACTATACAAGAACAACACGTCAAACTACCAGAGACCATATGGGAAAATACTTCACCGACTCCAGATATTTTCATATCAGAGGGTTCGGCTCAATAGAACTCCTAACTGAACCGATAAATCCTACTGATCCCTCAATATAAATATTTAAAAAATCTTTCGTTATCCTACATGTGTTTAATATGACTGATTTTTGCATCTTTATATAAAGATTCTTTGATAAATCTAAAAAGCCAAACATTTTAATTAGAGAGCTAGGTATAGTGCCAGTAGCCGAAATAACAAATGGTAATATTTTTATAGTCCGAGAATGCCAAATTCTTTTAATCTCATTTCCTAAATCTGTATATTTTCTAATTTTTTCAGAAACAGATTTTTGAATATTACAGGAATTTGAAATAGCGACATCAATGATTTTTCACTTTCACGACACCCGACACTCAGGGAGAAATCCAATTGTACCACTCACAACCAAAACATCTCTTGCTCAAAGACACTTCTCATTCTTAGGTCCAAAACTATACAACTTATTGCCTGATGCTTGGAAAAACGAAAGCACAAGGGTTCTTCGCAGATTGACCACTACTTGGTTTCATCAATTAGGGAGAAAGGAGAGTGAACTTTTACTACACAAAAAATGAAATCAAACACAAACCAAAATCAATAACAAAAATTCCGACAAAAAATAAACTGTGCAAAAGATACCTTTTATATTCTAATTGTTTATATTATGTGCATGTATGTACGTACCTATTACTTTTAAATTAGAATTCTACAAGGCAGCAGTTAATCTTATGTTTTAATTGGATATTTTATTTTATTCTACCACTTCTCTTTTTTATTTCATATTCATACAAAATGTATATGTAAGCCTATTATTTTGTAATGCAAACGCCATTTATAAGTAAACTTATTTTATTATTATTTTGATAACTATGCAAAGCATACAACAGTAATAATCATTCCTTAATTGTTTATTTTATTTTATTGTTTCTGTTCTCTTTATAGTTCTATTTATTATTATTATCATTTTAATAACTGTTGTATGCCATGCATACACAAGTGAACTATATGTTTAAGCCCTTTTTTTCAAGAACCTATACATATAAACCTTTTTTTTTAAGTAATATGTTAATACGCTTTTAACTTTCCAATTTTATGTTTTATTCTTTCTCTTCTTTTCATTTCCTCAATTTTCCCTCTTTTTGTATAAATCATGGTCCATAAATATTCACACTTATCCTAATTTGACTGTCCTAAAACGGGAATCATCCTAGTTGGACAGTCAAAACATTTTATAAATAATGTACTTAAATGTGTAAATATTTTACTAAATAAATTAAATAAATAAAAAAAAAAGTTATTTTTTTAAATTTTGTCATGTAAAACTATATCGGGTCTATTATGACGAATCGTTCTGTCTGTTAGTATAGTTTTATCATAATATATTTTATAAAATTCATTTTCTAAAAACTAATTTGGTTCGTATTCATAATATGGTACTACATTACGGCAGTCAATCAATTTATGAATAATTACCATACTTTGGTGAATTATTTTTAAAACCTGATTGTGTCTAAAAGTATACTCGGAAGGCGCTAATATAGAACATCCCGATATAATATGTTCTATAGTTTCCGGAAAAGCCAAACATTTTCTACATAAATCATCAATTTGATTTGTATCTTTGATTATATACTTCCTATAATTTTTAGTATTAATGACTCTATCCTGAATGGCAAGCATAAATCCTTCTTTTCTGCGCTCAATTCTCCAATACTCAACCATTTGTTTGACGAAAGTTTGTCAACATACATTTGGTTGAGATAATTGAAGTGTTTGGGGTGAATAATTTTATTTGATCGGGAATCTAATAATTCCTGGTTGATATTTAAAAGAATGTTGGCATTATCGTCGTATAAATTTAAAGGTGTAATGTTTCTATCTGCCTTGCAAATTATTTTGTGTATTTCTGAACTATTAGCTTTCCATTATTTATTTGGAAAAAGTTATTATTATTATTATTAAAAAAGGTATCATTATGAAACCTTTGTACAGTTGGTGTGCTGGTGACCCTGTTGACTCTGGTGAACCCGGGTGCAGCTGGACCAGAGTGTGAAATTAAACCATGCACCAAAGTCCACCAGCCAATTTGTGCTAACACAGGAAATTGCTATCCCACGCATAAACCCTGGCAAGACTTCTCTAACAAATGTGTGGCCGACAACCAAGCGTGTACAGATTGCGGTATTCCAGGTGAGACGAGGAAGGAGTGTTTCTTTAAGTTCTTTCAAGGTAAAGCTTAGCGGCAAAGGTCAGTGGCTGAGTTGGCATCGCATTTAGGTTCCACCCAAGCGTCCCGTGCTCGATTCCTCGGCTGGTTAAGTCCCCTATCATGCCACAAGCAACATTTTCAGCTTACTGTGGTGGTAGCAGGAGATTTTCAAATATTTTCGAGTTATTCGTAACCCGGGAATGTTTGCATTTCTTTAGAAATAAAAACACTCTAATGCAGAGGTTCCCAAACTTTTTTTTCTCGTGGATCAAAAAAAACATTTAAAAGAGAAATATTCTCAGGATTTTCAACCCACAAACTCTGGTAGAAAATTCAATTTCAATCACAATCTACATGTATGCTTAGTACGACCACGGTTCAACACCACTATTTATATTTAGGTGTGAGATGGTACAATATATTATTTTCCAAAAACAAAATAAATGTAACGGAAACAATGAAATATGAACAATTTAAAAAGCAAATTAAGTCCCTGAAATTGGATAGTGATATATTGTACCCTTAACTAATTAACATCTAATAAAAAAAAAAGTATTATTGTTATTGTTTTTTTTTATATCTATGTCAAAAAGTATTTGTATATTTATTTCATTCAAGACATTTAAGTCTTTGATCATTGTATACACACTTTTCAGAACATTATGTTTTTTTTATGCATGTAAATACTCCTCCCATAAACACGAGCTCCTAGAGCTCAATTTATGGAGTAGTAGAACCATAAAATTAATTCTTATGTAAACCTAGGTAATAATATTATAAATGTAATTATTATTGTAAAAAAATAAATAAATAACTTAAAAAAATATATATATTTATATAAGAAGACATTGTTTTGATAAGTTGTGAAGTGTTTAATGTTCCATTTGAACAAACTTTTGACATAAATTACGGTCGAGAAATAGCGACACTTTAATGGATTTAAATGGAATTTACAAGGTACTCACCAAAAATAACTGCAGCCCCTCAAACAGTTACATAAAATATTTTAAATTCACAATACCAATTAACTCGACTATCGGTTTATTTATTGAACATACTGCATTGTCAATCACACAGTCCGATGGGGGAAAAAATACGCAAACATAGTCACAAAAAAATTGTTTTTTAAATATTCATTGAATTTTTATGTTTGAAACACGTTGAATGAATTACTTATTCATTCATTTTTACACTATATACAAATATGTTAAAAAAATCCACTGAAACACGATAAAAAGCTGCATTTTACACGGAGGCATTTTGACAGTTCATCGTTAAACAAATTTACATAATACGATTTTGAAAAATGAAATAATTCGTTAAAAACCAGAGGACACTGCCATTTGATAAGAATTAGATTTTTCATCTTATATAAAACGTAAACTTTGAACCATAGGCGTGTTTGAAAATATAACAAAAAAAATTTAATGTATCTTTGGAAAATTTGCCTAAATCTGGCAGCAAACCAATCAGAGGAATTTTAAATGGCGCTATATTGTGACAAAAAGCGTTCCAGTGGATAGTGATGAATATATTTTTTTTTATTCCAGAATTCCAGCCATGGTACAAAGGTATTTGCAATGGAACAGATGATATAGTTTGTAGAGATGATGGGAATGGATGTTCACCAAATTGAAACAGATTGCTTTTAAAGATAGGACTATGTTTGGTGTCAGAAGAAATTAAATTTACCTATGAATTTAAAACTGCTGCATACTTAAAATTAAAATTTGTAAAGAAAAAACATGTAATTAAATATTTTGACAGCATGTTCATCCAAAATAATACAGATTTAATTATTTTTATGTTTCTTTCCTTCAATCTGAAAAAAAGGATGCATATCTTTGCCTTGCTGTGATGCTGCTGTAATCCGGCTCGAAGGACCGTATGCAAGGTTCCTTGTTTTGATCTCCAGACAGTCTGCCATCACGTGTAAATTGACTGACTGCCTTCGTTCCCCAAGCCAAGGGATGCGTACAGAAAGAAAGATTAATGTGTTTTTAAGGTTATCCCTTTGAAGTAAAAACACTTGTGTTGTTTACTGGATATTGTTGCAAAAACAGTAACCGCTTGTTTTCACTATCGACGGCAAGATTCATAGATGTCGCTTGTCGTTTTTGCATAAATAATGCAGTTCGAAATTTTTTTAATAATATACTATTGTGGCAAGGTGAACAATAATTTATATCATTCTGTGGTTTGAATTTTGCTAATTCATTCTGAATTTACCTCTGGTTGTGTAAACTTTGGCAACGGATTGTGCAAATTTCAAGTTACGAAAATTACAAAATTACAAAATTGATCCAAGTGTGGATGGAATATTCTGGAGGCCTCCAATGCTGCAGAAACCAACCATTAAGGTGATTGTCAAAAAAATCATATTCTGATCTTTCATAGATGGCGCGCGTATAATTATTTTACGGAAAAATTCATTTTACGAGTTATGCTTTAAAATATTAAGAATAATTGATTGTTCGCGCCTGTACATACGCAATATGAATATGAATTAATAATTTTGTCAGTAAAAAAACTCAAATCTTTCAAGAGAGGCTGACAAATACAATTTTGCATCGGTAATTCAATCCAATATTGCATTTGTCAGCCTTTCTTGAAAGATTTGAGTTTTTTTTAAACTATTTATTCATATTCATATCGCGTACGTATGGGCGCAAACAATTAAAATTTTAAAGCATAACTTGTAAAAAGTTTTTGTTTCTTAATATTTTAAAGCATAACTTGTAAAAAGCATTTTTTAGTAAAATAATTATACGCGCGCCATCTATGAAAGAGTAGAATATGAATTCTTTTGACAATCACCTTAACCTTTTCGTCCCGGAAAGAAAAAAATCACACATGATCCGAAGGGGGGTCACTCGGGGACCCCAATTTGTTTTGCTTATTAAAGGGTGTTAATGACATAATTTTTTGTAATTTGTTTGGGTAATAATTAGAGGGAAGCATATTCACTGTATTTCAGTAGTCCTTTTCAAAATCGTTTGATAAATAGTCATAATTAATATTCTAATGAATTTAGACCAAAACGTTCATTTTTCCATAGAAAGCAGAGAAGGCGGGCCGATATCCAACATACCTCCATGTTTCCGAATGTCGACTGGCTATTGGCGCGTAGCGGAAACGATCCAGACCGAACGATCTTTGATCGGCAAGCGAACATTATAGCATTGTAAAAAGGTCAAACGAGATGCGCAGTGTAAACAAACGGGTTCTAGTCCTTTCCACTAACAACTTAGAAATTACGTGCTATCGCTTAGAATCGTCCCGATACTTCCAGCAGATGGGTACGGGGTAACGCCCGAACAGAGGGGAAGAGGGGCGGGCGGGACAGATTCTCGACCGGAATTTGATAGAAATTATTTAATATTAAGAAAAGTAGCAATGCGAAATTAATTTTTTTAATGCAGATCGATAACCAAATATTTTTTCTAGGATTACCTAAATTATTGAGTATGGTTTAAAAAACAACTTAGATACAGCGTAAAACTCTCGTTAGTGTAAGTGCGTTCCCCTGGTCCGGTACGGAAGTGTTAAGGTTAGTGGAACTGATTTTTTCATTGAGATATATGTCGGATTGCCATTATTTGTGATATTTGTTTACGCACAAAGTTAGATTCATGAATCAGTAATATAGCTCTGAGCATTGATCTTAGAGAGCCTGGGGAGTTTACAGACCCCCTGTTTGCATTGTTAAAATGCAACGAGCTTGGGGTGTGTAAATAGCCCCGAAACTCTCTGAGGTTAGTACCCTTGAAAAAAATTATTTATGATTGTGAATCTATCAACGAGGCGAAAAATGGCAATCTGGCAAAATCTGCATGCACATAAAGAACACCAACCTTGTAAGTCGCTTTGTTCAGTATTATTTAATATTAATTTGTCACACTCAAATTCACTATTTATGGTGGAAATAATTAAGTATGGTTAGTGTCGGAGACAAAGAATTGACAATGCAATGAGGCGGTAGAAAAGCAGTAAGCAGGATTGAAATTTTTAAAATGTTTGAAATTCAAATACTCGAATTTTCGTTCCAAAGGATAAGTGAGTGACATCTATGGTCCAGTTGCCATAATTAAGCAGTTTTATGCGCACAATACAAATCAGTGCCTCTAGTGGTCCACAGATGTCGCCAACATTTCATTTTTGATATTAAAAATATTATGATGCTTAACCAATATCATAGATAATACTTGAATGCACATTCCATTAATTTAAGTTCCCACATCTAGACAATAAAATGTAAAATATTATTGAATAAGTGTTGTCAATTAATTGTTAATGTGATTTTAATAAGCTACATTAAGATATTATTTTTTAATTAATTTTTAAATTTATTATTGACAGGTTCTAATCTCAGCTCTATTGCTAATTGATTAAACCATACCACTCCATACCAGTGTTGTGCAAAACTGGTATGCACAACACTACTACACTATGGAGTATTTTGACTATTGCTCTCAACACGTACCATGGCATGGTAAGACTTCTTAGAATGATCTCTGTCTATTGAAAAAGTCGAGAGGATGAATGATCTGATGGTTTCTTAGTTATAATCGAACAGTAGTTAACATGCGTTAGCGTCTGTATGGTTGAATTTCAGAACCCGGCTTCCATTTCTGACGTCACGCCATACACGCCGCGCTACCAAAACATCTGTGTACGTGAAATTTCAAACAATGCTCCCGTTTCGAATTCAAGAATTTATCAAAAGATATCGCCACTTCCGTTAGCAGGTCGCATGGGGACGTGCCCCAAGCAGGTTTAAGTGCTACGAATTTGTGAATTTGTAGTATCTCTCCGGATATGGAAAGATTGACAGTTATACTCAGTTGTGAATAATAGTATCAAGCGACTTCATATAACATATGACGTCGTCACCTGTACCGGTTACTATGTTCAGGTGACTAGCTATCACTGGATGACGGTCGATCCGAGGAACGGGCTATTTTTGTAACCAGTTCCTATTGGATTTTTAAAATAGTCACCAACACTAATTGGGCGAAAGCCGAATAAAAAGCCACCCGCAGGGCTTAGCAGAAAAAATCTAGGCAGCGGGATTTTAACTGCTAGTTTTTTATTATTAGTGGATGGTTTCTTAGTTATAATTTTTATTATCAGTGGCAAAATTGAGGTTTTGTATGTACCCCCCATGCAACGATACCGTATTGTATTATTGAATGGGCTAGTACCTACACATTTTTATGAACTTTTCAGTTTTTTTTTTTTTTTTTTTTATTATTTATTAAAATTACAGAGAACATTTTGTACAATAAATAGAGTAGACCCACAAAGCTGTCATATGGCAGCTTGTCTGCAGGTTCTAACAATTTAAACATTCTTAATATAATATCTAAGAAAATATTTGTAAATACATTTATAGTTTTAAGGAAACATTAGAATTGATCACATAGTAGTATTAGATAATTTAACTTACAACTATAAATATATAAGATATTTCAATATACCTATCTAATAAAAGATATGTAGGCAGCTATTTAAAGATATTCAAAGATACATGGAGTTTTCGTTCATTAACCATAGTTTTATCAATTTAGGACTTAGTCTCTCATTTTTTTCAAATTTTATGTTTTTATTGATTTTATTGAAAATCACTGGTATTAGATATTCAAGAGTACGGCTTCCATATTTATTTAATATTCGAGGAGTTTTTAGGCCCTTTCCTTCTCTAAATCTTGTGGTATGTTTGTGTATAAGTAGGTGTTTGTAAGGGCTTTCCCCCAAATTATCCATAATAGTAGTGAACCAGTGGAGACCTTTTATTGTAAGTAGGCTCTCTGAGCCATACAGTAATTTTAAGTTATGTCTCTGTTTGTAAATCTTAGTTGTGACAATTTTTTTTATTATGGCGGTTTGTAAATTTTCAATATATTTAATGTAAGTAGTGCTTGCATGTCCCCAAGTTCGAATACCATATCTAAGGATGGATTCGACCATAGAAAAATATATGAGTTTAAGAGTACAATGAGGCAAAATAAATTTTAATTTGTAAAAGTTAAGTATATTTCTTAAATTAATAATATAAGTTTTCTTAATCTATTTATAATATTGGTAATTTGAGTCTTCCACTTAATGTTACTATCTATTTTTACAACCAAATATATAATTTCTTTTTATTTTCTATGCAAAAACAGTCATAATTTTGGCATGTTAATAATATTGTAGTTGTTCATTTATGTAAATGAATTTTAATTTGGAGCCCAAAATGGTGCCTTGTAGTATTCCAAAGTTGCTTGTATTCGGTTCACAAGAATTTTTTTTTTACATGAACTCCACGCAGTAGGACCGGAGGAAAATAATTTCTCTCAGGGCATATGTCATCTTTGGGGATGCTGTGTGGAGGGTTTTTTTAAGGAAAGGGAGGAGAGGAGAATGCTGGGAAGGAAAAGGGTTTAAGGGGTGGGTAGGAATCTGAGGTTCAGTCTATCGTGGTCATCCGCCTGCTGATGATGAAATCTATGATTGCTGCCTATAATCATTTATCATATACACAGGCAGATTTCTCAGATTGAATTAATTTATTTTTTATTTAATCCATCACATTATAATAATTAACAGATATTATTTAAAAAAAAAATAATAATATGACCGATTTGGTTTCATTTCACATAAATTATTTATTTTTATGTGGGTATAAGATTACACATTAAGAATAAAATATAATTAAATAAATAGAATAGAGGAAAATCTGAAAACAACCAAAATAGTAGAAATAAACAAGTTTTTTTTTCAGATAAAAAAAAAGAAACATTAAATAAAAAAACTGCATTCAAATAGATGGTTTAATACAAAAAATATTAATTTGGATGAACATGCTTTCAAAGTAATCCAATTATATATATTTTTCATTTGTTTTATTTTAAGAGTTCTGCAGTTTTCAATTTGGGGATAATTTTTTTTTCTTCAGAGTCCATTTGTGTATCAATCTCTTCCAGCAACTTGCTTTAATGAGCGCACTTACCCGGGTACCATGGTTGGTATTCTGGAATAAAATAAATATTTTTTTCATCACTTTTAATTTTTATATCTTTTATGCCGACAAGGTTTGGCTACAACCTTCTTCAGGGCAGTAAAATACTCTCACTAAAAATTAGTTACATGTGTTATAAATAATATATTCTGTTTTATTTTTTAACAACTTTTGAAGATTATTCCCATTAATGTAATAAATCACTGAAGAAGAAGATAACAATAATAATCCAAATCAAAAATGAAAGAGAACAAGATACAGAAAAACAGAAAAAGATAATGGTCGCAATTGGGACTCGAATCTAGAAACTCTCGTATTACTGGGACGTGCGTTTACCAATTTTGCCATTGCCAACTACTGTCAAACCATCATATTAATCTCATATTTAAAAATCAAAGAGCACCTTCCATTGAAGTACCGGTAAAACAAGGGAAACATTCTGACAGGGGAATCTATCAAATGGAAGCCCGATTATGCACAGAATCAAAGGTTTTGATCAAGTACATTGTGGATTCAGACCAGAAATTGCAGCCAATTTCAACATAAGGCGCATGTTAGATTTACTCGGGGTCACCAGTTGTGATCTAATAATGAATTCTCTATTGACAATTTTCCCCTTCTGACGACCATGTGATTCTCAAATTAACTTCCCCCCACTCCTACTCTTTCCACTCCTTCATCAATTCTTCTGACGATTTGACGCCTACCAATTTTAATATGTATTTAATTTTAGTGTACGACTCACCCCGATAAAGAGAACATTGTTCTAAAAGTAGTTGTAATGAAATGGCAATACGTAAATTATATTTAAAACACTTTGTGAGTTCAACAGAGAGCTTTTATTTACGAAAAGTATAACAAAAAAATAAGAAGCCTATGGGTTTAAGAATACTTCGTTAAAACACGCGTCGCGTAACCTACTGAGGTCTTCAGGCTTGCTATCCCTAAGGGTTCCTCTACCGATCAATGTGGACACTACGATATCTCACAGTTGATCCTGGGTATTGAGCCTTTAGGACTGCTTTCTGGATCTCTAGCTTCTCAAGGCCGGGCAGGCGCTTAAATAGGCGGCTGGAGGTACATTTTGTGGTAATTAGGTGGCCGGGAGCGGGAAGCTGCACGCTGATTAGCCGTTAGTTTGAATTGTGCAACCAATGCAAGTCCTCCGGCACGCTGAGACGGCAGACAAGGATGCCGTATTATGTATGAACGAGAAAGTATTCGGATCCGCGCGGTACATCTCGTTACAATGGGCATTTTTGTCTTAAAAACTATGAATTGATTGGGATTGGCGAACTCGGCATTGGTGAACTCGACTTTCCCGAAAAGAGAAGTTCCGAGTTCGAGACGGGGACACGAAATTTTGATTTTCGTGTATTTTCCATTTCCATATTCTTTTATAATATATAAATAAAAAATACGAGTGTGCTTTAGACCACACGACTGAAGTAAAACTTCAATGAGAGGAAGAGAGAAAGAAAATGTGTGCGCGCACTGTTCTCTCTTGCTCCTACAGTGTGATACAGACAATAGGCCTGCATTTTGTCTTAGATATACGAAACGTAACTGGCTATGAGAGAAAGAGAGAAAGAAAATGTGTGCTCGCACCTATCTCTCTTGCCCCTACAGTAATAAACGAAACGTAACTCTCCCTCTTTCTATCCTCTCCTATCATCTCCCTCACCCAACAATAAAATTACAAAATATATTTTGTAATTTTATTGTTGGGTGTAAGGTAGGTTTGTGAAGGTGAAACTGTGGATAGGTATTGTTGTATGTTTCGTGAACACCTCACTAGGAAAACCTGTGCTGAGGTGTTTACGTGTTTATTTATGTTTATATATGACAAGTATTTATGTGTTGTAATAGAAAGTTTTATATGAATTTTTTTTTTTCAAATTTTAATATTTATTTTACATTGGTTATTTAGAAGAGCAAAAAAAAGTATTTAATTATATTAAAGGAATATAAAAAATATATAAATATATACATATATAAACATACACATACATACACATCCATAAAAATACATGTACCTGCACACATGCATATAAATATATATATACATACGTATACATACGTAAACATACGCATACACATTCACATACACATACATATATGTACACACATATATAAATTGTAAGTGTATGTATAGTTGTTGGATACTTGAAAAACTACTTAATTTTTAGGTTTATTTAATTTTATACTTTTTATAGTTTTGTTATGTTTGGTTGGGAATAATAATGTTTTGTATAAAGTTAATATCTTGATTTTTAATCCAGTCAGTGATAAATTTTTTATGAATGTTTGTAGATGCATTTGCAGATATTATTTGTTTCAAAGTAATGGGCATGCAATTAAAAAGTTTGGTTGCATAATACTGAAAGTGTCTTTGTCCATGTGTGGTGTGGGTTATCGGTATGTTCAGTGTTTTATTTGTTGAGGACCTGGTTTTTGTTATGGTTTTTGGTTGAATTGGAATGTGTTGTTTGTTTTGGACAAGGTATATTATAGCAGATTTGGCATAAAGTTGTCTTATTGACATGACTTCTAATGCTTTGTAGATTTCGCTAGAATCTGTGTGAAATGGTACTTGCAGGATGAGTTTAATTATTGCTTTTTTTTTTTTGAATTGGGTCAATTGCTATGTTTGTAGCACTTCCCCAAGCTAGTATTCCATATGTGGCAATGGATTGACAAAGTGCAAAATAGATCGATCTTAGTATTATTAGTGGGAAGATGTTTTTAACGTACTTTATTAGGTGCATGACTCGTTTCAGTTTATTTGTGATGAAATTAATGTGGTCAGTCCAGCGTAAGTGGGAATCAATAATAACGCCCAGGTATTTTGTATGTTTTACCCTTTCTATTTATTCGCACTGGCAGTTGGATAAAGTACAGTCATGTAGAATCAAGCCTATGTTTGATGGAGGTTGACCTCTTTGTGTAATACTATGAGTTATATATTTTGTTTTGATTGTATTAACTGTAAGAGTATTACTGTTTAGCCATTTTTTGACGATTGATAAACTTTTTTCGGCTATTATAAATACATCTTTCCATGTGGCTGCTTGACAGAGAAGAACTGTGTCGTCAGCGAAGGTTACGATTTTACCTTCAATTTTAATGTCGCACAGTTCATTTATATAAATGAGGAATAATAAAGGGCCATAATATATGTTAATATTATTCGATTATCTTGTTTTGTCACGTAAGTTATTGTATATTTTAGACGCAATGTGTTTGAAATTTCTTTGACCAAAAGTTGTGTTTGTTTTAGGTGTTTGTATGAGTTCTTTGGTTTTGTGCCGCGTGTTTACAATATTTTGGGTATATAATATAAATGCTAGTTTCTTGCAAAAAAAGCTTGTTCTCCAGAAAACATTACACACCGACAGTGTTTTGGTAAAGCCCCTCAAGTGACAAAATGTCAAACACACTGTAGGTGATAAGAACGAATATTTACAACTCGTAAAGCTAATGAATTTTTTTGAAATTTATGTGGACGCCGTTATTGGTTTTTCAAATTTTTTATTTAATATATTGCAAATCTTTTTCTTGTTACGAGAGATTTGAGGCTTGAGTAATTTCTTCTATGGTTTTCTCGAAATAACCAAAAAATGTACGCATAAATTTAGTTTTTAGTATTAAAAGTACCAAAAATTAATTTACCATGTTCTATTTAAAACCACTGAAAAGTAACATTTCCAAAAATTTGGCTCGAAGGTTTATACCAAAACACAGTCGATATTTTTTTTTACATGAGCTCCACACAAGAGGCCCTGAGGAAAATAATTTCCTTCAGGGCCTGTCATCTTTGGGGATGCTGTGTGGAGGGTTTTTTTAAAGAAAGGAAGGAAAGGAGAGTTCTAGGAAGGAAAGGGGTATAAGGGGTGGGTAGAAATCTGGGGTTCAGTGTGTCCTGGTCATTCACCTTCAAGACCTAGACAAACCTCATCCCATGAACCCGGGCACCCCTGCTAAATCACCAAACGTAGCAAACCACTTGGGGTGACCTATGGCCGAGGTTATGGTTATCCAATAAAGGTTCCCGGGGTGGTGGTACCCACTCCCACCTCCCAGATTAAAATTTATTGGTTTTTTTCAATTTTTATGTAAAATATTGCAATTCTTTTTCTTGTTACGAGAGATTTGAGGCTTGAGTAATTTCATCTATGGCTTTCTCGAAATAACCAAAAAAAATGTACGCATAAATTTAGTTTTTAGCATTAAAAGTACCAAAAATTAATGTACCATGTTCTATTTAAAACCAAAGTAAAGTAACATTTCCAAAAATGTGGCTTGAAGGGTTTTATCAAAACACAGTCGATTTAATACAATCAATGAATGAAGCAAAAGCATGTAATATATATCTACATTGCTTGAATATAAACCTACATTGCAAGAAGCGAGTAATATGATGAAATTGAACAAACTTTATTTCTCCTTTCGAATTTCGTAAAAAGGACTCTGATCTAATTTGCATATTCAAAATTATCAACAGTATTACTGACACACCTGCTTTGTTACAACTCATCCAGTTTAACATCCTATATCTGGACAACCTTAAAACATTACCACAGTTTAATTTTTAAAATTTTTAATTGCACCACTGAGAACTGCTCTCAGGCCCAGATATTGCAAATATTCCGGTTCCCGCGTCCGCTCAGTTTGGCTGTTTTAGATTCCCTCTCGTGTCACCGTCTAGTTGTTACGATTTTAATTTTGTATCAAGTTTTTTATAAAATATAACGTTATTTGTAAATATATATTGACCCGCATAATCAATAGTTCTTATTGGAAAATTTTCCCTACACACGCATCTCAGTTTACAGTGTTCGGAAAGGCTGTAAGCTGCAAATCCAAATCAGGATAAAAATACATAATTCACCAACTTTCAAAAATTCCTTCCTTTACTCCAAAATAATGAATTGCAGTTCCTCAATCAACATTATACTAATTATGGAAACCGTTCTCTTTTGTCCACAATACCGAGATTTGTCAACGCAATTTGACTTGCGTTGACAAATCTCGGTATTCTGGACAAAAGAGAACGGTATTGAATTTTTTGGTGTAAGCCTAAATGACTTTAGGCAGCCGATACGCAATGTGTAATTTTAAAGCCTTTTAAATCTTTCTTCGTGCTCTGACTTTTAGTTATCTTTTATATATACTTTTAACATTACATAGTGTTATTGCTCTTCATTTATATGTGCTCTCCTTTCACTGTCATCTCTGTCTCCTATTTGTTTTATTATTAGATTGTTAATGGACTATTTGTCTGTAAATAAATAAATTTCGGCGCTTAAACACTAGCGAGCCAAACCACGTGCCGAACCACGAATCATTGAAAAGAAACGAACTAACCGAAAACGGCACGACAAGTGTGCAAGCGTCAATAGAGAGAATATTCAAGTTGAAATACGAATAAGGTTTTGGTGGAATCCGTGACAAAAATTGAGGCCCTGACATGAGTCAACAAATGTCGACATTCCGGACAGTGGAAAATGATGCCCACAATTAGTAGAGTGATGAACAAGGAAAAGGAATTTGGTTAGTACCGAACATATCAAGGCCCTGACATGAGTCAACAAGTGTCGCCATTCTGGCCAGTGGAAAATGATGCCAACAATTAGTAGAGTGATGAACAAGGAAAAAGAATTTGGTTAGTACCGAACAAATCAAGGCCCTGACATGAGTCAACAAGTGTCGACATTCTGGCCAGTGGAAAATGATGCCCACAATTAGTAGAGTGATGAACAAGGAAAAGGAATTTGGTTAGTACCGAACATATCAAGGCCCTGACATGAGTCAACAAGTGTCGACATTTTGGCCAGTGGAGATGCCCACAATTAGTAGAATGATGAACAAGGAAAAGTAATTTCGTTGCATATTCAGGAGGGGGTAATAACGATGATTTATTATTACAATATACGAAAAAAGTATAGTTAGAATTGTTATATAATATTTTATAAAGCAAATTTACAAAAAATGAAAAACAGTTGGAAAATTTCTTACCAATCACTGCAAAATCCACGAAGGTCTTCATTTTCTTGGGTTACAAAAGACTTTTCTCTTCTGATGAAACAGCGGGCAAAAGGCAGGTTTTTATACTCCTATGGCAGTCCAAATTTATTGCTTTCTGATGACAACAGAGCAAAAATTTTAATCAAAAACTCGTTGTTTTATGTTCGGATTTTTACGAATTTTTTTATGTATTTTAAAAATTACTATGAAGGGTGTTTCAATGTTGGATGGTTGTTCTAATCAAGGTTGTGTCGTTTATTTTATTATTTATTCAATTTGCTCTTCAAATTATATTTCGTTTTTCAAACCCAGTTTTAAAATGGATCGTCTTAAACCATAGTGAACTAACTGACTCTGCAATTTTTGAGTTAGAGCTTGAATTGAAGCCTCCAAATCATAATCTAGCTCTGCCAGAAAGAAGAACCAATCAGAGAAAAACTATCTAGTATTGATCAAGACGGTATTTCTCTGATTGGTTCTCTTTGGAAGAGCTAGATTACGATTTGAAGCCCTAATTTCAAGCTCTAACTCAGAAACTGCAAAAAATTAGTTAGTGCACTATGGTTTAAGACGATCCAAATATGTGTACCGAGCATGGACATGTTTGCACCTATTAGAAAGAGTTAACAGTAAATTACTGTAAATAACTAGAAAGGAAGGAAGAGATGCACTGGGTTAGGAATAAGGTATGGTATGCAAGAATCTGCAGATCAGTGGGGAAGTGTAGTATACATCTATCCCTTCCACCAAGGTTCAAGGCAAGAAATCCACCAATGTTCAAGGTCGAAAAATATGGATAGATCAAAATCACTGTTTCTGCTCTCCTGTAAAAACTGTCATTTGAGTCCTAGAATTGTAAAAAAAAATATTTATGACTTGACAATCGATTTTGTTGAAGGGGTGTTACCATAGTATGAAGTGACTTTTTAATCGGGGAGACTTTGATTGCCGTTGATATCAGCATAACTGTATTTTTTTTTCGGGAAATATGTTTCGACCATCATGGTACGAGAACACTGATTGAACGCAGAAAAAAAATTGGTCTCCAAAGACAATATACTTTTATCCCTTTGATTCTTCCCCTTCCCCTTCCCCTTCCCCTTCCCCTTCCCCTTCCCCTTCCCCTTCCCCTTCCCCTTCCCCTTCCCCTTCCCCTTCCCCTTCCCCTTCCCCTTCCCCTTCCCCTTCCCCTTCCCCTTCCCCTTCCCCTTCCCCTTCCCCTTCCCCTTCCCCTTCCCCTTCCCCTTCCCCTTCCCCTTCCCCTTCCCCTTCCCCTTCCCCTTCCCCTTCCCCCTTCTCACCCTACCGCTAAACTACGTGAAATACACACATCTCACGCGCCAACTGTTGCAAATTTTTATACAAAATTCATATCGCCAGAGCTCACCATTATGTATAGGAACCTTGGCGGGCACGTGTTGGCGTTGGCACCCAACAAATCATCAAAGTTTCATAGCAATCGGACGAATGGTTGAGGAACGAGTAAGGGATAAACAAAGAAACATTATTTTTTTTTATATTTAAGATAATATCTTATAGATTTAATTAAAATTATATCGATTCGTTATATTATCCAACCTTGAGATGACTTTTGATTGGTTTTTTAAATAAAAATAGTTTCACAGGAACATAAAAACGTAATAAAAATTTCATTAACCCCTCAGGCTAATTGTCAGGAACAGCTTATATGTTTCACATAGAAATCGTTAATATTTTTATCTTGTATATAAAAATCTATTTTTGTTTATTTGTTTGTTTGTTCGTTTGTTCGTATGTTATGAGCTGCCATACCATACGTCCGATAGTGATGAAACTTTGGTGATTTGAAGGCTATATAAAATGGTAAGCTTTGGCGTTATGAAGTTTGGATACATGTATTTATTGTTTGAAACATTTACAGAATGTTAACATTTATAACCATAATAGAATTGCCGTTGGGATGTACAAAGATATTAACACTCCAATTAGAAATGTTCACAGCATGAGTAATCAATGTTTAGTTGTTACTAGACGGAAATGCTTGTAGTGATAACAGAAATAAAGATAATCAAAATGAAATACAAAATATAGTAGTGTCAAATATAATACATAACCTGCAGAGAAAGAGAAAAAAGAAGGAAAGAAAGGGTATGACAATAAAGCAGCTACATAACTGTTCTCCACGAAGTGTCATGGTAGGAGTTTGATAATTTGTTTTTTGAAATATGTGAGATTGGTTGCGTGGATATCTTTATGGCCACATTCAATAGTATTATATAGACGACACATTTGAGACAGTGGATTGAAGTATGCAATATTGTTATTAAATAATTCAAGATTCTTAAATTACGTCTATTAGAAACTTTAATATGAATATTGCTCTGACAATGAGTGGCTTGAAGTTTATCATGAATACTTTTGGATAAACATATTAAGTCATCAAATTGCCTTCTTTTTTCCAGGTGAAAATGAGTGTATTTAATATATTTTAGCAGCAGGGAGGGGATGAGGGGAAGGATAATGATGGAGGTGGGGTTAGCGGGAGAGATGACGAGGGAGGGGAAAGCGTGGAAAACGGAAGAGAAACGCGGGGGGAAGGGGTCGCGGGAGGGGAATGGGGACACATGGGAAAGGAAATGCGGGGAGAAACAATTCATTTCTAGTAGCTAGTTGCTAATAATAATGTTTGGAAGCATATTTCATAACCTTCAAAAAACAGTTTTTAGTTTTCGGATAAATTTAGAAACATTCCAATTATTTGGATTTGATTGCAAAGCGGAAATTCTTTGCCCACCCGACAATATTTGTTTATATTTATTTATTTTCTTTTTATTATTATTTTAACTTTTATGAATAAAACCTCAAATTGTAATATTTAATTAAATTATTTTCTTTTTGATCCTTCTTGATTTATGTACGTACTTGTAGGCCAGTGCATTTAGCGATCCGCGATCGGAATTATTCTGGTAGCCCCAACTTTTTTTATATGTTTTATACACTCATCTCCTGATGTAAAATCTGAGTTTTCGTCCTTCGCGCACCTGAGCTTTCGCCGCCATTTTGAAAAAACCAGCCGAAATCGCGCCAAAATCTAGTTTTTCTCAAATATCTCGTTATTTATTAGAGATAGAAGAAATGTTATAAACTAAAAATTTTAGGTAATTTTATGTTATACTAAACTTGTTAAGCTACACTAGCCGAAATATTTATTTAAAACGAGATATTTGAGAAAAACTAGATTTTTGCGCGGTTTCGGCTGGTTTTTTCAAAATGGCGGCGAAAACTCAAGTGCGCCAAGGCCGAAAACTCAGATTTTACATCTGGAGATAAGTGTATGAAACATATAAAAAAATTGGGATTCTCGGAATGATTCCGATCGCGACCCCCTTTTGTATTACAACATATTAAGAATGACATGAATGGTGGGCTTATCTTTAATTGGAATTGTCACTGAAACCATATTATTCAAACTGTAAACTAATGTAATAATTATATTTGATGTTACAACAAAATTACATAATAAATAAAATTATATATATATATATGCCAGAGGCCTGAGGGGTTAAAATTATCACTGTTGTTTTGGATAAATTTCACAGCAATTTACAATGATAGTAAAAACTGCAATAAAATGTAAATTAACCACGGTACAATTGTCTGATCCCGAAAAGGCGTAGGTGAGATAAAATGAATAATGCAAGACGTAATTTAATATTTTAGTATTTAATGTAACTAAAAATATTTTATTGAAGGGGGAAGATTTTAACACCTCCGGAAATTTGTTAAGTTTTCGAACAACTCATGTAGGTCTCGTAGATCTTACTATCATGTTTGGAAATATAATCTAAATATAATCTAAGAAACCACCATGCTTTATATTCAAATCTAAAAGTTAACCGCAAAATAATTCATTTACAAAATTAATATACAAGAACAGTAAGTTACGGGTTTATTTAAGAATCGAAATTTGTAGTTATTAAGTTGAGGTCTCTCATTAACTGCCTCACTAGGTTAGCCTGTGTTGAGGCAGTTATTTTTAAGTCAATTTAAAATACTTATGAACATACCTACACTCTACACTTGGTATATTGGTTGCATTACTAGAAAACCTAAAAAGAGTCTACTACGCAATTGTTCAATCTATATAACAATACGGTATTGTAGGATGGGGAGGAACTTATGAGGTTATTTTAAATCTTCTCAAAATAGTTCAAACATTGATAATTAAGGTTATCCTGAAAAACCATCTACATTTTCTACTGAAAAATCTTTTCAATGTTCTAAGTACCTATAATAGACAATATATATAAAAAATATTCAATTCTACAAACTTTCAAAGAAATACAGCTAAAAAACTTACATTTCAATATATCAGCAAGATATCAAAACAATATTAAAATCCCAAAATTTGACATCAAGCATATTCAAAATACATATCTGTATCTATAGGTATAAATTATTTCAACAACCCCCCTTTAAAATTAAAAATTATCGAAAATAAAAATGAATTTAAAATTAAATTGAAAAATTACCTTAAACTTCTGTAAGAGTTCATTTCTACTGTTAATATTTCATTTAAATCTTGAAACCTATTTATTGATGTATGAGTTTTTTTTACATTTCTTTTGTTAATGGTTGCAATATTATTATTTACTTACTCATAGATTACAATATCTTGAGCAAGAATTCCCTCACCAAACACAAGAGCCTTGTCTCTTTATGATGAGGAAAGGCTTTTATTATATTCATTTTACAACTCCGTTTAACATGTAAAAAAATGTATAATTATAGTAAAAACATACAAATATTAAATAAACAAAAAAAAAAAAAACTTATATTGTGAAGTTGTGACGAGATGCACCACGAGGATCCAAATACTTTCTTGCTCATACATAATACTGCATCCTTGTCTGCCGTCTCAGCATGCCGGAGGACTTGCATTGGTTGCACAATTCAAATTAACGGCTAATCAGCGTGCAGCTCCCCGCTCCTGGCCACCTAATTACCAAAAGATGTACCTCCAGCCGCCTATTTAAGCGCCTGCCCGGCCTTGAACGAGCAGAGATCCAGCAAACAGTCCTAAAGGCTCAATACTCAGGATCAACTGTGAGATAACGTAGTGTCCACATTGATCGGTAGATGAACCTTTAGAAATAGTAAGCCTGAAGACCTCAGTAGGAGGTTACGCACCGCTTGTATTTACGAAGTATCTTTATACCTGTATAATTATTAGTTTGGTTTTATTATTTTTGTTATACTTTCTACTCAAATAAAAGCTCTCTGTTGAACTCGCGAAGTGTTTTAAATATAATTTTCGTTATAAAGTAAGTTAAGATGGTGAGCCAAAAATAAAAACATAAAAAATTAAATAAAATTAGCGTTAAGCTCAGAATTTTATTTTTTTACCTGATAAATTAGTAACTTTCCGGGGGATTCAGTCAGAAACATCAAAGGTTTTTGTAACACGAATTAATTGGAATAAACCCCTCGGGAAAATCACTAGGACAAAAATTCGATCATAGATTCGACCAATACGCCGCACGCCAATGGGCCGCACACTGAACATGTTTGTTCACGCCTTTTTCACTTGCGTCGTTGAATCCGACATTATTTTAATAGTTTGCTTTAACTTTAAGCCGGGTGTGGGGTTCCTTTAGCCTCTCCAACCGTACTCTCCCTTTGCACCACATTGAAAGGGATAGATTCACTCCTGGCAGACTGACACCAGATTCCATACCTTAGTTCTTCCCAGAAGTTCCTCTCCTTAATCTCCAGTAGTTCCTAGAACTGAATTAACATTTTCTAATAAACAATACACAATACGTAATTCTAATTCGATTTGTAAAGCCATTCAACCTTTTAAAAATACCAAAGCAATTTCGCTTGATAGCGACGTAACATGTAGTTTTGATCAGAAAACAATAAATTCAGGATTAAAACAAGATTAATAAGCCCGCTTCTTATTTATAGTTTTATCAGAAGATAAAAGTCTTTCGTAAACCAACAAAAATGAAGATCGTCGTGGACTTCGCAGCAATTGGTAAGAATCTTTTGGTTTGCTTTATTCGTGGAAATCTATTTCAGAGATAAAATTTTTTGGAAGATTTTCTTTAGAGGGAAAAAGCTACCACGTTATCAATTAATATCCATATCCGTACTAATATTATAAATGAGAAACTGCTAGAGTTTGTTTGTGACGCTTTCACGCATAAAACGATTTCAAAAATTCTTTCACCAATAGAAAGCTAAATTATATGAGAGGACGATAGGCTGTACACAATGGTAAGCTCTGGCGTTATGAAATTATAAATATTAGTATATTATATTTATTATACGTTTTCTGTCGCTAACAAAAGCGAGTTATTGCAAACGTCAGAAAATAAATCATTGCCATGGAAACGATGTTGATATTTTAGCAGCCGACAGTAGGTACTCAGCCCTTTACCGGTTCTGCTGCTGCTCCAGAAAATTCAAATATCAGAATATGTTTTGTTTTTTTTGGGACAAGCTTATGTTTTGGAATAAATGTCAGATGAGAGTTCCTACATTAAAAATATGATTCGTAACGATTATAAAGACTGTATAATAAATAGTGTTATTTTTTTTATATTTACAAGCTTCCACATATTTAAATAAAAAATAAATCTCCGAAATGTTTGTATGCGCCTAAATTCCGAACGACTACACAAAATGGGATAATTTTTTTTTCTTTGAGCTCTAGCGTATGAAATTTAGAAATTTATGAAATTTAGGTGCTACGCGAGCTGTTTGAAAACTGAATGTACCGGGAATGAATGTATGGAATGCGGAAGGGGTTGGGGGAGGGGGGGAGGGGGGAGGGGATAATTGATGTGCAAGCGCTACAGTAATTTCCCCTAATACCATGCGAGCGAAGCCACGGGGAAAAGTTAGTACATTATAAAATAAAATGTATAACGTAAATTATATTTAAAACACTTTGTAAGTTCAACAGAGAGCTTTTATTTATGAAAAAGTATAACAAAAATAATAAGTATACGGGTATAAGAATACTTCGATAGTACACGCAGCGCGTAACCTCCTACTGAGGTCTTTAGGATTGCTTGCTGGATCTCTAAGGGTTCCTCTACCGATCAATGTGGACACAACGATATCTCACAGTTGATCCTGTGTATTGAGCCTTTAGGACTGCTTGCTGGATCTCTAAGGGTTCCTCTACCGATCAATGTGGACACCACGATATCTCACAGTTAATCCTGGGTATTGAGTCTTTAGGACTGCTTGCTGGATCTCTAAGGGTTCCTCTACCGATCAATGTGGACACCACGATATCTCACAGTTAATCCTGGGTATTGAGTCTTTAGGATTGCTTGCTGGATCTCTAAGGGTTCCTCTACCGATCAATGTGGATACTATTATATCTCACATAGTTGATCCTGGGTATTGAGCCTTTAAGACTGCTTGCTGGATCTCTGGCTTCTCAAGGCCGGGTAGGCACTTAAATAGGCGGCTGGAGGTACATCTTGTGGTAAGTAGGTGGCTGGGAGCGGGGAGCTGCACGCTGATTAGCTGTTAATTTGAATTGTGCAACCAATGCAAGTCCTTCGGCACGCTGAGATGGTAGACAAGGATGCCGTATTATGTCTGAGCAAGAAAGTATTCGGATTCTCGCGGGGTATCTCGTTACAAGTGTACAATGTGCGTGCCGCTAAAAATAAGAAACGAGGTACGATCAAAAGAGATATCATTTTAAGGGGTTGTCCATTAATCACGTGATGTTTTTTTAGCAACTCTTTAACCCCCTCTCCCGCTGGTGATATGTGGAGAGGTTTTAGACTACCCCCCTCCCCCATACCCAAAATCACGAGTATTTTTTTTGTAAAAAATATATTAAAATTTTCAGAATATTATCTTTAAATACAGGTATAATCTGATTAAATTTCACGGGGAGATCGTTGACTAGCAACGCTGAGTCAAGGCCACGCGCCGCTGTTTGGTTTAGAAATCGTGCGTTCAACGAAAAATAAATACACGTGATATCTCATTATATCCCCCCCCCCCCTCTCCTTGTGATATATCGTGATTTTTTTCGAACCCCTCCCCCCCCTTTTGAGCCTCACGTGATTAATGGACGATCCCTAATGTGGTATCTCTCTATGCCCCATCCATGAAGAAGGTTCCTGTTTTTATCTGAGGGATGTGCTTTTGAGGATATAAGGACTGGAAATTTCGCCCTCTAGAAATTTCTAGAACAGTTCAGAACATTCGGGAGCATTCGAGAGCATTCCATAACATTCTTAAACATCCTGGAACATTTTGGAATGTTGTGAAATGTTTGTGAATATACTGAAATATTCGTGAACATCCCGGAACTTCCCAGATCATTGTGGAACATTTCAGAAAAGTGTCGAATGTTGTGGAATTTTCTTGAACATTGTGGACCATTCGAAGCATTTTTGTACGGTTACTTTCGTATGAGCTACCCATTGGTAGGGGTTGTATGTAAAGCAAGATCCGTCGTAGGTTCGAACGTCAGTTCAATCTCATATCATCTAATCCCAATATCCTAATCGAATATAACTCAGTAGTTTGGTCTCCATCTTACAAAATTCACAATTATAACATTGAGCGAATTCAAAAAAAAAAATTCTGCGTTTTATCAATTTTAAATTAAATTCCCAGTAAAAGACTTAAAATACGATTACTTATTAAATACTCTAAAAATACATACATTAGAAGACAGATATAAAATAAACGACTTAACATTTTTATTCAAAATACTTAACTCTAAATTCGACTGTTGTGAACTCTTGCGACTCATTAACTTACGAATACCCACAGTAACAACACGACAAAATATAATATTCTACAGCGTAACTAAATTGCCCACTCTCCGATACAACGACTTCACGCAAACGAAATACTTGGGTGATGTTGACATTTTCAATATCAACTTGGCGAGTTTTGTGGATCATATAAAACATTTATTTTAACACTATTACTAAACACATCTTTTAAACCTATAAAATATGAATATTTTTTCTTAAATATACATATTCTGTATCAATTTCTAATTATTGTAATTCCTACGTAAAAGCCGTTAATTCATAATAAATAAATAAATAAATATGGATAGTGATATGGATGGCGATAAATATTGAACGTGTAGTCTACGTCAACGCCTACGTATTAAGTGTTTTGATGGAAACTTATCTGGAGTTGGCCGTGTTGACCGTACTAATGCAATATATATATATATATATATTTTTTTTTTTAAATTTAATATAGATATATAAGTATACAGAGGTGTTATATAAATTACATATTGGTACAGAAAGTTAAACAGTTATTTAAAATTGCAATCTCACCAAAGAAGAAGCTAGTTCTTGTGCTTGATGAGCGAGTTACACTAATTATAACAGAAATAGAATAACATTATGCAAACAATAATGGGAACAATTGAAACTTCTGGATCATCTATATGTGAAGGTATACAAATATGGGATATGGTAACATACTAAAATATTGTGCACTTGTGATGGTCCCACCCCGCTGCAAAGGGTTTTTTCACCCTTTCCTTTTCTCTCTTCGTCGTTGAGATCTCCGATCGGAAAGTTCAGCTACGCCGTTTTCCTGATCTCATTTTCCCAACCCCTGTGATGCGAAACACAGTAAAACAAGGTTGTTCTGGGAAATCTTACAATAAACCCTTTACTTCACGTTGTGATTGATTTTTGCTTCGAAGCCTCCAGATTATTTGGAGTAGGAATTTAATGTATTTACTCTTTTTCGTGGTAACTTTCGACTCTTTAAAAGGCGTGGAAGAATTTTTTCTGTTGTTTTCTCAAACGCATGAAGGATACGCCCTGTCTAACTGCCCTACACTACCGATGCCTATGGCCCTAACTGTATACTCCCTGTAGAGTCCCCGTTCCCCGCTATAGTGATCCCTTTGGCACCTACTCTATTAAGGCTGGTTAAGCCATCCTCTTGTCCAATTTTGCGCTAGTAAAATTTAACTGTACGTCTAAAGGTCAGTTAGTAAATCACGAAGAAGGAACCTAGCTCACGTAATGGTCGATCCTGTGGACAATCAAATGGCAATACAAGTTCATTATTTACTTTAATTTAAATGTACGTACCTAGAAGTGCCTCTCTATGGCCGAATAGGCTGCTCCCGCGTCTCCCAATCTGAAATACCTATCCTATGCATAACCGTTAGAAATATTGTTATTGTTAGTAGCACCAATTTACGGCAGAACTAAGGGGTTTTAAGGAAGTGATAAAAGGAAAGGAAGGAGAATTTCTTTGCAAACTAGTATTGGCTCCTCCACTAACCAAGTTGACCGAGTGGGCAGTTCTCCGGACACAACTATCCCGCCAATGCATGTCTGAGCTATACCCCGGTATCTGGCGGATCTCTTGGACGATCACCCTGACATACCCGGACTCACTCATGCCAGAGGAAGAACAGCAGGCTTTCAAACCTTTCCCAGTCAACTCCAATACTCATTACGCCTCCAGATTCTACGTTACTGGCTCTAAAAGGGGTATTTCCATTTCGTCCCTTGTCATGACTCTATCCGCGGGCAAGTGGCGCGAAGCTGTGAGGCAGACCATTAAAGCCGACCGTCTTCGTCTTTCCACCTCCAATAGTTGACATAAGGCGCACTTTGTGGGCCTTACGTTTACTTTTGGGTTGACACAGATGAGAGAATGCAACAACGTTACAGAATTTTCCCGCAAGATGCCTTGTTAGCGGTCTCCTCCACTCAACCCTGCAGGCTTCCCGTGATGTCTAAGGTCAAACGCCTCCGTCAGCGAATCGTGTCCATGACATACAATTCGGCATCCCTGGTACATAACCTTTCGCGCCCGTTCGCTCGACACGATCCCGCGAAAGGGAATGACCTCCGACATAGCGCGTGACCCGCCCAGTCTGTGGCTGGTACCTCCCCTCCTCGTAACATGGTAATGAGGGAAAACCCTTACCTTTCCGACATACATATCTCACTTATGTATAGTCTCAGTACCATCGTATACATTCCACAAACGTGAAAATTTAATTCACGCAATACAACAGGTAGAAATTTCGCAGATAAACAGGTTGATATAATGTTATACATGCATAGAATCGTGAATCTGGTTCTCACGCCCTCCTCCTGCCGAAGTCTGCGCCAAACTGTCAGCCAACGCCTGCAATTGGGTAAGTTGTACTGCCAAAATTTCATCAATTCGATTGGGTGTACTATCGTAGTCTTATTGCCTCTGCGTTCCTAGGTACTTGTAAGAACCATTTTTTGCTGCTGTTCCGTTCCTAGCATCCAGCTGTTAGGCGACGGTTCGGGTGGCTGGACCCGAGTGATAACGGTGAAGAGAAAAAAAAACCCCTGACCGACACGCACACTTATAGTAAACAATAGTTCACTTGACTGCTTCGTTCTTGCGGTCAGCATGTCCTGTAATTTAAATTATGGAGTTGTAATTCGACTTACCGAGAGTGATTGATAACTGTACCCTTTATCCTAGCGGGAATACACGCTCGTTGTGATTTTGGACCTGCACCTGTTATAACCTGTGGGAAAACAAAGAAACCCTTTCCACCTCCCTACGACCATTCCCCCCCCCCCCCTGTTATGTAATGTCCTGAAATCTATACTCTGTTCGATCATCTGTAGTTATCATTTTTTGTTATAGCTTCCGTCAAGCGGTATATTTATTATTAAAGCCCAAATTAATCCACGTAAAGTTTATACGATTTTTCCTGTAAAGTGAACTCCGTTATGGTTTGATTACTCCTTTCACCTCCCTAATAATGAGTCATCTCTTTATTTATTTTATTTATTTATAGTTGATTAATTTGATTATTACACGTAGAAAAGAAGAACACGTGATTTTATCCACTATCGTTTAACAATTTATCACCGCGATTATTGCAAACACAACTTATCACTGAATTTACGTTTTTTTTTGCAGCTATTTGTCTATTATTAAGTTAGTTTTACCTCTTCATATTTCCGCAAATCGGATAAAGTATAATATTAATTTATTTACTAAGCGATTATAACACTGAATTTAATCCGATAAACTAACTTTATTTTTAATTACGGTAACTTCAACTATGTGCTTTTTCATTATTACGTGGCGATGCCATAATTCACGAACTTGTATTATTTTTATAATTCACCAACTTCTGATTGATGGATCGAACTTCCTTCTAACAAAACTTACAACTATCTCTTTTCACTTAGGTTAATTCACTCTTTTTGCTAGAGGTTTAGAACCAAAAAACCTCCGGACTTAACCGTATTCTTCCGCCGAATTCCACTGACTGATCTTCACTCACTGACCTGTTATCAAAAAAAAACTGCTTATTTAAAACGAAAATCTCCCATCAATCAAAATAAGTTCATGCAATTTTGAGTCGTATTTACCCGCTCGCCACCCACTACTCTCGCTTCCCGTCCGTTCCTCCCTTTTGCGTTTGTCCCCGTCACAACCCTTGAAATCGCAGTCCCAACCATCTCGGTCTAGCAAAATAAAACAGGGGTGGACCACGCGCTCGACTCAAACTTGTCATAGGACATTTTCTCCCACTCAAAATAAATGTATTACATCGCACTACCCCTGCATACATTTTGGAATAATCTATTATTATTATCATTATTTTATAACCTAACGCGAAGGAATTTTATTCTACGCATTATTCTACGAACAATATGTATTCTCCCTTGTTTTTCCGTATTTGTGAGTGTTTAGGCCTTATACTCTGACAAACTCTCTCTTTAAACAAATAGCAACGCCCGTAAGGCTTTTCCCAGTATTAAACTCACATTTTTATTGATTTCGATTTTCATTTATGGCCATTTATCACCACCATGGCCTAATCTGTCCCTGTTATTTGCATCTCTACTAAGTAACCTCCCACATCTCATCGTCTCGTTCTCCCGAAAAAGCTAATAACTGTCAAAATGTTTTATTGATCTCTTCAAAAATCACACTCGAATTTGTAAATAAATTTAGAATTAGACAGGCCGTTAAATTTTATGCATTTGGCTAATTACTTTTTCCACTATTTTGTACGTAACCTAGAGTGGTGATTTCGGCTTAATGACCTCTTCTAAGAGCCAAAATCGTGTTACCTGTCAATCTCTTAGAACGTCACTTATGTACAAGAGATTGTAAACCTTCCCCATGTCGCTCCTAATAACTGAAACGCAAAAGTTCATAATTAACCCAAAATCTACTTCCTGAACGATCTTTTTCAAAATCTCAATAGAGTCTCGGTCCCGAATTTCAACAGTTATCAATTTCTTATTTTTGGTCATCATGAAGTGAGTTATGATCAAATTCATAAGGGTCTGCATTCCATACCATGGACTTCGTGAGAACCAGAACCAGATAAACGCCTTTAGCTCCGCCTCTCTCTCGCTATTCGTTGTGTTCAAAATAATTGTTAATTTATCATTTCCAATTTGTCCAACGTTTTACATCTCCGATAGTCTAGCACCTCCCACGCGATAATTAACCCGTATTTTATTACAGACTCCTTCAATTTCGTTTTCAAACACACCCAACAGAGGTCAGTAATATGATCGAATTTAAATATTTTAAAAAAAATTTCCTCGTCTACTTGTTCAAACAACACTGAACCATCACACACTTTAGAGAAATCCGAAAAATCTAAATAAAATAGAGATGAATATAGATTGATAATAAATAGAAAGAAAGAGAAAAACAGGTAATTATTTAATTAATTATTCCTGATGAAGCGTAGCTTCAGTTTGAGTTTCAGTTTATTGATGTCTTTGATTTTTTTTATTTCAATCGGAAGGTTGTTGAAATACTTTATTCCTAAACAGATATAATTGTTTTGCATTAGTTTGGTATTAAATTTTGGTATTTTAATGTTGTCTTGATATCTTTTTGATTGGTGGGTTTCAAATTTTTTGATGATATTATCTTTGTAAATTTGGATAATTGCATTTTTCTTGAAGATATTCTCTACTCGAGACACCGTGAAATCTGCGAAAAGCGTTTCTGTTGGATATGTGGAGGGTTTCTTTAGGATTACTTTAATGATTAGCTTCTGTATCACTTTGATCGGGGTAAAAATATTGTTGTATGACCCCCCCATCCAATGATTCCATATTGAATTAATGACTGGATTAGTGCATACTCTTTTTAGATTGTTGGGTTTTAAAATATTTCTTTATCTTATGAATATATATATACACTTTCTGATACGCTTAACCAATTCACAGATATGGCTCTTCCACTTCATATGTTGTTCTATTATCACTCCGAGATATTTATTTTCTGATATTGGTTTCAATGTTGAATAGCCTTGGATACATGTGATTTTATTACATTTGTTAATATGGATAATTATTTTAGTGTTGGGGAGTGTTTTTAGTTTATTAATTGAGAAGTGTATGTAGTATGTTTTGTTAGTGTTCAATGAGAGAAGATTTGTATCAAACCAATGTTTTAAGGTGTTCATGCTATTATTTGCTTGTTCGTTTACTATATTCCAGTCGATCCCATTCACTATGATATTATGTCTGCGTTAAGTGGTAGTTTGAAAATATCATTGACATAAATTATAAATAGTAGGGGGCCTAGCACAGTGCCTTGAGGTATCCCGAAATTACTTGTTAGTGGTAGACCTAGGGAGTTGTTTATCTTGACTACTTGGTATCGTTCAAATAAGTAGCTTTTTATCCATTTTAGAGCTTTATCGTTTATCCCAACACAGTTATTTTTTTAATAAGTTTATCATGAGAAATACTCTCGAAAGCTTTTTTAAGATCTATGAAGATTCCGAGGCATTTCAAAGATTTGTCCAATGAATTCTGAATAATGTTCGATAATTTGGCAATCACATCTTGGGTACTTCTACTTTTCATAAATCCATATTGGTTGTCGTGAATTATGTTATTTTTGTTAATAAATTCAGTCAATCTTTTTTTGATAATTTTTTTCAAAGATTTTGGCAATGTTTGAAATCAGCGAAATTGGACGATAATTTGTCACTTCTTCTGGGCTGCCAGATTTATGAATTGGAGTGATGATGGTTTGTTTATATATCGTTGGGAATATTCCGCTTTGAAGACTAATTAATGTTGATTAAATGTGTCAAAGGTTTTGAGATGTTTTTTTATAGTTTTCAGTGTTTCGACATTAACTCCATCGAAACCTGGTGCTGATCTTCCCTTCATGCTTGAAATGATTTGTTATAGAAATTTACTGTTTTTTTTCTTTCGTTTTGGGTAATGAACATGAAACCTTTGTACAGTTGGCGTGCTGGTGACTCTGAGGTACCTGGTGACCCCGGGTGCGGCTGCACAAAACTTGCATCCATGTCCAGGGCCCTGCCCAGACATGTTTGTTCCAGTTTGCGCCTTCATAGGGGGCGAGACCTGGAAAAGCTTCCCCAACAAGTGTGTAGCCGATGTTGACGCGTGTGAGCTCGGTAAAAAAAGTAAGTCAGGGAAGGGGTATTTCTTTTACAAATTTCTTGAGTTTAACACTTCCGTACTTGACCGGGGTAACGCACTTACACTAACGAGAGTTTTACGCTGTATCTAAGTTGTTTTTTAAACCACATACTCAATAATTTGGGTTATCCTAAAAAAACTATTTGGTTATCAATCTGCGTTTAAAAAAATAATATCGCATTACTACTTTTCTTAATATTAAATAATTTCTATCAAATTCCGGCGAAGAATCTGTCCCGCCCGCTCCCTTCCCCTCTGTTCGGGCGTTACCCCGATCCCATCTGCTGGAAGTATCGGGACAATTCTAAGCGATAGCAAATAATTTCTAAGTTGTTGATGGATCTCGTTTGCTCTTTTTACAATGCTATAATGTTTGCTTTCTGATCAAAGATCGTTCGGTCTGGGTCGTTTCAGGTGAACGCCAATCCAGATTCAGAATTAAGGCGTTTTGTTGGCTATCGGCCCGCTTTCTCTGTTTTCTATGGAAAAATACACGATATGGTCTAAATTCATTAGAATATTAAATATGACTTTATTTATCAAACGATTTTAAAAATGACTACTGAAATACGATGAATATACTTCCCTCTAACTATTACCAAAATAAATTACAAAAAATTATGTCATTAACACTCTTTAATAATCAAAACAAATTGGGGTCCCCGAGTGACCCCCCTTCAGATCATTTAAAGCGTGATTTATGGTAATTTTATTTAAATAGGGTGTAGCGGGACCCCCCCCTTGCGACTAATTCAGAGGTCGCAAACTGTAAATTGCGAACAACATGTGGATGTTTGGATATTTGAGTACGGTTCTTCGATAAATAACGTGTTAATACATTTTATTTAAGTCAAACTTCGTTTCAATAATATTTCGAAAATCAGAAAACATTTTTCTATTGAAAGCAGAGACATATGAATATTACTAGACCTGCCATAAGTGATAAAAGCGTATTATTTCCCCCCCCTCATACCGGTTCCATATGGTGCCGGTTGGGCTTGCGAATGGCCTCGACCGAATCTAAAAAATGTGACGTCATCATTCTTGTGTGAACCAGCGTCGAGCTCTCATCGGAACGTTTTACAAAATAACACGGCAAAAATGGTGGCTTGTTCTATAAAAACGTGTAAAAATGGAAGTTAACAAGAAAATAAACCCAATGGTCGTACTACTTTCCATAGGTAAGCAGTATTTTCCATTATTTTAAGTTTATTCAGATCATATAATATGATCAGTTTTAGTAAACAACCTATCACCATAACGAATGTAGGCGTTTCTCAGGTGTGCTCGTCGCTGTTTACTGGGGTATGTAAATTATGAAACATTTGTAAAAGTGTCTTAACTAAATACGGCAACAAAATATTCTACTCTGAAAACAGGTGAACTTTACTTTGCCGTATTTGGACTTCGCAAATTTGTTCAAAACGTGGCGAGCAATTCGCGCTCCCATGTAAAAAGATATATTAATTCAAAAGCAGATTTTACTTTTAAGAACAAAATGGTGATATTACAATGCGAGATGCCTGTATACTGTCAGATTGGTTTATTGACGAATCACATAACATCACAGTCATCTTCCCCCCTTCGCGTCCCGCTTTGGTTAGTTTGTACCCCTCTCCTGTTTGTTCCCATCTTGTAATATTCATATGTTTATGATTGAAAGTAAGAATTACAGTTGTTAGGTACTAAATAAATCAAAACCCTCCTTTGATAACGGCAGGTGGTGTTCTCGTCCGCCAGATCAAACAACGTCAAAACTTTCTGAAAATGTATTCAGAAAGTTGTGACGTTGTTTGAAGTCCATTCTCCACCGGGATATTTGGAACCGCTTAAAAAAGTTCCGATGGACACAATCTGACCTATTGATTTTCTGTATTTCTTTCCCATTTACAAATTTTATAAAAATTATTAATTTTCTTTAAACAATGATTAATTAAATATTTCTTTTTATTCCAGAACACAGGGCGTTTTACCCAGGACCGTGTTTACATTAACATTGAAACAGGTTTCAGGAAAAAAATTCCGTAACATACGGATAATGAAGAAATTTAATTTAAACTCAAATTAATTCAAATCTGCAGTAAAAATAAAAACCCAATTGAGTAAAAGAGAAATTAAGAAATGATCTTAATAAAATACTTTGAAAGCATGTGCAATCATTTTGTTTTACCAAATAAATCATAATTTTTTTTTTTAATGCATTTTTATTCCCCGTGCAATAAAAAATGCCATCTCTATTTCTCACTGTGATCGAAAAAAAATATGTCTCGTTTTTTTTCAGCTTTTTGGGAAAACTATCTTATTCTTTTTATTTCTTTAACCTTCAGTCTGCCTTCAAATATATTGTTGATGTCACCTCCACGTGTTCTAAGTCACCAAACGTAACGAACCACTTGGGGTGACCTGGCAGAAGCGTTTGTGAAGTAGGGATCAATCATGACACTTTCTTGATTGATTACGTTTTGCCACCTAAACCCTGGACTGCTAGGCGCTTTCCTGAACTGACTGCCACCCCAAATTTTTCACAACATTGTGATGTTATATAATTTTTTTGTGAGCCTGGAACGTTTGCGCGGCCCTTTTCAGCCCGTTTCATACAAATGTTAAATTTGGATTTGAGATCAAAATACCTAACCGAACTGAAAAATTATTTTGTTATCAAAAGTTATATCAAATATCTAGTACGGATGTGAGCTACTTTGTTTATTTTTTACGTTAAATTATAAGATATAGGCCATTAAAGATTTTAGTGTTTCAGGATTTTAGAGACAACTTGGGCAACTGTTTGTGAGTAAACGAAAAAGAATAAAAAATAATTTTACTATTTTTATATTACAAATATAATGAAATATAAAATAAAAAATAAAAATCAAGAAAAATATCATTTTGATAGGTTTAAATTTAAAATACCAATTACCTTTTTTGTTATTTATTTTTGGGGTGTTATGCCGTGTTGCGCTACCTCCTTCTTTAGCCAACGTTTCGGACAGCGTTACAGTGTCCATCATCAGGGCAGATGATGATGGATGAGTGATGATGATGGACACTGTAACGCTGTCCGAAACGTTGGCTAAAGAAGGAGGTAGCGCAATACGGCATAACACCCCAAAAATAAATAACAAAAATACTTTTGGCCGTGAAAACCAAAAATCATACCTAGCAATTACCTATTTACGGTGTAACAAAAATTTGTCGTTTATACATTAAAAATACTACCCAAAAAATGCATTTTTAACAATGCTTTATTTTTTATTTTATTTTTATTATATTTTTTAAATAAATATAGTAAAATAATATTTTTAATGTTTTTCATTTACTCACAAATAATTGCTCAAGTTGCCTCTAATATCATGAAATACTAAAATTTTAATGGCCTGTATCTTATAATTTAAAGCAAAAATAAATAAAGTAGCTCACATCCGTACGAGATATTTGATATACCTTTTGATTACAAAAATAATTTTTCAGTTTGGTTGGGTATTTTGATCTTAAATCCAAATTTAAGATTTGTATGAAAATGGCCGAAATGGTCCGCGCATACCTTCCTCTTAAAAACAGCCAACATTATCCTCTTCGCCGTTTTGATCACCAGCGTGAACCTTGGCGGTAGCAAGAACTTCAATAGTTACCCCTTGTTGCGTGGTGCTGATATGTACCGATGGTTCTGAGTTGAGTAACTGAATTAAATATCCCAATCGACTAAATTAATGACCCAATCATGTCTGATTACGTCTAAAAGGGATCGAAATGAAAATCTAGTCTCCTTCAACGGAAGCAATCTTCCGAACAGACCTTCCATTGATATGCTTGGTGTAACTATAAGTGACCAGCTCAGGTATGGGGGCTCCATCGAAGCCAGAGTAAAGTTAGCTTCTCAAAAACTGGGCGTACTGTACAGGGCCCGCAGATACTTTAATAGTACACAACTGCTTACCCTGTACAAATCGCAAGTGCGCCCCACGGTTGAATTTGGCAGCCACCTCTGGTCTGGAGCTCCAAAATACTTGAAAAATACCCTCGAGTCTGTGCAGAAACGGGCGGTCCGTTTGATAGATTCTTCCATCTAGACGAACGGATTGCAATCTTTAGAGCACAGGCGTCGGGTGGGAATGCTATCCATGTTCTACCGGTATTTCAATGGAAGATGCTCTGTAGAAGTAACTCAAAATGAAGAAACGTATGGTGCTTGCCTTGGCATTTATGATAAGTGCCTTTTGATTTACATCTTGTAGATGTACTAAGGTCAGTCAAAAAGTAATGCCTCCTATTTTATTTTAATTAAATAAAGTTAGTTATATGAAAAAAATGAATTTGGCGCTTTTCCTCAAACCTTCATCTACGATCCACTACAATAGTAACTTTCTGCATTAACAAGTTGCAGCACTACAGTTTGTTTTGCAAAATGACCGATATCAATGTTTGTATTACTCAGCGTTCTGACTGAATTCTTGAATGCAGAAGGTGAAACGCCTATTCGCATTCATGAAAGACTGAAAAATGTGTACGGTGATGCAACTGAACAAAAATTGTGAATGGTGACGAAACATGGGTTTCATGGAACGTGAATGAAAGAGGCAGTCAAAGGAATGGCATCACACAAACTCACCGAGGACGAAAAAATTCAAAGCTCTGCGATCGGCAGAGAAAGTTATGGCAACAATGTTCTGGGATGCAGAGAGTTTGATTATGGTTGATTTTTGGAGCAGGGATGCACGATAAATTTTGTCGTATACGTCGTAACCCTTAAAAAGCTTATAGCACGTCTATCGTCAACAAAAGTTATGGCGGATTGCCTTAGGAAGCAATGTAAGAATGTTTTTTACCACTATGGGATACATGCCCTTGTAAAAAGATGAACCAAAACTTTTGAAATGAACAGAGATCATATTAAAAAATGACAAATTAATCTTCAATAGTGTGGTTTTCGACCTATGTAATTACATTTTGTATTTCTTGCCAATTAAAGGAGAAAAAATATAGGAGGCATTACTTTTTGACTTTTTTTTTTTTACAATTAATACTGCACGAGAGTCCCGACTGCTCCCGTCTGGAGCCAGTGAGACTATGGCATTCCCAATCGGGGTATGTTGTGAGGCTGAAGGTAGTGAGGAGGGGAAGGAGATAGGGAAGAGAAAGGTCGGGAAGTACCTGGCTATTCAGATCTGATCACTAAACACGGCTAAAGCCATTTTCAAGCAACGTTTCAATTCTGAATGGTGGTCTTCACCAGGGCGATACTGGTAGTATCTTTCACTCTGGAACGTGCCGCAAAAATACTATACATTATTTTAAATGAACAAATTGTGAAAAAACACAAATATCAAATAAATTTTATTTGGGCACGCCGGGTTCGAACCCGCGGCCTTTTGGATTGTGAGTCCAGAGTCTTACCCCGGGACCACGGAGGCCGTCAAGACCTGACCTGACTGACCTGACTGACCTGACTGACCTGACTGACCTGACTGACCTGACTGACCTGACTGACCTGACTGACCTGACTGACCTGACTGACCTGACTGACCTGACTGACCTGACTGACCTGACTGACCTGACTGACCTGACTGACCTGACTGACCTGACTGACCTGACTGACCTGACTGACCTGACTGACCTGACTGACCTGACTGACCTGACTGACCTGACTGACCTGACTGACCTGACTGACCTGACTGACCTGACTGACCTGACTGACCTGACTGACCTGACTGACCTGACTGACCTGACTGACCTGACTGACCTGACTGACCCTATGTTGAGTGTTGCGGACTGAAGCAACTAAAACACAAAGAGTTTTCCTTTACGAAAGAAAACCTTTCCTTTGGTGATAATTTAAAAAAAGGTGTACAAATCTACGGTTGCGTATGGCTCTCATTTTGACAATAAAGGCATCTAGAATGCATGCTTATGTAAGTATTGTGCTATGTGTTCTTCCAAAACTGGTTGTACTTATGTTGGCATTATCAGGTCCACGAGTTGTTGTAGTTCGTTGCCTGAAACGAACCTTTTGACCTGATCTTGCACAAACTATACCAATTGTTTGCAGGTGGGAATTTCAATTTCTCGAAATGAGAACTCAATGCTTGTACTGTTTGAGATTTATAATAGCCACCGGTTTCTGTGTATATATGAAATGGTAATTAGACACCTTCAGCAGCATCCGTGATGCCTAGAATGACGCTTGTACCAGGCTTGTACCACGTAAGTAGAGAAAGGGGAAGATTCTTTTAAATTCAATGAATTGGTGGGCGAGTATAAGCCTCCGTTCATGGAGAAACTGAAAAGAAACCAGTTCTCAACGCAATTGCAATCAATCGTGTTGAAAATACATTAATTAAATTATTAGCTCATAAAAGTTTATACGAACAAAGGCATAATGTTCCGTACTTTTACCAGAATCTCAAAATTCTCTCAGTAAGAGCAATTCTGTGGTATAAAATTATATTTCAGCATATGAATAGCCCTATATACATAAATAAACTGGAACACACTTACAATACTCGTTTTACGTTAAATGAAGGACTTATTGTACCTAGGCATTTAAACAAATATGGACAAAGAACGCTGGACTACATGATACCTAATTGCTTAAATGTGTCACCTGCCGAAATTAAAAAAATGTACAAATGGTAAAACAAATATTATTTTGAAGAATTGGCTCGCCAAAAGAAATACTTTGTATTAGACTAACGCAAAAATACTAACTGCATAATAAAGTAAAATAAGTTTATCATTGAAGAAGAAGATAACACTTATAATCTAAATGAAAATATGAAAGAGAACAAGACACCGAAAAATAGAAAAAGACAATGATCGCAACTGGGACTCGAACCCAGACCTCTCGTCTAACCGGGACGTACGCGTTAACCAATTTCGCTATTGCCACCTTCTGTCAAACCGTCATATTTGACAATCTCATATTTCAAATACTTTTAGAATCAACAATATTATCTTCGACTAGTTCTTTTTTCATATTATGGGCAACTACTCTTTTTATTGGAAACAATCATTCTAAGAATTGGTTTGTAACCTGAATAGCGTCTCGGATAAATGTATCCGAATTTATTCATATGGAACTATTGTAGTTGAAGATAAAGCCTTAAACAAAAACGTATAAACAAAATGAAATGCAATTCTCGTCGCCGTAGATGAGCCGCAATAAGATATACCTGTTTCCTCCAAAAGAAAAAAGTTGTACTTTGGAGCAAATAGACACACGTATATTGTGTGTCTCACCATTATTTAATGTGTATGAAAGAGCTGCAGCATTTTATTATTATGACAAGGAACGTATATTTATTGCCTTTTTTGCTGTCATGGTACTTCATTTGGCTAAAAATGCGCATGCATACGATATTACTAGACGAGAACAGACAGGTGAGGGGTACAAACCAACTACAGCGGGACGCAAATGGGGGGAAGATGACTGTGAGATATGCGATTCGTCAATAAATCGCATTACAATATCACCATTTAGTTCTTAACAGTAAAATAGGCTTTTGAATGAATAGACCTCTTTACATGGGAGCGCGAATTGCTCGCCAAGTTATAAACAAATTTGCTTAGTTCAAATACGGCAAAGTAAAGTTTTCAGAGTCGAATATTTTGTTGCCGTATGTAGTAAAGACACTTTTACAAATATTTCATAATTTACTTATCCCAGTAAACAGCGACGAGCACACTTGAGAAACGCCTACATATGTAAACGTTACTAAAAATGATCATATTATGTGATCTAAAAAAGCTTAAAATAAAGTAAAATAATGCTTACCTATGGAATGTATTATGACGATTGGGTTTATTCTCCTTTTCATTTCCATATTTACACGTTTTCATAGAACAAGCCACCATTTTTGCCGTGTTATTTCGTAAAATGTTCCGATGAAAGCTCGACGCTGGTTCACACAAGAATGATGACGTCACATTTTTTTAGATTCGCTCGAGGCCATTCGCGAGCCCAGCCGGTTTCAAATAAAACCGGTATAGGGAGGGGGAAATAATACGCTTTTATCACTTATGGCAGGTCTAGTAATATTCATATGTCTATGGCATGCACATGTTTTTGAATCTATGATATTACAATAATAAAAAATATAAATAAATAAAATTATAGGTACGAATGTTTTCGTTATTACTATATACATCTTAATCTATTTATATATGTATGTTTATTTATATATGTTTTTTTTATTTATTTATTTATGGATCAACGCCCTTTTTCATGGCTTCTACAAATTAATGGTAATAAATACAATATTTATTGTACATAACTGAACTGCTTCAGTAACAATATTTTATATTTGTTTAAAGATAAACTGAAGATGTCCACGGACTTGGTGTAATTGTTTCCTTCCATTAGTATTCTGGGTAAAGAGGAATACATATGGTAGTTAGTCCCAGAATTTCTGCAATGAAATAAATCCTGACTTCTTGTATTACGTTGTGGAATCCGGAAGCTTATCAATTCAAGCAATACCGGACTATCAACTAAATCATGTAGAATTTTATATAGAAATACCAAGTCAGTGAAAATTCTTCTGTCTGACATTTGAGCATATTCATATTATTTAACAGTGTTGTAGTTCAACATAATTGTTGGAATCCCCATTTTGAAATTTAGAAAACGTAAGAATTTTTTTTTTCTTTCAACAGCTTGTACATGTATGTTATAATGTGGATTCCAGACGGGAGAATTGTACTCAAGTTGACTTCTAACATACGCAAAATATAACAGTTTAATACACTTTACATTGTTAAAATTTCTAGTTAGCCTAGTCATAAATCCCATCATTTTTAAGCCCTTATTACAGATTTCTGTTATGTGGTTAACAAATGAAAGATTTGATTGGAAAGTGATGCCTAAGTCTTTAATTTATGTTAGTGTCTCAAGAGCATTTTCATCAATGTAGTAATTAAAGATCACTGGATTTTTTATACGAGAAAATCTAATTATTTGACATTTTGAGATATTTATATAAAGTCTATTTTCCTTACACCAAATTAACAATTTGTTGAGATCTTGAAGAATGTTGCAATGATAAATATTTTGAATAATTTTAAAAATTTTTAGGTCATCAGCAAAAAGTAAGATAGATACATTATGAAATATATTTTTAAGATCATTTACAAACAAGATAAATAAGATTGGGCAAGGTGTGAACCCTGTGGAACTCCACTTGTTGCATGATTTTTTTCTGACAGGGAGGATTTTATTCTAACAATTTGTTTTCTTCCAATAATAGCTTATTTAGAATAAAATTAAATAAAAAAACAGAAAATCTGAAAAAAACAGAATAACAAAAATATTACACATTTTTTTTTCAGATTAAAGAAAGAAACATAAAAATAAGGAAATCTGTATTCAATTAACTTTTTTATTTCGAAATATTAATTTGGATGAAATGCTATCAAAATAATGAATTAAATATTTTTTTTATTTTCAAATTTTAATTTTAGTTTCCAGTTTTGAATTTGGGTATAATTAATTTCTTTCGAGTCCATAGTTATACCAATCTCTTCCAGCAATCTGTTTCAGTTTGTTGGAGGGCACTTACCATCGTGCCATTTCGGGTATTCTGGAATAAAAATAAAAATAATGTTCTTCAATAGAAAGAATAAAACCAATTGTAAAAGAAGATGAAAATAGAAAAATACACATAAAATCAAATGTGAAAATTTTGATCGAGCTCGAATATATTGCGGCAAATAGAGTTATGTAATAGGCTTTAAAATCGACTGGCAAAAGAAGTATTGAAATGCCTAATTTCAAGCGCTAAATTTATTTATTTTTGTAAATAATTTTACAAGAAAGAAAAAAGTAAGGAAAAACTAAATACTTGTAATGTTATGATTTGTATTAAGAACAATTAAAAACTTTGAATCGTTTCAAATCGTTAAACTATTGTTCATATCCCTTGTTTGAAGCATAATGGAACTTAACTCTGTATTCTGGTCGCCATTCTACAAAATTCATGTTCATAATGTAATAAAAAATTCAAAGAAAATTTCTACGTTTCGTAAATTATAAACATAAAATCCCTTTAGATCATATAAATAACCCGTTCTTAAAGAATATTTTAAATATTACAACTCTAGAAAACAGACAAAAATAAACGATCCAACCTTTTTATTAAAATTATGAAACTCTAAATTCGATTGTTGTGAACTCCTGCAATTAATAAATCTTCATGTACCTACACGAACGACTAGACAAATATTAACAATATGCATACATCTCATTCCAACTATAGTTTGCATTCTCCAATACAGCGTTTAACTAAGCAAACGAACACGCTCTAGAGTGCAAGCTGACAAAATGTGGTACTTGAGAGGAGTGGCAGGGGTTACGAAATGGAATACATATAAGAAACTCGACGATCCGAGATGATCTAAACATTGAACTACTGCTATTCTTCATAGAAAAATCGCTGAGGTGGCTTGGGCATTGGGCATGTACTAAGAATGTCTGATGACCGAATTCCGAGGAAGATACTAAGAGGTTATTCCAGAGGGTAGCAGTCCAATGGGCCGCCCCAGACACAGCTGGGCGAGGCAACTCCAGAAACTGTGTGACGAGAGGATGGGACTGCCATGGACAGAGGCCGAACAGTCAGCACAAGACAGGGACGTATGGAGGAGCCTAGTCGATGCAATGGGTCCGCGATCCGAATATGATAAGGGGATGAAGATGCTAATGATGATGATCTATGTAGAGGAACTACAAAGAAAATTTACAGTAAGTACTTTAATTTTTTAAGTTATTTATTTTATGCATTCGTAAATTTCTAATAAAAAAGTGTGTTTTAATAGTTAACGTTTATATTGTCTATGAAGTAAAAAACAGTTTTATTTTACATTTGAGGGGTGCCAAACCATAACGTTTTAAGTGCCAGAAAATGAGATTTTCAGGAGACACAAAAAACATTTTTAATGGAAAAATAAAAATAAAAGTAATTTATAAAAAATGGATTATCAAATTATCATTTATTATTAATTATTTAAAACAAATTTTGTGCTACGCCAAAATATGGAAATAATTTTTTAAAAATTATGAAAAAAATTAAAAGAACAAAACGTTTTAAGTGCCATTATTTATGCAAGTCGTAACGTTGTAAGTGATGTATTACTTGCACATAACGCAACTCTTTCAATATCTTTATTTCATAACAATTTGCTTTCTCGGCTAAATACGGCAACATGCTATTAATGTCTTTCTTTTCTTCGGCAGAAAAAGGTACTAGTGTCTCGACCATGTCAACTTGGAGGTCCTCAAAATTGGAGTTGATATCCATGGAACAAATTCGCCGTAACTTTTCTTTGTTCGAATTACACCAAAATCTTCAGATGTTAGGCAAATCATCGTTGCCGAAGAAATCTGCAGCTTTTTGGTATTAATCATAGTTTTAGCCAAATTCATCTAATTAAAAAAGGTTTTATTATCCATTACCAAGAATGGTTTTTTTTTTGCCAGCATTTGCAATAAGTTTGTGGGTACTCAGGTGGTTAAATGAAGAACAACGAGGTTGCGTGATAAAAAAAACCTTTAATGAGTTCCCACAATAATTATAATTTGTAATCACACAAACACGGTCAGCGCAACAGTCTTACGATATTAAATAGTACTAACGAAGTTACACACTGGGTCAAGGTTGATTGCGGATAGAAGAGGCGACTGCTTTGGTGAGTTGAACGAACACTGGTACCTTCGCTGTTGTTGGGCGCGTTTTATATGGCCAGACGAGTGGAGTATTAGTAGTAGTAAATCGTCACTCGGCTAGTTGCTCGAAAGCACTGGAACGGTGCATTGCAAGCGTACAATGGTTCGTACCTTTTCTGGAATGCGTGAGAGGTAGGTAGGTCCGCGGCTCTGTTTCGATGAACTAGGTACCTACTGTTCAGTCGCGTACCGTCCATGCCAGACGGCTGACGGGAGCTCTAGTAATTTCGCTTGCATGTATTTGAACACAGGCGCCGCTTCTGGAAACATCGATACGTTTCGGGGGCAATCCAAAGCGTGACGTAGCAAAGGCTGGTTGCTACAAGTTCAATCTATTTTTATTTAAAACACATTTTCTCGATGTTGACGCACCGTCTTCTCCGACATTTTTAATAAACTAACATTTGCAGCTCAATTGGCACTTAAAACGTTATGGCATGCTGTTTCACAATATTTAGGCTTTAGTGGAAATAATGGCGTTAGTAAGCCTTCTACTTCAGAGTACAAGTAAACATTAGCACATACAACGTTTTACTGCAATAAAACGCATTTGAGTTCGTATGGCACTTAAAACGTTACGGTTTGGCACCCCTCATTTATGTTTCTTATAAAGTAAAGAATAGTTTTATTTTTTATATTTCTCAAACAAAACGACAAGCAAGGCTTCAATTTATATGATTTTTAGTCAAAATAATCTAAAATGATGATTTGGTGTTAAGCTGAAAGAATTTCGTAAAACCCCTTCTTCGACTCACCTTGAATACCACACTTCAAACAAGCGTCGTTGTTGGCGTAACACTTGTTAGGGAACGTTTGCCAGCCAGACCCGGAATAGCAATCTCCTGTGTAAGCGCATATTGGCATGTAAACAGGGGGGCATTTAGGATTTACGTAGCAGTTTGGTGCAGCAGCGCCCAGGGTCGCCAGAGTCAATAGGGTCTCCAGCACGCCAACTGTAAAGGTTTCATATTAAAATATTTTTGTAAAATAATACTCGATTCTGTATCTTTTATGGAATCGATTCCATACATAATCTCCTGAAAAATATGTGTGATTCAATTCAATTCATTTTTATTATTTTAAAAACATTACAAAATTTTACATTTTAATTCATTTTTAAAACACATTTGTAACAGTGGTAGATACAAACTATACAAGCATTAATAGAGCTTGCCTTTTAAAAGCAGCTTCACTAACGCTAAATATGTCAATATCCGAATAAATTCTGTTTAAGGCGGCGCTATTCGGCTGAAAAAGAAGATGGAGAGATGTGTAATTACGAATGTTGGTGTGATGAATCGTAATGCCTACCTACACCTACGCTATGGGAGGAAAGAACATTTTCACGTTCAAGAGGGCCTGCAAAGTTTTTTTCTAATATCGTGTAAATTATAGGTACATCCAGTAACGGCTAATAATCAAAACAAGAGACACGTGGACTTTTATCACGATGGGTGACCTTCATTTTCGTTCCCACAGGAATTAAAGTTGAACGAACTTTATTTTAAACAGAATCAAAGACAAAGAAATGAATGTTTATTGGCCCTGAGGAGTGTTTATATAAGTGACATTGGAAACAGAGTGTCTTGGAAACGGAGAGTCTCTTTGGGCGCCGTTAGTGTAATCAAAACAAAAAAAATTAAGGCGTAAGTACATGTTTGGTTTAACACATCAGACATAGAAGTTTACTTTAGAGAAAACCGATTATATTTGACAGTGCGGCCATTAAAATTGAATTACAACCAAGTACGAAAAAATTCTAATATAAACAGAATTCAATTAATGAAGATTTATTTCAAAATATTTTAAACATAAGAAGGCGTTTAACAAGTTTGAAGGGAAATAATCCGGCCCTTGTCGTTAGTGAGGGAAGAATTGGCGGCGAGGACGGTTGATCGTGAACAATTCGTTGTCTTTTTTTTATAACTTAAATCGAAGTGTAAAATCCAGTGAATTTATATTCGATGTTTCTGTACGAATTAAAGATAATTGAAGAGTGGTCTTTAAACATATAAAAATTTTTTGTCTTAAAATATAAATAGGATTTCGGAATAATAATAACATAATTAAAACTTTAGAAATCCGATTTACTACAATTTAATTTACATTTGTGAGAGAATAATAATCATGAGATAGTTACGCGGCATATAATTGAAAAATAATTTAATTTCACTATGAGTTTACAAAGGAAAATAATAATAATAAAATTTAGAATTTTATATCTAAAATAAAGTTTTGATTACGACTAAGAAGTCCGGCTGAAATAAATTATAGAGTATTAACGAAATATTAAACAATTAAAACTTTGGTTTTAAAACAAATAAAATAACGTCAGTGAAATAAATAAATAATAATAACGAATTGCTCGAAAGCGATAGTGATTTAATAAGATGGTCAAATTTTCATTACAAATTAAATACCGAGTTGATTATGAGTGATGATAATAAATCAATGCTAGGAGAAAATCAGAGGTTTTAACATAATCTAATAATACCCAAGTGAAAATTTAAATAGAATCGTTTTTTTTAATCCAATTCTAGCAGGGAGAAGGTTTTAGACATAGTCTAAAATATACATACATCTAAAGTAAAAGATTTTTTTTATAGTATCGATTATTTTTTTTTAATCAAAAAAAGATCTAATATTAAAGAATGCGATTAAAATTTTTAAACACCAAAAGAGAAATTTGCAGAATTTTGGTAAGTTTTTTTATCATTAAACTATTTACAGGTTCTTGGAGATAATGCAGAGCAAGCAGTCACACTTAATTATAAAATTTGCGAACGGAGCATGTCGGTGACTAACGGTTTTAAGTTTTAATAACAGCATGATACTTACTAATAGCTGAGCGTGGGAGTTATGAAATAAATACCTATCCAAGGAGTCAGGTCAATCCCATCGGACATAACATGACTTAGTTTGTTAACTTCGGCCTTCGAATTTGCAACGACGAGTATATACACAGAACTATTTAACTTTCATATTTGAACTTAAATAATTTGTTCCTTAATCGAAGTATCTAAGGATCTTTTAGAAGAATCATGCATTCTAGGGCAGTAGGACATCCAGCAAACACATGGGTTATTATAAAAAAACATTGACACTTTTACTTTACGTGTTTGGGGACAAGTTTATTAATTATAGTTTTGCGATAAACTTTCAGTCGATATGTGAAAATTAATGGGGGCAATTCTAAAGCAACAAGCAAGCATAAAATCTAGGGACAAATTTATAAATTGTGGTCGGAAAATATAAAATTTAAAAATTAAATTTATCAAAATTGAAATTAGAACTTTGTAAATAACGTTGTCTTTCTAGTTATCTAGGTGAATACCTACTACTTCATGAGGAGGGCTTCCTCAATAAAAATAAAGTCAAACCAAAAACTCACTTTTCCATTTATACCTACCTAATAGGATAGGTATTCCCTATCCTTCCATACCTAAACACGTGGACTCAGTGACCACATTAAAAAGCACTGGTAGTGAATGAAGACATACAGTCCCAAATCCTAAATTTTAACCACGTTATTTAGACTTCCGGATTGTTGTATGCAATTATGTGTCTCTAGGGAAGGTTAGTGAGAAACTTTCCCCAAGGGAGAGAGAAACTTTAGGCCCTGTGACGGTATTGCCAAGGCGGAGGCATGCGGAGGCAGAAGGAGACGTATGCGAGGAATACGCTGGCGCGGCGCTTAAAGAAAACTCTAAGTCATTTGCATATCATAGTCTTGTCGACCTTCGATTTGATGCGAGCCAACTGGAACGCTCCCTTGGCGCAATCGCAGCAGGTCTAAGAGGTGGCAGGAGTGCGATTCTGTCGGATCACGAGGGAGATGGATACGGCAAAAACAGTCGCACACCACATTCAACGCGAGTAGAATCGTGATAAGGGATGCAATGAAATACCCCTTCTAGAATCAGTCGAGTTAAACTACCTGGAGGTGAGGAGGTTGGGATAGTTCTGGGATACGACGGAAGACCTGGTACTTATCTCTGGAACGTAAAGCTCCTATCGAAGCAAGGAAGCCCGCAGAAGAGGGTAAAATCCGGTCTTTAGGTATGTGTAGCCGTTCATTGACAGAGGCCTTGTTGAAAGTCGGTCACCAGAATCTATTTGGTTAGTGGAGGAGCCAACCTTTACAGAAAACAATTTTTTTTATCCTCGTCCCAATCCCTACACACGTCCCTTCCCCAAACAATCTAGTGTTTACTAACCATGAAAATTAAAACTCATGTTAGGTGGAGGCTTGCAGACTTCAGGTGAAAAACTGAGACCTAGAACTAGGTCATATCACGCAGGTAAAGTACATACTTTTCATGAAACGTTTGTTATAAATTGATAACTGTTATTCTCTTTTATTTGTATTTTAAATATAGCTGTGTTAGGGAGAAAATAAACAAAACGAATATCAGGTATAGACAAAATCTAGGACGGGGTTAGTTTATCAAACGCGTAAGAAGATATTTAAATCAATTAATTTAGAATTCTTTCACTCTTACTCTAAAGAACCGAAGTTACCACAAAACCATACATTATACTCTTTACATTTGTATGCGTTTTATTACGCGTATGGGTGTAAATCCTAAAACAAAAAATTACACAACGCAGGATACGGAGATAATGTAAACAAAAATTCAAAAATCTTGATTACTGTGTGAAATTATCACAGGGATTGCGAAAAATAGGGTTTAGATTAGCTCAGGAAAATGTAGAAGTTTGAAAAATAGGTTGGGAGAAGAGGTCTTCGCCAAAGTGCGAATGATTTAAAGTTAGACTAGAAATACCCTAAATGATGGGCTAGGTACATCATGATAGAAAGCTACGAAAATTGAAGCTACGAGGGTAGGCGCGACACAGCGCATTCGATACCGTGATCGTACGTAGGGGTAGAATCTTAACATATTTGATACAGCGTAGCCAGGGTAGATTTATCACGATTTGGTGCACGTAGGCAGGGTGTATCGTCACATTTGGCGCTTGTGACCAGGAGAGTAAGATTTAAAAGCTGAAAGAATAAAAAAATAAAAAATAGAAAAATAATAATAATAATAATGATAAAATTAAAAATAAGTTATCAATAAGCCATTAAACCAACTTTATAATAAATATAACAAGTGTGAAAAATAAATCGAAAACTCGCTTCTTAATTAATAAAAATATAATTTTAATTTTAAAACAAATAATAAAAGTTCAAATACAAGAAAAAAATCTAAACGAATAATGAAAAACGGGCCTTAAACCGAAGGATTGAAATTTTGTTATCTTAATCATAACATAGACTAGTGACTCATATTTTGAAGGGCCGCGCATTATTATAAACAAAAGATCCATGTTATTGCGGTAATATAAACAACACATTTCTTCAGTGATCTTTAAATAAATATTTGAAGTGGTTAATCAATAAATCAGAAACGTGAAAGAAAAATTATCTTCGATAAAGTTTTGAGGAGATAAAAACAGTGTTTTTTATCTTCTCAATGTAAACAAAATATTATTGGACCATTGAGCGTAAATAAACACTGTCGCAAGAGAATTATTGTAAAGTGTGAACATTTTTATTACGGAATAGACAAAACATTGTTATGAATTCATTTATTTGAGAGAGATTAGTTTGGGTAAGTCTCGATGAAGAATTTTAAAAAATAAACATTTGATTCGTGTTTACATTAATTCATAACAACGGCGTATTGAGTTCTATCGGGTATATTATTGTTTATTGTGTCTAAAGAATGAATAATTTGAATAGATCTTACATAAAAAACGGTGACATAAAAATAAAAGCCAACATCAAAATACAGAACAAAAGACGAATAGAATAAAGTATTACATCGCGTGTAAAATAAAATAATGACAAAAGTGAATCCTTTATTCGTATTAACATTATGCAGGGACGGACTTAAATGAACGTTTTAATATTGATTTTGAAACTTGAACGTTTTAAAATCAGTATTAAATACATCGATAAACGGATGCGGGCTGAACAAATTTAAAACTTAACCTTTCAATTTCGGTTTGCAATAAAGAGTAGATAATGGAGGAGAAAAAAAAAAAAAACGGTTCACCTTTCGTTAGCTAAATAATTATGTCTTATTAAATTAAAATTGCTGATGACAACAAAATTTAAACACGTATTGTTTGATAAATGGATGTATTATGAACGGTATCATCACTCCATATTACCGTTTCTTGTAGGGGAAATAAACTGAAGAGAAAAAAAAAAGAATGCAATTCCTAAAGTCCAGACAACTTTATCAAATTGCGAATCGAAATTTTTATTAATGGGGGGGGGGGGTTACATTTAACTTTAATGATCGATTTTGAATTTGAATACGAAACGGAAAAGTTTCCTTTAAAAGCCGGTTGCAATGTGCTTTCCTTTATAAATATTTCAGATACCGGTGAGGATATGGAAGCAAAATCTTAGGGGGGGGGGCGTTACGAAAGAAGAATCTTAGGGAGGGGGAAGTTATGAAAGTAGAGTCTTAGGGGGGTGGTTATGGGAGTAAGGATCATAGGGGGGAGGGAACAGAAGTAAGAATCTTAGGGGGGTAGGACAACGGGTAGAGAAAAAAAAAAACCCTTTGACATGAGCAAGTCAACTCAAGTTAAAAAGATTAGAATAAAGTAGAAATGATATACACCAAAACCAAACATAATTCTACGGCATTGAACAACGAAAGGCAGGGGCGCAAAACAATTTCGAAAAAAAAGGAAGGAATAAAATTAATCGAAGAAAATTAAATCACCTATGGTTAGTTTTAATTCCATCGATTAACACTAGGAGGCGTGTATATCTCTGGACTTAAAACTATAGGGGGGCTGTGATGAATCGTAATGCCTACCTACACCTACGCTATGGGAGGAAAGAACATTTTCACGTTCAAGAGGGCCTGCAAAGTTTTTTTCTAATATCGTGTAAATTATAGGTACATCCAGTAACGGCTAATAATCAAAACAAGAGACACGTGGACTTTTATCACGATGGGTGACCTTCATTTTCGTTCCCACAGGAATTAAAGTTGAACGAACTTTATTTTAAACAGAATCAAAGACAAAGAAATGAATGTTTATTGGCCCTGAGGAGTGTTTATATAAGTGACATTGGAAACAGAGTGTCTTGGAAACGGAGAGTCTCTTTGGGCGCCGTTAGTGTAATCAAAACAAAAAAAATTAAGGCGTAAGTACATGTTTGGTTTAACACATCAGACATAGAAGTTTACTTTAGAGAAAACCGATTATATTTGACAGTGCGGCCATTAAAATTGAATTACAACCAAGTACGAAAAAATTCTAATATAAACAGAATTCAATTAATGAAGATTTATTTCAAAATATTTTAAACATAAGAAGGCGTTTAACAAGTTTGAAGGGAAATAATCCGGCCCTTGTCGTTAGTGAGGGAAGAATTGGCGGCGAGGACGGTTGATCGTGAACAATTCGTTGTCTTTTTTTTATAACTTAAATCGAAGTGTAAAATCCAGTGAATTTATATTCGATGTTTCTGTACGAATTAAAGATAATTGAAGAGTGGTCTTTAAACATATAAAAATTTTTTGTCTTAAAATATAAATAGGATTTCGGAATAATAATAACATAATTAAAACTTTAGAAATCCGATTTACTACAATTTAATTTACATTTGTGAGAGAATAATAATCATGAGATAGTTACGCGGCATATAATTGAAAAATAATTTAATTTCACTATGAGTTTACAAAGGAAAATAATAATAATAAAATTTAGAATTTTATATCTAAAATAAAGTTTTGATTACGACTAAGAAGTCCGGCTGAAATAAATTATAGAGTATTAACGAAATATTAAACAATTAAAACTTTGGTTTTAAAACAAATAAAATAACGTCAGTGAAATAAATAAATAATAATAACGAATTGCTCGAAAGCGATAGTGATTTAATAAGATGGTCAAATTTTCATTACAAATTAAATACCGAGTTGATTATGAGTGATGATAATAAATCAATGCTAGGAGAAAATCAGAGGTTTTAACATAATCTAATAATACCCAAGTGAAAATTTAAATAGAATCGTTTTTTTTAATCCAATTCTAGCAGGGAGAAGGTTTTAGACATAGTCTAAAATATACATACATCTAAAGTAAAAGATTTTTTTTATAGTATCGATTATTTTTTTTTAATCAAAAAAAGATCTAATATTAAAGAATGCGATTAAAATTTTTAAACACCAAAAGAGAAATTTGCAGAATTTTGGTAAGTTTTTTTATCATTAAACTATTTACAGGTTCTTGGAGATAATGCAGAGCAAGCAGTCACACTTAATTATAAAATTTGCGAACGGAGCATGTCGGTGACTAACGGTTTTAAGTTTTAATAACAGCATGATACTTACTAATAGCTGAGCGTGGGAGTTATGAAATAAATACCTATCCAAGGAGTCAGGTCAATCCCATCGGACATAACATGACTTAGTTTGTTAACTTCGGCCTTCGAATTTGCAACGACGAGTATATACACAGAACTATTTAACTTTCATATTTGAACTTAAATAATTTGTTCCTTAATCGAAGTATCTAAGGATCTTTTAGAAGAATCATGCATTCTAGGGCAGTAGGACATCCAGCAAACACATGGGTTATTATAAAAAAACATTGACACTTTTACTTTACGTGTTTGGGGACAAGTTTATTAATTATAGTTTTGCGATAAACTTTCAGTCGATATGTGAAAATTAATGGGGGCAATTCTAAAGCAACAAGCAAGCATAAAATCTAGGGACAAATTTATAAATTGTGGTCGGAAAATATAAAATTTAAAAATTAAATTTATCAAAATTGAAATTAGAACTTTGTAAATAACGTTGTCTTTCTAGTTATCTAGGTGAATACCTACTACTTCATGAGGAGGGCTTCCTCAATAAAAATAAAGTCAAACCAAAAACTCACTTTTCCATTTATACCTACCTAATAGGATAGGTATTCCCTATCCTTCCATACCTAAACACGTGGACTCAGTGACCACATTAAAAAGCACTGGTAGTGAATGAAGACATACAGTCCCAAATCCTAAATTTTAACCACGTTATTTAGACTTCCGGATTGTTGTATGCAATTATGTGTCTCTAGGGAAGGTTAGTGAGAAACTTTCCCCAAGGGAGAGAGAAACTTTAGGCCCTGTGACGGTATTGCCAAGGCGGAGGCATGCGGAGGCAGAAGGAGACGTATGCGAGGAATACGCTGGCGCGGCGCTTAAAGAAAACTCTAAGTCATTTGCATATCATAGTCTTGTCGACCTTCGATTTGATGCGAGCCAACTGGAACGCTCCCTTGGCGCAATCGCAGCAGGTCTAAGAGGTGGCAGGAGTGCGATTCTGTCGGATCACGAGGGAGATGGATACGGCAAAAACAGTCGCACACCACATTCAACGCGAGTAGAATCGTGATAAGGGATGCAATGAAATACCCCTTCTAGAATCAGTCGAGTTAAACTACCTGGAGGTGAGGAGGTTGGGATAGTTCTGGGATACGACGGAAGACCTGGTACTTATCTCTGGAACGTAAAGCTCCTATCGAAGCAAGGAAGCCCGCAGAAGAGGGTAAAATCCGGTCTTTAGGTATGTGTAGCCGTTCATTGACAGAGGCCTTGTTGAAAGTCGGTCACCAGAATCTATTTGGTTAGTGGAGGAGCCAACCTTTACAGAAAACAATTTTTTTATCCTCGTCCCAATCCCTACACACGTCCCTTCCCCAAACAATCTAGTGTTTACTAACCATGAAAATTAAAACTCATGTTAGGTGGAGGCTTGCAGACTTCAGGTGAAAAACTGAGACCTAGAACTAGGTCATATCACGCAGGTAAAGTACATACTTTTCATGAAACGTTTGTTATAAATTGATAACTGTTATTCTCTTTTATTTGTATTTTAAATATAGCTGTGTTAGGGAGAAAATAAACAAAACGAATATCAGGTATAGACAAAATCTAGGACGGGGTTAGTTTATCAAACGCGTAAGAAGATATTTAAATCAATTAATTTAGAATTCTTTCACTCTTACTCTAAAGAACCGAAGTTACCACAAAACCATACATTATACTCTTTACATTTGTATGCGTTTTATTACGCGTATGGGTGTAAATCCTAAAACAAAAAATTACACAACGCAGGATACGGAGATAATGTAAACAAAAATTCAAAAATCTTGATTACTGTGTGAAATTATCACAGGGATTGCGAAAAATAGGGTTTAGATTAGCTCAGGAAAATGTAGAAGTTTGAAAAATAGGTTGGGAGAAGAGGTCTTCGCCAAAGTGCGAATGATTTAAAGTTAGACTAGAAATACCCTAAATGATGGGCTAGGTACATCATGATAGAAAGCTACGAAAATTGAAGCTACGAGGGTAGGCGCGACACAGCGCATTCGATACCGTGATCGTACGTAGGGGTAGAATCTTAACATATTTGATACAGCGTAGCCAGGGTAGATTTATCACGATTTGGTGCACGTAGGCAGGGTGTATCGTCACATTGGACAGAGCGCGCTGATATTTTAAGTGATGAAATCGCAGCGAAAAAGCTTAATAAAACGTGACTCGTTTAAAATAGAGCAAAAATCTCGTGGAACATATCTTAAGTATCATTTAAAGAAACATTGTGAATTTTTTCACAAATATAACTTGTAAAATAATAGAAATAGACTTGTTTTAAATAATTTTCGGAGCATACTTTGCGATTTTTTTCTATCGAGGGAATTTCATATAATTTGCGTTTCGGCGTGGAACGTATCTGGATATTATCTTCAAAAATAACATATATTTTTTTAAGAGCTTAAAAACTTCAAATGTTTAAGGGAGATATGTAAGAAATCGGTCGAAATTCGAATAGTCGACCCTTAACAGTAAAATTGCTCTCCCGACCGGCATGACCATTGGCAAGTTCGTCCTGCAGGCCGGAAGATAGAACAGTCTATGCTGTCGGTGGCGAAGATACCCATCGAGGACATAGAAATGAATTCTCTCCATGATAGCTGCGTTTTCAAACCATCCGCGGATCAATCTGAAGAAATGCGTAGCAATGTGTACATCCCTTCTGACCCGTAGATTCATTCCGAGCATACCCAAAAGATAGTCGGTAGGATAGCGCCACGGATAATAGCCCTCATGTATAGAAATCTTAGAAATTAAAAGGTATATGGCTTGCAATTGCTTTTTCTTTGGACTGATATGTCAGCGGATTGATTTATTTTTATATCAGCTATCGTATTTCAACTAGTAACACGAAACGTATGCATGATTATTTATTCATTTAATGTACGTTTAAAAGTTGCCCGGCTGCCGACAAATAAAAATAAAAATAAATTTGTACTAGGTATTTAATGTAAATTTTAATCAAAAAAATAATTGTTCAGTTTGGTTGGGTATTTTGGCCTCAAATCCTCCAAAAATGAAATCCAGAAATGGAGCTGGCAGCACGGTATCGCTTCGACATACATAAGCAAACACTTTCACCAATATCATTTGATCATCAGGATGATGGACACTGTAACGCTGTCCGAAACGTTGGCTAAAGAAGGAGGTGGCGCAACACGGCATAACACCCCAAAAATAAATAACAAAAATACTTCTGGCCGTGAAAACCTAAAAACATACCAAACTATCTACATGTTTCAAAACCTTATTCAGGATAAACCTTTTATTCAGGATAAGATTAATATTAATTAAATTTAAAAAAAAAAACAAGTATTGACAAATAAGAACTATAGACAGAAGTATTTGCAAAGATTGAAGAATATGTAATTTTTTTAATCAAAAGGTAAAGCAATTATTTCAAATAATTTCCTATTAAAAAGCGATGTTTTACATAAACGACGGACAGCAGACCAAATGACATTTTAAGGGGTTACATGGTTTTCACGGATTCAAAAAATCGATTTTTTTATTAACTTATTAATTTCTACAATATCTCTAGAATATTTTCCTTAATTTTCAAGTCGATCCGAGAAATAGTTTCGGAGATACAGCCTTGGGAAGTTACGCGCTCAAGGCAAAATAATAACGGAAGCTTGAACCAGTTAATCTGGAAAGTTACTCCAAAAATGCTGGTTCAAGGTTCGTTGATATTACTGCATTGGTCGCTGTATGTAGTTTTAATGAAAGGACATCATCATCATCAACTTTCAGTACCTGGAATCGACAATTCAATGTAAGATGAAAATAAATATAAAATTTCCAGTTTTATTTTCACTCAAAATTTAAACGCGTTTTTCTCGAAACTGTGTTTTCAAAGTCGGTTGTCAAGATTTCTCGAGAACTACTCAACCGATTTTGATGAAATTTTACACAGGTCTTTGAAATACATTTCACAATTACTTTTTTTTCAATTACAACTATTTAAAAAAAAAATGTAGAGCAAATTTCACCCAAATTTGCATTTTTTCGTAAAAAGGTTAATCCAATTAAAAATCCAATTTTCACTTTTTTTATCCTTCCAAGTTCTAGTTTATGGTCTTAATTATCCGCTATCCGAATTTCTACCGATTTCTTACATATCTCCCTTAAAAATTTGAAGTTTTTAAGCTCTTAAAAAAATATGTTATTTTTTAACATAATATCTAGATACGTCCCACGCCGAAACGCAAATTATATGAAATTCCCTCGATAGAAAAAAATCACAAAGTATGCTCCAAAAATTAATTAAAACAAGTCTATTTCTATTATTTTAAAAGTTATATTTGTCAAAAAATTCACAATGTTTCTTTAAATGATACTTAAGATACCTTCCACGAGATTTTTGCTCTATTTTAAACGAGTTATGTTCTATTAAGCATTTTCATAATTTTCGTTTCAATTTTATCATTGAAATTATTAGCGCGCTCTGTCCAACATTCGTAATTACATATCTCTCCATCTTCTTCTTTTTGAGCCGGGAAGCATCGCTTTAACTAAAACACGTATCATTTTTTTTACTCCGGATGGTCATGAGTTCTGCTGTCAACGCGGACGCACCTTTTTTCCGAAGGGTCACCGGAAATGACGTCGCAATGGCGGAGTTTTAATATTTTCCGTCGAAAATTTAAAAAATTCTTTGTCAATTATTTATGTTTAAGATAATAATAAGTTTGAATAAAATGTTTTATTTTTTTACACGGAAAATTTTTTGTTGAAAATAGGCTGTTTTTTCCCCGATTAAACCCATTTAACCCCTTAATATTGATGAATGATGGTTCAATAATACTTAATACAAAATAAATTTTAAAAAAAGATAGTTTTATTACTTTAGGACGGGTTGTTTCAAAAAATGTGATGGATTCATTAAATATTTGAAGTTAATTTTCACGTTCTGCGTAAGTTATAGAATAGTTCAAGTTCTATTATTACATCATTATAGACCAGTTGATTTACAAAACTGAAATCATCACAGAACTTGAATAGAACTTACGCAGAACGTGAAAATTAACTTCAAATATTTGATGAATCCATCAAATTTTTGGAAACAACCCGTCGTCGAATTGTTATATCAGTTTTAAATCAGATTTCCAGAAAACGAATAAAACAAATGGAAAATTTCTAACCAATTACTGCCAAGTCCACGAAGATCTTCATTGTTTTGGGTTACGAAACACTTCTGATTGTCTTCTGATGAAACAGTGGGCAAAAGGTGGGCTTTTATACTCTTAAGGGCAGAACGAATTGCTTTCAAAACAGTGGAATATTTTAAAATAAAAACTTTAGTATCTTGTTATGTTCCTATCAAACGGACTATGTTGAATGTATGTTTAACATGACCGTGAAGGATGCTTCAAGGTTGGATGGTCTTGCTTATCAAGTTTATGTGGTGTATTTTATTGTTTTTTTTTTCAATTTGACATTCAAATGATTTTTCGTTTTTCCAACCAGTTTCGAAATATTTGTACGGAGCATATTAATGTGAGCACCCATTAGAAAGGGTTATAACAGTTCAAGGAATTAATGGAAAGGAAAGAGAGGATGTTCTGGGAAGGATTAAGGTATGTGTTGCAGGAATCTGGAGATCAGTGTGTCCAAGAGTGAATTAGGGCGGTACAATACCCTAATATTGGGGGTTTGTTCAAGGCTCACATTTTAATAAATTCCGACGAATTCGTAAATATAATAACTTTTTTCTTCAAACCGCGACCGGGAATGTAAGTTATTTATATTTGAGATTAATAAAAAAACAATGCCTCACCATTAATATATTTTACGTAGAACTGTTCGAAAATTTTATTTCCCGTACTATAACTATAAATTTAGCGGCGAGCACCAGATTTTATTTTTCTAGACAATGAATTAATAACTTCGGGGGGGATTCATCTAGAAACATCTTAAATATTACGTTCTCCAGAATTAATTAAAATGAATCCGGCAGAAAGGTCGAATCACCAGGCCTGCTAGGGCGAATTCGACCGTACGTCCGTCCAATACGCCCGCAGCAGCGGGCGTACATTTGTTTACACACTTTCTTTACTTACGTCGTTAAGATTCACACTTTATTTTTCTATTTCTTCTTTTCTTAATAGGTCCGTCTAACACACGGGTCGCGAGTCGCAATTTGTTCACACGGATCTTTACTTACGTCGTTACGATTCTGAATATATTTTAGGGTATTGTGTCATCTTAAGAATCCATCTCTCTCACAAAGGTTCAATTCGTTAGGTCAAAGGGGTTTGAGACGTAAAAAAATCGGTTTTCAGTCTTAGAACTGTGGAAAAAATTGTAATGAATTATTTATTTATTTTATTTGTGAAATACATGATTTTTAATCAAGACCTTTATGTATATGAGTACCGAAGAAGGTTCTAACCGGACACCCGGGAGGTAAACGAAAGGCGGGCAGACCTAGGCTGAGATGGGAGGATGATGTCAGGAAGGATGCAAGGGGACTACTCCGTGTTGCAGATTGGAAGACGACGGCCGAGGATTATTTTGAAGGAGGCCACTGCTCGAAATGTCTCCATTTTTTTAATCACTGGTACTATCGGGGAAGCAAATTCGCTACTAGATATCGGTGAAATTATGTCGTTTTCCATCATCTTTTAATTCGGAGCACCGCCTGCACAATTGTAGGCAACTGATAAGATACAGCGCCGAATCAACTGTTCGATGTTCGCCATTTTGGAGTTCGAAGTTGGAAGGTTGGCTTTGGTGTAGAAGTAGCATAATATTCACTTGCTTTATTGCGTGCGAACTTCGTTACAGGTACTTTATAAATTATGTCCGGTCTTTTCGGTTTGTAAAAAATGGTTCAATTTTTAGGATTGAAATTTTCAAAAAATCGTCAAAAATTTATTTTTCTAGAATTGCCTCAAATTGTTCAAAAATCGCCAGGTTTCAAAAACACAATAAAAAATAAGGAATGTCTTGGAATATATTCCTAAACCGGAATAAAATTTAAAAAAAAAAACGAATGTGCTTTAGACCACACGACTGAAGTAAAACTTCTTTATGCTACGTTCGCCTCGCCCGATCACACTTTTCGTAACGCTTTCGTCAAGCATGCGTTAAGAAGTTTTACTTCAAAAATGTGATGCAAGTGGCTTATTAAATCTGTTCCCCCAGCAAAAATAATGAATGAAAAAGAAATTCTCTAAGAAAAATAATTTCCCTCAGGGCCTATGTCATCTTTGGGGATGCCATGTGGAGAGTTTGTTTAAGGAAAAGGAGGAGAGGAGAGTTCTAGGAAGGAAAAGTGTTTATGGAAGGAAAAGTGTGAATGGCAGGAGACCAGATTTGTCCCAGCTCACATGCGTCTCGTATAAATCGCTGTAACTCCATTACTATTAGAGTGAGAATTATATTTTAAACGGTGTTAAAAAGGCAAGACATCACGCTTTTTAGTCTAATCTAAAAAATAATGACCAAAAAAGTAAAATGCATACCTTTATGAAACCAAAGTTTTGAATCGCAACTTGAAAAAAAAATTGAAACTTCGAGAATTTTTTATTATTTATTTTTATATAAAAAGACAAAAAATTGAGGTGACAGTTAAGTTTCTAATACATTTGTGTAATAAAATATATATGTGTTTCTATTTTTTTTCGTTATAAGTAATTTTAGTTCGAAAAAGCGTGAGGTGAGCCATTTTTAAAAATTTGTTATGTTTGCATGCATAATTTTTATATTTCAAAAATTATATGTTTATTTTAAATTATAAAGTTTTTGAAAGCGTATTTTATCACCTTTCAAAAACAGTTTTTAGTTTTGGGATATGTTCAGAAATATTCCATTTATTTGCATTTTATTGAAAAGCGGAAATATTTTGACCAACTGAAAAATACTCCAAAATTTTTAAGGGTTAAGGGGTGGATAGGAATCTGGGGTTCAGTGTGTCCTGGTCATCCGCCTCCAAGACCTAGGCAAACTACACCCCAAGAACCCGGGCACCTCTGCCAAATAACCAAACGTAGCGAACCACTTGGGGCGACCTATGGCAGAGGTGTTGGTTACCCAATAAAGCTTCAAAACATAAAAATGAGGAAATATGTATTGAAATAACTTGTTTAATTCGAAATATTAATTTGGATGAACATGCTGTCGAAATAATTAATTAAATATTAATATTTTTCAAATTTTAATTTTAATTTCAGCTTCCAGTTTTGAATTTGGGTTAAAATTAATTTCTTCGGAGTCCATAGTTATACCAATCCCTTCCACCAAGCTCTGCTGTTTCAATTTGTTGGAAAGCACTCACCAGCATGCCACTTCGGGTATTCTGGAATAAAAATAAAAATTATGTTTTTCATTATTGAAAGAATAAAACCAATTGTAAAATAAATAAATAAATAAGTAAAATAAAATGAAAAAATAAATAATGAATCAGATTTGAAAGTTATTTATTTTTTTTATTTTTTTTATTTAAGGTTTTATTCCAGCAGGATTGGGAGGGGTGTGCAATCCCAGTCTGCCATATTTCATAACAATAATAATAAAACAATAATACATACAATACATAAGAGAGTAAATTAAAAGATAAAATACAATAAAATAAAATAAAATAATGCAATAAAAATTAAGCATAAAATTAAAATTACATTAAGCAAAAAATAAACAGAATAAAAAATTAAATTTTTGTGGTCGTCCATCAGGGAAGTCGCCTCATTGTCTGCATCCATCGCTCATTTAGGGGGGAACTAAGCCACTCGGATGCAGCCACGACAATGATGTTGTTTGATTTCAGTATCCTGCCCCAGAAGCTGGCTAGGCGGTGGCGAAGTAAAGCTGGGAATGAATGCACCCTCCCCTCGGTGAACATCGTGAAAGCACTGCAGAACCTCGGTAGTTGCATAAGTTGCCTGAATGAATTATTGTAGCACACCCTCAGTTTATCCCATTGCGCTGCTGGATATTGCGTCCATAGTTCCGATGTGTACAGGGCAGTGCAGTACGTCTTGAAGAGTAATTTTCTGATATCGTCACTGCAGTGATAGAACCGCCTTGATAGCATTCCGGCCCGTATGTTATTTATTATTTATTTATCAAAAGTATACAATACAGAATATAGTATATTATAAAAAGCATTGTACTCCCAGGAGTTAATAAACTCATTGCGGGAATGATACGCATTACATGAAACATATAGCTGTATGTATTAAATGGACATATGATGGGGACATACACAACATTATTATTTCAGATAGTCATTAATAAGATGAAGTTTGAGCATGTTAGTTTGGGTCTTTTTACATTGACTTGCACGTTTGATCTCGTTGGGTAGTTGATTATATTTTGTGTGAGCTATGTATTCTAGGGATCTTAGTCCATATTTTGTTGATTTGATTTTTGATATAAGAAGTTTGTTGTGATTTCTTGTGTTGTGTTGGTGTACGTCGCAATTGTAATAGAGTGTAGTGTTGGAATGTGCCGAGTGTTGAATTACTTGTAATATAGTTTTAGTTATTTCAAAAGTGGGAATGGTATTAAAAGGAAGTATTTGGGTGTTTCTGTAGATATCTTTGACATGTGTGTCCCAAGGTAGACTGAAAATATTTCGCAGGGCTCTATTTTGAACGACTTGGACTTCTGAAATCATTTTTTTTGTAGCAAATCCCCAAATTCCGGCGAGATATATTAGATGTGAGTGAATCATAGCATGGTAAATCTTCATGTTAATTGCTCTTCTTTGTCGTCCGATCTTCTATATCCTTCAAGTCTTCGGTTAGGATATGTCCGAGATATTTAACCTGTGAGGCGACAAGCAATTCATTTCCATCTAGTTATGACCAAGTGTTATATTTAGCCACGAATACAAAGATTAATAGAGATAAAAATCGACTGGCAAATGCAGTTTTGAAACGCTTTATTACAAGCGCAAAAGTGGTTTTTATTTATTTTGTGAATAATTTATTAAGAAAGAAAAAAGTAAAAACATCAATTTTTGTATATTATAAGAAAAATCAATCAAATTTCCTAACACAGGCACCCATTTAAAAAAAATATAATTTTTGATCAGATTCAAAGTATTTGAATTTGGTTAGTATCATATGTGAGTACTTCAAATAAATTCATTAATTGTTCATTCATAATTATTTTGCAAAATGTCATTCTCAAATTGTGACTATTTTGACAGTTTCTTAAGAGTTTTTGTAATGATTAAAAAACTTTCCAGGTGCATTGTCATGTGGTTGTAATAATCCAGACAACTTGTAACTCATATACATCCAAGCAAGCAAATTTTGATTTTATATATACAGGGTGGGGCAGAGAGGACTGTCTACTTTCAAAAAATCACTGAAGGCTTCCCACACCGAGCAAAGCGGCGAGACGGGTGTCGTTAGGTCGAGAAAATGATGCCGTTTTTTTCATGATGTTTTGAAAATGATATCGTCTTGCGTAGCAGCCTTATCGAGCAATTCAGTCTTTCGGCCACTTTTCCCATCACATCCGATCCTTCAGAGCTTCAAGGCTTCGAGGTCGAAGTTTTTTACCTCAACTTTGACGTATCTCCACAGAAAAAAATCACTCTGCGTTAAATCGGGGGAGTAAGGCCATGGAATATCCTCCCGCAAAGAGATCAGATGACCTGGAAAGAGCTCTTGCGAGATTTCGCGTGAACGATGGACAGCATGGGCCATGGCTTCATCTTGTTGAAATCAGAAGGCTTCTGTGTAGTGTTCCTAGCCATTCTCTTTCATTTTGGGACGCTTAAGGTTCTCCAACATCTCACAATAGCGAGACGAAGTATCTCTACGTTTCACAAAATCTTATGGGCTCAATTCCCGTGCACGCATCATCTTGTAGGGGTACAGGTGAAGATCCGAGTGTAAGATTCGCCTTACAATTCTTGACGATATTCCAAGCGCAGCGGCATGTTTCCGCGGTGATCGGGTTGGAGACTCTTCAATGGACGCTCTTACTACCGCGATGTTTTCAGGTGTTCGCACACTTTTAGGTCGCCCAACTGAAATTTTAGGAACTGCAGTTCCTGTCCATCTTACATTACTGATCCATTTCCGAATGGTTTTATTTTTTATTTATTTGTTTTATTTTAGTAAATTGTACATTTAAGTTTACAATTTCCTAATTAATTATATCATTTCATATTTCAAACTATATTTTTTCTTGTTTTATGTATCTCCTACAATAAATTTTGAACTTTCCAATTGGTGCGGCCTTTAAAGTTTCTGGTAGAGTGTTGTATAACTTCATCCCTTTGTATAGTAAACTGTTCTGCGTATTCGTTTTGTCCTTTTTTGTAATCTGATTTCCTTGCAAGTCCTTGTATTATGTCTGTGAATGTCCTTGTTGTATATAATTTTGTTTGAGAAGTATTTTGGTAACATGTTGTTCACTATTTTATGGATAAATATCATCGTGTGCAGGGTCAACATCTGTTTCACGGTTAGCCAATTTAGTTCCTTTAATATTTTATTTACTTTTGAGAATCTATTTCGTCGAAGTATTATTCTCATTGCCCTGTTTTGGAGAATTTGAAACTTATTTTGTTCTCGTTCATTACACAGGAAAAGGATAGTTGAGCAGTAGTTAAAGTGTGGAGCAATAATTGAATTATAAATAGTGACTGCAGTTTTTCTAGAAAGTTTTTGCCGTATTCTTCCCAAATAAGATACTTTTTTTCCAATTTTCTTTTGGGTATATTCAGCATGTTTGTTAAAGGTTAGTTTGGAATCTAATATAACTCCTAGGTATTTCATTTCAGTCACACTTTCAATAATTTCACCGTCAATTTTAATTTTGCTTTCACTGGATGTCTTCTTATACCCAATCACCATACATTTTGTATTTTTTTTTTTTGTATTTAATTTAAGCTTATTTATTTTTAGCCATCTTGATACATTATTTAGTTCATTATTAAAAATATTTATTAGTTCTTCGTAGTTATCACCAATTAAGTATATTAGTGTATCATCGGCCAATAGTCGCACTTTGCATTTTGAAAATATTTTCACCATGTCATTAATATAGAGTATGAACAATAGAGGTCCAAGGACCGATCCCTGCGGTACTCCTAATTTATTTTCCATTGGTTTAGAAAACTGATTATTTATTTTTGTTACCTGTTTTCTGTCTTTCAAATACTCTTCTATTAATTTAATGGATACAGATGAGAAACCAATTTTTTTAAGCTTTCTTATCAGTATATCACGATCTATAGTTTCGAATGCCCTTTGAAAATCCAAAAATATTGCTAAGATAAATTTATTACTATTCATTCCTTCCTTCCATTCTTCGACGTTTTAGGATCAGGAACACTGTCATTACGATTCAATTTGAACCGGATCTGAAAAGCCCCATGCGTGGCCACAACGCTTTCCCCGTTTTGAAACAACGTCTCCACAACAAACCTGACCACGGCATGGTCACTATCATAAACGGCATCATTTTCCCAACTTAACGGCATCCGCTTCGCCCCTTTGCTCGGTCTGGAGAGCCTTCAGTGATTTTTTGAAACTAGTAACACCTCTTTGCCTCACCATGTATATATAGAAAATCTAATATAGTGATTTGGCGTTAAGCTTCGACTTGAAAGAAATTCGTAAAATAAAAATTCCTTCCTCGTCTCACCTTGTTTACCGCACGTTATACACGCATCGTTGTCGGCGAAACACTTGTTGTAGAAGGTTTGCCAACCTTGCACGACATGGCAATCTCCTGTGTAAGCGCATATTGGCGCGTATTGCTTGGGACAATTAGGATTCACGTGACAGGAGGGTTGAGCCGCGCCCGGGGTCACCAGAGCCAGTAGAGTCACCACCACGCCAACTGTACAAAGGTTTCACATTCATCACTTTTTAAAAATATTTTTGTAAAATTTTTCGTCGATTTAGACTAATGGTATAGATCACCCCTCTCGTATCTTTTTTATATTAGCTCTACACAGGAGGCCCTGAGAAAAATAATTCTCCTCAGATCGAATGTCATATTTGGGGATGCTGTTTTAAGCGTCTATTTCGGAAAGTAAGGAAAGAAAGTTCTGAGAAGAAAAGAATTTTTTTTTACATTAACTCCACATAGGAGGCCCTGAGGAAAATTATTTCCCTCAGGGCCTATGTCATCTTTGAAGATGCTGTGTGGAGGGTGTTTTTGAGGAGAGGAAGGAGTGAACGTGGGTCTTGAAGAAAACCATGTTAAGAGAGAGGAAACACAGAGGCCGGCAAATCGTTCCACATCCGAGCTGTTGAACTCAAGAACGAGTCGTAGAAATGACCCGTTATCATGTGACTAATGTCAACCGTGTACGAATGTTGGGCGCGGGTTTGGCGTGTTTCTCGACTATGCACCGGTGCCGAGGGGATCAATGACGCTAGTTCCTTGGAGCATCTTCCATTGTAATACCGGTAAAACAAATACAATATCCCTACAATATTTATCAAAGAATGTATCAAAGTAATTGCTCTTCCATTAAGTAAACTTTTTAATTTATCTTTATCCAGTGGAATTTTTCCCGATAAGTGGAAAATTAGTTATTTGACTCCAATTTTCAAAAAGGGTGATAAAAGTGATGTTTGTAATTACAGACCTATATGCATTCAATCCACCATACCGAAACTCTTTGAAAGCCCAATACTTGACAAATAAAACCTGTAATTTCACCCTACCAGTTTGGATTTACGCCAGGGAGAAGTACTCTTTCCAACTTAATTCTTTATGAAAATTTTATAACCAATGCTTTCGAAGAAAAGAATCAAGTAGACTCTGTTTACACTGATTTTAGTAAAGCCTTTGATACAGTTTCCCATAAAATGTTCATTTGGAAATTAGGAAAGCTTGGTATGCGTGGCAATATATTAGCCTGGTTTGAAAGCTATCTTACTGGAAGACAACAAATTGTTAAAATAAAATCCTCCATGTCAGAAAAAAATTATGCAAC